>OU696696.1:232915992-233515992 GCA_916050605.2 Platycheirus albimanus | reverse complement strand
AACTCTTCTAATGCATCCAGCGTTGTCCCTTTCCTGCATATGTGCATTGGTTTGCAATTAGTATTGAAGTCTGTTGAACAATACACATACGAAATCACAACACAAATGCAAAGAAGATATAGGCAATTTAAAAAACATCAAACAAAAACTCAAAAACAATAACGTAATAATAACAAAAGCCGACAAAGGAAACACCATAGTTATACTCAATAACCAAGAATACAGGGTGATTCACGAGCGTTGTGCCAAAAAGCTAGAGCGTGTAGGTTAAGTTGAGACAAGAAAAAAATCTTATAGGAGGGGGGGTCTATTCCCCTCCGTTTAGCCGGGAGGGGCAATTTTCTGAAAAATTGACTTATTTTGAATAAAAAAAATATTAAAAATCAACGGCATCGTTTGCAATACCGTGTTATACCTTTTTGGAAAGCCAAAAACTTCTTCTTTCATTTCGTTTTTAAATTAAATTGTTTCAACAAATAGTTTAAAAAACATAAATTTTCAAACTCAAAATTTTGAAAAAAAATTTGAAAAAATAATTTTAAAACTAATTTTTTTCAAAATTGTACGTGATTAAGTATAATTTTTGTTCTCAGAATTCAATGCTCCAATTAATCTTTAATCCAACACTGAAAACCGTATGGTTCTACGACTTTTTGTTGCCAAGGTATTTAAAAATAACCGAACCTACTTCTTCACAAAAAGAAGAAAATCTAGCCTTACGGGATGGCACAAGTGATCATTTAGCCAATTTTTTCGTGTTTTTGTGAAGAAGTAGGTTCGGTTATTTTTGATTACCTTGGCAACAAAAAGTCGTAGAGCCATACAGTTTTCAGTGTTGGATTAAAGATTAATGGGAGCATTGAATTCTGAGAATAAAAATTATACTTAATTACGTAAAATTTTGAAAAAAATTAATTTTAAAATTATTTTTTCAAATTTTTTTTCAAAATTTTGAGTTTGAAAATTTATATTTCTTAAACTATTTTTTAAAAGAATTTAATTTAAAAACAAAATGAAGGAAGAAGTTTTTGGCTTTCCAAAAAAGTATAACACGGTGTTATAAACGAAGTCGTTGACTTTAAATATTTTTTTTAAAAAAATAAGTAAATTTTTCAGAAAATTGCCCCCTCCCATACGATTTTTTTCTTGTCTCAACTCAACCTACACACTCTAGCTTTTTGGCACAACGCTCGTGAATCACCCTGTATAGAAAGATGATGGTATTCTTAGTATACTTAAAGAGGTTATTAAGAATGGCCTAAATGCAATTCATTCGACAGAGAAAGTTCTGTTCAAAATATAGAGGAAATTAATAAGGGAGAACCCAACAACACAGTTCGCGTATGTAGCTAATTTAGTAGAAGATATTTCTTAAAGGGATGAACAAATCTCTATAATAAATAAAGTGCACGACTGGGTCGTACGGACTTGCTCTAATGTGTTAAAATGGTCTTGGGTACTTGAGATTTTGGGGAAAAAGCGTTGAAAAAATCATATGAAATTTTATAAATCACTTAAAAATCAATACCTAAAACGTTTTTTGGAGAAAATGAAGTAAGCCATCAGGTTTCTTTTACGTTTTTAAATTCTTACGAAAAAACTTTTCAAAATCGTTCGACCAGTTTTTTTCAAAAACAGTTTTTTTTTTGAAAAACTTTTCGAAAATATATTCCAAATTTTGTTTGAGTATGCCAACTTCTAGCACTTTGTAGTTTTTATCAGAAAAATAAAATTTAAAAAAATGTAGATTAAACCGTTTTTGGAAAAAAACAAAAATTTAAAAGAAATTTTGAAACTTTTTTAAAAAAATCAAAAACACTTTTTTGAAAAATTTAAGAATTTAAATTATTTCTTTTATAAAAGGGCTTCTACACTAAAAATTTCATCGAAATCCGTCGAGTGGCTTACGAGAAAATTCGGATTTCAAAAAACCGGTCCTATGGGAGGTACCTACCGTTATAAGACAATTTCCTGAAAAATCTATTTCAACCAAAATATAAAGTTTGCACAGAAAACATAATTCAGAAAGTTTATCAAAATCGTAGGAGCCGTTTTTGAGAAAAATTAATTTTTCACAAAAAATCGTATGGCAGGTACCGTTAGTTTTGGAGCTAGAATGCTAATTCCAAAAACCCCTCTGTAGGACGTCATAATAATACTGTGTACCAAGTTTGAAGCAAATCGGTCCAGCCGTTTAGGCTCCAGGTGCCGATACAGACAGACGGACAGACAGACAGACAGACAGACAGGCAGACAGAATTGTCGGACCCACTTTTTTCGACTTCTCTATCATCGTAATCTTATGTTTGATTGTCAAAACAAAAATTTTTTTTAAGAATGCATAACTTGCCTTATAGTATACCTATAATCGCAAGTAAAAAAGGAGCATGAAAAAGCCCATCGTGACTCAAGAGAAAATTTCAAACAGATATCCAGGAAATATTACTTTAACGACTGTTTTAAGCAATATTATAAACGCTTACAAAAGAATGTTCAGTTTGCAAAGAAAACAAATATGATAGGCACCCAACAAAAAATAAGATTAGAGAGGCTCCAATTCCGAAACAGGGGGGGGGGGGGGGGCGTATTCACGCTGACATTTATTATGTTGATAATGATCAATTTTTAACTATGGTAAATTCGTGTTCAAATGTCTCTTAGTAAGGCATGTTGAAAGCAAAATCGATGCAAAGGAAAAGTTTATTGAGTCAATACCAATTTTTGGGAAAGTACAGGTATTAGTGACTGATAATGAAAAAACATTTTGTACACCATCAACGCAGTTAGAGTTACAACGACTAGGTATTACACATGAAAAAGTAGCTCTTTACCATAGTACGACAAAATAAGAATTGAGGCAAAAATACAAGAGCTTATATCCAATAATAAACAACACGAAACGAACTCACAGATATTTAAATCAATAGAGAAACTTAATAGTGAAGATAACAGTATTGACAGAGAAGACGATTTAATTTTAAAATGTATCATTGAAGACATAAGAGTAATTATTATAAACACCATTAACCTAAGTAAAAATGGAATTTTAAATACAATAATTTTAAATATGGATGATCTAGACAGAATTATGCGAACCGAAAAATTGCCAATATCAATAACAGATGCTTTAGATGCGTCAGACTTTAAAATTATACAAAATAAAGAAATAATAATGATATATATTGAATATCCAATTGTCAAGGAAATAAATAGTAAGTTTATCGTAGAGAGTATAAAAAATGTAGGCGATGGTAAATTACAAATACCTAATCAAGTTGTATTGTATGATCAAAGATATAAAATGGCAAATTGTAAACTATAGAGTTGAATGATATATACAGGGTGATTCACCAGCGTTGTGCCAAAAAGCTAGAGCGTGTAGGTTAAGCTGAGACAAGAAAAAAATCGTATGGGAGGGGGGGTATATTCCCCTCCGTTTAGCCGGGAGGGGCAATTTTCTGAAAAATTGACTTATTTTGTAAAAAAAAATATTTAAAATCAACGGGTTCGTTTACAACACCGTGTTATACCTTTTTGGAAAGCCAAAAACTTCTCCTTTTATTTTGTTTTTAAATTAAATTGTTTTAACGAATAGTTTAAAAAATATAAATTTTCAAACTCAAAATTTTGAAAAAAAATTTGAAAAAATAATTTTAAAACTAATTTTTTTCAAAATTTTACGTAATTAAGTATAATTTTTTTCTCAGAATTCAACGCTTCCAATAATTTTTAATCCAACACTGAAAACCGTATGGCTCTACGACTTTTTGTTGCCAAGGTATTCAAAAATAACCGAACCTACTTCTTCACAAAAACACGAAAAAATTGGCTAAATGGTCACTTGTGCCATCCCGTAAGGCTAGGTTTTCTTGTTTTTGTGAAGAAGTAGGTTCGGTTATTTTTGAATACCTTGGCAACAAAAAGTCGTAGAGCCATAGAGTTTTCAGTGTTGGATTAAAGATTAATGGAAGCGTTGAATTATGAGAACAAAAATTATACTTAATTACGTAAAATTTTGAAAAAAATTAGTTTTAAAATTATTTTTTCAAATTTTTTTTCAAAATTTTGAGTTTGAAAATTTATATTTTTTAAACTATTCGTTAAAACAATTTAATTTAAAAACAAAATAAAAGGAGAAGTTTTTGGCTTTCCAAAAAGGTATAACACGGTGTTGTAAACGAACCCGTTGATTTTAAATATTTTTTTTTACAAAATAAGTCAATTTTTCAGAAAATTGCCCCTCCCGGCTAAACGGAGGGGAATATACCCCCCCTCCCATACGATTTTTTTCTTGTCTCAGCTTAACCTACACGCTCTAGCTTTTTGGCACAACGCTGGTGAATCACCCTGTATTGTAAAGTAAATAATGAAACAAATTGTCTTACAGATTTGTTAAATAATAATAAAACTAACTGCCATAATATCAAAGAAAATAACTCATTTGTTAAGGTAATTAAAGATGTTATTAATTTTGTAAGTGGAGAAACTACAATAAATAATAAGGTTTACAAGGGTACATATCTTGTTCAATTTTAAAATAATGTAACAATAAATTTAAAACAGTATGAAAATAAAAGAACGAAAATTATTAAATATGTTAAAATGAATGTACCATTAGAGATTACAATTTTAAAATATTTACAGTCTACTGACGAAAAATTAAAATTGTAAAAAATTAAATATTGAAAATATAAAAGAACACCCTGTATTGTGGGGCGTAACTTTAAATGTTGTAGTGATACTAAGCATTTGTATAATTATTAAAATACTTAAGATTGTAAAAATAAGACAACAAGAAAAATGTAAAAGAGATTTTGAGATGGCAACACTAAAATGTTTAGTAGAAACAAGGAAATATATTAATGAGCGATCCGGACCATCACTGCAGAGGTGAGAGGAGACTTAACAATCCAATTTTTGCATGATTCAGTCATAGCAAGGCGTACCCCATTTCTGTATCCACCAGACATAAACATTCTCTCGGATGTTATGAAATTCCACAGACATCTAAAATTGTGGGATCTTTCAAGATAAACACACATCGGATGATGTGCAAGATAAATTATGTTGCTTTTGAATAACTGACTAACTCAAGTCAAGAATGAATTCAATTCAATTTCGGACGCGATCGGAAAAAATGTATTTCTGTATTAAGCTAGTAATAAGATTGAATTAAATAAAGTTTTTTAAAACATCCTAGTCCAGGTGTAAAACTTTATTCGTCGTAATGCCATATGCTCGAATATGGCATTGTGACGCTTTACAAAAGCGTCATATGGCCATATTTCGAATTATGGCCTTATATCACATGGCCTTATGTCATGGCACCCTTTTTTATATTATATGAAGTCAATAAATTGTTCTCAACTTCAACGGACGTGTTCTTTTTTATTCTGTTTAATCTTCTTTAACTCGATTCCTTACATCTCTCAGTCGAAACTAAAAAGCTTGTGTATAAAAAGAAATTTTTTAATTTTTGGCGTGACTAACGCCAATTTTTCATGAAAGAACGAAAAACGTAGTTTTAAAAATTTCAGGTACCAGTATTCAATAGTATCCTTTTTTTCAATCGTTATTTGAAAAATATATATTTGAAACCTAAGTCTCTTTCTTCTCTGTTTTCGTGGTGGTTCGAAATCTTCCAAATAATTCCGCTTATTCAGTTAAGTAGAGAATCTCTGTGGAATAAAACAACAACGCCACTTTGTTTTAATCTCTGCCGCTTTCTATGCTGCTCGGAAGCTACAGTAGACGCTGAACAGGCAATAAAACAAATGAAATTTGTTCAAGAGTAAACGAGAGGAGTGAGCAAAGAAGATTACTATTTAAAATAAACTTGGTAAACTCAATTTAAGATGAGGAATTATTTAGGAATTGAATTAAAGCTTAACAAAAAAATAATTTATGTTTAAAAACGATATGTCCCAAATCAATTGGACTAGAGTGTACTAATATAATAAAGTTACTTAATAGTGAGGTAATTAAATCAAAAGGTAAGGTAGCGCTTTCAAGTGGGGGTGCTCAAAGGCGGTGGTATACCCGATCGTCGAATGAATCACTCAAACTCGTAGCAGAACAAAATAACAACAAAAAGATACACGTCCAAGTGTGCGTTTACAAATGCGGTGGATAGGATAACCCGACCGTCGATTGTATCACTCAAATTTGGGGTTTAAAATTACCGCGAAGGAACAAAATATTTGAACTTATTGGTTGATTCTTTTCATTGGACTGTGGAAGGACCCGACTATCGCAAAGCGAAGAACCAAACAATAATGATTTTCAGTTTTCATATTGAAACAAAATCGCCTTTTATACTTTTTGTCGGTGTATGGATACACACAGAACACAGATGTGCATTTCTTCTTGTTATTATATTTTCTCTGTTGTTAATGCGTGTTTTCGGTTGCCACTTTAGCTTTGTACATTTTTAACTTTTTTAATTTTATTTGATTTTTTTTTGTTGAAAGAAAACTTAATTTTAGTTAATGAAAGAAAATAATTTAAGAAAAATAATAAATATTAATATATTGTTGCCAATAATATTGAATGTTACATATTTCCATATTTTTTTGTGTAAATTTTTTCAAAGCGCCCACTTTTAAGGGCGTGACTTTTATAAAATACAGGTAAGATCGTTAAAAAACTACTCGATTCAGCTGTAGTTTTACACATATGCTTAAAAATTGACCAATGATCAAAGCTCAGTTAGTGCTTTAAATTTTGCTTACAAATGTTTAAGAACACAGCCGATTGCGTCAAAAGATATAATATACATTACTTTTTTGTTTTTAATTAAATTAAAAGATATAAAAATTCTAAAATAGTTTTAATCCGATATTTAAACCCTGTGCTTTGGGAGATAATAACAAGAAGATCAATTCCCACACGCAAAAAAAAAAAAAACAAAATAAAACCAATCCTCTAGAATCGACCCCAGCAGCAGCGGCGGCGCGGCGCGACAGCAGTGCTCCATATCATTGAAACTGCATCAAAGCAGAAAAACAATCTTATTGTTCAACCAATTAGTAAACAGGTACGTGAACATTCCATAAAAGAAGTGGCAGTGTTTTTAGCCCAACGAAGTTGGAATTTTGAGCGACAATTACGAGTAATTTATCCCAAAAACCCTACATCTTATTTGGACTTTGAACCTTAAGCCTAGTACTCAGATCGCGCTAAAATTTATCTTCCATACAAATTTCCACCAAGATAAATTTTAGCTTGGGTTTTTAGCTGAGTAGTACCATTGAGTTTATATACATAGAGGAATCACGAAACATTACGTTACTACGTCACTAGGTGGCACCAGGTACACCAAATCAAGATTTTATATTTTTGTAGATCTTTTATATTTTTTTGTGGAACCCATTGACTTGTAAAAAAGTCAAACAAAAAATGAATGTGATTTCAAGGGGTTGGTATTTTTTTTATTACTTTTGCAAATTATAGGTACATAGACACTCGTTCATATTTGGTTTAAGGTCATGATTTTTTGTTGTTTATTTATTTTGCGTAGATTGCGATTCAATGTGTACCTAAGTCACTATAAGAGCATAAGCTTAAGGGTAGAAATTGAAACTTGGACTTTATACAAATTCGGAAGGATTTAATTTTTTTTTTTAACATAGGTATGTATAATAACATAAGTAGGTATCCTAGATTCATATTTTCGGGTTAATTAAGCATATAGACAGATAAGGTACATACAATATTTTTTTTTGAATATGTAGGTGTAGGTACCTATATCTGATTATACAGGGTGATTCACGAGCGTTGTGCCAAAAAGCTAGAGCGTGTAGGTTGAGTTGAGACAAGAAAAAAATCGTATGGGAGGGGGGTCTATTCCGTTTAGCCGGGAGGGGCAATTTTCTGAAAAATTGACTTATTTTGTAAAAAAAAATATTACAAATCAACGGCTTCGTTTGCAACACCGTGTTATACCTTTTCGGAAAGCCAAAAGCTTCTTTCATTTCGTTTTTAAATTAAATTGTTTTAACAAATAGTTCAAAAAACATAAATTTTCAAACTCAAAATTTTGGAAAAAAAATTTGAAAAAATAATTTTAAAACAAATTTTTTTCAAAATTTTACGTAATTAAGTATAATTTTTGTTCTCAGAATGTTTAATCCAACACTGAAAACCGTATGGCTCTACGACTTTTTGTTGCCAAGGTATTCAAAAATAACCAAACCTACACCTACTTCTTCACAGAAACACGAAAAAATTGGCTAAATGGTCACTTGTGCCATCCCGTAAGGCTTGGTTTTCTTGTTTTTGTAAAGAAGTAGGTTCGGTTATTTTTGAATACCTTGGCAACAAAAAGTCATAGATCCATACGGTTTTCAGTGTTGGATTAAAAATTAATAGAAGCGTTGAATTCTGAGAACAAAAATTAAACTTAATTACGTAAAATTTTGAAAAAAATTAGTTTTAAAATTATTTTTTCAAATTTTTTTTTTCAAAATTTTGAGTTTAAAAATTTATGGTTTTTAAACTATTCGTTAAAACAAATTAATTTAAAAACGAAATGAAAGAAGAAGTTTTTGGCTTTCCAAAAAGGTATAACACGGTGTTGCAAACGAAGCCGTTGATTTGTAATATTTTTTTTTACAAAATAAGTCAATTTTTCAGAAAATTACCCCTCCCGGCTAAACGGAGGGGAATAGACCCCCCTCCCATACGACTTTTTTTCTTGTCTCAACTTAACCTACACGCTCTAGCTTTTTGGCACAACGCTCGTGAATCACCCTGTATAGAACCCGTCTCTTCATTTGCATGGTACAAGAAACACTCGGTTTGGACCAATTTCAACGAAAGTTTCAAATATTTTATTACAAAAATCCTCATTTCAAAGCAATTTTTTTTCATTGCAAAGTTTCTCAAAATAGTTTTCCTCTATTTTGAACAATTTTTATAAAATTAATTACGATCAATATACATACATAATGTACCTAATTGCAAAGTGAAATTAGTTTTCACTTTCTGCATTTTTGTTTATCCATTTCTTGACCGAGATTGTATATTTTTATGGAATACCCATACCACAGACTCATACATATTTGCATACAAAAATTTCGAAGCAAAGTAATGGACAAGCATGGTGCGGGCTGAAGGGACATGGACAGACTCGCCTCACGTGACTGTGAGCTCACAGGTCGCAGGTATACCAAATTTTTTTAAGTGCGTGTGTGAGTTTTGTGCCAATCCTAAAGGCTTTCTGGATATAGCAACCAGACAAAAATATCAGCACAAATAACAGGGAACCAAAAAAAAAAAAAAAACAAGAATTCACACAAAAACAAATGTACCTATCAATTTCAACTCCAGTTGTTTTGTGTTGGTAAGATACACACATGTTGATCGTTAAGGGAGGATGCAGGATAGCAGTCCACATCTGCTTGTCGATAGTATATCCACATTCCACATGGAATCCAAAAATGGTTCGTGCTTATGCTAAATCATAACGCCACCTAAGTGACGAAGTAACGCACTATTCTGTTTTCAACGAGGTGGTTCCTCTATGTATATAAACTCAATGGTAGTACTCACTTCAAGCTAAATTCCAGGTGCCAGGCTAACGGCTAAGAAAAAAGTCTCCACAAAATTTAGCTTGCGAAAGAATGTAAGACAGTGCTACCACTTCAAGAAAAAAAATCGAAGCAGATTTGAAGAAAAAAGTGAAGCAGATTGATAAAAATCGAAGAAGATTTTAAAACTAAACTTTTTTTTATAAAAATCTACATCTAGGGTGGGCTATTTAGTGGTTTATTTTTAAATCGTAGGTTATTTTGACATTGACAGCTGTTTCCCGTTCGAAATCTTGAAAGATATTCAGTATCATACCTTCGCGGAACGAAATGTGTGGCTTTAAGCCTAGTACTCAGATCGCGCTAAAATTTATCTTCCATACAAATTTCCACCCAAGATAAATTTTAGCTTGGGTTTTTAGCTAAGTAGTACTCACTTCAAGCTAAATTCCAGGTGCCAGGCTAACGGCTAAGAAAAAAGTCTCCACAAAATTTAGCTTGCGAAAGAATGTAAAACACATTATTTCACAAGATAAATTCTGACAGTTGTCAGAAGGTCTTGCAAAGGTCGCACGAACTTGCTCTTGAACTTGTTCGATAATTGCTAAGTGGCTACATAATGTAGGATATTAAATAAAATGCACTACTGGGTCGCATGAACTTGCTCTAATGTGTGACAGTGGTTTTCGGGGCTTGAGATTTTGATAAAAACTAATTTTTTAAAATTCTTAAATAAATACTTCAACTAATTTGAGCTTAAAAATAGGTACGCCATTTTATTTCTTGGACAAATTTGAATTTATGAGAATATATTTATAAAAATCTGGAACGGATTTTGAGAAAAAAGTTTTTTGTAAGAAATTTCTGAAAACATTTTTCAAACAAAAAAAACCAAAACGCCAGTTCATAGGTATTCAGCAAATATATTAACATATTTATAATTTAAAAAAAAAGTTTAATGAGCAGTTTTTAAAGTAGGTATTAATATTTTTTTTTAATTTAATTTTTTTTAAATACAGAGAACTCTTTCAAAAAAAAAATATTGGTGTGCAGTATAAATTGAGCTACTTGCACCTATATATGTGTGACATTCCGAAAGTATCGGTTGAGCCGTTTTCGAGATAGTCGAAAGCAAAAAAAACGGTCCAATTGAAAGTACCGTTTTTGGACTTTTTTTTAAATTTTGTTCAGCCATATGTTTTCTAGAAAAATAAGCTTTAGCGTAACGTCTATTAAGCAGGTACCGTTATTTTTTAGCTAAAAAACGTTCCATTTCCCCTCTGTACAATGCCTTAAAAACTCTATATAAACCAAGTTTGAAGCAATTCGGCGTACCCGTTTTAGCTGTAGGTGTCTATACATACAGATAGACAGACGGACGGACAGAATTTTTTGACCATCTTTTTTCTTCTTCGCTATCATCGTAATGTTATGTTTGATTGTTATCTCAAACAAAATTTTTTTTGTATGAAACCATAACTTGCCTTATAGTATCTTTAATCTCTCCAACTTCAAAATTTAGCGCGCCTTTTTAGCAAAGGTGTGTAGAGATAAATATTGTAGAGATAAAATTTAGTTTAGCGCGAACTGAGTACTAGGCTTTATGCTTGAACAGCGTTGGAAAATATTGAAAACTTATTTCCAAAGTGAATGCTGTGTAAGTTCGTTGGGGCTAAGAGCAGCTTGAATTGCACAACGATTTTCAGCGAAAAATCAACTTTTCTCATGAGGCGCATATTCATCTCGGCGGCTACGTTAACAAACAAAATGTCTCGGGAAAACTCGCCCATTGTTGTCGAGAAGCCAATGCATCCACAAAGAGTGTGACAGTTTGGTGCGGATCGTGAAGTGATGAGTTCATCGTTCATTAGACCATTTTTGTTCGAAAATAAGGCTGGGAACAACGTTTCGGTCAACGGTGGGTGTTACAGAGCAATGTGAAGACATGGATTTGGAAGACCTCTGCTTCATGCAGGTTAACGCGCTATGAAACACAGCCCATTCTACAATCGATCTTTTGCTCACTAAATTCCAAAATCGTGTTATCGATTGGCCGCCTCGGAGCTGTGATACGACTACTTTGGACTTTTTTGTTAGAAACCGTGAAGGACCGACGTTATGTCAACAATCCGGAAGCGATTATATCACTTAAAGCCAATATTTTCCAAGAAATCCGTGAGCTAGAGCCCGAAAAAACTTGGGTTTGGACACCCTCTAAGTCATATTTTTTTTTTAATAGCCTTAATTCAATCAAACGAAAACCAAACTAAAAGTCTTTCCGACTTCTTATATAAATATTGTTTCATAACACTTTTTAATTTAATTTAACAAAAAAAAAATTATTTTCATCTTCATTTCTACATGTGTAGTATGTAAAACAAAAATTGGAGTGAAATGGAAAAAAGGGAGTAGATTTTGCCTTTTTCTGTAAAATTGAAGTAGGTTGAAACAGATATTTTTAAAATGAAGCAGATTTCAGTATTTTGGTGATAGTGCGAAGTAGGAAGTAGATTTTAAATTTTTTTGATAAAAAGAAGCAGATCTACTTCAATTGAAATAAAGTGGTAGCGCTGATGTAAAACACATTATTTCACAAGATAAATTCTGACAGTTGTAAGAAGGTCTTGCGAAGGTCGCACGAACTTGCTCTTGAACTTGTTATATAATTGCTAAGAGGCTGCATAATGTAGGTATATTAAAGAAAATGCACTACTGGGTCGCATAAACTTGCTCCAATGTGTGACAGTGGTCTTGGGGCTTGAGATTTTGATAAAAACAAATTTTTCAAAATTCTTAAATAAATACTTGAACTAATTTGAGCTGAAAATTAAGTACGCCATTTTATTTCTTGTAAAAATTTGAATTTATGAGAATAAATTTATAAAAATCTGTGGAGCGGTTTTTGAGAAAAAAAGTTTTTTTTTGAAAAACTGAAAAAAAATTTCAAAAAAAATTCAAAAACTCTATTTCATCGATATTCAGCAAATACATTTATTTATAATTTTTAGAAAAAAAAATTAATGAGCAGTTTCCAAAATATAAATTTAAAATTTTTTTTTTAAATGCTTTAAAAAATACAACAAAAATATTTTTCAAAAATATTGGTATGCATTACAAATTGAGCTACCTACAACTATAAATGTGTGAAATTTCGAAAGAATCGGTTGGGTCATTTTTGAGATAGTCGAAAGCAAAAAAACGGTCCTATAGAAAGTACCGTTTTTGGACTGTTTTTTTAATTTTTATCAGCAATGTTTTCTAGAAAAATGAGCTTTAGCGTAACGGTTATTAAGCAGGTACCGTTATTTTTTTAGCTAAAAAAAATTTCAATTTCCCCTCTGTACAATACCTTAAAAACTCGTATATAAGTATATAAGTTTGAAGCAATTCGGCCCAACTGTTTGGGCTGTAGGTGTCTATACATACATACAGACAAACAGACAGACGGACAGAATTTTTTGACCATCTTTTTTCGTCTTCGCTATCATCGTATTGATTGTTATCTCAAACATTTTTTTTTCGTGAATCCATAACTTGTCTTATAGTGTCTTTAATCTCTCCAACTTCAAAATTTAGCGCGCCTTTTTAGCAAAGGTGTGTAGAGATAAATATTGTAGAGATAAAATTTAGTTTAGCGCGATCTGAGTACTAGGCTTTAGTTGTAAACAAACCCAAAGAAAGGTCCATGTTTTCAGATTTAGATCATATTTTATGAGAGGAAGCAGGAAGTTAAAGTTAGTATTTCTATATAATGTTACACAATAGAACTACATATAGATACAGGTGCATAATAGTATTTTTGGAACAAGTATTTAAGAATTGTGGCCAGTAGGTAGGTACTATATAGAAATTTAATGAATGAAGGAGGGAGCAGGAAATAAAGTATGGAAATATGTAGGTGTCTTGGTATGTTTTGGTATTTTGAGTTCCTGACGAGGTAGGACGGTAGTTAATAGATTTGATAAGAAGTTTTTTAATTGAAGGTATTAAGACTTAAATTCTAAAAGTGTATAAAATTGTGTTAATAAATTCCTTATTGACCGCAAATTTTATAAATAAAAATCAAAACACAACAAAACCAATTTTAAAGTATTTTAATTTTTATTACATCGAATGCATTTCGGACTCATTTGTGAGACCATCATCAGCGAAACACGCAAATACACTAAAAGAAAAGAGAAACAAAAAACAAAAACATAAAACAAAATGAAAAAACAACAAAATTGTCCATTGACTTGACATCGAATAAGAGAGTGAGAAAATTAGACATTAAAAGGAAATTAATAATTTAAAAAATACAAAATAAACAAAAAGGAAAACATTATTTTGCAAGAGCGAATAAGAAAGATTCTATTGGACTATTGTCTATGTTCATTAAGTTATCATTAATTGAAATGTATGCAGATTCGTAAGCATCAAGTTTGGAAGGTTGTTGAACTGCTTTTATCAATTTGTAATTTTCTTCTAATGGAGTCATAAAATGTGGCGCATCATGGTTTAAATCGAAAGTATGAGCTGCTACTGCCTTGCTGACGTCTTTCTTCTCGATGTAACGACGGTGTTCATCAATACGACATTTAACTGCTCGTCTCGTTTGTCCGATATATTTGTAATGGCAATCTGGACAGGTAATTTCGTAGATGCCACTCTTCTCCTTAAAGGGTTTTTTATCTTTTGTTGAACCTAGTAATGCACGTAATTTGTTGTTGTTGGTGTGAACGATACTCATGTTAGCTTTCTTGAATGCATGATTGAGTCTATTCGTAATGCTCGGTATATACGTCATAGCTACCCTTCGTTCTGTCGAATTATTTTGGCTTTGAGTGAAAAGAGTAGAAAAGTTTTCCCTTCTCACTTTATCCGAGCGCTTTTTAATCATTTTGTCAATGAGTGACTTTTTGTAGCCGTTGGTATGAGCTAAATGGACTATGTATTCATATTCACATTTATAATCTGCGGTGGAAAGGGGTAGACGGCACATCCGATAAATCATTGAATTGAATGCGGCTATTTTATATTGTTGTTTACAGAAAGAGTCAGCTGTAATATATCTATCTGTAGTAGTCGATTTTCTGTAAACAGAAAATTGAATCCTTCGTCCAGCACGTTTGATTTTTAAATCCAGGAATGGTAAAGAATGATCAATCTCGTCTTCAATTTCGTACGTGAACTTGATGCTCTCATACCGATTATTTATAACGTTTAAAATCTGGTCAATTTCAGACGCTTTAACAATCGCAAAAGTGTCATCAACATAACGCCACCAAATTCGAGGTAGTAAACCTTCATTTCGTAGTTCTCTCTCCAGCTTAGACATAAATGCCTCTGCAACTAACGGGGAGAGGCTGTTTCCCATCGAGCAACCAAAATCGTTAGAGTAAAACATGTCTCTGAACTGAAAACAATTATATTTCATACTATTTTCTATAGACAGAATATATGCGTCGATTTGTTCTGGTGGCAATTTAAACTTGTTTAAGTGTTCTTTTATAGATTCAATTGCTACGTTTACAGGTACATTAGGAAAAAGTGCTGTGACATCAAATGAAATCATGATTTCATCATCTTCTATCTCGATGTCTTTTACTTTTTCCACAAAATCAAAACAGTTCTTTACTGATAACCCTTCAAAAACACCAAACTGCTTCATACTTGATACGATCCATCTGGCTATTTTCGCAAAAGGAGAATTCACGCAAGAAACTAATAGATACCTACATATATTATTATGTTATGTACCTATAGGTACGTATACAACCGAGGTAGATCGTATGCAAATAGTTGGTGATGATTGAAATGTGGGTAGGTGGTGGGTGGTAGAGTAAAATTTAATTTTTATATTGATAGGCTCATATGTAAGTAGATACATATTTACCTAAATAGGTATGTACCTAGGTTATTTAAAGGTGCCTATATTTTATTGTGATTGGATGTTACATTTAGACATAGGTAAATGCACAAACTATTATGATTTAAAGGTGCGTTTTATTTTTTATGTAATTTATGTAAAAAAAAATTTTTTTTCAAATAATTGCAAGTGCCGTAATGAATGCATTAAAATGTTCTTTTAACTATTTTTTTCAAAGTTTTGGAAAAAACTTTTTTTACCAATTTTTTTTTTTGATTTTTTAGAAATGGCACTTTCTAGATCACGAATATGCATTTTTGAAGTCGCTAGGTCGCTTAGTTTAGCCGCAAATCGAGTTTGAAGGTGTCGACTTTGATGGCTCTATCACGTTTAGCCGCAAATCGCGTTTAAAGATAAAAGTCGATTTTTCATATATGTAATGCGATACATCAATTGAAAGGTGGCGCTTCCTAGATTATGAATATGCATTTTTGAAGTCGCTAGGACGCTAAGTTTAGACGCAAAATTTTTATTAAGGCTTTAATTATACAGGGTGATTTACGAGCGTTGTGCCAAAAAGCTAGAGCACGTAGGTTGAGTTGAGACAAGAAAAAAATCGTATGGGAGGGGGGTCTATTCCCCGCCGTTTAGCCGGGAGGGGCAATTTTCTGAAAAATTGACTTATTTTGTAAACAAAAATATTAAAAATCAACGGATTCCTTTACAACACCGTGTTATACCTTTTTGGAAAGCCAAAAACTTCTTCTTTCATTTCGTTTTTAATTTAAGTTGTTTTAACGAATAGTTTAAAAAATATAAATTTTCAAACTCAAAATTTTTAAAAAAAATTTGAAAAAGTAATTTTTAAACTAATTTTTTTCAAAATTTTACGTAATTAAGTATAATCTTTGTTCTCAGAATTCAATGCTTCCATTAATTTGTAATCCAACACTGAAAACTGTATGGCTCTACTATTTTTTGTTGACAAGGTATTCAAAAATAACCGAACCTACTTCTTCACAAAAACAAGAAAATCTAGCCTTACGGGATGGCACAAGTGATCATTTAGCCAATTTTTTCGTGTTTTTGTGAAGAAGTAGGTTCGGTTATTTTTGTATACCTTGGCAACAAAAAGTCGTAGAGCCATACGGTTTTCAGTGTTGGATTACAAATTAATGGAAGCTTGAATTCTGAGAACAAAGATTATACTTAATTACGTAAGATTTTGAAAAAAATTAGTTTAAAAATTACTTTTTCAAATTTATTTTCAAAATTTTGAGTTCGAAAATTTATATTTTTTAAACTATTCGCTAAAACAATTTTATTTAAAAACAAAATGAAAAAAGAAATTTTTGGCTTTCCAAAAAGGTATAACACGGTGTTGTAAACGAAGCCGTTGATTTTTAATAATTTTTTTTACAAAATAAGTCAATTTTTCTGAAAATTGCCCCTCCCGGCTAAACGGGAGGGAATAAACCCCCCCTCCCGTACGATTTTTTTCTTGTCTCAACTCAACCTACACGCTCTAGCTTTTTGGCACAACGCTCGTGAATCACCCTGTATATAGGTATATAGGTACTCATGTATGTACTTATCTATTTTATAGAAATCTGAAAAGAACAAAATATCAAACTATACACGGTCACCGCCAAACGTGGTGACCGTTGATATTTTTGGTGCGAGCCTTATTATCTGTACGTACAAGCCATTTTTCCTACAAGCTGATTATTGCTCAGCACCGGCACCCGACATAATTGCTTTCCGTGGAACAAATAAAAACACCATGAACATATATACTGAAACAAACACCTAATTCTAAAAATTATCTGTGGTCTGGAAGGAGAGTGCCCGGAAGCAGCAAGAAAGGACGTTGGTTCGAATCCGGCAATAAGTTTTTTTCATTTTTATTTGATCTTTTCTTTTTTTTAAGTTTTTCTATTCTTTTTTATTTATTTCAATTTTGTAGTTGTTAGTTAAGTTGTTTTTAGTAGTTTAAGTAAGTATCTCAGACAGGTTTGTATTTTATGTATATACTGTATAAGCACCCATGTAAATGGTAATTTCCTTTTTTATAAGCACTGAGGCCAACAATAATTGAAATTCCTTTTTTACTTGCGATTATAGGTACTATAAGGCAAGTTATGGATTCGTGCAGAAAAAAAAATTTGAGATAACAATCACATATGACATTACGATGATGGAGAAGTCGAAAAAAGTGGGTCTGGGAATTAAGTCCGTCTGTCTGTCTGTCTGTCTGTCTGTCTGTATGTCTGTATGTCTGTTCGCGCCTCTGGAGGCTGAACGGGTGGGCCGATTTGCTTCAAATTTGGTATTTAGGATTTATTTGGCCGTCCCTCGGAACATATTTTTTATTTTTGCTCTAGGTCCAAAAATAACGGCACCTGCCATACAATCCTGAAGACAAAAATTGATTTTCTCAAAAACGGCTCTAACGATTTTGATAAAACTTTCAGAATGCCATTTTTGCAAGAAAATCTATCTTTTGGTTTGAAATTTTTTTTCAAAATTTGTCTAACAACGGTACCTCTCATAGAACCAGTATTTTCAAATCAAATTTTCTCGTAAACTATACGTTCGATTTCAATAAAATTTTAGGCACAGGAAGTCATTCATAATTTTATTAATATGAAAAAAAATTCAGGATACTTTTTAGAATTTAAATAATTTTTTGAATGCCAATTTTTTATAAATACTTTTGTTATGTATGTATTTGTTTGAATTTTACATTCTTCTTGAATTAAGTTTATTGAAACCTTTTGTAAAGCTTTTCTTGTTAGACAGCATTCAAATCACGTACCTATATTAACTAACATACTAACTTAATCGCACCAACGCGCCTGCTCACTCGCTTTTGTTTAACATAATGCTTAGTAGACCTGAGTGAGAGGCAAAACGTATGATAGGAGAAAATGAGAGCTAGAATATAAAATACTGTGTCATAATTTTTTTTTCATTCGTTCTCTTTCACAATAGATCTTTAAGGTCGCAGTGCGCTTTTCCCCAATTTAATTCATTCATGCAACTTAAAATAAAATGCATACGATGAAACATAACACAGTTTCCGAGCAAAGAAGTTCAAACTCTTGTGTTTATGTTCCGCATTTTTATTTATTAAATTCAGTCGTTTATAAACAGAGATGTCCGTTATTTGTATTTTTAGCCAAAACAACATTTAAAAAAAAACATACTGTTTTCTTCATGTCTATTCTTTTTTACGAATTTTGAATGCTTTCGTAATATGTATGAATAATCATGAGAAAACTGACGATATATCGATATATTGATTTTTTTCACCCGATAATTATCGATACTGTTAAAGAATATCGATACGATAAATATCGATATATTTTTTACTTGCCCATCCCTATACATTGATCAAAACAAACAAATGCCATGGAGCACGTGCATGAATGAGTAAGATTATATAGTATTTATATTCTCACTCGTTCGTGCACACGGTGAGCTAATGCGAGTCATCGGTGCCGCCATTTTGGAATACTGAGCGTTACTTCCGTCAGAAAAATAGTATGTATATTTCTGTCTCATTCTTTCCTGGCTTCATCCTACACATTTTTGTATTTGTGTCTCTTACATGTCGTTTTTTCGTTGCATCCGGTTTGAAATCACAACGATTCTAAAGAAGTTTCACTTCAAAAATTTAAAAAATTAATATTTTGAAAACGGCTCATTAAATTTTTTTCTAAAAATTTTAAATAAATGTATTTGCTGAATACCTATGAACTGGCGTTTTTAAATTTTTTTTGAAATTTTTTTTCAAAAAGTTTTTCAAAAAAAACTTTTTTTCTCAAAAACCGCTCCACAGATTTCTATAAATTTGTTCGCATAAATTCATAGTTTTCCAAGAAATAAAATGGCGTACTTTTTTTTCAGCTCAAATTAGTTTAAGTATTTATTTAAGAATTTTGAAATTTTTATTTTTATCAAAATCTCAAGCCCCTAAACCACTGTCACTCATTAGAGCAAGTTCGTGCGACCCAGTCGTGCATTTTATTTTTTAAACGTTTCGAAAAAATATTTTAAATTTTGGTTGAGTATTTCATTATAAAACAATCTGTAGTTTCAATATGGAAAAATTATTTAAAAAAAATCCTCGACCCGTTTTCGAAATATTTCGAAGTCTAAACATTTTTTTTGAAAATTATTAAAAATCCAAAAAAAAGTTTTTGAAAATTTTTAAATGCAATACTAATTTAAATATAAATGGCTTCCTGTTTTAAAATTTTTATTGAAATCGGCAGATTGGTGTACGAGAAAACCTTATTTGAAAAAATCGGTTCTATGAGAGGTACCTACCGTTACAAGCCCCCTGTTAATCACACCCCCCCCAAAAAAAATTTAGCAGGGTTCCTAAGCCAATATATGGCTTGGCAAAAAATTTCAACTTTCTAAGGATTATGGTTTCTCAGGAATTTCGAAAAGAGTATTTAGGCCGGCTTTTTCAAAACAAGCCCCCTGTTAATCACCCCCCCCCCCCTCCAATAAAATTTAGCAGGTTTCCTAAGCCAATATATGGCTTGGCAAAAAATTTCACTTTCTAAGGATTATGGTTGCTGACGAATTTCAAAAAGTGTATTTAGGCCCACTTTTTCAAAATAAATATTAATTAAATTAGACTTAATTTCTATTTATATCTTCACTCTTTTGACAACCTTCATTGAGATAAGTATTGCGTTTTTTTTTTTGTTAAGCAATTATAATGGCAAGTTATGTAAATTCAAATCGTGGGGAACCTAAGCTCCATTTTGAAGGCTACATTTATGTCAAGCACCGAACTACTAATATTATGACAAGTTGGCGGTGCGAAAAATACTGGTGTCAAGGGTGTCGTGGAAGGGCAGTTGTAATGGGTTCAGAGACCATTATGACTGCCGACCACAATCATGGCCCTTCCCCGGTCGAGTGCGAAATAGCCACAGTGATGCAGACGCTGAAGACCCAAGTAACTGCTTCTCAAGAGAGTCCAAGGACAATAAGTATACGGGCTATGGAAGGTGTTTCCGCACCTTCTTTGGCCCGTCTTCCGGAATTTGACTCTATGCGAAAAGCAGTGTCGAGGGAACGAAAGCGTCGGCATCAGTCATTGGCTATTCGGCACACCCGGTCCGATATTGAGATCCCCGCTAACCTGTTAGTCACAAAGACGGCAGTGCCAGAAAATTTCTTGCTGGCTGACACAGGCAGAGGGGATGAGAACCGAATAATTATATTCGGTTCTGTATCGGATCGGGAAAGGTTATCCCGTAGTAGGACCTGGTTGTTAGATGGGACATTCCAAGTGTGCCCAGAGATGTTTTACCAGCTCTGGGTCATTCATGGCTCATTCAACAACCAGGTCCTACCCTGCATATACTGTTTGCTTCCAAACAAACTGGAAGCAACCTATCTTCGCACCTTGACTCTTATTCGCGATGCGCAAGGCATGGAAAACATGCAGCCGGAAGTCTTTGTAATTGATTTCGAGAAGGGAGAAGAGAATGCTCTTCGTTCTCTCTTCCCGGAATCTAGGATTTACGGCTGCTTTTTCCACTTTGCGCAGGGAGTAAGAAGGAAGGTGCAGGAGATAGGCATGAAGCGCAGGTCCGGGTCCGATCGGGGATATTATGTGGCCATAAGGAAATTTATCGCCTTGTGCTTTTGTGCCACAGAGGACGTATTGGCCAGATACGAAACATTAGCGGATGCCTTTCTTGAAAACTTTGGTGATACGGAGCAACACCAAAGTTTTCTTCAATATTTTGAAAATACTTGGGTGGGACGGCCTCGCCGAAATCCACGATTTCGGCATGATATGTAGAACTGCATGTCCACGACTCTTGAGGACCTACCTCGAACAAACAACAGCGTAGAGTCGTGGCACAGAGCGTTCCAGGTATCAATAGGCTGTCACCACCCAAATATTTTTAAACTATTGAATGTCCTCCTATTAGAGCAAGTGAGATCAACTGCTCTGTACGGAAAAATCAACTCTGGGGTAATTCTACCCCTTTACTCTAGAGTTGAGTATAGTAGGGCAAATGAAAGGCTCCTCAATGTAATTGGCCAGTACAACCAAAAGACACCAGAAGAGCATCTTTCCGCATGCGCCAACTATGCTGGTGAGTTAGAGTAGGTGTAGTTCAGTGAAGTGAGAGGCACGGGGAACTCACTATAATCAAGCACCCTAAGAGTGAGAGGCACGGGGAACTCACTATAATCAAGCACCCTAAGAGTGAGAGGCACGGGGAACTCACTATAATCAAACACCCCAACCCCCCCATAGGGTAAGCCTTGACGAGGCGGGGGGAGGGGGCTTACGGCAACAACTACAATGAAACCTAGAGCTATGCGATTGCGGAACTGGTTTT
Organism: Platycheirus albimanus; assembly: GCA_916050605.2. Classification (NCBI taxonomy): domain Eukaryota; kingdom Metazoa; phylum Arthropoda; class Insecta; order Diptera; family Syrphidae; genus Platycheirus; species Platycheirus albimanus. The sequence goes on along the minus strand of OU696696.1, from coordinate 233,494,228 downwards.
CGCAGAAGGGTTGTGTAGTTTGTTGTTACTTATTACCCTAAAAAAGTCCACAGATGTTTTTTGTATTAATAAAATACTCTTTTTGAAATTCCTGAGAAACCATAGTCCTTAAAAAGTTGAAATTTTTTGCCAAGCCATATATTGGCTAAGGGACCCTGCTAATTTTTTTTTGGGGGGGGGGGTGTGATTAACAGGGGGCTTGTAACGGTAGGAACCTCTCATAGAACCGATTTTTTCAAATAAGGTTTTCTCGTACACCAATCTGCCGATTTCAATAAAAATTTTAAAACAGGAAGCCATTTATATTTAAATTAGTATTGCATTTAAAAATTTTCAAAAACTTTTTTTTGGATTTTTAATAATTTTCAAAAAAAATGTTTAGACTTCGAAATATTTCGAAAACGGGTCGATGGATTTTTTTAAAATAATTTTCCCATATTGAAACTACAGATTGTTTTATAATGAAATACTCAACCAAAATTTAAAATATTTTTTCGAAACGTTAAAAAAAAAAAACCTTTAAAAAAAACTTTTCGAACGATTTTCAAAATTTTTTTTCCTGGATAGACATTTAGTAATAAAAAATTATTGTATTTATGTACTTAGTTTTTTCAAGAAAACTCGTTAGCTCTTTAAATAAAATGCACGACTGGGTCGCACGAACTTGCTCTAATGAGTGACAGTGGTTTAGGGGCTTGAGATTTTGATAAAAATAAAAATTTCAAAATTCTTAAATAAATACTTAAACTAATTTGAGCTGAAAAAAAAGTACGCCATTTCATTTCTTGGAAAAATTTGAATTTATGAGAAAAAATTTATAAAAATCTGTGGAGCGGTTTTTGAGAAAAAAAGTTTTTTTTGAAAAGCTTTTTGAAAAAAAATTTAAAAAAAAATTAAAAAACGCCAGTTCATGGGTATTCAGCAAATACATTTATTTAAAATTTTTAGAAAAAAATTTAATAAGCAGTTTTCAAAATATTAATTTCTTAATTTTTTTTTTTTATTAAATGCTTTTAAAAATACAAAAAAATATTTTCCAAAAATATTGGTATGCAATACAAATTGGGCTACCTACAGCTATATGTGTGTAAAATTTCGAAAGAATCGGTTGAGTCGTTTTCGAGATAGTCGAAAGCAAAAAAAACGGTCCTATGGAAAGTACCGTTCTTAGCCATTTTTTAAAACTTTTTTTTCAGTCATATTATTGGTCGTACCTAAAAAGCAACACTGATTTTTTTAAATCGAAATCGTTAGAGATGTTTCTGAGAAAACTAAGCTTTAACGTAACGGTTGTATGGCAGGTACCGTTATTTTGTAAGCTAAAAAAAAAATTTCAATTTCCCCTCTGTACAATACCTAAAAAAGTCTATATACCAAGTTTGAAGCAATTCGGCCCACCCGTTTGGGCTGTAGGTCTCTATAGATACAGACAGACAGACAGGCAGACAGACATACAGACGGACAGAATTTTTAGACCATCTTTTTTCGTCTTCTCTATCATCGTAATGTCATGTTTGATTGTTATCTCAAAACTTTTTTTTTCGACGAATGCATAACTGGCCTTATAGTACCTATAATCGCAAGTAAAATAAAATGCACGCCTGGGTCGCACGAACTTGCTCTAATGAGTGACAGTGGTTTAGGGGCTTGAGATTTTGATAAAAATAAAATTTTCAAAATTCTTAGAGATACTTAAACTAATTTGAGCTGAAAAAAAGTACGCCATTATATTTCTTGGATAAATTTGAATTTATGAGAATAAATTTATAAAAATCTGTGGAGCGGTTTTTGAGAAAAAAAGTTTTTTTTGAAAAACTTTTTGAAAAATTTTTTTTTAAAAAATTCGTAAGCGCCAGTTTATAGGTATTCAGCAAATACATTTATTTAAAAATTTTAGAAAAAATTTCAATAAGCAGTTTTCAAAATACTAATTTTTTAATTTTTTTTTTTAAAATGCTTTTAAAAATACAAAAAAATATTTTTCAAAAATATTGGTATGCAATACAAATTGAGCTACCTACAGCTATATGTGTGTGAAATTTCGAAAGAATCGGTTGAGTCGTTTTCGAGATAGTCGGAAGCAAAAAAAACGGTCCTATGGAAAGTACCGTTCTTAGCCACTTTTTAAAACTTTTTTTTCAGCCATATGATTGGTGGTACCTAAAAAGCAACACAGATTTTTTTAAACAGAAATCGTTAGAGCCGTTTTTGAGAAAAATAAGCTTTAACGTAACGGTTGTATGGCAGGTACCGTTATTTTTTGAGCTAAAAAAAAAATTTCAATTTCCCCTCTGTACAATACCTAAAAAAGTGTATATACCAAGTTTGAAGCAATTCGGCCCACCCGTTTGGGCTGTAGGTCTCTATACATACAGACAGACAGACAGACATACAGACGGACAGAATTTTTAGACTATCTTTTTTCGTCTTCGCTATCATCGTAATGTCATGTTTGATTGTTATCTCAAAACTTTTTTTTTCGACGAATGCATAACTTGCCTTATAGTACCTGTAAACGATTGTTCTATCGTCTTATGCTGTCCAGATCACAGTTCTTGTACTGTGACTGGGGTGGAGTATATAGTGCAGCACTATAACTCCTTGAGATGACACAAACAGCTTCAAGCAGACTCACTTGAAGTAAATAAAAGTCTTGGGTACTGTTTCGTTGCTATCTGAAATCAATTTTATTTCCTACCGATATTTATACTTAAAAATATGCTTAGTCTATATTTATTTACAATTTGGTTGGTGTGACAAATAATGCCGAATTAACAAAAAAGTGAATTTAAAAATAATTAAAGTGTGCAAGGTGTTTTGTTACATTATTGGTTGAAACCTAAATTAATGCTGAAAATGCAGAAGGCACTATAATTGAGTTTTATGAATATTATGAAAATGCAAAAATCATTACAGTATGTAAAGAAAGAAAAAATATTTGAATATGAATTTTATACTTTATGAAGATTGTTCTGTGGAACTGAACATCCTGCCCCGCGCTGATGATCTGCGGGTTCATCAGGATGATATCTTAGATACTTATGGTGTAGCTTGATGAACGTGTTCTCCGTGGGGCCGGAATAGGCGGAGGGTGTTTCTGACAGTATCTCTTGTAAACTAAGAATCCCACTATTGCAATGGTGATGAGTAGTCCAAGTGAACTCACGATGCTGTGGGGAATGTTATGATACCGGATATGATTGGGTAATTCCAGCTGCTGACGTCTGATCTGATCTCGCAGTTCATTCAACTCTTGATTTAAAGAGCTGGTATTTGACATGTTGTAGTGAAGTGTGGCTAACTGAATCGCCCTTTGAAACGGAACATCTTGAATTAATCTGGTGTATGAAGCTTGAACCTTAGATGAATAAATTTGTTATCCTTGAAGTGTCAAATGCTTATTTCTTGCCACACAATACGGTTGAAGTTTCAGCAAACCATTTCCTTCTAATGCTATAAATGATGTTTGTTGCTTGCAAACGACATTAAGCATAGTTTCTTCGTTAACTGCAAATATCCATTGATTTAATTCAGGAAGCTTGGTCCACACTGAATTAGCCTTGATCATTTTTAGTTCGCATGTTGACAGATCTGATTTATTGTTAAGCAAGCTGATTTCGCACAAACTCAAATTAGTTCCAGCTTGATATACCGGATGGGTTTGTCTACATAAATGATGATCTCCGTTAGTAGTGGTACATCTAGAAAGTTCATCTTCGGTTATGGGATAATATTGATCATGGTGAGCACTCACAGCTAGGACGTCTGTTGACAATTGTATGGTTATGTAGCTGTTATTAATTGCTGCTGGGATGGGAATTAGCTTGTATGCTATGAATTCTTCTAACCCGAGTAACGGCAGTTCAATGTTGAATACGATATGATTTGAGCTAACGTGTCCCTCGACATTCATTAGCTTATAGAGTTGTAGGATTTGGTCAGGTTCTACTGGAATCCGAAGACCTGGTGGAAGATGACTTCTTATTTTACCTACTTCAATTTTAAGTTGTTGATAGGTGATCAAAAGATGATTTACTCGTCCTTGGTGAGTATCTGCCAAAACATCTGTTATGGATGTCTGCATTCTTTGAATGTTAATGATTATAAGGGTAGCGTGGGTGCACCAAGACAGAAATAATTCTTTCAGTTTGGATTGGTATAGTTCTTCAGTGACATTGTTTACACGATTGAACAATTGACTCAGTTGATTATCAAGCGCATGTTGTCTTTTTGACATATCGTCTTGGCTTAATTTCATGATGTTGACTGTCGAGTCTAGAATGGAAGTGTGATTTTTTAAAAGGTTCATAAGTTGATCCTCGTTTGATTGGATGCTTTCTAAACGTTGCGACATTTCATTAGCGTATTTGGAGTCAAGCACTCCGAAGAGTGAATTAGCTATGTTTCCGACAACGTCGATGGCACCTCGTTTAATTCTTACAGAGGACTTGTTTGATGGAATAATATTATCTTCATCTAATTCGTGTGTTATAAGCCGCAGCTGTTGTATAACTTGGGAGCAGAGTTCTTTGGAGGGAAGTTTATTGCAAATATGATCCAATATTGTAGTACTGTTGTCTAATGCTTGGAATTCCTTCATGTATGGCTCGAGATTATAGTACACTACAAGGTTCCATCTGTGATGAATCAGACTTATTGTTCCATGTCGTTGAAAATGAATTCCAGGGGAAGCATTGTTGAATTTTATAACCTCTATGTCACTTGCAATTACAATTGGAAGAATTAGACCAATTAACAATAGTGTAGTGAAGAAGTTTGGGTTTGTTGAGTCTGCCCTAGTTTGAGTTGTTGTTTTTCTTGCTGCCTTTGATGACGATAATTCACTAGGATCAGACTTATCATTTCTTCGCTTCCGTTCGGATGATGGCACGTTTGTTTGAGGTTCAGGCGCAGCTTCATTATTTTCTAACAAAGGTGCAAGTTTGTGTATTGGACGCCGCAAAACGCCTGATTTTGTTCGTACGTCTGCGACACGTACCAAACCGTCGTTTCCATAATGCACCTTTTCGATTCTACCTAGCGGCCATTTCATAACAGGAGTGTTGTCTTCTTTCATAATTACCACGGTGCCAGTTTTAATGTTTTTGGATTGCGTTTTCCATTTTGTTCTCAGTTGGAGTTCATTTAAATATTCTTGAGACCATCGATTCCAAAATTCTCGTTTGATGTGAGATACTAGCTTCCATCTGGTTAATAAGGTACCCTTGATCGGTTCAGCCTTGTTATCAACGACTGCCTTTAATGAATCCCCAATCAAAAAATGACCAGGTGTTAGTACGCTTAGGTCGTTTGGATCATTGGATAGTGTTGTAAGAGGTCTCGAATTTAAAATTGCTTCTATTTCTGTAGTGATAGTACAAATCTCCTCGTAGGTTAATGATGCTGTGGCTGTTTTGCATAGTAGCAAATGTTTTGCGGATTTGACTGCTGCTTCCCACAATCCTCCAAAATGTGGAGCTCGTGGTGGAATAAAATGGAAATCAATTCCCTTCGAACTGCATGAATTAATGACTTTATTTTGTGCTTGCTTTGAATATATGCTTGTTTTGAGCTCTTCCAGTTGATTTTTGGCTCCGACAAAATTGGTGGCATTATCGCAATACAGATTTTTAATGTGGCCACGTCGGCTCATAAATCTTCGCAGGGCTCCAAGGAATGCATCTGTAGTTAAATCACTGACGACTTCGATGTGAACCGCCTTTGTGGCGAAGCAGCAAAATATTGATAAGTAACACTTTTGAGCTCGACTCCCTCTCGTTCGGTAATGAACCCATAATGGACCGCAGAAGTCCACTCCTGTGTTGATGAATGGACGTGATGGTTGCACTCTTGGCGCTGGCAAATTTCCCATTATTTGCGAGTACATTTTCGGTTTCGCTTTGACGCAAAATATGCAGTGCTGGACAATAGAGCGGGCAATGTTCTTGCCCTTTATTGGCCAAAATCGCTGCCTCGTGATTGCCAATAGGCCTTGGGGTCCAATATGATTATTATTGAAGTGAAGATCCGTCATGAGCATTTTTACGAGTGGGTGAGAATATGGCAACAGCATTGGATGCTTGCTGTCGTATGGTAAATTTGATGCTTGAAGTCTGCCTCCGACACGCAGAAGATCATCTTGGTCTAAAAATACAGCGAGTCCCTTCAATGGACTTTCCTTATCTAGTTCTTTGTGTGCCTTCAGGAAGCGTATGTCTTTATGGAAACCGTGATTTTGGACTTCCTTGATAATAAACTGCATGGATATTTCTAGTTCCGAGGTTGATAATGACCATGCCGTTCTGTCGCCTTTTTTTGGGGGTTGTCTGACGGATTTAAGTGCATCCTTGAGTTTACCTGACTTGCATAATTGGACAAATCGAAAACAGTAGGCTAGGATTACATTAAGTTTGTTGAATGAGTTGGAATGCTTTATTCCTTCCAACATACTTTGTACATGATCGTCGTCATTAGTGGTCAATAACGCAACTTCCTTCCTTTCATCTGTCCAAATTTTGCTGAGTTTGTAAGGGGGTGGCCAAATTGATTCCGATCCATGCAAAAATCTCGGACCATACTTCCATAGTGTATGATCCTGCAGTTTCTCTGGGGATATGCCTCTGGATAAAACATCAGCTGGATTTTCAGCTGATTTCACATATCGCCATTGATTAGTGCTGGTTAGAGATTGGATGTTGGCAATTCGACGTCCAACAAATGTCTGGAAGGATTCTGAATTTGAATTAATCCAACTCAATACAATTTGGGAGTCAGACCACAGAAAACTATTGGTGTTGTCCAATTTAAGGTCACTCTTGACTCGTTTTGAGAGTTCGGCAGCTAGTAATGCTGCACATAGTTCTAGACGTGGAATTGTCATCGATCTCATTCCTGATGCCGTTTTAGTAGTTGGTGCAACTCGAGATTTGGAGCACAGCAGTCGTACTACGATTGTACCATCCTTGTTAACTGATCTGATATATACAGCAGCCCCGTAGGCCTTCTCTGACGCATCTGCAAAGGTATGCATTTGCATTGATGAAGTGATGTAATGACCAAAAACGTGTCTAGGAATTTGGAATTTGTCTAATTCTTGGAGGCCTTGGTAGTAATTGTTCCACCTGGTGTACATTTCTTCTGGTAGGGAAGCATCCCAGTCGTACTTAAGTTCCCACAATTCTTGCAGAAAGAGCTTTGCGACGATTACTACTGGAGCGACTATTCCGAGTGGATCAAAAAGACGTGCTATATCTGAGGCTACAGATCGCTTTGTGAATCTTTTTGACGTTCTATAATTTGTTTTTATGCAGAAGACGTCTGACTTGGGTCTCCATATTAGCCCAAGGGTCTTGACAGCGCCTTCGTTATTGTCGTCGGTGAGAGGTATCTCCTGATCTTCTAATGGAATGTTATCAAGTAATTGTTGGTGGTTTGAACACCACTTTTTTAACTGGAGCCCTCCCTCCCGCAGCAACAATGACAATTGTGACTGGATGTCTTTTGCTGCTACAATGCTGTCTGCACCTGCCATAACGTCGTCAACGTAGAAGTCTTTGAGCAAAACTTGCGAGCCTAATGGATATTTTGCAGAATATTCTGTAGCTAAGACCTGAAGGCATTTTGTTGCGAGATATGGAGCTGAAGTGGTTCCGTAAGTCACGGTATGAAGTTTATAACATTTTATAGGCTCAGTTCGATTGGGTCGCCACCATATCAGCTGAAATTGTTGGTCTTCTTCTCTTATGAGTATTTGCCTATACATTTTTTGAATGTCGGCCTTAATAACAAATTTTGGCAGTCTAAAACGCAATAATATTGAAAACAATTCGTCTTGAATTGTTGGTCCAGAATAGAGTAAGTCGTTCAACGACAGGTTAGTTGACGTCTTTGCAGAGGCATCAAAGACTACTCGTAACTTTGTACTACTACTTTCTGGCTTGAGCACGCAATGATGAGGCAGAAAGTAGTGTGGTGTTGGAATTGATTTAAAATCAATCCCTGTCATGTGTCCCAGTTGAATGTACTCATCCATGAATTTTCGGTACTGGTTATATAATTCTGGCCTTCGGTCTAATCTGCGTTCCAACGCATGAAATCGACTGAGGGCAATGTCGCTAGATGACCCTAGTTTATTTGCGTCCTCAGCAAAGGGTAGACTGACAACGTATCTTCCCGTTGCGTCTCTTGACGTCGATTGATAGAAATGTTCTTCACATTTTTCTTCTGCGATGGTGCGACTTGATGTTGGATACAAAAGTTCTTCGGTTTGCCAAAACTTGCTGATTGTTTGCTCGAGGGATGATTCCTCGGTAGCTATTCCACAAACTGTATTTCTAGATGAATCTTCGTTCATCTTTCCAGTGACTATCCACCCTAACAGCGTATTTTGGAGTAGGGGTAATTCGGTGCCAAGTTTAATCTGACCAACGCAGAGTAACTGATGGTAAAATTCGGCTCCGATGAGCAGATCAATATTATTTCTTTGGTTGAACTGCGGGTCAGCTAGTACGACATTCCTTGGGAATTTCCACGTAGATATATCAACTGTGTGTGTTGGCTGAGGGGATACAATCTGAGGCAATACGATTGCTTCGAGCCTGGTGGTGAAATTTGTAGTAGTCGATTTTAAACATATGTTGGCTCTTTTATTTGAATCCCTTTTGGAATTTCCTATTCCTTGTATGATCATGGGGCGGGAAGATAATGGTATGTTTAGTTTGCGAATCATTCTTTCTGTGACGATGTTGATTTGTGAGCCGGAATCCAAAATAGCGCGACAGTTGATCGGTGAGCCATCTTGATCTATCAAATGTATGATAACGGTGCTGAGGAATACGTAACCCTCTTTCTTGTTTGTGCTTAACGCTGCTAGTATCGCATTATTAACTTCGGATGTAGTGGATGGTTCTGGATCTGGTGGTGCCACGTCTTTAGTACCGGAATTCGAAATTGATGCACTCGATTTCGGTTGGGTGAATTTGGGCAAGTGCACTAAGGAATTGTGTTTTTTAGCACATTTTAAACAGCCTCGCAGTCGACAGTTGAAGGAGGTATGTCCATCCTGGAGACAATTCACGCACAAATTATTTTTTCTCACATGGTTTAATCGTTCCAAAGGCGTTAGGTTCAAGAATGTACGGCAAGAGTATAATTGATGCTGACTCTTGCACAACGTACAATTTTTATTCTGGATGGTAATGGAGCTCGTTGCCTTTGGGTACCTTCGCCTTCCTTCTTCGATGTCCCTTCTGTTGCCCTTTACACTAAGTGCCTCTAATGACTGGAAACGAGTTTCTAGAAATTTGAGAAATTCATCTAGCGGCTGCAGTTCCTTGGGGTTGGTCAAGGTTTGTTCATATAGTGTATGAGTGGACTTATCTAGCTTCTTTGTGAGTATGTGAAGCAGTATTGGATCCCATTCAGCAATATCTAATCCAAGGTTGGTGAGGCCATGCATACATTCTTGTGTTGTATCATGAAGGTCTTTTAATGCCGTAGCGGATGCTGCGTCTGACGACCGAGACGGTTGACCCAAGAGTCGGTTGAGTAGTGCGGATACTTGTAGTCTGGGATTGCTGTATCTTGCTTGGAGCAACTTCCAAGCTGCTGAGTAATTTTCCTCCGATAGAGCCACATGTCTTATGACCCGTTCTGCTTCTCCTGTAAGGTTAGTTTTGAGGTAGAACATTTTTTCGCAGCTTGACATCTTTTGTTTGTCTACCATCTGTGTAAACAAATCGTGAAATTGAGGCCATTTTAGGTAATCCCCGTCGAATTTTGGTAGCGTTATTTTTGGCAGATTCATCTTTGGGGTAGTAGTACCCGGTTGATGGGGTAGCAGGCTGGTTTCAAGCTGCTGTGCTAATGAAATGAGGACGTTATGCACCTCTTCTTCCAGCTCTATGAATCTGCCTTGGTTGTATCCAATTTTTTCTGGAGCTTCCGTTGATCCTCCAATCGAATTGTGAATTTCTTCGATTTGCATCCAATGTCTTTGGATCGTTTTTTCTTGGAGGTCATAAAATTGTTTTGACTTCCCTGTGTGTTTTGCATTGTTCAAGGCCCTTCGCAGTGAAGAGATTATTGTTTCTTGTTTGCGAGAAAGCCTTTGCATATCTTCACTCTGGCTTGAGTGTAAAATAGCCTGGCCTTCGGATTTGGTGCTGTCGCCACCAGTATTGAGTTCTTCCTCTTGTAGTGGAATTTTGGCGGTGTCGACCTTATTCTGTTTTTCTAATTCCTTCATTTTGGCAGAGAATTCTTCTCTATATGAGCTATACACCCTTTTGACTGAGTCGAAATACATGTTGACATGGTATGCATGTAACAACTCAGTCGGATGCTCTTCTTGAATCGCTGTGTTCATGGACTCGAATTTTTCCCATAGTTCGTCCAGTTTGGCTGTCAGCTTTTGGAAATACGGGAGTGTCTTCCTGTCTGGCCCATCCTTCTTATAGTTCGATAGTAAACGCTGGATGTTGCCTCCAGTCTCCTGTTGTTTTGCAGCTTTCTCATCCATATTTGACGTCTTCGATGTACGTTGTTGATGTATCCCCTTGATTGTAGTATGTTTGAAGGTATTCCAGTGTCTAAGCCCTGGTCACGCTTACTTTACGATGAAAATTGCCCCTTACTTCTGATGGGGGGAAGCAATTCTTTGTTTTAGAGTTTTTATCAGTGTTAAGGCCCTGATAACGCTTAAGTACCTTGATAGTTACCCCTTACCTCTGGTGGGGGGAAGCAACTATCACGTCGGGGTCACCAAATGTAAACGATTGTTCTATCGTCTTATGCTGTCCAGATCACAGTTCTTGTACTGTGACTGGGGTGGAGTATATAGTGCAGCACTATAACTCCTTGAGATGACACAAACAGCTTCAAGCAGACTCACTTGAAGTAAATAAAAGTCTTGGGTACTGTTTCGTTGCTATCTGAAATCAATTTTATTTCCTACCGATATTTATACTTAAAAATATGCTTAGTCTATATTTATTTACAATTTGGTTGGTGTGACAAATAATGCCGAATTAACAAAAAAGTGAATTTAAAAATAATTAAAGTGTGCAAGGTGTTTTGTTACATTATTGGTTGAAACCTAAATTAATGCTGAAAATGCAGACGGCACTACAATTGAGTTTTATATTATGAATATTATGAAAATGCAAAAATCATTACAGTATGTAAAGAAAGAAAAAATACATGAATATGAATTTTATACTTTATGAAGATTGTTCTGTGGAACTGAACAGTACCTATAATCGCAAGTAAAAATCTATATCACTTTATCGTTTCACTAGGTTATTAATTGGTATCACAGATCACAGTAGGTAGGTATATGTATAAAATAAAATGCACGACTGGGTCGCACGAACTTGCTCTTATGTTCAATAAATTGCGTAGTGGCTGCATATGTGGATATTAAAAAAAATTAAATAATTTCGAAAATTCTTTTATTTTTTAAATTAGTTTATGAGCTTTCTCGGAAAAACTAAGTATGCAATAAAATTTCAAAGCTATACATCAATCTAGGAAAAAAAAAATATTGAAAATCGTTGGACCAATTTATTTGAGTATGCAAATATATGGCAATCTGTAGTTTACATTTGAAAAATAATTTAAAAAAAAATCAATGTACCCGTTTTCAACATATTTCGAAAACCAAAAATTTTTTTGAAAAAATTATAAAAAATCAAAAAAAAAAAGTTTTTGAAAATTTTTAAATGTCATATTAATAAAATTATGAATGACTTCCTGTGCCTAAAATTTTATTGAAATCGAATGTATAGTTTACGAGAAAATTTGATTTGAAAATACTGGTTCTATGAGAGGTACCGTTATTAGACAAATTTTGAAAAAAAAATTTCAAACCAAAAGATAGATTTTCTTGCAAAAATAGCATTCTGAAAGTTTTATCAAAATCGTTAGAGCCGTTTTTGAGAAAATCAATTTTTGTCTTCAAGATTGTATGGCAGGTGCCGTTATTTTTGGACCTAGAGCAAAAATAAATGAAATGCACGACTGGGTCGCACGAACTTGCTCTAATGAGTGACAGTGGTTTATGGGCTTGAGATTTTGATAAAAATAAAATTTTCAAAATTCTTAAATAAATACTTTAACTAATTTGAGCTGAAAAAAAAGTACGCAATTTTATTTCTTGGATAAATTTGAATTTATGAGAATAAATTTAGAAAAATCTGTGGAGCGGGTTTTGAGAAAAAAAGTTTTTTTTGAAAAACTTTTTGAAAAAAATTTTCAAAAAAAAATTCAAAAACGCCAGTTCATAGGTATTCAGCAAATACATTTATTTAAAATTTTAAAAAAAAAATTTAATAAGCAGTTTTCAAAATATTAATTTTTAAAATTTTTTTTTAAAAAATGCTTTTAAAAATACAAAAAAATATTTTTCAAAAATATTGGTATGCAATACAAATTGAGCTACCTACAGCTATATGTGTGTGAAATTTCGAAAGAATCGGTTGAGTCGTTTTCGAGATAGTCGAAAGCAAAAAAAACGGTCCTATGGAAAGTACCGTTCTTAGCCATTTTTTAAAACTTTTTTTTCAGCCATATGATTGGTCGTACCTAAAAAGCAACACTGATTTTTTTAATTAAAAATCGTTAGAGCCGTTTTTGAGAAAAATAAGCTTTAACGTAACGGTTGTATGGCAGGTACCGTTATTTTTTTGAGCTAAAAAAAAAATTTCAATTTCCTTTCTGTACAATACCTAAAAAAGTCTATATACCAAGTTTGAAGCAATTCGGCCCACCCGTTTGGGCTGTAGGTCTACATACAGACAGACAGACAGACAGACAGACAGACAGACATACAGACGGACAGAATTTTTAGACCATCTTTTTTCGTCTTCGCTATCATCGTAATGTCATGTTTGATTGTTATCTCAAAACTTTTTTTTTCGACGAATGCATAACTTGCCTTATAGTACCTATAATCGCAAGTAAAAATATGTTCCGAGGGACGGCCAAATAAATCCTAAATACCAAATTTGAAGCAAATCGGCCCACCCGTTCAGCCTCCAGAGGCGCGAACAGACATACAGACTGACAGACAGACAGACAGACAGACAGACAGACGGACTTAATTCCCAGACCCACTTTTTTCGACTTCTCCATCATCGTAATGTCATATGTGATTGTTATCTCAAATTTTTTTTTCTGCACGAATCCATAACTTGCCTTATAGTACCTATAATCGCAAGTAAAAAAGGAATTTCAATTATTGTTGGCCTCAGTGCTTATAAAAAAGGAAATTACCATTTACATGGGTGCTTATACAGTATATACATAAAATACAAACCTGTCTGAGATACTTACTTAAACTACTAAAAACAACTTAACTAACAACTACAAAATTGAAATAAATAAAAAAGAATAGAAAAACTTAAAAAAAAGAAAAGATCAAATAAAAATGAAAAAAACTTATTGCCGGATTCGAACCAACGTCCTTTCTTGCTGCTTCCGGGCACTCTCCTTCCAGACCACAGATAATTTTTAGAATCAGGTGTTTGTTCCAGTATAGCTATATGTTCATGGTGTTTTTATTTGTTCCACGGAAAGCAATTATGTCGGGTGCCGGTGCTGAGCAATAATCAGCTTGTAGGAAAAATGGCTTGTACGTACAGATAATAAGGCTCGCACCAAAAATATCAACGGTCACCACGTTTGGCGGTGACCGTGTATAGTTTGATATTTTGTTCTTTTCAGATTTCTATAAAATAGATAAGTACATACATGAGTACCTATACCTATTGTATAATTCAAGCCTTAATAAAAAAAAATCTAGGAAGCGCCACCTTTCAATTGATGTATCGCATTATATGAAAAATCGACTTTTATCTTTAAACGCGATTTGCGGCTAAACTAGACGTGATAGAGCCATCAAAGCTTCAAACTCGATTTGCGGCTAAACTAAGCGACCTAGCGACTTCAAAAATGCATAATCGTGATCTAGAAAGTGCCATTTCTAAAAAATCAAAAAAAAAAAATTGGTAAAAAAAGTTTTTTCCAAAACTTTGAAAAAAATAGTTAAAAGAACATTTTAATGCATTCATACGGAACTTGAAATTATTTGAAAAAAACTTCTTTTTTTTTACATAAATTACATAAAAATAAAACGCACCTTTAATCATAATAGTTTGTGCATTTACCTATATCTAACAGTGGCGTATCCAGAAAAAAATTTGGGGGGGGGGGGGCACCTATAAAATTTTTCAATAAATCTCTTGTAGTCCTTTTAAGTTAGTAAAATAAGTGAATCGAAATCTTTTTGTCCTCTAAGAAACCTTAATTTTGCTCCATAAAATTAAACTATTTAAACTATTTGTGAACAAAATTTCATTATTTTTTATTTTAATAATAAAGGCAATAAATAATTTTAAACCCAATGTTTAATCTTTGTTTCATGGGAAAATCAAGTCCATTCTCCTTTGTTTTTTGTTGGCAAATTGTTCAACAACTTCCTCAGGATCTATATTGATTTCTGGGTGAATATTCATGGATGCTAATCCATTCGGACGTTCTTCGGAAGTTGTTGCCCTTAGCCAAGTCTTTAACCTTCTCAGGACGGAAAATGATCTCTCTGGCTCTGCTGACGTCACTGGAAGTACACACAGTACTTCTAGTATTTTCCTTATATTTGGGAATTGTACATTACTGCAAACGGGAAGAGAAGCTAAAGCTGTTACTGGGATGTTTTCTCCATTTTTACTTGCGATTATAGGTACCTACTATAAGGCAAGTTATGCATTCGTAAAAAAAAAAATTTTTTTGGGCAATCAAACATAACATTACGATGATAGGGAAGCGTAAAAAAGTGGGTCCGACAATTCTGTCTGTCTGTCTGTCTGTCTGTCATTCCGTCTGTATCGGCACCTACAGCCTAAACGGCTGGACCGATTTGCTACAAACTTGGTAGATAGTATTATTATGACGTCCTACAGAGGGGTTTTTGGAATTAGCATTCTAGCTTTAAAACTAACGGTACCTGCCATACGATTTTTAGTGAAAAATTAATTTTTCTCAAAAACGGCTACTACGATTTTGATAAAACTTTCTGAATAGTGTTTTATGTGCAAGCTTTATGTTTTTGTTGGAATAGATTTTTCAGGAAAAGTCTTATAACGGTACCTCCCATAACACCGGTTTTTTTAAATCTGATTTTCTCGTAAGCCGCTTGACGGATTTCGATGAAATTTTTAATGTAGATGCCCTTTTATAAAAGAAATAATAAAAGTTTTTAAATTTTTCGAAAAAAGTTTTTTTGAGTTTTTTAAAAAAGTTTCAAATTTTTTTTGCAATTTTTGTTTTTTCCAAAAACGGTTTAATTTTTTTAATTTTATTTTTCTGATAAAAACTACAAAGTGCTAGAAGTTGGCATACTCAAAAAAAAATTGGAATATATTTTCAAAAAGTTTTTCAAAAAAAACTGTTTTTTGAAAAAACTGGTCGAACGATTTTGAAATTTTTTTTTGTAAAAATTCAAATTATTTCATTTTCTCCAAAAAACGTTTAAGGTATATTGATTTTTAAGTGATTTATAAAATTTCATATGATTTTTTCAACTCTTTTTTCTTAAAATCTCAAGCACTCAAAATCATTTTAACACATTAGAGCAAGTTTGTGCGACCCAGTCGTGCACTTGATTTTCCTCCCATATCTAAATAGAAGATTGAAAAATATAAATTTTTAGTTACCGGAAAAATAAACTACAAATAATTTGTCATTAAAATGGTATTTGTGTGTTATCAGACGTGCAGTTCGACAACTGTGGACACTGACATTAATTAGAAGTAACACGACCAAAAGAACTCAAAATTAAATCATTTAACAATGAGGTTTCACGTACGTGCTTATACGTACACACCGACAAAATTTCTTGTGTACTTTTCTTCTGTATTTGATTTTTCCTATCTTTTTTTTCGAAAAAAAGTAAAAGAAATGCAAGTGAATGCATTTATTTCGATGAAAGTAAGTACAAATCGAACAAATAAAGGAAAATGGAAACTTTTGATTTTGTGTGTTGTGAAAAATATACAATCAGCAGCCTTAATGCGTTTTTTGAGAACTGGAAAACCCAGGTTTTTTTGACAACCCTGGGAGTTGTCAAGAAAACCTGGGGTGACCCTGGGTAAAGTTCAACAAACAAAGCTAATAGTTTGTAGTGAGTTATGAATAAGTCTGTTTCTATTTAAGGTTCATAATTACCAGCAGACTTAAAACGAATGGTTTGGTCAGTGCTTACCTATTATTTACTGCGAAAAACTTATTGTTGAATATTTATAAAATGCTTATGTTTTTGGTACTTTTTATATGCTATATGTTACCCCAAACTTCAACGTCAGCTAAGGAGTCTAACACAAACAGCCGTTTCGGAGCTTGTCGTGGAGGCTTGCAGGGGGCCCGGGCCCCTTGGGCCCCCCTCAATACGCCACTGATATCTAAATGTAACATCCTATCACAATAAAATATAGGTATCTTCCTACCTTCATAACAATAAATAACCTATCCTATAGGTACATACCTATGTAGGTATATATGTATCTAAAAACATATGAGCCTATCAATACAAAAATTAAATTTTACTCTACCACCCACCACCTACCCACATTTCAATCATGTCAGGTATTTGCATACGACCTACCTCGGTTATATACGTACAGGTACATAACATAATAATATATGTATAGGTATCTATTTCTTTTCACACTTTTTGAATTTAAGTCCTAATACCTTCAGTTAAAAAGCTTCTTATCAAATCTATTATTTACCTTCCTACCTCCAAAATACCAACAACATAGGTATCTATAGGCACCAACATATTTCTACCTCTTCCACAAAACATAAGAAACCTAGGTATCGACCTTAAATATGTATCTAACGGGTGATTTTTTAGCTGGTTTGGTTTTGGCAACACTGGTTTTGACAGCTGACGTGTGTTTAGTACCTTGTGTCACTGTCAAACAGCTTCAGTTTGGTTTGCAATTTAACTATGGATCGTCTTACAAATGAACAACGCTTGCAAATTATTGAATTTTACTATCAAAATTCGTGCTTGGAAAGCTGGCCGAGGATCCGCTTTTTTATCGAAAAATTGTGTTCAGCGATGAGGCTCATTTTTGGTTGAATGGGTACGTAAATAAGCAAAATTGCCACATTTGGAGTGAAGATCAGCCAGAAGCATTGCAACAGCTACCAATGCATCCCGAAAAAGCCACTGTTTGGTGCGGTTTATGGGCCGGCGGCATTATTGGGCCATATTTCTTCAAAGATGATGCGAATCGCAGCGTTACTGTCAATGGTGAACGCTACCGAGCGATGATAACAAACTTTTTTTTGCCCGAAATGGAAGTTCTTGATTTGCATGATATGTGGTTTCAACAAGACGGTGCCACATGCCACACAGCACGCGAAACAATGGCGCAATTGCGAGGCGAGTTTGGTGAACAGTTAATTTCACGTTTCGGGCCGGTCAATTGGCCGCCTAGATCGTGCGATTTGACACCATTAGACTATTTTTTGTGGGGTATGTCAAGGCTAATGTCTATAGGGACAAGCCCGCTTCGATTGACGCACTGGAAGCCAACATCCATGCATTCATTCGTGAGATACCGGCCGATATGTGTGAAAGAGTATGCCAAAATTGGACTCAGCGGATGGGCTACCTGAGACGCAGCCGCGGTCAACATTTGCATGAAATTATCTTTAAACATTAAATTGCAAGGTTCAAACTATCGATTCAAATAAATATTTCATTCATTTTTTCGAATTTTTTGTGTTTTTTAAAAAAAAGAAAGTTCTAAACCTCTTAAAAAATCACCCGTTATATAATTAATAAATGGATTTACCTTAAAATGGCAACATGCTAAAAGAACACATGCATTTGGAAGAGCAAGCGGGGGTATACTTTGTGGCGTTAAAAATGAAACCGCAGGAAACTTGTGTATTATTTGTGAATGTCAAGACAATCTTTTGTTAGAAATGAAAATTGCTGGAGAAAAATATGTTATACGTCCCGTATATTTAAACTGTAGCAATTGGAATAACGACTATGAAAACTTAAACCAGCTTTTGATTTGCTCGAAATCAGAAAACATTATGCTTATTGGAGATTTTAATGCAAGAATAGGGTCTTACCAAAACATAGCGTCACCAGAGGAAGGTTTCTACAATTATTTTAATACTAGCAGAGAGTCAGAGGATAATTTAGTTAACAGGCAAGGCAAGTGTCTAATTGAAATGTTGGAAAACTTTGGATTTCTTGTGCTCAATGGTATTTCGAAAAGCGACTTAAGGGGACACCTTACTTTTATAGGAGGGCAAGGTAGTTCACTTATCGACTACTGTGCAATTAAAGGTGGATGGCTTAAGATTGCAAAAGATTTTAAAATTCAAAGCGATATATACTCTGCTCATCTCCCTATAAGCACATCAGTGGAATCTTCTGGTCCTATTACCTCTAGTGTAGAAAACAATTCGAACAAGCTCAAATGGAAAGACTCTTTGAGAGAGAGATATGAACAAAATCTGAATCGCTGTCTAATAAGTGCACCTGATATAAAACTTGTTAATATAGAGGATGTATCAAAGTTTGTACTTAGCTCGATCGAATACTAAATAACAAAACGCTACAGAGCGCATACAAAATAATCGATGGTTTGATAATGAATGTAGGAACCTTAGAAGAACATGTTTTGATCTGTTAAACCAACTTAGGAGAACCAATGAATCGTCGTTAAGAATTCGATACAACCAAGAAAATAAAAGGTATAAGAAAATGTGTCTCTTAAAAAAGAATCAATATTACTACGATCTGGCTGTTGAACTTGAGAACAACAAGGATGAAAAATCTTTCTGGCATACAATAAAGATAATTGGAGAACTACAAAATTATTCTAGCGTACTAGTTGACAAAAATCTACTTGCATGTCATTTTGAAAAACTTTTGAGTGATGAAGACAGACAAAATTCGTTGAAATATGCACTCCCTAACAATGTCAACGATGCGATGGATTGCCAAATTACACCAGATGAACTTGCCAAAGCCTTAGCATCAATAAAAAATGGAAAATCACCAGGTACAGATGGAATTTGCGCCGAGTTTTACAAGTTTTCATCTGCTGAGTTTTTGGCCTACCTTGCAGATTTTTATAATGAGATATTCGAAAGTTGCCGGTTTCCAGCAGATTTCAAAAAAGCAATTATATTTCCAATATTCAAAAAAGGCGACAGTTCTTTGCCGGAAAACTATCGAGGGATTTCTTTTTTGAACTCTAACAGAAATTTTTTGCACAAATCATGTACTGCAGGTTAATGAAGTGGATTGAAAGCAATGACCGACTAAGTGTGTTTCAAGCGGGCTTTCGTGCTGGATATTCAACATCGGACCAAATATTTACCCTTCAAAATATCGCATGTCGTTTTTTGGATAATAAAAAGAAATTGTACTGCCTTTTTGTAGACTTCAAGGCAGCTTTCGATAAAGTTAATAGAAATAGTCTGATTTACAAGTTATCATCGTATGGTCTATCACTTAAATTTATTAAAATGTACTTAGAACTGTTATCGGGAACATCTGCAACAATACACGGAAACGAAGGAAACACCAATTTTTTCAGTACAACGACGGGAGTTCCTCAAGGATGTATTTTGAGTCCGATTGTGTTTGCATTGTTCATTGATGACATCATCCAAATTTTACCAGGGGGGGTGTTCTTTGCGAGTATGCTTATAGAGGTCTTGCTTTATGCCGATGATTTGGTGCTTTTAGCTGAAAATCCAACGACTTTGCAGCTTATGATTAATAGACTTGCCAGGTACTGCTCTCTATGGGATCTTGAAATCAACGTTGCAAAATCGAAAGTAATGGTTTTTGGTCAAACAGCTCGTGGAAGATGGACAGAAACTCGGGGTTGGACTTTGAACAACGAAAGTTTAGAAGTAGTTGATGAATACAAGTACTTAGGAGTGACACTCTCGTCAAACTTGAGCTTGGATAAACACATAACAGACAAGTGTGCATCGGCAAGAGTTGCTATAAATACATTGTGGAGATCTTTTTATAGCAAAGAACATATAAGCAGTTCCGTAAAATATAAAGTTTTTAATGCCACCATCAACACGTGCCTTTGCTATGGAAGTGAAGTATTTGGATGTCTGTACGTTGAGGAATTTGAAAAATTACAGCGACACTTCTTTAAACGAATGTTTAGACTGCCCGAAACAACGCCCACATATGCAATCCATGTGGAGACGGGGCTACCCAACATCAATTTGAAAAATTTGAAGGCTAACTGCGACTATGTTCTAAAAACGATGAAGAGAGATGACAGCTGTTTGCAGAAAAAAATTATGATGTCACTTTTTAGAACCTCATCGGGAATTTTTGCAGATTGGAACCGATTAGCTAGAAATTACGACTTCGAGTTGAACCTAACAGATAGATTTGAGGAGTGGCGGGATAGGTTCTATGAATTAATTGCCAAGGTTGATGATAAGTTGTACCACGGTTATCTAGAATCGGCGGCTTCTTCAACTACAAGACTAATTTATAAAAACTTAAACCATCGATTGGGTCCACAAAACTATTTCACAGATAAGATGAGTATAGATAAAATAAATATTATATTCCGAGCTAGAACTGAAATCCTTTATCTTAATTTTATCCCTTACAGAGAAGATCTGCCTGAAATCTGCAGCCTATGCAATTGGAATGCTAAAGAAGATGTGTATCACTTTATTTCGTGTTGTCCAATGCTGCAAGAAATCAGAAGACTCCACTTTAGGAAAAGCAATCTAACACACCAAGAAATGTATGAAATTCTGAACGGATCGAAGGGATGGAACTGTTTATACAGTTATTGCAAGCAAGCTTTGTCTTACAGAAGCGAATTTTTATAACTTAATCTTTTCAATTTAAGATATTGTTTAATATGTATTGTAAAAGATACTAAGGCGACAACAACGAGCGAAAAGGGGCGCTCGGTGTTAACAAATCCTCCAACGATTTGAGTGAACTAAATCTCACTTATGCCAAAGTTTCTTACTCCAACGCTACTCACGAATCATATTTACTCAAAATAATGATTTTTTTGGTTGTATGTTAACTTTAGTTATTTTGTAAGCTTTTAACTTTTTTTTTTAAACGTATTTATATAACCTGTAAAGAATGTAAATATCACTCTGGCAGACGGCATTTTTGGCCATGCTATAACTATTGTAATTATTTCAATAATACAATAAATCTAAATCTATCTAAATCTATCTATCTAATTAATTAATTTGTGTTTCGACAAAATTCCACACTTTGTTTCCTGCTCCCTCCTTCATACATTAAATTTCTATTAGTACCCACCTACTGACCGCAATTTTTGAATACTTGTTGCAAAAATAATATTGGGTACCTATATCTATATAATATATTTCTATTGTGTAACATTGGGTATCCTCAATAAAGAAATATTGACTTCCTGCTTCCTCTCATAAAATATCATCTTAATCTGAAATCTCACACTTCATTACAACTCTCTCCTCTTAAAGCGCTTTAAGTTATTGTTGTTGCTAAATATCCAGAAATCGCGTGTCACCTAGAAACTTAACAACAACAAATATTAATTGTAGCTCCTCCTCGCTTCAACTCAAAAATAGCTTTCATATATATAATTTTTCCGAAACTATTCAATGTACCAACCGTTGAATTTTATTTTCGGAAACCTTTTCGGAGACGAAATTCTATTAGTACGTTGAATTGTACTTGTTGTTGTGTTGTGATGCTTTTTTGTGTAGATGCTGAGGTTAGCTCGTCGGTGTCCAGGGTGTAGCAATAAGAAAGCGAAAACTTTTGATTTTAGAAGTAGCGAACTCCAAATCTTTTATTATTTTTCTTAAACTTAACAATGTATTGCATATAATACTTCAATTTATAATTTTCTTTTTAAGAATCAAAATTTAATGAATAAACAATTAAATTAACAAATGATTTCATTCGATATATTTTAATTCAGACTTCAACTTAGAACTAGGTCTGTGGGGTTCCTAAGAAACCGTCCACGACATAAACGTGTGGCCTATTGCCGGTCTGTGGTGTTGTACTCTTCAAAGCAAAACGCTCCACGACAAAAACTGGTGGCCTATTGCCGGTCTAGCGATTCTCTACGACCAACAGCGGAGAGAAAAGCCGACATAAACGGTTGAGCAGAGCTCGGCCTGTAATTCCTCCTTACTTAAATGAAGGGACTACGGCATAAACAGTTGAGTATAAACTCGGTCTACAGTATTGCTTAAAGAAGCAATAGCTGCGACATAAACGGGTCTGTGGTGTGTACTCTGTAAAGTAAACAATCCACGACATGAACTGGTGGCCTATGGCCGGTCTAGCGATTCTCTACGACCAACAGCGGAGAGAAAAGCCGACATAAACGGTGAGCAGGGCTCTTTCACGGTATAAATACCAAAAATTAATTTAAAGCTGCTGACTGGTATTCCCATACAGTATGCCTCAAAGCGAGAGACGAATTCCTTGATGCGTTTGATTAGCACCGAAACCACTGGCGGAGATTTCGAATCTGATTTTCGGTGTATTTTCCACTCCTCCTTATGCATATTTCTGGAAAGACACAGTGTGAATTGTAAAACAAAATGCAAATTTACCTATTAATATTTTGTTATTGTGTTCTTTTGTCGCTTGTGTTGGCTATTGCAAGTGGTTGGAGGTTTATTTCAATGGCTAAAGGGCCCAGGGTTGGCGGGTGTTGTCGGTGGTTGTTTTTGTTGAGTGCAGTGGAATGTGGAATGGCTTCGTCTATGTTGGTTGATGAAGGCGCTGTGTGCGGTGGGGTGTAGGATGGCTCAGTTTATGATAATTGGTGATTTCATCGTGTATGGTGTGGTGTGGAGCGGCTTCGTTGGTGGCGGTTGGCGGTGTATGGGTGGAAGTAGAAAGAGTCTGTCGGTGGCGGTTGAGTTGTATGGCAGCGGTCGCTTCATGAATTGATGCATACAGTGGTGATTCCCGGTAGTGGGCGGCGGATATAGAGTGGAAATTTGTAACTTCGTTACATTCCCCCCTACTTAATGTGACGAGGACTTTCTCGTCAAAAAGATATTCGGCGGTAGGTTTTTTTTTTTTTTTTTTTTTTTTTTTTTTTTTTTTTTAATTTATAAAGTATTTAATAACTTTTCTGTATATAAAAAACTTTAACAATTCTTATATAAATAACCAAAAAAAAATTCAAATCATGACGGTCTGCAGGATGATTTAATTTAGTTTCACATCGATATATTTCCTCTGATTTCAGAAGCGTAGTTCGGCGCGGGTTCCTCTTCTGTTCATGCGGACGTGAACGGGTCCCCAAGGGCGTTGAATAACGAAGGCCCGGTGGTGCCTGGCACTTAGTAGCGTTATACCCTTGAATGGGTCAAGGGGTATTCCTGGTCGGTCGGTGTTGCTTACAGTGCACGGGATTGTGGGTACGGTAGC
The DNA here is from genome assembly GCA_916050605.2 of Platycheirus albimanus. Lineage (NCBI taxonomy): Eukaryota > Metazoa > Arthropoda > Insecta > Diptera > Syrphidae > Platycheirus > Platycheirus albimanus. The sequence goes on along the minus strand of OU696696.1, from coordinate 233,470,737 downwards.
TGGTTTTTGTCTTATTGCAGCAACTTGGGCGGAGGTTCGTCCTAGGCAACAGGATGCACTGCCCCCTTTTAATAACTGCGCATTTCGGGGTTTTCTGCTGTGACGTGGAGGAAAAGGCAGCAAAACTGTGGAGATATTTCCAAGGGCGATGATTGGCGAAACACTGCTTCTAGGGCTCACGCAAGGTGTTGAAGTGCCCGATTGTGACAAGGGTTGACGGGTTTGGTTCGCGGCTTCACCGGTTAGTCTGCTGCAAATCGGAAGAGGTACTTCGGGTAACGGGGTGCCAGGTGGTTCGGGTTTCGGTTTAGCGTCTGGTGGGATTCGAATGGTCCAGGCTTCTTCTGCTTTCTTGCGTCGCCGCCGTAACTTTCTTAAACAAGAAGCAGTTGACATGAGTTGAGCGGCTTCCAAGTCAGGATGCGGAGTCTTTCGTCTTAGTCGCCGTTTGGTATGCTTCCTTATCTTCTGCGGCTTAGACTGTTGAAGACAGGGTTCGATTGCGACCTCGGCGTGGCTGGTATATTGGCTAGCCGATTGACTAGCGCCTATACGAATTGGTTTCGGTTTTCTGGTCGGAAATTTCTGTGCCGAAAAAGGATAGGCAACACGTTCGGGTGAAGATAGCCGGTGGAATATCGGGCTAGTCGAACGCTGCTTCTGTGACCTCTGTCTCGGGCTTTGGTGGACACCGGTGCCAGGCTCTGTGGGCTTCATCTTCCCTAGCTTGGCACGTTCTGAATCTATGTTTCGGTTTAAGAAGCGGTTTGGCTTGCGGACTGGTAGTGACTCTAGCTGTCTTACTAGGTTGATGTCTAATCGGTTACTGAAGTTGCTGGGCGGTAATTGGGATGCTGGTTGTAGCTGCACTTCGGTTAAATGCCTTAAATTGTTTGTGGTTGGTACTCGACTGGCTGACTGGTTGGTAATAAAATTTACCTTACCTCCTATGGATAACTGCACGCCTGCTCGGCTAAGCAAATCCATTCCTAGCAACGCATCCTCAAACAGCGAAGGGAGATACGTTATCTCACTTGTCAGTGAGGTCTTTCCAAGGAGGAAACTGGCGGTGTAGTGCTCCGTCGTGATGACCGGGTCTCCATTAGCTAAATGGATAGTTCTATGATACTCTCGAATAGGTAATCCTAATTCACGGAATATTTGCCTCAGTGCCTGACCCACGAAGGTTTTAGTAGAACCGGCATCAATTAACGCGGAGAATTCCTTGTTACCCGCTCTGAGGGGGACGAAACAACGGGGGTCAAGCTCAGGCGGATTATTTATTACGGACACAGAATGTTGGTGGCATTGGCAATCTTTAGTTAGCCTACCGTCTACTCCGCAAAAGGAACAAAACATTCGGAACGGTCGGTGTCACGTCTCTTTGCGGTGACCCCTACTCTTACAATTCCAACAGTGTGTGTTGCGGTCGTACGGCACGTTGGATGGCGGAACTCGGGGTGTCGGTGGAGTGTGAACGGTCGGTGATGGGCGGGCGTTACGATCATCGTTCTTGATCGCTTCAAACTCCTCGGCTAAATAGGCCAGCTCATCCAGAGTCTCAAAATCCTTGCGACGAATGTAATACCTGTACTCAGGCCTCATGTTATCGAAAATTCGATCGATATTCTCAGCTGCTGACATTCGCGGGTGTTGATTCAGCAAGTATTGGACGGAGAGAATATAGTCTTTGGCCTTCTCGCGCGGTCCTTGGCGCTTTCGTATGATCTCTTCTTCTAGACGGTGCAGGTATCGGGCGGGTAAGAAGTGACCTATGAATGCTTCTCGGAATTCTGTCCACGAAGAAAAACTATCCCTTTTTATACGCAGCCATTCCAGTGCGCTACCCCGGAATATTTCGGGCAACGTTCGTAGTACGTCGTTAGGAGGAATATCGTAGCATCTTGTTAACTCAGTTAGCCTTTCCAGGAATTCCAGGGGGTTTCCAGAAGAGTCAAAACGAAGTCCCCACTTGCGGACGGTATCCATAACTTCAGCTTCGTAGCTGAGAGTCCGTCGGCTTGAAGGAGGCGGGTGCTGGATATTTTGTATCTCGGGCGGCGTATTCCGAGATCGGTTCGGGCTGTGGGTTCGGCGCTGGTTTAACTGGTATAGGTCCTTGTGCGTCGATGGCGGGGCAACTGGTGGTGGTCTAGGCGGTTGTCGGATCGGTGGCACGTTGAAGCTGGTTTCTTCGTACAGAGGGGATGCGGTTTCCGGGACTGGACTTGTTTGCCTCGAGTTCGGGACGGTGTTCAATGTCGGTGGTGCGGTGGGTTTGCTAGTGAAGTGAGGTTCCGTGGGTGAATCATCTTCAAACCTTTGCTCCACTATTTCTTCCCATTTCTCGCAGAGGTTTTGAGTCGAGCCATGAGCTCGGACATTTTTGAGATGTACGCTCAAATGCTGGCGTAAATCTTTCACCCTCCCATCTGTATCCAGGTGAAGATGCTCTAGTGTCTCGACTAATTCAGCTTTCTTCATGTAATGGGCAAATCCCAGATTCTTGAGAATGTTCTGGTCGTCCATGTCGGTTCCTAATTGGTTCTCCTCTAAATCGTTCCCTGGTCGGTTCTGGTTCTCCTCTTCATCGGTCATGTTGCGGCGGTCGGATAAAAATATATAATTCAAGCTGGATCGGTGGTTATCGGTGGTACCTCTCGATGGCTCCCGGTCGGTCGGCGGTCGGAGTTCGGTTGAGTCTTCTAAAGGTCCTTAAGCTCGTCGGTGTCCAGGGTGTATCAATAAGAAAGCGAAAACTTTTGATTTTAGAAGTAGCGAACTCCAAATCTTTTATTATTTTTCTTAAACTTAACAATGTATTGCATTTAATACTTCAATTTATAATTTTCTTTTTAACAATCAAAATTTAATGAATAAACAATTAAATTAACAAATGATTTCATTCGATATATTTTAATTCAGACTTCAACTTAGAACTAGGTCTGTGTGGTTCCTAAGAAACCGTCCACGACATAAACGTGTGGCCTATTGCCGGTCTGTGGTGTTGTACTCTTCAAAGCAAAACGCTCCACGACATAAACTGGTGGCCTATTGCCGGTCTAGCGATTCTCTACGACCAACAGCGGAGAGAAAAGCCGACATAAACAGTTAAGCAAAACTCGGCCTGTAATTCCTCCTTACTTAAATGAAGAGATTACGGCATAAACAGTTGAGTATAAACTCGGTCTACAGTATTACTTAAAGAAGCAATAGCTGCAACATAAACGGGTCTGTGGTGTGTACTCTGTAAAGTAAACAATCCACGACATAAACTGGTGGCCTATGGCCGGTCTTGCGATTCTCTACGACCAACAGCGGAGAGAAAAGCCGACATAAACGGTTGAGCAGAGCTCGGCCTGTAATTCCTCCTTACTTAAATGAAGGGACTACGGCATAAACAGTTGAGTATAAACTCGGTCTACAGTATTGCTTAAAGAAGCAATAGCTGCGACATAAACGGGTCTGTGGTGTGTACTCTGTAAAGTAAACAATCCACGACATGAACTGGTGGCCTATGGCCGGTCTAGGGATTCTCTACGACCAACAGCGGAGAGAAAAGCCGACATAAACGGTGAGCAGGGCTCTTTCACGGTATAAATACCAAAAATTAATTTAAAGCTGCTGACTGGTATTCCCATACAGTATGCCTTAAAGCGAGAGACGAATTCCTTGATGCGTTTGATTAGCACCGAAACCACTGGCGGAGATTTCGAATCTGATTTTCGGTGTATTTTCCACTCCTCCTTATGCATATTTCTGGAAAGACACAGTGTGAATTATTGTAAAACAAAATGCAAATTTACCTATTAATATTTTGTTATTGTGTTCTTTTGTCGCTTGTCTATGTGTTGGCTATTGCAAGTGGTTGGAGGTTTATTTCAATGGCTAAAGGGCACAGGGTTGGCGGGTGTTGTCGGTGGTTATTTTTGTTGAGTGCAGTGGAATGTGGAATGGCTTCGTCTATGTTGGTTGATGAAGGCGCTGTGTGCGGTGGGGTGTAGGTTGGCTCAGTTTATGGTAACTGGTGATTTCATCGTGTATGGTGTGGTGTGGAGCGGCTTCGTTGGTGGCGGTTGGCGGTGTATGGGTGGAAGTAGAAGGAGTCTGTCGGTGGCGGTTGAGTTGTATGGCAGCGGTCGCTTCATGAAGTGATGCTTACAGTGGTGATTCCCGGTAGTGGGCGGCAGATATAGAGTGGAAATTTGTAACTTCGTTACAGTGTCTAAGGTTGCAATGTTTTCTGGTTGAATTGTCCATGGTGAATTGTATTGTGTTGGATTGTGTTGGGTTGGACTGCACCCGACCTTTAATGGACCTTTCTTTGGGTTTGTTTACAACTAAGGTTCAAAGTCCAAATAAGATGTAGGATTTTTGGGATAAATTACGCGTAATTGTCACTCAAAATTCCAACTTCGTTGGGCTAAAGACACTGCCACTTCTTTTATGGAATGTTCACGTACCTGTTTACTAATTGGTTGAACAATAAGATTGTTTTTCTGCTTTGATGCAGTTTCAATGATATGGAGCACTGCTGTCGCGCCGCGCCGCCGCTGCTGCTGTGGTCGATTCTAGAGGATTGGTTTTATTTTTTTTTTTTTTTGCGTGTGGGAATTGATCTTCTTGTTATTATCTCCCAAAGCACAGGGTTTAAATATCGGATTAAAACTATTTTAGAATTTTTATATCTTTTAATTTAATTAAAAACAAAAAAGTAATGTATATTATATCTTTTGACGCAATCGGCTGTGTTCTTAAACATTTGTAAGCAAAATTTAAAGCACTAACTGAGCTTTGATCATTGGTCAATTTTTAAGAATATGTGTAAAACTACAGCTGAATCGAGTAGTTTTTTAACGATCTTACCTGTATTTTATAAAAGTCACGCCCTTAAAAGTGGGCGTTTTGAAAAAATTTACACAAAAAAATATGGAAATATGTAACATTCAATATTATTGGCAACAATATATTAATATTTATTATTTTTCTTAAATTATTTTCTTTCATTAACTAAAATTAAGTTTTCTTTCAACAAAAAAAAATCAAATAAAATTAAAAAAGTTAAAAATGTACAAAGCTAAAGTGGCAACCGAAAACACGCATTAACAACAGAGAAAATATAATAACAAGAAGAAATGCACATCTGTGTTCTGTGTGTATCCATACACCGACAAAAAGTATAAAAGGCGATTTTGTTTCAATATGAAAACTGAAAATCATTATTGTTTGGTTCTTCGCTTTGCGATAGTCGGGTCCTTCCACAGTCCAATGAAAAGAATCAACCAATAAGTTCAAATATTTTGTTCCTTCGCGGTAATTTTAAACCCCAAATTTGAGTGATACAATCGACGGTCGGGTTATCCTATCCACCGCATTTGTAAACGCACACTTGGACGTGTATCTTTTTGTTGTTATTTTGTTCTGCTACGAGTTTGAGTGATTCATTCGACGATCGGGTATACCACCGCCTTTGAGCACCCCCACTTGAAAGCGCCACCTTACCTTTTGATTTAATTACCTCACTATTAAGTAACTTTATTATATTAGTACACTCTAGTCCAATTGATTTGGGACATATCGTTTTTAAACATAAATTATTTTTTTTACTGCATGCATTATTGTTTAAAGAGAAAAAAAATAAAAAACCTTTGAAATAGCTTCTTTGGGATGCCTTAAGACATCTTTTATTAAAAAACGAAAAAAAAATTTATTTGTTTAAACAATAAGAATACAAGCCAAATTTGGCTTCGTATGCAACAAGGGTTTTAAAACTAAAACATTTTTGATTCGAAATGAAGTAAATAAAATATATGAAAAAGCAACAGAATTTAAATAAATAAATAAGTAATAAAATAAAAAAAGAACAATTCATTTAATAAATAAATAAATAAATAGAATAAAACATAACAATTCATTGTATATCATAAAAAAAATTATTAAAAGTTGTGTGTATACGCGCCGTGGAATCTAGAAAAGCAATTTCTCTTCTCATTGTAACACAAATAAACTTTACATTTTTGGCAAAAAGTAAATGAGCGATAAGTGCAGTCATTTGGGCATATTTGACGGTTTTTTTTAATTTCCGGAAAATGACTGACGTTGTCAAATCGAACTGATAACAACGGATAGTCTTGATGTCTTTCAGGACGCTTTCTCTTTGGTGTTGATAATGTTTCCGTTGGTGATCGAGTACGTATTTCAAAATTGCTGATGGATGATGTTGAAGTCGCCGGAGACCCGAGTCTAGATACCTTACAAGGTCGTCCACGTCTTTTCAAAAGGTCCTTTTCAGCTTTACATAAATGTTCAGCAATTTGGAGTTTAAAATCAAATAGAGGCAAATGAAAATCATGTTGACGGCGCCAAAGTATCCATGCGTTTTCTGTGCAAAGATCAACCATGTGAAAAAATATTCGCTTATACCATTTCTTGGATCGTAGTTGTATGCGATATAAGCCCAACATAGAATCAAGCAAGTCGACACCACCCATATATTTGTTGTAGACCTCAACAGCTTGTGGACCAGGGATTATTTTATACCCCTTATCCTTTCTGAAGTAACGGCTCTTACTTACAACTGGATTCATTCCAACATAAGGTGACAATAAAGTTACAATTTTGTTGTCAAACCAGGACACCAGACTCAATTTTACTCCGTCAATAGTTGCAACTTTTTCAATCATGCTTCCACGTCCCTGCTTCATAAGTTGTTCCTTCGGAATTCTGGAGTTTGGCACTCGGTTGAGTCTTACAGTCCCTAGTGGCAAAAGCCCATTTTTAAATAAATATACTTGCAATTTTGGACTATTATACCAATTGTCGAAGAAAATCTTGTGTTGAACATTTTTTTGAACTGTGGACGTGAGCCTTGTGACAACGTTACCACTGACCCCCAGATCAGGTGCTTCATCGGGATACTTATTGCTTTGGTGTCCGGCAAATAAATCGAAATCATAACTAAAACCAGAAATCCCACTCAGAACTTGGTTTTTATAGCCCCATTTATGTGGTTTAGCTGGGTTGTATTGTTTCAACTCATGACGGCATTTTGTTGGAATAATTTGCTCGTCCACGGCGAGGTACTCTTCTTTTGGAATCAACAGCAAACGTTCCCTAATTTTTTCCAAAAGTGGTCTTACCTTGAATAGTTTGTCATATCCTTCTGTTCCGAATGGTTTGAAGTTACTATTATCATTGAAATGAATCGACCTTTTTATCGTTTCCCACCTATTGCACGTCATTGTTTCATATACCATTGGTTGTCCTACCGTCTTATTCCAGTAATGTCTGGATGATGGAAGTTGACAACAAGACATGAACATCACCATCCCAATAAATTGTTCCATTTCGTTTTTTGTGATATTAACTGGCTTATTTATATCATCTTGGAGAGCCTTTTTATTCGATTCGTGTATTATGAATGTCAACAAATCATCAGTGAAAAAAAATTTAAAAAAGTCCGTTGGTGTCTCGAGTTGTTTTACACATTCTGGAAGCTCTGGCGATCCTGCAAATTTGAATAACTCGTCATCGTAATCAGGCAGATGGCCCTTTCTCCATGATAGTTGTTCTTTTTTATTTGTCTTGCCTTTCACAGATTTCGATTTCAACGCTACAAGGGGCTCATCATCTGAATCTGATTCCGTTTCCTCCACCGTAACGTTGTCACTTTGATTAGCGAAATTCAACTCCATCTCTAACTCCACATCCGAATCTCCAGCCAATTCATCATCGCTGTGCGATCCATCTCCAGGAATGGGATTAACTAATGTCGATCTTCCATAAAAACGACGAGTTTCCATTTTTCTAAGCAAAAAAAGAAATAAAGAGAATTGCAATCTACAAACTAAACTGTAAAAAAAAACTAAAAAAAAACAGTCTTGCCTGATTCACAACCTCGCGTCACGACGAGACGAGAACGTCGCGATTATCGCTGTCACTTTTTCTCGTTCTGATTTTTCAGAACGAGAAAAAAAGACAGGGATAATCGCGACGCTCTCGTCTCGTCGTGACGCGAGGTTGTGAATCAGGCATCTAGGTACAAAACAAACGATAAAAAAAAACGAAAGCAATATGCGCACCATAACAAGAGTAGAGACAACTGAACAAAATGTGTGATTTTCAACCCCATGTTGCACACGAAGCCAAATATGGCTTGTGCAGTTTTACCTCTCAAAAGAGCAGGATAATAATTTGTTTTCAATACAAATTTATTCATGGCACAGACAAATAAATATTTTATCACAAAATAATTTTTATGGCCACATAACTCACCTTACAACAAAGTTATAATTTTTTTAAATCAGAAAATTTTTCACACATCCGTTTTCAACGAAAACAAGCAAACCACTGACCTACAAGCTGGAATATCTTCCTTATTTTTCGTCGCACTCTCACAAAAACTACCGCTATGTGTTCTCAGAAATACATAGAAAAGAACTGTGTTGTGTAAAAAAAAATTTTTTTGTGAGAATAAGGGAAAAAAATTACATAAAAGTGAAAAGCCAAATTTGGCTTCGTATGCGGTAGAGGGTTGCTTTAATTCAATTCCTAAATAATTCCTCATCTTAAATTGAGTTTACCAAGGTCTTATTATTTTAAATAGTAATCTTCTTTGCTCACTCCTCTCATTTACTCTTGAACAAATTTCATTTGTTTTATTGCCTGTTCAGCGTCTACTGTAGCTTCCGAGCAGCATAGAAAGCGGCAGAGATTAAAACAAAGTGGCGTTGTTGTTTTATTCCACAGAGATTCTCTACTTAACTGAATAAGCGGAATTATTTGGAAGATTTCGAACCACCACGAAAACAGAGAAGAAAGAGACTTAGGTTTCAAATATATATTTTTCAAATAACGATTGAAAAAAAGGATACTATTGAATACTGGTACCTGAAATTTTTAAAACTACGTTTTTCGTTCTTTCATGAAAAATTGGCGTTAGTCACGCCAAAAATTAAAAAATTTCTTTTTATACACAAGCTTTTTAGTTTCGACTGAGAGATGTAAGGAATCGATTTAAAGAAGATTCAACAGAATAAAAAAGAACACGTCCGTTGAAGTTGAGAACAATTTATTGACTTCATATAATATAAAAAAGGGTGCCATGACATAAGGCCATGTGATATAAGGCCATAATTCGAAATATGGCCATATGACGCTTTTGTAAAGCGTCACAATACCATATTCGAGCATATGGCATTACGACGAATAAAGTTTTACACCTGGACTAGGATGTTTTAAAAAACTTTATTTAATTCAATCTTATTACTAGCTTAATACAGAAATACATTTTTCCCGATCGCGTCCGAAATTGAATTGAATTCATTCTTGACTTGAGTTTGTCAGTTATTCAAAAGCAACATAATTTATCTTGCACATCATCCGATGTGTGTTTATCTTGAAAGATCCCACAATTTTGGATGTCTGTGGAATTTCATAACATCCGAGAGAATGTTTATGTCTGGTGGATACAGAAATGGGGTACGCCTTGCTATGACTGAATCATGCAAAAATTGGATTGTTAAGTCCCCTCTCACCTCTGCAGTGATGGTCCGGATCGCTCATTAATATATTTCCTTGTTTCTACTAAACATTTTAGTGTTGCCATCTCAAAATCTCTTTTACATTTTTCTTGTTGTCTTATTTTTACAATCTTAAGTATTTTAATAATTATTCAAATGCTTAGTATCACTACAACATTTAAAGTTACGCCATACAATACAGGGTGTTCTTTTATATTTTCAATATATGGTTTCACCATATCAATATTTGAAAATTTTAATTTTTCGTCAGTAGACTGTTAATATTTTAAAATTGTAATCTCAAATGGTACATTCATTTTAACATATTTAATAATTTTCGTTCTTTTATTTTCATACTGTTTTAAATTTATTGTTACATTATTTTAAAATTGAACAAGATATGTACCCTTGTAAACCTTATTATTTATTGTAGTTTCTCGACTTACAAAATTAATAACATCTTTAATTACTTTAACAATTGAGTTATTTTCTTTGATATTATGGCAGTTAGTTGTATTATTATTTAACAAATCTGTAAGACAATTTGTTTCATTATTTACTTTACAATATATATCATTCAACTCTAGTTTACAATTTGCCATTTTATATCTTTGATCATACAATACAACTTGATTAGGTATTTGTAATTTACCATCGCCTACATTTTTTATACTCTCTACGATAAACTTACTATTTATTTCCTTGACAATTGGATATTCAATATATATCATTATTATTTCTTTATTTTGTATAATTTTAAAGTCTGACGCATCTAAAGCATCTGTTATTGATATTGGCAATTTTTCGGTTCGCATAATTCTGTCTAGATCATCCATATTTAAAATTATTGTATTTAAAATTCCATTTTTACTTAGGTTAATGGTGTTTATAATAATTACTCTTATGTCTTCAATGATACATTTTAAAATTAAATCGTCTTCTCTGTCAATACTGTTATCTTCACTATTAAGTTTCTCTATTGATTTAAATATCTGTGAGTTCGTTTCGTGTTGTTTATTATTGGATTCTATAAGCTCTTGTATTTTTGCCTCAATTCTTATTTTGTCGTACTATGGTAAAGAGCTACTATTTCATGTGTAATACCTAGTCGTTGTAACTCTAACTGCGTTGATGGTGTACAAAATGTTTTTTCATTATCAGTCACTAATACCTGTACTTTCCCAAAAATTGGTATTGACTCAATAAACTTTTCCTTTGCATCGATTTTGCTTTCAACATGCCTTACTAAGAGACATTTGAACACGAATTTACCATAGTTAAAAATTGATCATTAGCAACATAATAAATGTCAGCGTGTTTCGGAATTGGAGCCTCTCTAATCTTATTTTTTGTTGGGTGCCTATCATATTTGTTTTCTTTGCAAACTGAACATTCTTTTGTAAGCGTTTATAATATTGTTTAAAACAGTCGGGAAAGTAATATTTACTGGATATCTGTTTGAAATTTTCTCTTGAGTCACGATGGGCTTTTTCATGCTCCTTTTTTACTTGCGATTATAGGTATACTATAAGGCAAGTTATGCATTCTTAAAAAAAATTTTGTTTTGACAATCAAACATAAGATTACGATGATAGAGAAGTCGAAAAAAGTGGGTCCGACAATTCTGTCTGTTTGTCTGCCTGTCTGTCTGTCTGTCCGTCTGTCTGTATCGGCACCTGGAGCCTAAACGGCTGGACCGATTTGCTTCAAACTTGGTACATAGTATTATTATGACGTCCTACAGAGGGGTTTTTGGAATTAGCATTCTAGCTCCAAAACTAACGGTACCTGCCATACGATTTTTTGTGAAAAATTAATTTTTCTCAAAAACGGCTCCTACGATTTTGATAAACTTTCTGAATTATGTTTTCTGTGCAAACTTTATATTTTGGTTGAAATAGATTTTTCAGGAAAAGTCTTATAACGGTAGGTACCTCCCATAGGACCGGTTTTTTGAAATCCGATTTTCTCGTAAGCCACTCGACGGATTTCGATAAAATTTTTAGTGTAGAAGCCCTTTTATAAAAGAAATAATTTAAATTCTTAAATTTTTCAAAAAAAGTGTTTTTCATTTTTTTTAAAAAGTTTCAAAATTTCTTTTAAATTTTTGTTTTTTTCCAAAAACGGTTTAATCTACACTTTTTTAAATTTTATTTTTCTGATAAAAACTACAAAGTGCTAGAAGTTGGCATACTCAAACAAAATTTGGAATATATTTTCGAAAAGTTTTTCAAAAAAAAACTGTTTTTGAAAAAAACTGGTCGAACTATTTTGAAATTTTTTTTTGTAAGAATTTAAAAACGTAAAAGAAACCTGATGGCTTACTTCATTTTCTCCAAAAAACGTTTTAGGTATTGATTTTTAAGTGATTTATAAAATTTCATATGATTTTTTTAACGCTTTTTTCCCAAAATCTCAAGTACCCAAGACCATTTTAACACATTAGAGCAAGTCCGTACGACCCAGTCGTACAGACATATATCTTAACCATCATGAAAACACATATATTCTATCTAACCTAAGCCCATTACACGCTAAAATACTTTTCTATGCCAGATATGTAGATGACACTTTTATCATATTCGACGTTACTTATAGACAAATAGATTTACTAAATAAATACATCAATAGCATCAATAGTAACATTAAATTCACAACTGAAACAGAAGAAAATAATACAATCAACTTTTTAGACCTCACCATTAATAAAAACAACAACAAACTCAACTATAAAATATACAGAAAACCAACAACAACAGATATAACTATTCACAAGAACTCCCACCACCCATATTCTCAAAAAATGGCTTCTTTCAACGCCTTCATCAACATATTATTTAACGTACCAATGAATAAAGAAGATAACGACAATAAAATAACAATAATAAAACAAATTGCAACTGCAAACGGTTATACTACCCAAATAATAGACAAATTAATAATACAAAAGAAAAAGAAATTACAAAGAAATATAATAAATAATAATTCACAAAATAACAACAACAAATACATATCCATAGAATACACTAACCTATTACCACAAATAATTAAATACGAATTAAACAAACATAATACAACAGTCTCTTACAAAACTTAAAATAATATCTATAACTATTTAAAAATTAAAAAACTCAAAAATAATAGAACAATGCTCAGGTGTCTATAAAATTATTTGCAGCGATTGCGATAAATTTTACATTGGACAAACTGGCAGAAACTTTCATGATAGATTTAAAGAACACAAACCAAAGCAAAACACAAAATCTAATTACGCTCTACACTTAATGAAAGAAAATCACAATTACACAGACTTCAATACTAATTGCAAACCAATGCACATATGTAGGAAAGGGACAACGCTGGATGCATTCGAAGAGTTCGAAATTTACAAAGCCTGCAAGAAAGAACAATGCAAAGTACTAAATGACAAACTTACAATAAAAAACAACGTATTATACAATACTGCCATAAACCACCAAACAGAAGTGGAAGACGAAAAGAGACAAGCATACAACAACAGATAAACATCAAACAGCACTAAACACATCCATCTTAACATACTTCACAGCTTCACACAACTCTACTCTCACTCTCACTCACCAGTAATCAAAAGCCCGATGATGGACGTAGGTCCGAAACGCGTCGCGTAATAATATTTTATATTTTTAATGTTGTATAAAAGGTTTTTCCTTTTGTAAAATAAATATTAAATGTTCGTTGTAAAACTCGTTTTTTATTTATTTTACCAAATTTTTCAAATCAACTAACAACATGGAGACAAAACAAAATCAGATTTTTAATAAATATTATATTCAAAAGTTAACATAATGTCTGATTCAATCATGTGCCATGGTAATTGCCATACAACATTTCATGTTAATTGCGTTGGTGCCCCTTTTAGTTCAATTAAACTATTCAACAAATCCAAACCGTTTTATTTCTTTTGTGATGAGTGTTATCCTTTTGCGCTATCTAACATTATTCGTGACGTTCTCTATAATACAAGAATAACAGATAAACTTCAAAATCAATTACTTTTACTAAATGACACAATTGAAGTTATCTGTAATAACCCAATTTTAAAACGTAAGCAAGCAAGTAGTGTACTTAAATGGAAAAATGCCCCTGTTGATATCCAATCTCAAAAACGCAAGGGCGATGAACTTGAAAAACAAACAATAATTCCGGTCTTGATACCCCACCTCAGCTTACTTCATCTTCTGAGACACCAACTCCTCTTCCTGCTTCACCGACCCATACCGCTTTAACTCAAAAATCAGCTGCAATGAATCAACATTTAGTTGAATCCGTTCAACTCAATACTGCATCACCTTTATTATCGGAGGAGCCTACAGCGTCAACATCAAAAATAACCTTAACATCACTAACAACTGACTATCATTCTAACTGTCCACTTTCTCTTCCCGCCCAAACACCTTGTAACTTATCCACGATCTTTCAAAATGATTTTACTTTGCCTTTGGAATCTGGAATAAAAATTGTGGAAGGTCAAAAAACAATCTTTATCTCGAAGCTTGAACCAGTAACGAATGCTCTAGACATACAATTTTTTATTAAATCTAAAATTGGTACATTACGTTTAACACTAGTCGAGAAAATGCTTCATCGTAACTATTCGAAATACTCTTCGTTTAAAATAAAAATACATGAAACATGACTCAATTTTCCATTTACTAAACTCACCGTCATTTTGGCCAAAAGGAATCATTCTACATGAGCTTCGAAACAGATCGTCGAGGAAAACTTCTCACCATTTTCCACAACACCTGACAATGCCATCCCTCAATCAGAGCAGCTACACCAATTACTTATGTTTTACCAAATCGTAAATGGACTTCGGACAAAGACCAATAAAGTCTATATAAATATTAACAATACTCCCCACGACGTTATTATTCTCACATAAACTTGACTTAATTCATCTTTTCTGGACGCAGAGATGTTTGATTCCAGCTTTCAAATTTCCCGTCGTGATCGCCATTCAGATTCTACTACAACAACCGGTGGCGGAGGCTTGTTGATAGCTGTTCGTAACCATCTTTTATGTAGTCTTGTCGACGATTTTTTGGATTCCAACTTGGAAATTCTGTGTGTGAAAATAAAAATTCAGTCTGGTAATAAACATGTTGTTGCCTGTGACATTCCACCTTCTTCGAACAACGATACTTATACTAAGATTATTGACTGTTTGGAAACTATTTATGAACAAATTGATGATACAGATGAGTTTATAATAATCGTAGATGGACTTAATCAACTGAATGTGATGTATGTGACAAGTGATAACGAATTCCTTGTGATCGATGGAATGGCCTAATAGTTCGGTCGACAGGTCGGAAAAAGTGGGTTTAGGTGGAAAAAGGTCAAAATTTAATGCAACTTGGGGATTTCGTTCAGGTCGAGAGCCCTGTGCTAAGAGACGGGGGGTGGGGGGACTGCAAAATTGACATACAACAAATTGTAGAAAATTTAACGTTCTACAAAAAAACTTAAACGTGATTTTCCTGTAGGAAGTAAAGAAAAATTTATTAAGGAAAAACTGGAGCAAGGTCGAAAATTTTGCATTTCCACCTCCCTCCTCTTTTTCCATTTCTTCGTAAAGAATTGACATACAACAATTTCTGAACCATTATAATTACAGGAAATTTAACGCTCTACAAAAAAATTTCACCAAGTTTTTTCTGTAAGACGTAAGGAAAAAAGTTATTGAGGGAAAACCGGAGCAAGGTTGAACATTTTGCATTTCCCCCCTCCTCCTCTTTTTTCACAAGGCCTACCAGAAAATGCGCTGGAGTAAGTGGTTCAAAATCATCTGGTTCACAGCTCATTGGAACTAGCGGTCTTTAGTTTAAACACGCTTCCATTTTACATAGTAGGGTTTGAAACTCTTCAAAGCTTAGCATGACGTTTCCAGCAACTTGCCGCATATGAAATTTAGCCGATTTTATAAATAAAGTGGTATAAAGTGCCAGTTGATGCCATCGTTTACTGCCGCACTGTTTAACTCCTCCTGAATTTTCCTTTTGCCCAAAAAATCCTTGAGCTCTCCCAACAAGTTACTGGCCCTTGCGAAATTCGTGCCGTTATCGCTGTACAAGTTTTTGCATTCTCCTCTTCTGGCAATGAATCTGTGAAGGGATGGTAAGAAAGCTTCAGTAGAGAGATCTGATACCATTTCCAGATGAACAGCCTCTGTGGACAAAAAGACATACACAGCAATATACACCTTTTGTCTTTTTTATCATTATAACGCTTATTACAAGCTTACTTAAATGTAAGAAAATATAACAATTAAAATTAAAAAATGAATAACAAACTTTATTTTAAGAATCTCTACTATATATAAAAGAGTAATTTTGTTTGTGTGTCAGTTTGTCTGTATATGGCAGATAAACTGACGACACACCACTTACCTCGCAATGCAGTTTATCAAAAGATCTTCCTCCATTCACTGGCCAGGTTATAGGCTATTTAAATTAAAAAATAAATTATTTTAAATAGGTTTAATTTAATAATATTTGAACTTACCTCTTAGATTTATCATGAGAAATTTTATATTTCTCAAATATTTTTGACGTTTCTCCTTTTCCTTTTTTTCTTATTCGCTGTTTGTTTAGTGTGTTTTTGTTTACTTCTGCCGTTGCCTTGGATTTATTTCCAAATTGGTGTTTCGTTTTGTTTACTTCTGCAGTTGCCTTTTGTTTAGTTTTGCCGTTGCCTTGGATTTATTTCCAAATTGGTGATTTGTTTTGTTTACTTCGGCAGTTTCCTTTTGTTTAGTTTTGCTTACTTCTGCCGTTGCCTTGGATTTATTTCCAAATTTTTGTTTTGGTTTGTTTACTTCTGCAGTTGCCTTTTGTTTAGTTTTGTTTACTTCTGCCTTTGCCTTGGATTTATTTCCAAATTGTTGTTTTGTTTACTTCTGCAGTTGCCTTTTGCTTAGTTTTGCTTACTTCTGCCGTTGCCTTGGATTTATTTCCAAATTTTTGTTTTGGTTTGTTTACTTCTGCAGTTGCCTTTTGTTTAGTTTTGTTTACTTCTGCCTTTGCCTTGGATTTATTTCCAAATTGGTGTTTTGTTTACTTCTGCAGTTGCCTTTTGCTTAGTTTTGCTTACTTCTGCCGTTGCCTTGGATTTATTTCCAAATTGTTGTTTTGGTTTGTTTACTTCTGCAGTTGCCTTGGATTTATTTCCAAATTGTTGTATTGTTTACTTCTGCAGTTGACTTTTGCTTAGTTTTGCTTACTTCTGCCGTTGCCTTGGATTTATTTCCAAATTGTTGTTTTGGTTTGTTTACTTCTGCAGTTGCCTTTTGTTTAGTTTTGCTTACTTCTGCTTTCCGTGTTCCTTTTCTATGATTTGTGCGGTTTACACAAGAATGAATAATTTATGAAAGCAAAAAGCAAAAAGCATGTGTAAACATACACTTACGCGTTGGTTGGGAACATGCATGAAAGTATAATACGAGTCTGTTGCTCACCAACTTTTCATGCGCCGGTAACAGTAGTTGCTAAGGTTTCGCATGTATTTAAGAAGTACTAGCCTTCGCTCGCGTTTCAGCTGATCAAGAAGTAGACTGTAGCTTGAGGAGTATAGTCTATCGTCATCTAGCTTCTTCTTCTTTTATAGCTTTATAATTTAATACCTACATTTGTGATAAAAAGAAACCTATGCGCTATACCAGATTATAATCTAAATTTAGCTATGTGCCAAATTTCATCCAGCTCCGATCAGCAATTCTGGTGTGATTTCGAAAATTAAAACAAATCTATCCCACGGGAACCATACATTTTACCGGGAATGTAGCCAATATGCTATTTCAGACTATAATCTATCTCTGTGCTAAATTTCACTCAGATGAGTTCAGCCATTCTGGTGTAATTTCAAAAATTAAAACAAATCTATCCCACGGGAACCATACATTTAACCGGGTTAAAAAGTTGCTAATATGCTATTCCAAACTATAATCTATCTCTGTGCTAAATTTCATCCAGATCCGTTCAGCCATTCTGGCGTGATTGGAAAAATTAAAACAAATCTATCCCACGGGAACCATACATTTCACCGGGATAAAAAGTAGTCAATATTCTATTTCAAACTATATTCTATCTCTGTGCTAAATTTCATTCAGATCCGTTCAGCCATTCTGGTGTAATTTCAAAAATTAAAACATATCTATCAAACAGGAACCATACATTTTACAGGGATAAAAGGTAGCAAATGTGCTATTCTAGACTATAATCTATCTCTGTGCTAAATTTCACTCAGATGAGTTCAGCCATTCTGGTGTAATTTCAAAAATTAAAACAAATCTATCCCACGGGAACCATACATTTTATCGGGATAAAAAGTAGCAAATATGCTATTCCAGACTATAATCTATCTCTCTGCTAAATTTCATTCAGATCCGTTTAGCCATTCTGGTGTGATTTCAAAAATTAAAGCAACATTTAATTTATTGGGTTAGGTGAATTTGCTGTGATTGGGGTTAAAATTTTGAGACCAAATGCGCTTTTAATGCTTTACACTTTATACCTCCGATGATATGAATCAATTCATTCTTTTGAAACATCGCACAAACCAGTGCGATGGCGTTGATGTTTGCGATAGCGAAACCCGAAAACCAACAAATGATGGAGTTGACTAACAAAAGTGACTCAAAACATTTTACAAAAACTAGGCCTATTGATAGTCAATTGTCAAGCTTCAACCAAATCCATCAGTTGTCGGCAGCAATGAACGGATTTTCTATAACTGCTGGAACACAATAGAAAAACGCAGCCGGAACCGCAGCCGCAACCGTACCGCATGCCGTACGTACCTAATTAGAAGTGCCCACAATGGAGTCATACGTACTCCACGTTTTTTTAGAATTTCCACTGAGAAACATACATATATATGAATATAAAAGATGATAAAACATACATCGCATCATGTATAGTCTTTTCAATAAATTTTTAATTACCTGACCTAATTTCTAAAAGGATTTTATTAGCACGTTGCTCTTTTTTTTTTTGTATGGAATGTCAAAAATACGCACGTATTTATTAAAAGTTGGCCAACTCGTCCGTCGCGGTTTGCGTCTGCGGTTGCGGATCCGTCTCGTTGTGTTCACAACATTGAATTCGTGTGTATTCAATATTTTAACATGCGATACGGCTGCGGCTGCGGTTCCGGCTCCGGCTCCATTGTGTTCCAGCAGTAAATCGTTCGTAAGTGTTCTTATGTAAATAGTCCTTAGAAGCAAAACCTTTGCTATACAAATTTTAGTATTATCAAGAGGAAGTAATTTCTATCACAAAAGCTACATGCTAGCTGTCATAAATGCTGTGAACCAGAGGGCAACTTAGTGGAAAGACACCATCAGAGAACCATAGATTTTGTATACAATGAATGTACTCATTAGTGCGATATGTAAATTTTAAATACCTGCAACCCCTCGTTCAACCATGGTGTCCAAATCCGAATAAAGAAACGGAATCGATAACCTTTGTCCAAAATATCATCTGCGTCAAATAATTAACAGCTTGGGCCATACCGAAGACATTGTAAAATTTTAACTCTTCTGTTCTGGCCTATTTCATAAGCTCAGCCATCTTGGATATTTCGGAAATGTTATATCAACCTCGGTGCAAGTGAGTGTTACCATGCGTTAATTTTTTTCTGCAAATTTTGAGGTTCAAAATTTGCACTCCAGGATATTCTGATGCCAGCGCAATTTGAATTTCTCAATTTCTCTTCACTTAGATATTAAGAACAGCTGAAAGTCGAGAACACAATCATTTTGAAATTAGGGATGTTCGATTTCGATTGTAACCCAATTTCATCCAAATTTGGTGGAAATGAGAAAATTTCGAAATGTGTTTTTGTATAGAAAATGATGTAATTTCGAATCTTATTTGGAAATGTGCTAGGAAATTACATCATTTACCCCAACGAAATTACAGTATAAGATTTGAAGGTACCCGAAATTAAAAAACAATAGCATCTCTGTTTGTTTTATTTACTCAACGAACATAATTTAGCAAAATAAAAATAAAAAAAAACCCTTTTTCTTACAAAAATTATGTCTTGGTTTTTAATTCCATTTAAAAGATATTGCATGAAAAGATTTTCCTCGGGTGCCCGGGCAACGCCGGGTACTTTTTGCTAGTATAAATACACATAACTACGCACTAAAACATAAAAAGCATTAGAACAACAGTTATAAATCTTAAAAAACAATATTGAAATTATCTTATTGCTAACAATAATAAGGGAAAGGGTGGGTGACATGTTAATGTGAAAGGTTAGAGAGGAGGATGTTTCGGAGGGCTGATTTAGAGGAGTTAAAGTCAAAGTTGTTAGAAAAATTATTGGTATTGGGAAGCATACGAGGCATGGGATTGTAAAAGCTGTAATTAGTTCGGTGATGAGGGATGTGAAAAAGGGGAACTGACCTAAGGTTGCGAGGATTAGTGTTAAGGGAAATTATGCGTAATAATTGGGGGCAGTCAATGTTACCGGTTAAAAGATCGTGGATAAAAAGTACATCTGACGTTCCTCTACGTTTTTCGAGGGACTGAGACTAATCAACTGTAAACGATCACGATATGGGGGAAGATGATAATTGTCATTCCAAGAAAGACTACGCAGCGCAAAGCGAATGAACCTTCGCTGGACAGCGTCGATCCTTTTTATATGGGTAATTTGGTATGGGGACCAGACTTGAGATGCATATTCAAGGATGGGTCGTACAAAGGTAATAAAAAGAGATTTAGCGATATATGGGTCGGAGAACTCTTTTGAGCAGCGTTTAATAAAACCAAGTGTCGAGTTGGCTTTATTGATAATGTTGTCAATGTGCGAGCGAAAGTTGAGTTCCTTATCACAAATTACACCCAAATCACGGCAAGAGTTGACCACGGACACTAATTCTCCATTTATATAGTATGTTCGGGGGTGGAGGAAGACGTTTACGTGGAAAAGTTATAGTGTGGCATTTGCTGACGTTGAGCTCAAGTAGATTTTTTTGGCACCAAAGTGAAAAAGTATCTAAATTATGTTGTAGGGCACTAGAATCATCAGCCGATGTTATACGCTTATAGATTTTCATATCGTCTGCATAAATTAAAAGGCCACAATCAAGAATATGAGGAACATCGTTGATTGCTAGAATGAACAACATTGGACCTAGATGGCTACCTTGGGGCACTCCAGAAGGTGGGTCAAAAGGGGCGGAAAGTTATGACCTAAAACGGACGACATATTTTCTGTTGGTTAAATATGAATTCAACAATGAGATCAAAAAAGGGGGAAAAACCCTTAGTTTTTAGTTTAAAGATAATGATTTTATGAGACATTTTGTCGAAGGCTTTACATCAATTTCATCACCTTTATCCATTGTGCACAGTGCATGTGAAACAAAATCTACCAAATTAGTAGTGGTTGATCAACCTGAAACAAAACCGTGTTCAACTGGTGAAATAATTGATTTGCAGGGAAATGATAGTGTGTCATATACAATACTTTCAAACACTTTTGGGGTACAGGATAATTTTGCTATTGGACGATAATTGGAAACATCGATTTTGGGTCCTTTTTTGTGGATAGGCACTATATAGGATATCTTCCAGGTTGAAGGAAAGGTGTTTTGCGAAATCGAAAGTCTGAAAAGGGTGGTGAGCGGCTCCAGCAATATATCAAGACATTTCTTTAGGACGATAGCTGGTATCCCATCAGGTCCAGTGGAGAAGTCATCTTAAAGTTTAACAATCTTTTCTTTCATCATATCTGGTTCAATAGTCAGAGATGATAATGTGGATGTGTGGAAGAAACCATTTAAGTAATGGAAGAATTGAATATCAGGTTCAATATCGCAGTCAGTAAAAGATTGTTTGAAGAAATGACTAAAGAAATTAGAGATTATAGTAGGATCTGTTGAAGAATTGTTATTAAACGATAGGGAAGGAGGGTAGCCATCGGATTTTCTTCTTGAAATCGTAACACGAATTGGATTTTAAATATTTTTTCCACAGTTTGTTTCTTTGGTTACGGAGAGATCGAAGGTCTTTATTATACCAGGGTGGTGACGTAGGAACATTTGTTCGTAGTTCAAACGGAACAGAAAGGACAAACACCTAAACATTTGGGAATAGAAGGTCGCTAATGCCTCATCAACTGACTGACGAGTATGTATGAAGTCAAAACGAGTTTTACATATTTAAATTTTGAAAGTTGGCCTTACGAAAATTGAAATGATACTCTGGAACTGTGGAAGTGAAAGATTTTTCGTAAGAAATGGACACAAGCAGATGAGGGTGGAAATAATCTAGAGTAGAAAGTAGGTGGTCACATTCAACAACAATGGAGTTTTCAGGGTCAGAAGTGAAAATGAGATCAAGTTGTCTAATAAGATTGTTGGTGACGCCGCTAACTTGGAAAAGGCTAGAATCAGCTATACAATCAGTGAATAGGATTTCCTTATCAGATTTCACATTGGTTGGATAGTATGAGATGCCCTCGTCGTTGAGAGACCATTCGATGTGTGGCAGGTTAAAGTCACCCATACAGATAATTTCATCGTTACTACCAGCTGTATTAAAAAGAAAATCGATAGCGTCAACAGCGAGTTGATATGCATTTAATGGTTGGGACGGGCGAATGTAACAGCACATGAAATATAGGTGACGAGAAGCTAGATTGATTTTGACTATAATAAATTCAAATTCTTATTGTTATTATTGTACTATATTCGTACTAGAATGTCAGCTTATTAGGCTTGACCATTCTTTATTCCGTCAATTTTTATTGAATTTTTGAACAACAACAACAACTTAAAGGCGCTACTACCAATTGTTTTTTGGCTGGAGATATAGCTATTTCGTGCTTTGCCACTTTTGCACTCTTCAGTCTCCTTTCTATTGTGGTGCTGAGCTTTAATCCAATTTTATTTGAAAAACTTTTATGCACACCATAGGATTCGAACCCACGCATATCAGATTTGCTCAGTCTTTGCAGTCGTATGCACTACGCATTCCACTGCTTTGGACCACTGACGTCATAGGTCGAGATGTGTTATTTGTTTATCAAATGCATTTGGAACATCAGCATTTTTATAAGCGCCTATAAGCATGCTGTCTTGTTCCGCCTCCATTTTTCTCCATACCTTATTTCGATAGACTACACTTCGTAGTACGTATCAAAGAGGGAGAGGTTGGAAGATCGGTAACGAACCAGATTATTAAGTTATTACTATTATTATTGTACTATTCGTACTAGAATGTCATTTTATTAGGCTTGACCATTCTTTATTACGTCAATTTTTATTGAATTTTGGAACAACAACAACTTAAAGGCGCTACCACCAATTGTTTTTTGGCTGGAGATATAGCTATTTCGTGCTTTGCCACTTTTGCACTCATCAGTCTTCTTTCTATTGTGGTGCTGAGCTTTAATCCAATTTTATTTGAAAAACTTATATGCTATGCACACCATAGTCAAAATCTGTTGACTGCAAAGATTTAATTAGAATAGTGTCGAAACGATTATTAACGGCTAATAAAACACCTCGGCCAGATAGATCATTGTCATTATCAACACCGCCTACGCGAAAAGTTACATATTCTGAAGTTAATAGTTCACTGCTAAGGAAATTGGGGGTTAGATTAGTTTCAGTTAATGCGAAGATGTCGTAAGGTAATTTTTGTGAATTAAAAAATACATTAGATGTTTTAGTTCGAAGCCCTCGGACATTTTGATAGTAAATAGTGAGGCAGTTTATTTTTATCAGTTTTCTTGAAAGAAATCTGGTTAAAGACGAAACGGATTATTCTTATTAGCACGGGGGCGTTGATTTGGGGGGATGGTTTTTGAGTTAATATACGAGCTATAGGTTGCAAGATCATCTTAGACCATATTATTAGTAGCTTCGTGGAAAGAATAATATAGCTTTCGATGAATTATGGGATTAGTTGGAAGGCCTTCCTGGTAGATAGAAACCATAACGTTGGTTTTAGTTTTCCCTTCAACACAGACAAAATTAGGTTCATCATGAAGGTAGGCCAGGTAAAGTCGAACGTTATCGTATATGCGACGGTCTCTTAGACGAGACATTTATATTTATATTTATATTTATTTATTTAAAAATCGCTTACAATGTAGGACATGAGTCTTATAAATTATTGAAGCCTTTTAATTATTTAAGTTACTGAATTTAATAAATTAAAACTAAATTAAATAAATTCTATTTACATTTGTTAAAAATAAAAGAAAGAGAGAAAAAAAAATCAGCATGAAAGATACTGTAGGAAATTTGAGTTTCTATTATTTTATAGCTATTGATTATATTTACATTGTTTATATTAAATGAGAAAAAGGGATTAAAAAAAAGAGAAAGAGATAGGTTCAAAAATAAGATATATTACTACAAATAGATAGATCAAAGATAGATCAAAGATTTGCCAAATAGTTAAAAAGTGAAAATTTAAATCTTCTTGTGTTTCTTATACTTCTAATAGCTATGGGCAGGGAGTTCCAAAGGCGAACATAATGAAAAAAAAATTGACGTTCTGTAATAAGATAACTGTATCGTGGTAATATGAGAGCAAGAGACCTTGTTGAGTGAGGGAAATTCAGCTTACCGTGTAGATAATCAGGCTGTTGAGTTTCAATGATTTCATGTAGGTAGCTAAGTGAGCGGAAGTTCAGTAAATTGTCTAGGCTACAGCCGGAAATACGAAAAGCAAAAGAGGACACATGGTCATAGCGTCGAAGATTATAGACATAGCGGGCAATGTTATTATATGCTACATTTAATTTGCGGTTAGTGATAGAGTCCAAGTTGCAGAAAATCTCACATCCATACAAAACAATAGGTAGTAAAAGGGTTTTGGCAAGAAGTAGTTTAGTTTTTGTAGGAACGAAACTTCGAGTGACTTGAAGAGCACGAAGACTGCCATAAACTTTGCCAATGACACTATTGAGGTGGTCATTCCATGTTAGGGTTCGATTAAAAATTATACCTAAGTTTTTAGCAGTGCTGGCATAAAGAATAGTTTCCTCTTCAAGCTTTAAAAAACTTAGAGTCGACAGATCAAAAGTTTTGCGATATATTGGAAGCGCAGTCGATTTCACGGGATTAAGGCAAAGATGGTTTAGCTTAGACCAACGTGAAATTAATAGCAGGTCCTCATTCATCAAAGCTACGGCATCATTTTTCGCTACGAAAGGTCGACTTATCAATAGCTGCAAATCGTCGGCATAAAGATGTATTAAGCAATGTTTAACGACTTGGGGTAACTCATTTACGTACAATGAGAAAAGAATTGGTCCGAGGATCGATCCCTGTGGAACTCCAGCTGAAACATTAAGAAAATTCGAAGAGTGTCCATTGGCCACCACGCATTGTTGTCTTCCACTAAGGTACGAAAAAATTAACTTGAAGGACTCTGCAGAAAAGCCAAAGTTGTTGCGTAATTTTTTACATAAAATTATATGGTTTACAGTGTCAAACGCTTTTGAGAAGTCCAAGAGCGTGAGCAGTGTAATGTAGTCTTTGTCCATTGCGGTTCTTATTTCTTCAGTAACTAATAGCATTGAGTTTATATACATAGAGGAATCACGAAACATTACGTTACTACGTCACTAGGTGGCACCAGGTACACCAAATCAAGATTTTATATTTTTGTAGATCTTTTATATTTTTTTGTGGAACCCATTGGCTTGTGAAAAAAGCAAAACAAAAAATGAATGTGATTTCGAGGGGTTGGTATTTTTTTTATTACTTTTGCAAATTGTAGGTACCTAAATACTCGTTCATATTTGGTTTAAGGTCATGATTTTTTGTTGTTTATTTATTTTGCGTAGATTGCGATTCAATGTGTGCTTAAGTCACTATAAGAGCATAAGCTTAAGGGTAGAAATTGAAACTTGGACTTTATACAAATTCGGAAGGATTTAATTTTTTTTTAACATATGTATAATAACATAAGTAAGTATCCTGGATTCATATTTTCGGGTGAATTAAGCATATAGACAGATAAGGTACATACAATATTTTTTTTTGAATATGTAGGTGTAGGTACCTATATCTGATTATACATATACAGGGTGATTCACGAGCGTTGTGCCAATAAGTTAGAGCGTGTAGGTTGGGTTGAGACAAGAAAAAAATCGTATGGGAGGGGGGTCTATTCCCCTCCGTTTAGCCGGGAGGGGCAATTTTCTAAAAACATGACTTAAATTTGAAAAAAAATTATTAAAAAATAACGGTAGCTCTTACAATGCCATGCTATACCTTTTTGTAAAGCCAAAAACTTGTTTTTTTTTATTGTAATTTTAAATAAAGTTTTTTTATTGAACCGTTTTCAAAATATTAATTTGGAAAAAAAATTAAAAAAATAATTTTAAAACTAATTTTTTTCAAAATTTTACGTAATTACGTAACCTAGGTCGCAGGTATACCAATTTTTTTAATTGTGTGTGTGAGTTTTGTGCCAATCCTTTAAAGGCTTTCTGGATATAGCAACCAGACAAAAATATCAGCACAAATAACAGGGAACCAAAAAAAAAACAAGAATTCACACAAAAACAAATGTACCTATCAATTTCAACTCCAGCCCATCATTGTTGTTTTGTGTTGGTAAGATACACACATGTTGATCGTTAAGGGAGGATGCAGGATAGCAGTCCACATCTGCTTGTCGATAATATATCCACATTCCACATGGAATCCAAAAATGGTTCGTGCTTATGCTAAATCATAACGCCACCTAAGTGACGAAGTAACGCACTATTCTGTTTTCAACGAGGTGGTTCCTCTATGTATATAAACTCAATGCTAATAGTAAGGCGGATTTGCAGCTGCGCTTTGGTCGAAATCCAGACTGGAAAGATGTTAATAGATTGTCGTTTGATACATACTCTTGTATTTGTTTCAGAATGTTTTTTTCGAAAACTTTTGAAAAAAACGGGAGAATGGCAGTTGGCCGAAAGTCACCCGTTTGTTTTTTAGGGACGGGAATAATTTTGGCCTTCTTCCATTCGGAAGGAAACTCGGATGTAGTTAATATGGTATTAAATATGTGGGTTATAGAGTGCAGTATATAAGGAAGTAGGATTTTAACAAACTTGGGTTCCATTAGGTCGAGGCCAGTAGCATTCGATTTAATCGATATTATTGCCTCGACTATGTCTTCCTCTCGTATTCCTATGAAGTTAAGGGAGCCGATAGTATCGGATGAATTATCTTCAACAATTAAATCAGTAGGTGGAGGTGAACTTTATGTTGACATCACAATCGATGTCACCAGCTAAGCTCTTAGACTGTTTCCCAATACCGATTTCCCGTAGGTTTTTCCATAACATTTAGCCCGAAATTAATGGTCCCAGTTTGTGTTCGTAATGCTGTCTTTTTGCAGTTCTGACCATAACGACGACTTGATTGCGTAGTCTGCAATACAAATTATGGAAGTATTCCAGTTTATAGCGTCTTCATTGACTGTAAGCGGCATCTCGTTGTAACATAAAGGCAGATATATCGCCGTTCAGCCAAGGCGGAGCCGAGTGCTTAATCAGATGCGTTTTTAAAGGGACATGAACATCAAAAAGTTGATTGACGTTTTGCTGTAAAAAACTGACTTGTTCATTAACATTTTGCATGAGATGTATTGAGTTCCAATCTATGCAGTTAACGTCGCGCAGCAATTCAAATGTGTTTATATTTTTGTAGTCACGATATTGAAAACTTTCTTGAACAACAGGACAGGCGACATCCAAACATACAAAAATTAAATCGTGCTTGGAAAAAGCAGGTGCTAAAAGTTGGGTGTAAAGCATAACTTTATTAACATCACTTACAAGATATAGATCTAATAGTGAACTAGACTCTTTAGTGAAGTGGGTAGGGGTGGACAGGTTAACGGGACTTAGATTAAGTGCCCTAAATGGTCCGAGGAAACTATCAGCTAAACGTTTATCTAACAGATTACAGTTAAAATCGCCACACAGTATGGTGTAGGAATAGCAACATGAAATTGACTCCAAGGTCGTAACCAATGGTATGATGTTTATGTGGTGATAAGGTCTGTAAACGGATCCAATTAAAACACTTTCAGTATTACATGTAATACTGACAAAAACATATTCCAAAGGACAATCATTGTCGGACTTACACACCAACCTACAACTTAGTCCATCTCGTACGTAAAGAGCGGCGCCTCCCCCAGACCTAAATCTTCTATCAGCTCGAAAAAGCTTGAAACCTTTCAAACTATAGAACTTGTCACATATATCTGGTTGAAACCAGGTTTCAGACACAGAGACGATATCTATATTTGAATCCACAAACAAGTAATTGAATTCCCCTAATTTATTAGTCAAGCTCTGTGCGTTTAAATGACATATCTTTAATCCCTTATTTTGGGCTCTTAGAATTCGAATCATATTGTACAAATTCGTATTCATGCTACCGCCGTTGAACCCCCTGGTGTCGTTAGCTGCGCTCACGAACATTAACAAATGATAGAGAAGTTGAAGCAAAGGAAACATCAAGAATAAAACAAAAATTTGAAAATGCAAAAGATATTTGGCAAACCATTGTTACAAAAGAAATAAAAAAGTAAAGAATATTTGACGCTAAATTAATTAGAAAAAGTGAAAAGAAAAGATTGAATTCAAAGGTAAAAAAAGGCATATAAAAGTGAAAATTAAATAAAAGCTTTTCAAAATAATGTGTAGTGTAGATCATTGCTTACGGCGAAATTATTTTGACGTCACTACGGCAGCTTCTAAACATTCAACGTTGTCAACAGCAAAGCTTTCTCCATCAGCTGTAAGTTTGATGAAAACAGAACCATGTTTTGTATACGCACTGAGAAGTCGATGATCATTCCTCATGCGGACAGCATGGTGAAGAAGAGTGCGTGTGTTTTTTGATAAGCTTTCATTCAAAAAACAAGCCTTGTTGGACTCTATACCCAGGACACGCAGTGAAAGTTGATGGTTTTGTTGTTGTTTTCGGTAGACGGTGATGCACTTTAGTATGGAGTTCTTCTCTTGCACACTAGTAAACTTCATTATGACAGGTGGTGAAACTGGGCTCTTAGTATTTCGAGAGCGTGAGCGAAATATATTCTTCAGGGTGGGTGGTTTGCATTTGGCGGTTAAACATAGTCAATGAAAGAGCGATACACATTGTGTATCGGCTTTCAGTTGAACCGATATCTTGCATAGTTAGTTTGACTGTAGGAGGAAAGAGTGGATCGAGGAAACTGGGTGCGTTAGTTGTTGTATTGGAGCTTATGGGTCTATTATTAGGACTCAGTTTGGCGTTTTGTGAGTTGTTATTAGCTAAGTTTCTTGGTATAGAAGGATTAAGAATGTGTGAAAAAGAGAAGTTAGGGTATTTGGTATTGGAGATATTATTTGGTGGTTGCGTTGGAAGAGATAAATAATTATAGGAAGTAGGAGGTTGAGGTATATTTTTATTTTTGGGATTTAACTTAGATGAAAGATAAGGCTAGGTGCTGTATGAATAGGGTAGACCCTGATTGGTATCAACATGGCAATGCCCAGCGTTGCAACTGTCTCATACGCATCAATTGTGCTTATTTTACCTCCAAGTGGTAGCCATTGGGTACTGGTCTTGTCCACCCGGACTTGACTTGCTGAACTTATAAGCGTGAGTGTTGATTACAGAAAAATAGTAACACTGTAATTGCCCTGCCATAAAGCTCCTCTGTTTCTCTTGTTGGGTAGCAGTTTATTCTGTACGAACCCCTCAGAAAGCAAGCGAGCGGCGGATGAGCTTCCAATTAAGTGAACCAACGGCGACGCTTACAGACAATATGGTAGTTACCTAATTGAGCTACTTCGACATATTCGGAGCTCAGGTCTTTGGGTCCTTTCACTACTATTAGTCAGGGTAGTGAAGTAGAGAAGGTGGCGGATGAGCCCATATAGGACCAACGGTAGCTCTCACATCCCCGTAGTGGGTTACTGACTCTGGATTTCTCCAGCTCCTTTTGTCCAAGGAGAGCAGCATAGGGCCTGGTCCCCCAGGTTGGGGGTTGTGCGTCGGGGTAACTTCCCTACCACGTAAAAAACCTCTTGTTCCGAAACAACCAACTGCCTCGGATATGGATGACCCTACTGATGACGACCCTAGCAAACGAAACAAGGACAACGAATTTCGGTTCTGCACGTGGAATGTCCGGACCCTTAACAGACCACGTGCAGCCGAACAATTAGTGGAAGCCCTAGATGGTGTCAAAGCCGACATCACAGCCATTCAAGAAGTGCGATGGGAGGGTGAAGGCACAAGGAGGATGAAAAACTGTGACATCTACTACGGCAAGTGCTACAGGACAAGGAAACAGCGGCTATTTGGATGCGGATTTGTGATAAGAGGAAGGCTTAGGCATAAGCGAACGCATTGTCACAATCCGCATTAAATCCAAATTCAGCAACATCTCGCTGATCTGCGTCCACGCCCCCACGGAGGAAAAAGATGACACGACCAAAGAAGAATTCTACGATCTTCTCGAGAAGACGTATGATGAATGCCCGAAGTACGACACTAAGTTTGTTCTTGGTGACTTCAACGCCAAAATCGGAAAGGAGGGTAACTTTGGCTCGACAGTCGGAAAGCATAGAGTGCACGACAACACTTCCGGTAACGGACACAGGCTAATCGACTTTGCTGCGGGGCGAAGTGTCATCTTAGCTAGCACATACTTCCCACACCTCAATATTCACAAGGGGACCTGGCGGTCTCCTGATCAAAATACCGTCAACCAAATTGATCACATTGCGATTGATAGCGATTGATGCGTCCAGTGTCATGGATGTCCGCACTTTCCGAGGGGCCCACATAGACTCGGACCACTACCTTGTTATAGCTAAAGTGCGAATGCGGATCTCCACCAGACCGCAGAATCGAACATCCACTGTGAGAAAGTTTGATGTTGCGAAGTTACAATCGCAAGAGACCGCCACAATCTTTGCCAATCATGTTTCCTCTTATCTCTTGACAAGCCCGGCGCCTAAGCCAAACCCAAAGGCCCAGTGGCAACATTGCAAAATGGCCATCAAAACCGCTCCCACGGATGTTTTGGGTTTCATTAGGCGACCACAACGAAACACCTGGTTTGATGATGAGTGCAGGCTCGCACACTTGGCCAAAGACGAAGCCTATCATGCAGTTCTGAATGCCAGAACTAGAGCTGCCAAGAGCGCTTTCCGTGCGGTGTACCAGCAAAAGAGGAAAGAGGAACATCGGCTTTTCAGAAGAAAAAAAAAGAGAACTGGAAAAACGAATGGTTGAATCTATTGAGGGGTGCTACGGCAGAAGCAATGTTCGAAAGTTCTACCAAAGAATAAAGCATTCGTCCAAGGGTTGCAAAGCCCGAGCGAAAGCATGTAGAGACGAGGGTGGGAATGTCGTTGTAGATACACAGTCGGTGCTGAGAATTTGGAAAGAACACTTCTGCAGACTGTTAAACGGCGAAGACAACCGACTAATCGCTGTCAGGCAGAATGATCCATTCGATTTGGATGATGATGAACAAAATTTCCGTCCTCCCGACCAAGAAGAAGTTCGGATAGCAATATCTAAATTAAAGTCCAACAAGGCTGCTGGAGCTGATGGCCTTACGGCTGAACTCTTCAAAGCAGCGGGAGATGACTTGGTGAGGAGCATACACCAACTCATCTGTACAATCTGGTCGGATGAAAGTATGCCTGACGAATGGAACCTCAGCATTGTGTGCCCTATCCACAAGAAAGGAGATACTCTAAGCTGCGCCAACTACAGAGGTATAAGCCTCCTAAATGTCGCCTATAAAATCTTGTCGGCCATTCTGTGTGAACGTCTGAACCCTTTCGCACGTGAACTGATTGGCCCCTATCAGTGTGGTTTCAGGCCCGGTAAGTCAACCGTTGACCAAATTTTCACACTTCGGCAGATTTTGGAAAAGACCCAAGAATTCCAGATCGATACTCACCACCTCTTTGTCGATTTTAAAGTCGCCTATGACAGCGTAAACAGGAACGAGCTATACAGAGCCATGTCACTTCTTGGCATCCCTGCCAAACTCGTTCGATTGTGCAGGATGACTATGGAGAACTCGCGCTGCTCCGTCAAGGTTGGTAAGAACACCACCGACTCATTTAATGTCGAGAAAGGCTTACGACAGGGTGACGCGCTGTCATGTAACCTCTTCAACATCATTCTTGAGGCAATCGTACGCAACTCGCATGTCAACACCAGCGGTACGATTTTTTTTTAGATCCGTTCAATTACTTGGCTATGCTGATGATATTGACATTATTGGAAGAACGAAGCGCGCTGTCAGTGGAGCATTCGCAAGTATTGAAGTGGAAGCGGCTCGAATGGGTCTGGCTGTAAATGAAGATAAAACAAAGTATATGCTGTCCTCGGGTGAAGTAGATCATCACCGTAGGCTCGGACAAAACGTCACAATGGACAGATATAACTTTGAGGTTGTCAAGGACTTTGTCTATTTGGGTTCCACTATAACCTCTCAGAACAACATCAGTGAAGAGATCAGTCGAAGAATCACTCTTGCCCATCGCTGTTTATTCGGGCTAAGAAGGCATCTTAGTAGTAAAGCCCTCTCTCAAAGGACCAAGGAGACACTATACAAGACCCTTATCATCCCAGTCCTGCTGTATGGGGCAGAAGCGTGGACACTGACACAATCGGATGAATACAGGCTGGGGTGCTTTGAGAGAAAGATTCTTCGGGTGATATCCGGGCCTGTATGTATCAATGAAGTATGGAGGAGAAGATTCAATGACGAACTGTACGGGCTATACAGCGACAATGACTTGGTTAAGAAGCTGAAAATTCAGTGGCTTAGATGGCTGGGCCATGTGGAGCGTATGGACGAAAACGCTCCTGCCCGACGAGTCTTCAATTCCAACCCGGAGGGACGACGCAGTTCTGGAAGACCCCATCTAAGGTGGCGCGATCAAGTGGTTAACGACCTCAACCGACTTGGTGTGCGCAACTGGAGGCCACTGGCTAGGGACCAGCCTAGCTGGCGAGATTGTTGGTTGAGGCCGTGGTCCACAATGGACTGTCTGCGCCACTTTTAAAAAAAAAGAAAGGAAAGATAAGGCTTAAATATAGATTTAGGAACATAATTTTTTGTAAAAAGGTTGATCCATCGACTAATAACCATTGAGCTCTTACGAAGAAATTGAGGAGAGTGAGAGAACAACCACTCGTATGCCTGGGCTATGCACATTTTAAATGTTCCAAATAGAAATACGATTGCAGACGATCAGATGAAAACGATAGTTAAACTTAAAATAGTGCCTTAGCCACGAGTCTGCAGCATGAAGAGGTACGTCTGTAACTATAAAGGCAACTGGTTGGCTATTTTCTAATTTTCCAAGACGACTTTTCCATTCAGCTTGTGTCCAAGTCGTGCCAAATTTGTTTATGGAGCGAGGTCTGGGAGGACTGCAAGATGGCGGTGCTGGTGGCGGTGGTATGGGATTCTGTTCTGGAGGTGAAGTTACTTGATTTAGTTCAGTAGAGTTATTTAGATCCTTGATTTCAAGGTGTAGTGATTTGTTGTTGGGTGCAAGATGGTCACTTGAAATTGATTCGTTATTGCTCCTCGAAATAGATAGATCAGGAATAAATGAAGATGGAGATGTGCATGAACATGAAGCTGTGCCATCGTGAGTAGTTGATGTTTTAGTGTCGGTTTTGACAGCGCAGTTGATGCATTAATGTAAAGGATGGTATGATGGAAGGATGGTATGAAATGGCCTTACGGCTGAACTCTTCAAAGCAGCGGGAGATGACTTGGTGAGGAGCATACACCAACTCATCTGTACAATCTGGTCGGATGAAAGTATGCCTGACGAATGGAACCTCAGCATTGTGTGCCCTATCCACAAGAAAGGAGATACTCCAAGCTGCGCCAACTACAGAGGTATAAGTCTCCTAAATGTCGCCTATAAAATCTTGTCGGCCATTCTGTGTGAACGTCGGAACCCTTTCGCACGTGAACTGATTGGCCCCTATCAGTGTGGTTTCAGGCCCGGTAAGTCAACCGTTGACCAAATTTTCACACTTCGGCAGATTTTGGAAAAATTGGCATCCCTGCCAAACTCGTTCGATTGTGCAGGATGACTATGGAGAACTCGCGCTGCTCCGTCAAGGTTGGTAAGAACACCACCGACTCATTTAATGACGAGAAAGGCTTACGACAGGGTGACGCGCTGTCATGTAACCTCTTCAACATCATTCTTGAGGCAATCGTACGCAACTCGCATATCAACACCAGCGGTACGATTATTTTTAGATCCGTTCAATTACTTGGCTATGCTGATGATATTGACATTATTGGAAGAACGAAGCCCGCTGTCAGTGGAGCATTCGCAAGTATTGAAGTGGAAGCGGCTCGAATGGGTCTGGCTGTAAATGAAGATAAAACAAAGTATATGCTGTCCTCGGGTGAAGTAGATCATCACCGTAGGCTCGGACAAAACGTCACAATGGACAGATATAACTTTGAGGTTGTCAAGGACTTTGTCTATTTGGGTTCCACTATAACCTCTCAGAACAACATCAGTGAAGAGATCAGTCAAAGAATCACTCTTGCCCATCGCTGTTTCTTCGGGCTAAGAAGGCATCTTAGTAGTAAAGCCCTCTCTCAAAGGACCAAGGAGACACTATACAAGACCCTTATCATCCCAGTCCTGCTGTATGGGGCAGAAGCGTGGACACTGACACAATCGGATGAATACAGGCTGGGGTGCTTTGAGAGAAAGATTCTTCGGGCGATATTCGGGCCTGTATGTATCAATGGAGTATGGAGGAGAAGATTCAATGACGAACTGTACGGGCTATACAGCGACAATGACTTGGTTAAGAAGCTGAAAATTCAGCGGCTTAGATGGCTGGGCCATGTGGAGCGTATGGACGAAAACGCTCCTGCCCGACGAGTCTTCAATTCCAACCCGGAGGGATGACGCAGTTCTGGAAGACCCCATCTAAGGTGGCGCGATCAAGTGGTTAACGACCTCAACCGACTTGGTGTGCGCAACTGGAGGCCACTGGCTAGGGACCGGCCTAGCTGGCGAGATTGTAGGTTGAGGCCGTGGTCCACAATGGACTGTCTGCGCCACTTTAAAAAAAAAGAAAAGAAAGATAAGGCTTAAATATAGATTTAGGAACATAATTTTTTGTAGAAAGGTTGATCCATCGACTAATAACCATTGAGCTCTTACGAAGAAATTGAGGAGAGTGAGAGAACAACCACTCGTATGCCTGGGCTATGCACATTTTAAATGTTCCAAATAGAAATACGATTGCAGACGATCAGATGAAAACGATAGTTAAACTTAAAATAGTGCCTTAGCCACGAGTCTGCAGCATGAAGAGGTACGTCTGTAACTATAAAGGCAACTGGTTGGCTATTTTCTAATTTTCCAAGACGACTTTTCCATTCAGCTTGTGTCCAAGTCGTGCCAAATTTGTTTATGGAGCGAGGTCTGGGAGGACTGCAAGATGGCGGTGCTGGTGGCGGTGGTATGGGATTCTGTTCTGGAGGTGAAGTTACTTGATTTAGTTCAGTAGAGTTATTTAGATCCTTGATTTCAAGGTGTAGTGATTTGTTGTTGGGTGCAAGATGGTCACTTGAAATTGATTCGTTATTGCTCCTCGAAATAGGTAGATCAGGAATAAATGAAGATGGAGATGTGCATGAAGCTGTATCATCGTGAGTAGTTGATGTTTTAGTGTCGGTTTTGACAGCGCAGTTGATGTATTAATGTAGAGGATGGTATGAAATGACCTCTTTGTTGTGTGAAACACGTTTCATCTCTTCCGATAAATCGGATATAGCATTGCAAATGGCATTGTTTTCTTTAAGTAGAAATTCTGCAAAAACTATCGAATTGTTACTAATTTTTTCGTAAGTAGCAGTAAAATTCCTATCAATAGTTTTAAGAGCCAACGATCGTTCTTCCATGGACCCTGCTAATCTTGACAAGCTATCATCGAAGGAGTTTATTGAGGTGGTTAAAGGCTCACACGAAGATTTAATGACGGCAATTGATTTGCTTATTTTTGTAAATTCAGAGCTCATGAGGTTCGGGATTGAGATTGAATTATCAAGGCACTCTGATGTTTTTTGGAAAACTTTTTTCAAAGATACTTCGATGTTTGAGAGTTTTGCTTTGAAGCCAACACTGAAACTTTCAAGGTATTTGTTAGTGGATTCGCTATTTTCAGCTATCAAGTTAGTAATTTTCTTAGTGTTAAGACGAATAGTTGATTTTAGACCAGTGATATCATCAGATAATTGATATACGTGTTCATTACTGCATTTTATTGCTACCATTTTATGTGAAAGCGTGATTATCTTGCATTCTTTACAATAGAAGACAAAGTTATTCGAGTATTCAGCTAGGTGCGATTTAGCGTTTCTACTTAATCCAGTGCAAAGTGGGTGAAAAACTTTCCCACAAATACCTCTGCAAACTACCCAATCGTAAGTTTTCGCACTAATTGTACAATTGCTATTTCCACAAGCAGTTGGTATCTCCATTATTGTAATCGTGCTATTAGAATTTTTTTTTTCTTTCAGTGTATTCAAAATTTTGAAAGTAACTTTTTTGTTGCTTTGACGTGTGATAAGGTAGTGTGGTGTAAGCTTTAGTATAAAGATCTCAATATAAATTATTGTAGATGTAGTAGGAGCATGAGAAGGAAACATAAATGTATATTGTTTATTGGTAGTATCATTGAGATAACAACTGGCAGAACATGTACTAAAAGTTGCACTCACCGGGAAAGATGAGACAAAAAACAAAAACTTTTTGGTCTTATTGAAGTATAATTATTAGGATAATAGTTGATGGGGAAGTTCCAAGGTCCGTGTGATGATAATGATCGACGGCTTAACCAACGATTCTCCACAAATTTCGTCGCACAAAAGTAGGCACAAATAGAAAAGTTTTTTTTTTTTATTTTGTTGTCGATTTTAGATTAAATAGATTACTTTATTCATCTTTAAAGTAATAATAATTACAAAGCTTACAATATTGGCCAACTCAATCTTATTAAGGCATGGCCTCAGCCGTCACCTCAGATGGCAAGTAAATAATAATTTCAAAACTTTATATAATTATAAATTTTTCAAAAAAAAATAAAATTAATATGTAAATAATTAACCAAAAACAATAATAATTCTAATTAAGATTAAAGAATATGGGTTAGGTTTAGTACCTATGAGAAAAAGAACAAACTGAAATTCGTCTGCTATTATTTTGGCTCTGTAGCTGGCGGTTTCTTGCAAAACGCGGTGAGATTCTTCCATCCTTCCATTCCGATTAAAATATTTATTGTTCTTTCCAAAGTTAGCGTTGTGCAGTCAAAGAAGACCCTTCTGCTCTCCTTAAGTATAGGACATACTGCTACGAAATGGAGTACGTCCTCCCGAACTTTAAGATTGCATAGAGTGCAAAATAAAGGCAGATCATCCCTGTGCGGTTTAAAATTTAAATTAAGCAACCCTTCTCTAGCCTTAAATATTGTTGATATGTCGGAAATACAGTTTTCATCCCGAAAATAGTTGAGATCATTTAGGTCGTAGTTAAGTTTACTGTAATATTATCTGTAGAGTGATGATTGCGCTTGGTCTTTTAACTCCTCTCTCAGTTTCTCATCCAGATTTCTTATGAAGATGTTCAAATTTCAAATCATCCAAATTATTAACCGAAACATTAAGATCTAAATTGTACTTTCTTGCTATAAGGTCCCACTTTTTGTAAAACAAAGATTTAGAAGAGATTGCATGTGTTACAATAAGTTTTGTTAAACGGTTTTCTGGATGCGACGCAGCTTTAATAACGTAATCGAAGTGAAGCTTCAAAGTTGAAATAAATAGTGGCGACATTCCCGTCTCCAATAAAAGCATATTATTTGGTGAACTAAATGGAAGTTTGAACAATCTTTTTAGAAAAAATCTAAGTAATTTTTCCACTTCTTCACTTTGCTGGTAACCCCAAACTTGAGCGGCATAAAACAAAACTGATTTAGAAGTTGCCTCAAATAGTTTATACTTCGCACTAAAACTGAGTTCACTTGTACTAATCCACGTGCTATTAAGTGCTGTTTTCGCTAATTGAAGCTTGCTGGAAAAATGGCTTTTCATATTCAAGTTTGAGGTTATTTTCATTCTTAGATAATCATACTCCTTAACGATTTCAATGTCTTTTCCAGTAAATTTTCATTTTTGGTTTCTGGCATAACTTCCAAAGGCCTTTCTGCTTATCATGATTTTAGACTTACTCAAGTTCACTGTAAGGTTCCATTTCGCACAATATTCTTCAAGGTCCAAAATCATGCGACCAAGTCTTTGGGGGGTGTCCGATAACAAAACTATATCATCAGCATCAGCATTCAGCATACATAAGCACTTTGATCCTTCTTCCCGCCCACAAAATACCACCTCAAAGCACTTCATTTAGGTCATCAAGAAACAGAATGAACAAGAGGGTACTTAGCACACACCCCTGCTTTACTCCCATTGTTGTTGCAAACCATTCTCACAGAAGCTTGCCATTCCATACCGCAGATTTTGTGTCCAAGTACAAGAGATTAAGAACATTAAGCATCTTTGTTGACATTCCCAACAATGAAAGTTTGAAGAACAGTGACCTTTTATTGATAGAATCAAAAGCAGCTTTTAAGCCTACATAAAAAGTATACAGTTTCCTTTGTTGATTCTGAAATTACTGTGCAATATTCATAAGGGTGAAAATTTGGTCATTTGTTGAATGATTTTCTCGAAAACCAGCCTGAAAATCACTCAGAAGGTTCTCATTATCGACCCATGCTGTGAGTCTTGCGTAGAGTACCAGTGAAAAAATCTTCAACGAACAGTTCAGGAAGGAAATACCTCTATAGTTCTCGGCTGAATTCAAATCACCTTTTTTGTGTAGTGGAAATAGAATCGACTTTCGGAAGCCTTGTGGTAAAAAATTGGCACTAAATATTTGATTGAACGAATCCACCATCACAATTAAAGCTTCTTCTGTTAATTTTTTGTAGAACTCAAAAGGTATTCTGTTTTCTTCTGGCGCTTTGTTATACTTAGTTCTAGCAATGGCTTCTTTGACTTCCTCCAAACTTATGTAACGGTCTACGTAATCATTTACAACTAAAGGACTGGCATATTGGATTACTGCACCGTTGTTAGTTGGGTTAAGAAGTTTGCAGAAGTGCTCCTTAAGGATATTAGGATGTAAACTAACACAAATTGCGAAAGATCTGCCAGTTATTCCTCTAATAGCTTTCCAAAAACATTTAGCATTTCCTGCATTTGAAGCTTCCTCCACTAGCTGACCAAAATAATTTTTTTTGAACTTAAACAAATTATTTTGAAATTTTTGTTTGCTTTCAGGTACCTTTTCTTGAGGATATCCGCGTTGAATTTTCGATATAAATTGAGCAGCCTGAATGCTTTGTCTCTGGCCTTTTGACATTCATGATTAAACCATTTGTTTTTTGGTATACCATGTCTCGTCGAGTTATTTTTGGGGACAGCTTTAGCTATAGCTTCATCAAGGATATCCAGTTTAATAGCTTCTTCACTATAAATATGCACCTGAGACAATTCCGAGGATAAGTTCTGACGAAAAATTTCAATTTGGTGCTCTTTCAAAAATAATTTTGGTAGAAGTTGCATTTCCGGTTTATTTGGCATTGGCCGTACTTCATTTAAATGGATTATTACTTCAATTGGCATGTGGTCCGAAAAGTTTTGAGCACCAAGCTTCTTCCCATTTCCATCCAAAACGTTGTCCTTAGACTTGCTTTCAAACAATAAGTTCGATGAAAAAGATGACAATTGTACAGTGCAACATTGGTCCAAACCAATTCTTCCATTGAGATCACCAATAATGATTACATTTTGTTTTCCAAAGTAGTTAAGAGTATCCTGAAGTTTCTCAAAGTCGGTTGACCACTGTGTTCAGGTAAACTGGAACTATGAAATTGATCCTTCCTCTGTTTTCCAATTTAAGAATAATGACTGTCTCAACCACAAAAAACTCAAAACTGCATTTAGAATTTTTCTTAAAACCAAACAAACAGCCGCCTTTCGCTCTTCCTTTTCTATGAATTTTGACAGCAGGAACGCTTCTCAACACATAATTACTAAACATCTTCTTATAATACTCATAATTATTATCTTCTTCAACCCATGTTTCATAAAGAAAAAATACATCAAAATTTTCTACATACTTAAAAAATTCATTGAATAACATCTTTTTATAGATTCTATATATGTTATGAGCCTATTCACACCAAACGATAAACAAGCATTTACGCGTTTTCCGCAAAACGACTACCCAAAACGACTCGTTTTCCCATACATTTTTGATACCCAACTCGTTTTGCAAAACGACTCGTTTTTGCTAAAACGACTTGAAAACGAGTTGCGATTTCAAGATGAACTACACGAATAGATCTTTTTTTGAAGTTATTGTAAATAAACACTAAAAAAAAAAACAAAAATAGTTGACGGTTTTACGAGTATGTCAAAATGAATTCAATATTTCTACGATTTTAAATTTGATAAGTATTATTTTTTTTTAAAAATGTTTATATATCACTGTTTTTATTTATAACTTGGAACCAACGAATGGAAGGACTATTTAGTTGTGAAGCACTTTTCTGTGGAGGGTCATCTGGCATTCCGTGCCGTGCCCTTTATACTACAATGAAGTACCTATCGATCTCTCTTCTCTTTGAGAATCAGAGGAAGCGTAAAGGTTCATCCATATTATGCCAAATGACGCCGATCGTCCAAGCCGAATAAGTATGGACGTGCCGAAAGCCGTCCCGAACCGAACCGAATCAAATGGATACTCGTTCGGCTTGGCCGACCGGCATAGGCCGATCGGCATCATTCGGCATGATATGGACGCTCCTTAACATCATCAAGGTTCGTGCGTGGGTGGTGTTGATTCCGAAGGCCTGCCATGAGCAACAGAAGAAAGGTCTCAGTCATTCAAAGAACTTGGTCAAAAAGTGTATGGAACTGAACAAGGACATGGAGATTAGAAATGTTAAGTCAGTTGAATAAGGACCTTTAATTGGGTGCCAAAATAACAAATTTGTTTTGATTCCATACATCTGTATCTGACAAAAACTGTTGCTTATTGGCAGCCGCATGAATATTCCATCCAGCACCTCACGGAATATAAAGGCAAGCAAGATTTGAAATCGCCGGAAGACGAGGGAAAGAAAAAGAAGTGCAAAGACAAAGCAAAGTTCCAAAATCATTTGATATAAATAAATGCAAACATAACTTTATTTGGACGTCTTTTTTCTTGTCGGCACGGCGTCCTTGTTTGGTATCAACATCCTCAATTTGAGGGTCTTGATTCTTTATTTGATTGTTATCTTTTTCTTCCTTTTCACCTTCTTCGTCAATAACTTCTTGGTCACGTTCTTCCTTGACGAGCAACTTGATTTGGTAGCCAATGAATTGTAAAAGTGCAAGTCCTCCTTGATGTACAAAACAATCCTTGTACAACGTCCCAGAGCCAGGTATTGTCCTGCTGAACATTGAACGAGCCTTCAGCAGAAGATTGCCACTCGAACTGCTCATCATCGTTATGCTTCCGCTTCGGGCTCACAGTCACTTTTTCACTGGCATAGTAGGCAAAATAGAAACCAACACTAAGCTACTGTCCAATCTTAACTTCTTCCAATGCAGAATTATTGTTTTAATAAATTGATTGATATTCAATCATTAGCTCATTTGCCCATTTCACTGATTTTTCTATTTTTTTTTTTACTTTCAATTTCCAGCAATTGAAATGTCAAACAAAAACTAGTAAATGTTCGGTGTGAACGCTCTATTCGTTTTGGTAAACGAATAGCCAAAACGAGTGCGGTGTGAATAGGCTATATATCTTAAAATATTTTAGTAAAAGCCGTCGCCTGGCAAGACGGAAACCGGAGGTGCGGCCTATGAGAATCATTGTGAGTTTGGTTTTTGACGCCCAATACCTCAAGATGGCGTTGGTAAGTGGTTGTTGCCTCCACTTAACGAAGAAACGATGGATGATAGATCAGCAGCTGTCATTTGTAGGCCGTCAAATAATGTATTGATTTCTGTCAACCCATCCAGCGATCCACATTTTAAACCATTGTTTATACTCCAAGTAAAAACTTTTCCTTCTACTCTCAGTTTATCGTCATAAACATTCATTTTTTTTGACTCTGGTATTTTTTTATGTACCTACCATCTGAATTTCAGTAAAACACTTCGGCTACTTCTAGGTAGCAGATCTTTTCGTATAGAGATTGATTTTCCTTTCAATTTACCTGAAGCACGCAGCACAGCATTTGCAACTTGGGACGATCTAAACTTCACCATAAGCAATGAATTATTTATATTTTTGATGTTCAAAGGTCGGACTTGCTCAATTTCGATATTGGGAATCTGCAAAACTTCAGTGCACAAGCTTTCCACACTTGACTGTTCCTCACCCCTCTCAGTACATGGCATGTGAAACAGAAGATTTCTTTCGTTGGCCCCTATAAGAAGCGACTCCACATTTGCTTCAAGGTTACAGCAACGTTCCTCAGTCAACTTAAGTCTTGATGCTAGCTCGACGTTTTCACTTCTTAAGATCAGATATATCTGATTTAAGTTCATATATATTACTTTTGCGTGCCAGTTCCTTCAGTTTTAAGTCCAAAATATCAGATAAGGCTGAAAGGGTTATTTTTTCATCTTCTTCAGGCATTTTCGACGAGAAGTACCTCTTTAAAGGATTTGCACGTATTGTTTCAGGGGATGTTTGATTGAGATTTTATTCATTTTATTCATTTATTTAAAGAGTTGCGAAATGTTGGGTTATGTCAAGTCTAATAGCAAAAAAAAAAAAATTGGCAGTTTTTCTTAGCCTAGGACTTACAATGTGAAGAACCATTATTGTCAATCGTTGGTTTATTAGTTTATGAGATATTTCACAATAAAAATTTTATTTTCTTTTTTTTTTTCTTAAATTAAATATTTTTTTCTATTTTTTCTTAGGCGCACTGAAAATTTTCAAAGAAGACCCTTCTGCTCTCCTTAAGTATAGGACATACTGCTACGAAATGGAGTACGTCCTCCCGAACTTTAAGAATGCATAGAGTGCAAAATAAAGGCAGATCATCCCTGTGCGGTTTAAAATTTAAATTAAGCAACCCTTCTCTAGCCTTAAATATTGTTGATATGTCGGAAATACAGTTTTCATCCCGAAAATAGTTGAGATCATTTAGGTCGTAGTTAAGTTTACTGTAATATTATCTGTAGAGTGATGATTGCGCTTGGTCTTTTAACTCCTCTCTCAGTTTCTCATCCAGATTTCTTATGAAGATGTTCAAATTTCAAATCATCCAAATTATTAACCGAAACATTAAGATCTAAATTGTACTTTCTTGCTATAAGGTCCCACTTTTTGTAAAACAAAGATTTAGAAGAGATTGCATGTGTTACAATAAGTTTTGTTAAACGGTTTTCTGGATGCGACGCAGCTTTAATAACGTAATCGAAGTGAAGCTTCAAAGTTGAAATAAATAGTGGCGACATTCCCGTCTCCAATAAAAGCATATTATTTGGTGAACTAAATGGAAGTTTGAACAATCTTTTTAGAAAAAATCTAAGTAATTTTTCCACTTCTTCACTTTGCTGGTAACCCCAAACTTGAGCGGCATAAAACAAAACTGATTTAGAAGTTGCCTCAAATAGTTTATACTTCGCACTAAAACTGAGTTCACTTGTACTAATACAGGTCTTCCACGTGCTATTAAGTGCTGTTTTCGCTAATTGAAGCTTGCTGGAAAAATGGCTTTTCATATTCAAGTTTGAGGTTATTTTCATTCTTAGATAATCATACTCCTTAACGATTTCAATGTCTTTTCCAGTAAATTTTCATTTTTGGTTTCTGGCATAACTTCCAAAGGCCTTTCTGCTTATCATGATTTTAGACTTACTCAAGTTCACTGTAAGGTTCCATTTCGCACAATATTCTTCAAGGTCCAAAATCATGCGACCAAGTCTTTGGGGGGTGTCCGATAACAAAACTATATCATCAGCATCAGCATTCAGCATACATAAGCACTTTGATCCTTCTTCCCGCCCACAAAATACCACCTCAAAGCACTTCATTTAGGTCATCAAGAAACAGAATGAACAAGAGGGTACTTAGCACACACCCCTGCTTTACTCCCATTGTTGTTGCAAACCATTCTCACAGAAGCTTGCCATTCCATACCGCAGATTTTGTGTCCAAGTACAAGAGATTAAGAACATTAAGCATCTTTGTTGACATTCCCAACAATGAAAGTTTGAAGAACAGTGACCTTTTATTGATAGAATCAAAAGCAGCTTTTAAGCCTACATAAAAAGTATACAGTTTCCTTTGTTGATTCTGAAATTACTGTGCAATATTCATAAGGGTGAAAATTTGGTCATTTGTTGAATGATTTTCTCGAAAACCAGCCTGAAAATCACTCAGAAGGTTCTCATTATCGACCCATGCTGTGAGTCTTGCGTAGAGTACCAGTGAAATAAAATGCACGACTGGGTCGCACGTACTTGCTCTGTGGGTGCAATAGTAAGACGAAAACAAACTTTTCGATTAATAAGAACAACTAATTTTTGAAAAATTTGGTAAAAACTAAAAAAAATTTGGCTAAAACTGGAAGACTCGATATACGGGAGCTAACGTTAAGTAACCTTTAGTATATCAAATTTAGATGTCGTCTTTTGAATGATATAAATGATATAAATTTCCGCTTATGGCCAAATTAATAAAACTGATATTACCAGTTTCCGCTATTGTCATGTGTAGCAAAAAACTAAAAATGCAGTTTTCTTTGAAGTATTCTATATATGTAACATACAAAGTTTCATAAAAATCGGGGGAGCCTTTTTTGAGTAAATTAGAAAAAAACGAAAAAATTGGCCAAAATCTAATGGCTCTTTGTATAGGAGCCTCCATTTAAAAAAAAGAAAATGAAAAAAAATCAATACCATCTGAAAGGAAGCTAAAAAAAACTATACCAAACAAAGTTTGAGTGAATTCGATGCAACCGTTGACAACTTATGGCCATTTGAAAAAAAGCCGTTAAGAGCAGATCTCCGTTATTTGCATTTTTAGCCAAAAACTGAAAACGCAGTTCTCTTAAAAACACTAAAAGAATATTACACACAAAGTTTAATCAAAATCGTTAGAG
Organism: Platycheirus albimanus; assembly: GCA_916050605.2. Classification (NCBI taxonomy): domain Eukaryota; kingdom Metazoa; phylum Arthropoda; class Insecta; order Diptera; family Syrphidae; genus Platycheirus; species Platycheirus albimanus. The sequence continues at coordinate 233,425,923 of OU696696.1, read as the reverse complement.
CCGTTTTCGAGCAAATAAGAAAAAACCAAAAAATGTTGGCTAAAACATATCGGCTCGTTGTATGGAAGCCACCGTTTAGAAAGGCTTCAGTGAAAAATTTACAAAATCATCGTATAGAAAACTATAAAAAACTATGTCAAACGAAATTTGAGTCGATTCAATCAAGCCGTTGTGAACTTATGGCTATTTGAAAAAAAGCCGTTAAAACCTGATTTTCGTTAGGACTATTTGAGCCAAAAATGAAAAACGCAGTTTTGTTAGAAATGCTTAAATTAAGCTAAATTTTGAGTTTAATCAAAATCGTTAGAGCCGTTTTCGAGAAAATTCAATTTGAAAAAAACCGTTACTTGAAAGGTACCAGTTTGAGCCCGGCTAAAACGAAATAAAAAAAACCTCGACAACCGTTTTTCTTCAAACTACTATATATCAAGTTTGAAGAAAATCCGTCAAGTGGCTTAGGCTGTAGCATGACGTGAAAAAGCGCACATCCGCACAGACGCACAGACGCACAGACGCACAGACGCACAGACAGACCGACGGACGGTATGGCGAAAACCACTTTTTTGGGCTTCTCTATCATCGTAATGCCATGTTTGATTAAAACCTCGATTTTTTTTTTCTGCACGAAACCAATACTTGCCCTATTGAGCAAGTAAAAATCTTCAACGAACAGTTCAGGAAGGAAATACCTCTATAGTTCTCGGCTGAATTCAAATCACCTTTTTTGTGTAGTGGAAATAGAATCGACTTTCGGAAGCCTTGTGGTAAAAAATTGGCACTAAATATTTGATTGAACGAATCCACCATCACAATTAAAGCTTCTTTTGTTAATTTTTTGTAGAACTCAAAAGGTATTCTGTTTTCTTCTGGCGCTTTGTTATACTTAGTTCTAGCAATGGCTTCTTTGACTTCCTCCAAACTTATGTAACGGTCTACGTAATCATTTACAACTAAAGGACTGGCATATTGGATTACTGCACCGTTGTTAGTTGGGTTAAGAAGTTTGCAGAAGTGCTCCTTAAGGATATTAGGATGTAAACTAACACAAATTGCGAAAGATCTGCCAGTTATTCCTCTAATAGCTTTCCAAAAACATTTAGCATTTCCTGCATTTGAAGCTTCCTCCACTAGCTGACCAAAATAATTTTTTTTGAACTTAAACAAATTATTTTGAAATTTTTGTTTGCTTTCAGGTACCTTTTCTTGAAGATATCCGCGTTGAATTTTCGATATAAATTGAGCAGCCTGAATGCTTTGTCTCTGGCCTTTTGACATTCATGATTAAACCATTTGTATTTTGGTATACCATGTCTCGTCGAGTTATTTTTGGGGACAGCTTTAGCTATAGCTTCATCAAGGATATCCAGTTTAATAGCTTCTTCACTATAAATATGCACCTGAGACAATTCCGAGGATAAGTTCTGACGAAAAATTTCAATTTGGTGCTCTTTCAAAAATAATTTTGGTAGAAGTTGCATTTCCGGTTTATTTGGCATTGGCCGTACTTCATTTAAATGGATTATTACTTCAATTGGCATGTGGTCCGAAAAGTTTTGAGCACCAAGCTTCTTCCCATTTCCATCCAAAACGTTGTCCTTAGACTTGCTTTCAAACAATAAGTTCGATGAAAAAGATGACAATTGTACAGTGCAACATTGGTCCAAACCAATTCTTCCATTGAGATCACCAATAATGATTACATTTTGTTTTCCAAAGTAGTTAAGAGTATCCTGAAGTTTCTCAAAGTCGGTTGACCACTGTGTTCAGGTAAACTGGAACTATGAAATTGATCCTTCCTCTGTTTTCCAATTTAAGAATAATGACTGTCTCAACCACAAAAAACTCAAAACTGCATTTAGAATTTTTCTTAAAACCAAACAAACAGCCGCCTTTCGCTCTTCCTTTTCTATGAATTTTGACAGCAGGAACGCTTCTCAACACATAATTACTAAACATCTTCTTATAATACTCATAATTATTATCTTCTTCAACCCATGTTTCATAAAGAAAAAATACATCAAAATTTTCTACATACTTAAAAAATTCATTGAATAACATCTTTTTATAGATTCTGTGGATGTTATGAGCCTATTCACACCAAACGATAAACGAGCATTTACGCGTTTTCCGCAAAACGACTACCCAAAACGACTCGTTTTCCCATACATTTTTGATACCCAACTCGTTTTGCAAAACGACTCGTTTTTGCTAAAACGACTTGAAAACGAGTTGCGATTTCAAGATGAACTACACGAATAGATCTTTTTTTGAAGTTATTGTAAATAAACACTAAAAAAAAAAAAAAATAGTTGACGGTTTTACGAGTATGTCAAAATGAATTCAATATTTCTACGATTTTAAATTTGATAAGTATTATTTTTTTTTAAAAATGTTTATATATCACTGTTTTTATTTATAACTTGGAACCAACGAATGGAAGGACTATTTAGTTGTGAAGCACTTTTCTGTGGAGGGTCATCTGGCATTCCGTGCCGTGCCCTTTATACTACAATGAAGTACCTATCGATCTCTCTTCTCTTTGAGAATCAGAGGAAGCGTAAAGGTTCATCCATATTATGCCAAATGACGCCGATCGGCCAAGCCGAATAAGTATGGACGTGCCGAAAGCCGTCCCGAACCGAACCGAATCAAATGGATACTCGTTCGGCTTGGCCGACCGGCATAGGCCGATCGGCATCATTCGGCATGATATGGACGCTCCTTAACATCATCAAGGTTCGTGCGTGGGTGGTGTTGATTCCGAAGGCCTGCCATGAGCAACAGAAGAAAGGTCTCAGTCATTCAAAGAACTTGGTCAAAAAGTGTATGGAACTGAACAAGGACATGGAGATTAGAAATGTTAAGTCAGTTGAATAAGGACCTTTAATTGGGTGCCAAAATAACAAATTTGTTTTGATTCCATACAGCCGCATGAATATTCCATCCAGCACCTCACGGAATATAAAGGCAAGCAAGATTTGAAATCGCCGGAAGACGAGGGAAAGAAAAAGAAGTGCAAAGACAAAGCAAAGTTCCAAAATCATTTGATATAAATAAATGCAAACATAACTTTATTTGGACATCTTTTTTCTTGTCGGCGCGGCGTCCTTGTTTGGTATCAACATCCTCAATTTTAGGGTCTTGATTCTTTATTCGATTGTTATCTTTTTCTTCCTTTTCACCTTCTTCGTCAATAACTTCTTGGTCACGTTCTTCCTTGACGAGCAACTTGATTTGGTAGCCAATGAATTGTAAAAGTGCAAGTCCTCCTTGATGTACAAAACAATCCTTGTACAACGTCCCAGAGCCAGGTATTGTCCTGCTGAACATTGAACGAGCCTTCAGCAGAAGATTGCCACTCGAACTGCTCATCATCGTTATGCTTCCGCTTCGGGCTCACAGTCACTTTTTCACTGGCATAGTAGGCAAAATAGAAACCAACACTAAGCTACTGTCCAATCTTCACTTCTTCCAATGCAGAATTATTGTTTTAATAAATTGATTGATATTCAATCATTAGCTCATTTGCCCCTTTCACTGATTTTTCTATTTTTTTTTTTACTTTCAATTTCCAGCAATTGAAATGTCAAACAAAAACTAGTAAATGTTCGGTGTGAACGCTCTATTCGTTTTGGTAAACGAATAGCCAAAACGAGTGCGGTGTGAATAGGCTATATATCTTAAAATATTTTAGTAAAAACCGTCGCCTGGCAAGACGGAAACCGGAGGTGCGGCCTATGAGAATCATTGTGAGTTTGGTTTTTGACGCCCAATACCTCAAGATGGCGTTGGTAAGTGGTTGTTGCCTCCACTTAACGAAGAAACGATGGATGATAGATCAGCAGCTGTCATTTGTAGGCCGTCAAATAATGTATTGATTTCTGTCAACCCATCCAGCGATCCACATTTTAAACCATTGTTTATACTCCAAGTAAAAACTTTTCCTTCTACTCTCAGTTTATCGTCATAAACATTCATTTTTTTTGACTCTGGTATTTTTTTATGTACCTACCATCTGAATTTCAGTAAAACACTTCGGCTACTTCTAGGTAGCAGATCTTTTCGTATAGAGATTGATTTTCCTTTCAATTTACCTGAAGCACGCAGCACAGCATTTGCAACTTGTGACGATCTAAACTTCACCATAAGCAATGAATTATTTATATTTTTGATGTTCAAAGGTCGGACTTGCTCAATTTCGATATTGGGAATCTGCAAAACTTCAGTGCACAAGCTTTCCACACTTGACTGTTCCTCACCCCTCTCAGTACATGGCATGTGAAACAGAAGATTTCTTTCGTTGGCCCCTATAAGAAGCGACTCCACATTTGCTTCAAGGTTACAGCAACGTTCCTCAGTCAACTTATGTCCTGATGCTAGCTCGACGTTTTCACTTCTTAAGATCAGATATATCTGATTTAAGTTCATATATATTACTTTTGCGTGCCAGTTCCTTCAGTTTTAAGTCCAAAATATCAGATAAGGCTGAAAGGGTTATTTTTTCATCTTCTTCAGGCATTTTCAACGAGAAGTACCTCTCATCATCGTTATGCTTCCGCTTCGGGCTCACAGTCACTTTTTCACTGGCATAGTAGGCAAAATAGAAACCAACACTAAGCTACTGTCCAATCTTCACTTCTTCCAATGCAGAATTATTGTTTTAATAAATTGATTGATATTCAATCATTAGCTCATTTGCCCCTTTCACTGATTTTTCTATTTTTTTTTTTACTTTCAATTTCCAGCAATTGAAATGTCAAACAAAAACTAGTAAATGTTCGGTGTGAACGCTCTATTCGTTTTGGTAAACGAATAGCCAAAACGAGTGCGGTGTGAATAGGCTATATATCTTAAAATATTTTAGTAAAAACCGTCGCCTGGCAAGACGGAAACCGGAGGTGCGGCCTATGAGAATCATTGTGAGTTTGGTTTTTGACGCCCAATACCTCAAGATGGCATTGGTAAGTGGTTGTTGCCTCCACTTAACGAAGAAACGATGGATGATAGATCAGCAGCTGTCATTTGTAGGCCGTCAAATAATGTATTGATTTCTGTCAACCCATCCAGCGATCCACATTTTAAACCATTGTTTATACTCCAAGTAAAAACTTTTCCTTCTACTCTCAGTTTATCGTCATAAACATTCATTTTTTTTGACTCTGGTATTTTTTTATGTACCTACCATCTGAATTTCAGTAAAACACTTCGGCTACTTCTAGGTAGCAGATCTTTTCGTATAGAGATTGATTTTCCTTTCAATTTACCTGAAGCACGCAGCACAGCATTTGCAACTTGTGACGATCTAAACTTCACCATAAGCAATGAATTATTTATATTTTTGATGTTCAAAGGTCGGACTTGCTCAATTTCGATATTGGGAATCTGCAAAACTTCAGTGCACAAGCTTTCCACACTTGACTGTTCCTCACCCCTCTCAGTACATGGCATGTGAAACAGAAGATTTCTTTCGTTGGCCCCTATAAGAAGCGACTCCACATTTGCTTCAAGGTTACAGCAACGTTCCTCAGTCAACTTATGTCCTGATGCTAGCTCGACGTTTTCACTTCTTAAGATCAGATATATCTGATTTAAGTTCATATATATTACTTTTGCGTGCCAGTTCCTTCAGTTTTAAGTCCAAAATATCAGATAAGGCTGAAAGGGTTATTTTTTCATCTTCTTCAGGCATTTTCAACGAGAAGTACCTCTTTAAAGGATTTGCACGTATTGTTTCAGGGGATGTTTGATCGAGATTTTATTCATTTTATTCATTTATTCAAAAAGTTGCGAAATGTTGGGTTATGTCAAGTCTAATAGCAAAAAAAAAAAATTGGCAGTTTTTCTTAGCCTAGGACTTACAATGTGAAGAACCATTATTGTCAATCGTTGGTTTATTAGTTTATGAGATATTTCACAATAAAAATTTTATTTTCTTTTTTTTTTTTTCTTAAATTAAATATTTTTTTCTATTTTTTCTTAGGCGCACTTAAAATTTTCAAAACTTGTCAGGTAAACGCTAGGGTTGCCATCCTCCTGTAGTATCAAATGATTTGGCTTCGTTTATGGAGAAAATATGCAAATACCAAAAATTGCACTCACCGGGAAAGAATGAGGCAAAACAATAAATGATTTGCAGTATCAACACGACAAAGAGGGACAAAGTAATATTCGATGTTTGTATATATAAGAAAAAAATCGAACAAAAATTACAGCAAGTTGGAAAAGATAAAGTATGACTTCTTTTTTTGCAGATTTATTAATTACGTAAATAGGATAAGAACCGCTCTAATTAATAAAAAACAATGAACGAAAATTCAATTATTTAGTGATTCGGCAAGAAGTTAAACAGAAGATTTACTTAGGAAATTCACTAAAAATATCGCAGAGGCAAAAATCAAGCGGGCAGATAAAAAAAACCAGGGCTGTCGACTTCTGCTTCTACTCGAATGACGTGGTGTTGCCATGAACGGGCCGGCATAGTCAACTCCTGCATTTAAAAATGCCTTTTCCTTCTGGAATCTCCCTGTTGGTAGGTTTCCCATCAACTGATGCAAAGGCTTTGCCCTGTGGCGTTGGCAGTCAGAACAACGATCAATGTACTTTTGAATGGCGTTCCTTGCCCCCAAGATCCAAAACCTTCTCCTTATTACTGCACCTACCAATTGTGGACCAGCATGGAGATATTTTAAATGAGTATCTTCCATGACTAGTCGCACAAAGTTTCCCTTGTTAGGAATTAAAGCTGGGTGACGTTGTTCATATCCAAACGTTGCATTGTGAAGCCGCCAGCCAACCCAAATGATGCCATCTTCACCAAGAATTGGATTAAGCTTCACGAGTTCCTTTCCAAATTTTTTTTCCTCCTGCAGGTCAACCAGGTACTCACCAAAGTTTCTCATTTGAACTGCTTTTAACACAGCAGTTAACGCGTTTTTCAATTCGACAGTGGTAAGACAGCCTACTATAGGATCTTCTCGTTTGCAAATGCCATATTTTTCGAACAGCATATTGGCCTTTTTAACCTCGAAATTATTACCGAAGCGAAGAAAATTTGCAGTCATCCTAAGCAAGCGAGTTATGACAAATATTTCTCCAAGTAATCCCAAGCTTCATCGCAGCAGACGGTGCTCATAACTACCTTCTTCTCCTCCAGGGTGTTTTTATCAACATCACAAGATGGAATCGAACCGAAGACAACTGCCTGCTCAAGTTAACATTTTGGACCTCGCCACCAAAGTTAATGATTCAGCAACAGACTACCGGATATTCCTCTTGAAGTGCAAAATTGCAAATTGATCAGATATTAATGATTATATAATAATTTAATAAAACAAAATCGAAAAAATTTTTATTTTCGTTTATTTAATTTTACTTTGTTTACACAATACTTTTATAATTTTTTTTTTATTATAAATAGAGACGCGACGCGTTTCGGACTACATGTCCATCATCGGGCGTAGAATGAATATTCTATGAACATTCTATGAATATTCATTCTACGGCCGATGATGGACATATAGTCCGAAACGCGTCGCGTCTCTATTTCAAATAAAATAAATAAAAATATTGTGTAAACAAAGTAAAGTTAAATAAACGAAAATTAAAATTTTTTTGATTTTGTTTTATTAAATTATTATATAATCATTAAAATCAACACAATATGGAGGTTAACACACAATTTTATATGATCAGATATGGTGCCAAATAACCTAACGGATCAAATATCCGGACCGTCTCAGCAAGCAAGTTCCTTTTACTGTAGCAAGAGATTCCACGCTGCTCAACCTTGAAACTAAACCAGTCCGTCACACGATGCCATCTCATCCCCAAAGTTTTTATAGCTTGGTTTGATTCAACAGACTACGTCCAGCTAGGTTCTCTCTTCTCCGCAAGAATTCCATCTAAGAGTCTTTGGGAGTTAGACGACTATTTCCTCAAATTAAACCCTACCTTTTTAAGTAACTGGCATAACTGGTCCACTATTTCTCTAGCCTTTGCCTCACTACTGCAACTAAATATGAAGTCGTCCATATAAAAATGGTTAGCTATTAGTTCAGCCGCTTTTGGAAATGCCTCCTTTTCGTCTTCACCTAACTGCAGGAGCACCCGAATAGCCAAGTAGGATGCTGGAATAGTACCGTAAGTAATAGTTTTGAGCTCGTATTCCCTTATTTCTTCAGTAGGACAGACCCTCCACAAAATTCGCTGAAAATACGTATCCTCATCATCCACCAAAACATGGCGGTACATTTGGGCAACATCTGCACTAAGGGCAACAGGATTTGTCATGAACTGCAGAAGAATGTGTGTTAAATCCCTTTGTAGGACAGGGTAATAGTTGCGAGTTCAACGAGACTCAGCTCAGCTGTTATTCAACGTAAAGTTTTCGTAATTCTTTGTCCTTGCAAATCGCTTTTCCATGGATTTGAGCAGCTGTTCAGCTAGGAACCTTGAATTCCCTTCGAGTATCGCATTTTCCTTAAAGGGTAACCTGACTACTAACCTACCGTTATCCATTCTCTTCAAATGCTCCTTAAAATGTTGTTCGCAAGGATGGTTGTCATTTTTATGTGTAACAGCAGCTAAAGGCTCCTCGAGTTCTCAAAAACGTTCAACTAACGACTTCAAATCTTCTGATACGTCAAATACGACCCTTCTATCACCGAGCTCTTCTTCATCATCGCTCGTCAAGACCCAACCGAACTCTGTACCTTGTGCTACAATCTTGTTATCGTCGTCTAAGATCCTATGCCCGTTTAACGCTCTGAACATTATGCTAGCCTTCAACAGGACATCAATCGATTTTGGTGTATGAAAATGGGAATCTTCCAAGTCTATATTCCCTAATCTTGATTTAACATCATAAGATATTTTATGCTGAAGTAATTGCTTTGTCATATGTCCTAAAATTGATGCCTGTGTTATAGCCGCGAAGTTATTCAACCTTGATTTCAACTCTTGCCTCACCGATCCCCTGACCTTTGCCTCTCCTTCTCCAACCGCATCTATGGGCAATTTAGAATGACTTCTAGGGAGTCCTAAGTACTGAGCACATGCCTCGGTTATGAGAGAAATCTGTGACCCCGAGTCTAATAACGCTCGGCACGGCTTAAACACCCCCCATCTATCCTTCACCAGAATGATTGCTGTAGGCAACAAGTTTTACGTTTTTGTAGTGGCAGCAGATCGATTTTTGCTAACGGTGTTGACTCTAGCTGATGATTGATGAGTTGAATTTCCTTGTAACTATTGTGATGAGCCCCTCCCCCCCTTCTCCTTGTATATCACCTTGCTCGCCTACGCCATCGGCAGGTGGTGTAGAAACAACAATAGCCGACGTCAGTGGCTTCTGGTTCTTAGGAATAAACGTATGATGTTTGCATTTACATTTTCTACAATGCGACGACCTACTATCACTTACTCAATGCCCTGACTTCAAACAATTGTAGCATAACCGATTTTGGGCGATAACTGCACCCACGCTACTCTGGACATAACCCTATATTATGACAATCGTTGCAAAGAATACATGCTGAAGACACCAAGTTATAAGCAACAGCCTTATTCACCCTGGCAGTGGAATTCTGATTTTGTTTATGAGTTTGAATGGACTCCAATTCAAACTGTCTAGCCGTTAGGAATTTCATAATTTTTTCAAATGTTAAATTTTCTTTATCAGCTGACTGCCTGGCGCAGAGTTGCATCGATTACGCGTCTTATTTAGAAGCAATGACGTAAACTAGCCAACAGTCCCAATGCTCTGTCGGTACCTTCAAGGATTTGAGAGCCGATATAGATTCCTTTGACGTAGTGAAAAGATTCATAATACTGCCTGTGCTCGCTAGGAGAACTACCTACACTTGGTTGATAAATCAATGCACTAATATGGGACTCCTTTATAACTTTATCCTTGTTCTACATGCTTTTAAATCGTCCCAAGCTTGCTCATAATTAGCATCGGAAACGTTGATATTCTTTAGTACCGAGGCAGCCTCCCTTTAAGCGACATCTTCAGATATTGTAGCTTCTGCGCTCCAGATAGTGTCCTAGACTGATGGACTATTCTCGTTAAAAGATCTTTGAATGTTGGCCATTCCTTGTATTTGCCGCCAAATGAAGGAATCGGACACGGAGGAAGTTTTGAATTGCTATGTGGCTGAATTGCGCTACCGTCAGATCTTTATTCCCTAGAGTCGATTTAACGCTGAAGTAATTGTAAGCTGATTGTTAGATATAGATCTTAATATGTGAATTTGAGGAGTCAAATTCAAAAGACATTTGCGGAAGATGAAACGTTATTTCGAAGCCCTGTAGATTCAGCTGAGGCAACCCCAGTGGTGGATTTACCAATAGGCTGAGTAGGCTGAAGCCTAGGGCGGCAGATTTGAGGGGCGGCAAATTTGGTCCAATATTTTTTTGCTTTCTAGAAAAAAAAAAATTATAGGTACTCATGGAGAACTGTGTATGTTAGAGCTCCACAGAAAAAAACATTTCAGGGTTAACACGTTTCTTGTCCTCATAGATAGACTCGTTTCCGAGTTAGAAAAACGGCAGAAGGTCTGCAGCGGATTTAATGAAAAGTTTTCATTCCTAACCAAAATTAGTGAGTTGACCATCGAATTTGAAGGAAAAATCCATTTTATTGGAAAAAATGTATTCTTATGACTTAGAAACTGACTTGGTTCAAGAATGTGCACACTTCCAATACCACCTTTCTTCTGAAAATCTTTTGATAAAACCAGATTCTGGATCATTAAAAAGTCTATCTTTGTTCCTGCGAAAACAGAATTTGGAGAGCATTTATCCAAATTTGGATATTGCACTTCGCATGGCTTTGTGTACACCATCGACAAATTGTTCAGGTGGAAGAAGCTTTTCTTGCTTAAAGCGGGTAAAAAATTATCTTCGATCTACTTTAAGTCAAGAGAAACTAAACGCATTAGCATTTTTGTGCATAGAATCAGAGCTAATGAACAAGATTTCATACGACATTACATTGATGATTTTGCGGATATAAAATCGCTCAAAAAGAAACCGGATTTAAAAAAAATTTGATAGGGATATTTTTCCTATTTTTTTTAAAACTATAAGTGAAATAAAAACATTTACTAACTATTCTTACATGATGTGTTCATATTGTGTAAGTAGTTTTAAGTCATACCTTATCCCACCTTATAAGTAGTAGGTAATTGAGCTTTTCTTAGGTTAGAAACCAAGATTAAGAAAAAAACAAGAGGAACCTTTTGTGCAAGATCATGCTAATAACGAGAACAAGCTGATGTATCTAATGCGGACGATTATGCACAAATCATAAAGTTGCAATCTCATTGACAACTATCTGAAAAGCGATTGACCCTGCAGGCCATAACTGAAGCTTACCGCTACTTTCGGGCTCGGAGCGCTCGAAAATGTAGGCACTTGGGATTATCAAGCTTTTTGAATCCAAATTTTGATCCGCTTGGCGGCATTTAACGTAGTTTTTCGATCACAAATTTTTTTATATTAGGACAAAAATCGTTTGAATGAAAATTGTCAAAGTTATCTTAAAAAAATTAAAATTAATTAGAAAAGCGGTAAACCCTGCAGGCCAATTCTGAAACTTTTTAATAATTGCAAGCTCCAAGCTTGCACGTTTTTGAGCTCTTCGTGTCCACAAAAATTAGTTTTTATGTTTTTGAGCTCTTGAAGATAGTTTTTTTTCGAAATTTTTATTTTTTGGCTATCTTCGAAACCGCTCGACTGATTGACTTCAAAATCTTTTGAGCTCCAATTCTGAATAGACCCTTTCGAACGCCGTGTCAGAAATCTCAATCGCTCGGTTTGTTCTTAAGATATCAGACATCAAATATAAGTTAAACATATACACGGACGTCTTATTGAAAATAGTCAGAACGGCTTCCTGGTACCTTAAAACGATTTGATTTTCGAAGTAAAACATTCAAAACATGTAAATAATATCACTATGATAGTGAATTGCAGAGGTCAGTAGGGGCGGAAAAATTTGAATAGCCTACTGGCGGCGAATATGTAAATCCGCCGCTGGGCAACCCCTGAACCCTGACCTAATTTATTTAAGCACCATCTTTTAACTGCAAACTCCTCGTCGGGTAGCAGAACTTCTATTTCTAGTTGAACTTGTTCGAGAGATATCATAGTCTCTTCTAATTTTGCAAGCCTCATTCTGGCATTTACTACCGAAACCGCATCTTCATTTTCCTTAATATATTTTTCTAATCTGCTTAACATACCCTTTTAACTCCCTCTTTTCTCTCTAAGACTTTCCATGGTAAACGTTGTGTAAGAAAAATAATTCGTATATAGGAAGCAATATATGTATATAATTTGAACCGAAAAATACTACTCACCGCTCAAAAGCTTTATTTTGCAGAGTAATTTAAATAAGTTAGCTTTTTAGTTGGAGAAAAAGAAACAACAATTATTATTTTGTTTGGGTATATTCACTACACACAATCATTATCTGCATACTTTCAAGAGTCATGGGTTAACTAGTTTTGGGCTTTACTGTTGTCAAAATTACAGAAAGCTTTTATATTTTGTTTTGTTTTCTTCTTTGACTTTATTTCTGGATACACCCACTTTCAAACGAAATGTGCACTGTTTATCCCGTTTGTTTTTTGTTAGCTGATTTAACCTTATTATTTTCAATCACCGACCGTCTGATTAGTTTTTTTTATAATACAACCGTTTTATATATTATTTTTGTAGCTTGGGTATTTTTTGAGCAGATAAGGTATTTTTTGCAGATTTACAGAAAAAAGTGTATAACTTATTACAAATCGCCGAGCTTGTAAGAGCACAATTTAGGAGTCGGTAACCGCACTACCGATCGCCCAAGTCACACTATCGTTCTATGGAATCAAACACTATTATTCCGATTAAACCACCGCCGACTACTTTGTTTCTTATTCCAATACGGTTCGAAGGACCACTTTGTTAATTCATACAGCACCGAGGATTTAAAAACTTTTGTTGAGTTCCACGATTATTGTTCTAATTCTTCCAATTGTAATTGCAAGTGACATAGATGTTATAAAATTCAACAATGCTTCCCCTGGAATTCACTTTCAACGACATGGAACAATAAGTCTGATTCATCACAGATGGAACCTTGTAGTGTACTATAATCTCGAGGGATACCGGAAGGAATTCCAAGCATTAGGCAATAGTACCTACTACAATATTGGAGCATATTTGCAATAAACTTCCCTCCAAAGAACTCTGCTCCGAAGTTATACAACAGCTACGGCTTATAACACACGAATTAGATGAAGATTATATTATTCCATCAAACAAGCCCTCTGTAAGAATTAAACGAGTTGCCATCGACATTGTCAGAAACATAGCAAATTCACTCTTCGGAGTTATTGACTCCAAGTACGGCAGCGAAATGTTTCAACGTTTAAAAGGCATCCAATCGAACGAGGATCAACTTATGAGCCTTTTAAAAAATCACACTTCGACAACAGTACTACAATATTGGAGCATATTTGCAATAAACTTCCCTCCAAAGAACTCTGCTCCCAAGTTATACAATAGCTACGGCTTATAACACACGAATTAGATGAAGATAATATTATTCCATCAAACAAGCCCTCTGTAAGAATTAAACGAGTTGCCATCGACATTGTCGGAAACATAGCAAATTCACTCTTCGGAGTTATTGACTCCAAGTACGCCAGCGAAATGTCTCAACGTTTAGAAGGCATCCAATCGAACGAGGATCAACTTCTGAACCTTTTAAAAATCACACCTCGATTCTAGACTTGACAGTCTAGCCAAGACGATATGTCAAAAAGACAACATACGCTTGATAATCAAATGAGTCAATTATTCAATCGTGTAAGCAATGTCACTGAAGAACTATACCATACCAAACTGAAAGAATTATTTCTGTCTTGGTGCACCCACGCTACTCTTAAAATCATTAACGTTCAAGGAATGCAGACATCCATAACAGATGTTTTTTGGCCGATACCCACCAAGGACGAGTAAATCATCTTTTGATCACCTATCAATAACTTAAAATTGAAGTATGTCATCTTACACCAGGTCTTCGGATTCCAGTAGAACCTGACCAAATCCTACAACTCTATAAGCTAATGGATGTAGAGGGACACATTAGTTCAAATCATATCATATTCAATATTGAACTGTAGTTACTCGGGTTAGAAGAATTCATAGCATACAAGCTAACTTCCATGACAGCAGCAACTAATAACAGTTACATAACCATACAGTTGTCAACAGACATCATAGCTGTGAGTGCTCACCATGACCAATATTATCTCATCACCGAAGATGAACTTTCTAGATGTACCACCATGGCCGTCTTAGGACATACCGGGGCCCTTGGGCACACAAGAATTCGAGGCCCTGCTGGAAAGTTAAGAAAGTGAAAACATTTTGTATTTATAGATCAAATTTCAATATAATTTATTGGATTTTCCGTCAAGAAAACAGCAAAGACGGTTTGCGATGGCCTCAGTCTTGTAAATGTGTCGACTTTGTTAATTCATCGACGGAGTAGATTAAGATGTAATGTAATGTAAAGACGGTTTGCCAACATGCGGGCAGGCAACGTACAGCTGACCGTGCGAAAAACAGGGAAATTCGAGATTAATCCCACAGACTTCCAACGATTGACCTTGCGATTTTTTGATTGTCATCGCAAATGCCAGTATAAAGGGGAACTAAATTCGCTTGAAATGGGATGGAAGATCAGTTGGAATAATCGGATTTTGTGGGATAAGGACTTCCACTCCTTTGAACCCAGTCACTTTCAGCTGTTAATTATGCAGCAGAGTTCCTGACATATCAAGCAAGTTCGGATAGCAATATCTAAACTAAAGTCCAACAAGGCTGCTGGAGCTGATGGCCTTACGGCTGAACTCTTCAAAGCAGCGGGAGATGACTTGGTGAGGAGCATACACCAACTCATCTGTACAATCTGGTCGGATGAAATTATGCCTGACGAATGGAACCTCAGCATTGTGTGCCCTATCCACAAGAAAGGAGATACTCTAAGCTGCGCCAACTACAGAGGTATAAGTCTCCTAAATGTCGCCTATAAAATCTTGTCGGCCATTCTGTGTGAACGTCTGAACCCTTTCGCACGTGAACTGATTGACCCCTATCAGTGTGGTTTCAGGCCCGGTAAGTCAACCCTTGACCAAATTTTCACACCTCGGCAGATTTTGGAAAAGACCCAAGAATTCCAGATCGATACTCACCACCTCTTTATCGATTTTAAAGTCGCCTATGACAGCGTAAACAGGAACGAGCTATACAGAGCCATGTCACTTCTTGGCATCCCTGCCAAACTCGTCAATTGTGCAGGATGACTATGGAGAACTCGCGCTGCTCCGTCAAGGTTGGTAAGAACATCACCGACTCATTTAATGTCGAGAAAGGCTTACGACAGGGGGACGCGCTGTCATGTTACCTCTTCAACATCATTCTTGACGCAATCGTACGCAACTCGCATGTCACCACCAGCTGTACGATTTTTTTTTAGATCCGTTCAATTACTTGGCTATGCTGATGATATTGACATTATTGGAAGAACGAAGCGCGCTGTCAGTGGAGCATTCGCAAGTATTGAAGTGGAAGCGGCTCGAATGGGTCTGGCTGTAAATGAAGATAAAACAAAGTATATGCTGTCCTCGGGTGAAGTAGATCATCACCGTAGGCTCGGACAAAACGTCACAATGGACAGATATATCTTTGAGGTTGTCAAGGACTTTGTCTATTTGGGTTCCACTATAACCTCTCAGAACAACATCAGTGAAGAGATCAGTCGAAGAATCACTCTTGCCAATCACTGTTTCTTCGGGCTAAGAAGGCATCTTAGTAGTAAAGCCCTCTCTCAAAGGACCAAGGAGACACTATACAAGACCCTTATCATCCCAGTCCTGCTGTATGGGGCAGAAGCGTGGACACTGACACAATCGGATGAATACAGGCTGGGGTGCTTTGAGAGAAAGATTCTTCGGGTGATATTCGGGCCTGTATGTATAAATGGAGTATGGAGGAGAAGATTCAGTGACGAACTGTACGGGCTATACAGCGACATTGACTTGGTTAAGAAGCTGAAAATTCAGCGGCTTAGATGGCTGGGCCATGTGGAGCGTATGGACGAAAACGCTCCTGCCCGAAGAGTCTTCAATTCCAACCCGGAGGGCCGACGCAATTCTGGAAGACCCCATCTAAGGTGGCGCGATCAAGTGGTAAACGACCTCAATCAACTTGGTGTGCGCAACTGGAGGCCACTGGCTAGGGACCGGCCTAGCTGGCGAGGATTGGTGGTTGAGGCCGTGGTCCACAATGGACTGTCTGTGCCACCTTAAGTAAGTAAGTCTCGAATCACTTAAAAATCTTTTCATCGTTCGGTCTATTGCCTCAAAACTCGTTTATGCGTCATCGTGCATTTATCCCAGATGATGATTTTGCGCTGAATTCTTGGTCATTGCGCACGTTGGCTTGTCAATAGTTAGAAGATTCATAGGCAGCTTCAAATGATAATGTGAAGTTCTACCGCCTTCCAGCAAGGTGTCAAAATGGTAGAGTATGAAACAGCCGACGCCATTTGAGATCTTGACCGAATTTTTACCAGGGAAAGTGAATAAAAAAGGTTGTTTCATAAATGTTTATATAAACTGAAACGTGGATTTGATTTATCCTAGAAATTTTATAGTTTTCCAGAGAGCAAACTTGTTGTATAGTGTAATTGAATATATCAGCTTTTCGGGGCCCCCGTCCCGATAGGGGCCCTGGGGACGGGCCCCGTGTGCCCTTATGGTAAAGACGGCATTGTGTACCACTACTAATGGAGATTATGTAGACAAACCCATTCTTATATCAAGCTGGAACTAATTTGAGTTTATGCGAAATCAGCTTGCTCAATGCTCAACAATAAATCGGATCTGTCAACATGCGAACTAAAATGATCAAAGCTTATTCAGTGTGGACCAAGCTTCCTGAATTAAGTCAATGGATATTTGCAGTTTCTGAAGCAACTATGATACATGTCGTTTGCAAGCAACAAACATCATTCATAGCATTAGAAGGAAATTGTTTGCTAAAACTGCAACCGTATTGTGTGGCAAAAAAATAAGCATTTGACACTCCAATACCAACAATTTTATTCGTCTTAGGTTCAAGCTTCATACACCAGATTAATTGAAGATGTGCCGTTTCAAAAGGAGATTAAGCTAGCTACACTTCACTAAAACACATCAAATACCATCTCTTTAAATCAAGAGTTGAATGAACTGCGAGATCAGCTCAGACGTCAGCAGCTGGAATAACCCAATCATATCCGTTATCATAACATTCTTATCAGCATCTTGAGTTCACTTGGACTACTCGTCACCATTGCAATAGTGGGATTCTTAGTTTACAAGGGATACTGTCAGAAACTCCCTCCGCCTATTCCAGCCCTACGGAGAAGACGTTCATCGAGCTACTCCATAAGTGTCTAAGATATCATCCTGATGAACCTAACTCCTTAAATTTGGCCTTGTGTCGTTTTTGCAAAGTGACATAAGGCCAAACATTCAAACTTGGCCTTATGTCAATTCGCCTTTAAGCGGTGCCGTGACGTTTGGCCATGTGTCATGTGGTCATATTTTGCAATATGGCAATATGACACTTTCAAAATGTGTCTGTCGCTTTGTCAAAGTGTCATTTGACCATATTTTTCTGCGACTTTTAGCCATATGGTCCAATGACACATTTCTAAAAGCGTCAAAAGGCCATACAATTTGTGCCGAAGAGAGGACCAATTTGGGGTGTGAAAAAAATTCGTTGCTAAGTTTTATGAAGTTTGTTATTTAAACAATTAAATGGAATATATAGATAAGTTTTCTTGCTATGAAATTAAAGTTGAATTCTTAGAAAACGTTGTTAATTAGCAAGATTATATTTTGAACTATATACTTAAGTTAATAGTAGTAGTAGTAAAATGTGATTTTATTGTTTCTTTAAGATTGGTATTTGTACAAAGTTCACAATAAAGCATTGGCTTTTGCCTTCAGCCGAAAAAAGAGTGTTTTCTGATTTAAAAAAGAAAAAAAATAGGTTCTCAGTTTATAGCTAATCACATTATTAGAGATATATATTCTTTAAAAAGCTTCATTTATTATTTGATTCCTATATTTGTATGCGGTTTTTAAAAACTTAAATAGGGAGTTCCAGTTTTGTCCATTTAGTATCCGTATAACTTCATCCACTGGAAAGGTGGCTTTTCCCCAGACTGAAATTCGTATGGAATTGAGTACAGGACAGATTCCGATGAAGTGCTGTAGTTCAGGGCTAAAAGCTCCCCTCTGGCTTTAAAAATTGTAGATATCATATCTAGACTGAAGCTATCATTAAAGTAATTTTCAGGTACCAGATCATGTCTCAGTAGTTTGTAGGTGTCTCTTGATTGACTTTCTTGGCATTTTGTCCTACAATCGTTTCTTGAAAGTTCCTCCATCTTAAACAGCAGCTCCTGTATCCGGTTTGTCAAAGATTTATCGCCTTCCTCCATTAAAATGACATTATGTTCACTTCCTAATCTCGCCCATTTATTAAAAATTGTAGGTTTCTGCATTGCAGGTATTTTGCGATCTTATGGGTTAGACGATGAGTCAGCTGAGTCAGAACTTTCTGTACGTAAGAAAAGTGCAGACTGAGTGTATACAAGTATAAAGGTGGAAGACCGGTTTCGAGATGCAGCATATAATTTGATGTGTTATACGGTAGTCTAAAAATTTTTTTCAGAAAATATCGCAACAGCTTTTCCACTTCTTCATATTGTATGAATCCCCACACTTGAGCCGCATAGCACATGATGGATCTCATCACTGCTTCAAATATTTTATATTTTGCGCTGGGCGCAATATCCCTTTTGCTCAGGACTCTGGTGTCTGGTCCAACTGCAGTTGATAGCACGTTTCGATTCTTTTAATATTTCCTCTAGGTGTTTCCTGAAAGATATTTTTGGGGTTATAATGACTCCCAGGTATTTATATCCTCTGACTTTTTCAAGTTCCTGATTTTGCCAGGTCCACCTTTCATTTCTTGCAAAACGCCCCGTTCCGTTTCTGAAAATTAAAATTTTCAATTTTGCGGTGTTCAGTTGCAGATTCCACAAAGAGCAATATTGTTGGAGCTTGTTGATCATCATTTGCATTCCGTTTGGATTTTCTGACAGTATTACTATGTCATCAGCATACATCGAAAGCTTTATATTAAGTCCAGCAAATATTATTCCTCCCGGCAGAAATTATACGAGATCATCCAAAAATAATGAAAACAATAAAGGGCTAAGGAGTCACCCTTGTTTAACACTTAACACCTGTTTCTGTTTCAAACCAGTCAGATAAAATATTTCCATCCCAAACTGCTGTACGATTATCTTCGTAGAGTTTTTGTAGTACTTTAAGTATTTTCGTTGATACGCCTAGATTGCTGAGTTTATATAGTAAGGCTTTTCTATCGATTGAATCAAATGCAGTCTTGAAATCTACAACGAAAGTGTAGAGCTTTCTTCCACTATCCAGGTACGCGCGGGCGATGCTTGTAAGAGAGAAGATGTTATCCACTGAAGAGTATTCTGTTCGAAAACCTGCTTGGTACTCACTTAACAAATTTTTTGCGTTAACCCAATCAGTTAGCCTTTCTAAGATGAATCCCGTGAATATTTTTGTGACTGAGTTGAGAAAAGAGATACCCCTGTAATTGCATGGGTCTTTTGGATCCCCCTTCTTTAGTATGGAGAATACAATATTTTTCTTGAAGCTTATTGGAACTTCACCAGTATTCAAAATTATATCAAATACTTTTGTGAGTTCGAGAAGGAAGGCATCCGTTGCGTTTTTAAAAAATTCGTAGGGTATACGGTCTTCACATGGGGCTTTGTTTGCACTACTTCAACTTATGGCGTTGTTAATATCTGTTTGGGTAATTGGTCGGTCCAAAATTTCCACTTCCAAGAAAGGCATCGCAAAATTTACCATATTTATATTAGGCGTCGCACTTAAATTTCTTTTAAGTATTCTGCCAGAACGGGAGCTTCCACTTTTATATTAGGTGCATAATATTGGTCCATTCAGCGTTTTTGGCAGTCTTCCAAAAAGTTTTGCTGTCTTTTATATCGCCAAACATTAATGCCAGACTCAAAAAGTGAGCTTTTTGCTTTTGCATACAGATGTTTTTGTAGGTTTTGTTTGCCTCTTGGAACATATGCTTTGCATAAGTTGTGCCTTCTTTACTTAGTAGTCGAAGATACGCAAAAGACTTCTTTCTGGCATTATCGCATTCCCAGTCATACCAAGGTTGCTTTCCCTTTTCTCTAGTCCTTGATTGTAGTGGTCTTGCCGCATTGGATATAGAAGTTGTTAAAATATCTATACCACTAATTGTTTCCATATCATTTTGGTCTATCAGGGAAAGTTCATGGCTGAGATTGGAGATGTCTTTCCAAGCAAGTCTTGGTAGCAGACTTCTTTGCTCCTCTTCGTGTGTCAAAATTAAGAGAGACAGATATTGGCATATGGTCAAGTAGGTTTGTTGGATCACTTAAAAATCGTTCACACATTCTAGACTTATTCCTTTTGCGAAACAGTAATCGATTGTTGAGCCTGCAGTTCCCCCAATAAAAGTCAAATGCCCATCCTTGTCGCTTTTGGAGCGACCGTTCAGTAGTGTCAGTCCAATGGTTTGGCACATTTCCATTAATTTTTTCACGTTTTCATCAGTTTTTTTTGTCAGTTGCAGTTCTTAGTTCCATTAATAACTCTGGATGTACTACCGATTCCACATTAAGATGTTGCATTTCTCCAACTCTTCCATTGAAGTCGCCTATCAGCACCACATTTTCTTTTTTACAGTATAGTAGAAAATTATACATGTTCGTGAAATCTTTCATCAATTTGTTACAGTTGATATATACTGGAATCAGGAATATTTTAATCTTCTCGGTTACAATCTCTATCAGCTCCCAATCCAGTACTTTTGCGAAGCCGCAGATACCATCCCTTTTTAGTTCACTTTTGATTCCGAATAAGCATCCTCCACTGGCCCTACCATGTGCAGACGTTCTTACTGCTGGTTTCCAAATAATTTCATAGTTTTTAAATAAATTATCAAAGCGTTCCATATCTTTTTCTACAAAGGTTTCATAAAGTACAAAAATATCATAATTTGATAGAAATTTAAAAAAATCATTAAATAATAATTTGTTTGCTTAACCTGCTACATTATATGATAAGATTTTGAAACAATAGCTATTTAATTTAAAATTATTTTTTTTGTTAAAAAGGCTGACGGCATTAAAATTAAAGGTGCTGAATGCGTTCACCACTTTTCGTTACATTTTTGCCGCTGAGCTCTCCACCATTTCTGAATTCACCATGTTTTGACGTTTCTCGGTTGTCATTTAGCAGTTGCTCCATAAACGTCATTCCTCCTTCATCGTTGCAGGTCACTTTGTTGTTTACATCCCAGAAATAAACGTATTTTTCTATTTTTAATGTGTCGCCTCTTAATTGTAGTTTTAGATTCGGGTTTTTTGATGTTATTTCGTTTTTGACCTTTATGATTTGCTTTCTTCTTTCTCGTGTCGCGAACGGATAATCCCTATGAACAGAAATGCCCGTGCCTCGGAGTTTACTCGAATATTCCAATATTTTGGCCACGTGTTCTTTGTTTTGGAGTTCTACGATGACATTTCCAACATTTGCTCTCGTGGGTTTGAGCTCCCTGATTGATGCAACAATTTCGGGATTTCGTTGGGCCTTGAGCAATTTTTAGCAGCGAGATTTAGCTTTCTCAGTAGCGGGTGCACCATTTTCTACCGGTACGTGAACAATTATATTATTTTTTTTTTGGCATTACTTGAGACTTGTTCCACCTGCCCTTCAAGAGAGACACACCGGGATTCTATGGCTTGAAGCTGGTTTGTCAACGTAGTGTTTTTTGATGTAGTGAGTGCAATTGTGCCCCAATTCCCTCCAAGTCTGATTTCGTTGGCATATCCTTCATCTTAATATCCAAAGCTATTGATATGGAGTCACGAATAAGGATTTTCATTTTTCCCACAGCCATTTCTTCTTTCGCTCCTCTTTGTTTGTGTGGTGAGAACCCTGGAGAAGTCTCTAACAGTCCTCTTTTCTGTAGTGGTGTAGTGTTTTTTTGGAGAACTTGGTGGTGTCCGTTGCATTTTTTTTTTTTTTTTTTAATTAACTAAAACTCGTAATTTCTTGCTAATTTTGTATATTTTGACTCACCCTTGCAAAAAAAGTGGTTCAGT
Organism: Platycheirus albimanus; assembly: GCA_916050605.2. Lineage (NCBI taxonomy): Eukaryota > Metazoa > Arthropoda > Insecta > Diptera > Syrphidae > Platycheirus > Platycheirus albimanus. The sequence goes on along the minus strand of OU696696.1, from coordinate 233,403,605 downwards.
ATGCAGTCGTTTCCACTTTTGCAATTTTATTTTGATTTTAAAGGCGGTTTGTTAAAAGAAATCCGGAGCTTAGCTACAAACTGAACTTGGTCTTTACACGTTCTTTCTCTTTTTCCACCTGTATATTTCAAATTGGCCAAATTTTTTCAAGAGTTTTTGATAAAGGAATTTTCACTGTTGAAGCTAGTAATATTACGTAACCTCTGATTGAGGCGTCGGAAAACTTAAGGGATGTGGTTGATAGCTTGATGGGCAGTTAATATTTAAAATAGAAAAAAATCCTGATTGGCCCAAGAGAGAATCAAATTGATTCTCTCTAGAGCCAAATTTTTTTTCCGCCCGTTATACTACGTCTCCACCGGCCTGATTTAGCTAAATGATTTATAAATCACGAAAGGCGGTCACACCGAACAATTGCCCGATTTAGCCCGACATGTATGTCAACTTTGACATTACATTTCTCGATTTCAATTTCACAAACTTCTACTGCCAAAGCTTCCGGAAAATAGCTCGTCCATTTCATTCTGTTTCTTATCTGTCTGAGTTTGCTTAGCATTTCTAACAGGGATAAATTCATTTTATTTAAACTCATCCCGACTTTTTTTTTTATACATGCGATTCTATTATGGAATTCTCTAATACTTCGTATAAAGCGTTTATCATGTATAAGCAATTTTAAAACTGCGCTCTTAAATTACTATGCATCGCAATAACAATTACTCTTTATAAATTTTCTCCTTTTTTTTATTTTTTTCTTATCTATTTTTTTTTTTGCTCTTTCTTTTCATCTTTCCTATAATCTCTTTCCTATTTCTTCATTTATATCTTTACATTTTCTACTCGTTTTCTCTTATTTCTTAATTATTAATTTAACCTAATCTTACCTATAATTATTTTTTGTATGTTTACTTATAATCACAATGCTTTGTTATATTTGCTGTACTATAAAAGACCAAGTCTTAATGTATAGCAGTTTCAATTAATAAACTTAAACTTAAACTTTTACATATAAATAACCAATAAAATAACCGAAAAACTCACCGACCACAAGCAATTTAAATGAAAATTTGACAGCTTTAAAATAATCATTTTTTTTGTGGCTGAATGAATTGCTGAAACAAGAGAGAGAAGAAAAAGAGTATGTTTGATTTTATTTTGTGTAGATTTGAGATGACAGATACCTACGTAATTTAAAATAAATCTAGCTTAAATCACGTAAATCTAAATCATGAAAAGGTATGGTAAATCACATAAATTATTAAATGATTTAGCTAAATCAAGTAATTTAGCTAAATCAGGCCGGTGGAAACATAGTATTACGCTGTGCGGGAATGAATTTTTTTTCTATTTTAAATATTAACTTAAGTATATGGTTCAAAAAAATATATTCTTGCAAATCGACAATGTTTTCTAAAAGTTCAACTTTAATTTCACAGCAAGAAAACTTAATAATGCTATTCTTTATCCTATTTGTAGAAGAATAGTAGAAAATAGTACTACAATTTATTGTTAAAAATAAATTAATTTAATACTAGGTATAAACAAAAACATATGTACATACACATATTTAAATAAGGTAGGTATATGAATTTTTTATATTTTTTGTCGTTCGAATTTTTTGTTTTATATCCACACTAGCTGACCCGTCGAACTCCGTGCCGCCTTTTTTTTTAATACGTATCTTCGAAAATACTGAATTTCGTGTGTTACTGTTTATAAACGTCTCAGCTACACACTGGCGTACAATAGCGGGCTAGGGAAATGTAGCACTTCTAGTAAATTAAAATCACTTGAATTGTCAAAAATTACATTAAATGACGCAATTGATGTAATACCGAAAGTGATTAACCTGTGTCGGTACAGAAAAGTACCGTTAATTCAACACTTTACGTCGTGTGGAGTTTAATGCGGCAAAAACTCGAGCTAAACATTACCCCCTCTGCCATTATGCGTGCATGATTCTTGCATTGAAGAAGCCAAAAAACTATCAGTACTCGGTATGTGTATCAGTGACAACCTTTCTTGGAATAGACTACATACTTAAGAATGTCAAGAGTGCTGCAAACTGTTTTGGCTTCTTTTATAGATGCAAGAATTTTTCACCCCTTCTGATTTGGGATTTACAAACAGTTAATACGCTTTAGACTCGAGTATAACTCCCATCTCTGGGCAGATACTGCTCAAACTTTCTTAAACCTGCTCGATTAAAATTGAAAGAATAGAGAAGCATTAACATCACTTTAACATCTTCGAAATGTTGCATGTCTTTCCTTATATTACCGCTTCTTCTACAAAAATGCTTTTAAGGTAGCCAGCTGCGTTCCACAGTAAAATATAGGAATTCCTTCTTCCCTTGTTAAACACGGATGTGGAACAAATTGCCTGGTACAATTTTCCCCAGCCATTTCGATCTTCAAACACTCGAGACCAATGTTCATCGAGACCTTTCCCTTCCTCTCTAATTTCAAATCGCTCGAACTGTGACAAAGCATTAAAAGGGCTTTTCGAAAGAATTGAGCGTGTAAAATAAAATAAATTGTTAGAACAACAGCTCCAAGCGGGCCGGGGCCTGTGACTTACACTCTCTACCATTACTGTATGTGCGTTGATATTTTGCAGGTATGGAAGGGACCTACAATTTACCGGCAAATCCAAACGACTAAAAGAGAAGCACTTTCCATCACATTAATTACTCTGGGAGGATTTGTCACTTCTTAGGTGGAGTCGTCAGGAATCGAACCCAGGACCTTCGGCGTGGCAGTCCGACACACTCACCACTACGCCACGGGGTAGCAGCTTGAACATGTGTGCTATATAACAAAAAACCTATTTAATGAGAAAAAATGAGATAAAACCTGAAACTGATTTGCTTATAAAAATTTGTATAACTTTAAATATCATAAACAAACGATTTCATGTTCAACAACACTTGGATTGTTCCCTAGTCACCCACCTTGCTAAAACAAATAATGTGCATACCAATTACCAATCCAGTATAGCCTACCAAATTAATGTTGTATAGGGTAAAACTTTACATAACATGGGCTGACAACTTTTGAGATTCGTGACAAAATGCACTAAAAATGCATTTCTTTCAAATTACCTTACCGAATTTTTACCAAACTACACATAAACCTTTGTAGATATTCTCAGAAGATCCTTCTTATGTTTACTTATAATCACAATGCTTTGGTTTATTTGCTGTACTATAAAATACCAAGTCTTAATGTATACCAGTTTCAATTAATAAACTTAAACTTAAACTTTTACATATAAATAACCAATAAAATAACCGAAAACTCACCGACCACAAGCAATTTAAATTACAAATTTGACAGCTTTAAAATAATCATTTTTTTTTGTGGCTGAATGAAGTGCTGAAACAATGATGATACTCACTCAAGAATTCTTTTGAACTTATCGAGAGAGTTAAAGATCTAAATGTACCCCCTAACGCAAAGTTGGTATCTTTTGATGTTAAGAATTTGTTCCCGTCGGTACCTACTGAGCAACTTAAGCTTCTTTTACAGAACAGATTATTGGGGGTTGTAAATGATGAATCCAAACGTAATCAACTAAATAAACTCATTGCTATTTGTATAGATCAAAATTATTTTGCTTTCAACGGAAAATACTACAAACAAAGGTCTGGTCTTGCTATGAGATCCTCTTTTTCTCCCTTCGCTGCTGAGTTTTTTATGGATCACCTCGAACAAAATCTTTTGGCTTCAAATAGTCCTTATTTAAATAACATTTTTTTCTGGGCTAGATATGTCGACGATGTCTTTTGCATTTGGACGGGAACTCATAGAAACCTTATTTCATTTCTTGAGAATTGTTTAAACAAATTATATTCCAACATGTTATTAACGCTTGAGTTTGGTCCAAACTCTATTAACTTTGTAGACCTAAATCTTTCAATCGATTCAAAAAACTTAGTATTCGACATTTTTAGAAAGGAAACCTCCACGGACACCATAATTCCCATCGCTTCTGCTCACCCTTGGAGTGCAAAAATGTCAGTTTTCCATCACTTGTTCGACCGCATTTTTAAGGTTCCTTGGAGCAACTGGAATTTAAAAAAAGAATTAAATACTATCAAGGACATAGGAACAAAAAACGGTTATGATGCCTCAATAATTCATGGCCTTTTCAAGCAAAAATCTAGAAGGATTGCGCGGAACTCTATTTTCCCGATGAATAAGGAGATTGATGAAAATCATTGGCGCAAGATTCCGTATATCCCCGGTGTCTCCGAAAAACTATCTACACCACTTCCTAAATTCAACATTAAGCCTGCATTTTTTAATAAAAATACAATAAAAAACGCTCTATGTAATAATAAATTAAAACCAGAAGTCGATGCATCAACAAAAAGTGGGGTTTACAGAGTAGAACGCAGCGAATGTAATGCCATTTGCATTGGAAAAACTTCACGGTCTTTATCTAAACGTGTAAGCGAACATCTAAAAGATTCACTTCGTCATGACCCTTCTTCTGGACTATCGCAACACATAAAAATACTGGACACTGCTGCACTTTAGAAGATGCAACTCTTTTACATCATTTACCCTTTGGACGAGTATTGGATAAATACGAAATTTATGAAATCAACAGACATAAATCATCAAATATTTTAAATAATCAAATTGATTTAACAAACAATAGCCCTCTCTTAACTTAATTAAAAAAAAAAAAAAATTCTTCCTTTTTACAAAGTTTTAAATGTTCTATGTTTCACGTTAAAAATTTTATGTTCTCTCTTCATACTATGTGTAGTATCGAGTTTCATTCAAAATAAAGAATCGAACAAGTCCTCTATAATAATACAATCGAACAGGTCCAAAATAATAAACAATCAAAGTCGACCATGCATAATGCATAGGTATAGGTGGTAAAATCACTTGTGGATTACGGGACTTGAATAAGAACCGTTGAGCAAGAACGACAGCAGATATTACATTGGCGACGAGGACAAAACGAGAAATTAAAATTTAAAGAAATTAAGCGTGCTTTATTCCGAGACATAATATATAAAATAATAATAATTGTTTTTGATATTTGGTGAGTTTAATATCTTTTGTTAACTATAGTACATACCTCAAAGAAAATAAAAGGAAATTTCGCTTTGGGGAGAGAAGTCGAAGATCCAAAGTGTGTAAATTGATAAATAAGAAAAAAAAAAAAAAAATTCGCTTTGGGGAGAGAAGTCGACGATCCAAAGTGTGTAAATTTCATAGATAAGGTGGAAAAAAAGTAAATTTCGCATTGGGGAGAGAAGTCGACGATCCAATGTGATAATAAATAGAAATACATGAATGCAAAATGAAGACATTGTTTCACATTCGAGGAGAGAAGTCGACGATCCGATGTGATAATGTACCTACATATGTACATAAATGAAATGTGGAATGAACATGTTGAATTCCTCCCAACAAAGGAATCCTTCAGATAGACTCAATTGTAAATAATAATATATATAAAAAAAAAAAATTCTTTGTTTCAAGTTGGTTGAAAGAAACTTGACATAAAATCCATACGCATCATGTATATACAAAGAAAATTATCTACATGAAACTTATTGTTTTTTTTTTTATGTTTATGTTTTAAGAGATGATGCGACAACGAGATGGTCCACCTCCATTTGATTTCAACACGGATGACAATTGTCGAAACCAATGGAAAGTTTGGCTTCGTTCGTTTGAAATCTTCGCAGAAGCGATTGCATTAGATGAAAATGAGAAAAAACTTAATTGGATGCTGCACTATGCTGGCCCCAAGGTTCAAACGGTCTACGCTTCTTTGCCAGACAAAGACCCAGATGAAATCAAAAGGGGACCCTGGGCGTCAGGCTACGCGAAATTTCAAACATTTTCGTATGATAGAGCAGTGTCAAAGTTGTGTTCTTTCTTCGAGCCTAAGCAAAATATATCATTTGAGCGACATGTCTTCCACCAAATGAAACAGGGTCAAGATGAACGCATCGACATGTTTTTAATGCGTTTACGTGAACAGGCCGATCGGTGCGATTTCGCTGGTCAACTGGAAGACGGTATAAAACATCAAATCACGATCGGATTTTCTTCGAATGCCTTGCGCCGAAAAATCCTCGAAAGAGGAGATGAGAATCTTGAGAGCATAGTCAAGTTGGCCCAAATTCATGAAGTTGTTGAAAAGCAACAAAAAACATTTGACGGAGATGGCATTCGAAAAGTACCCAACCCTGAGCCACATGAGAAAGCTGAAAGCATTTGCCAAATAAAATCGAAGAAAATAACTTGGGGTCCAAACAATAATTTCAACACTATCTGTGGAAGGTGTGGCTTAAAGGGACATAAGGCTTCTGAGGAAAAATGCCCGGCGAAGGGCAAGACATGTAACAATTGTGGTCGTAAAGATCACTTTGCTCGCCGATGTTTTATGCGAGGAGACTTAGGTACGCAGAAGTTCACTTTAAAACGAAAACCAGATAGTGATGAGCCAAACTATTCGTATAAGACCAAACGTGAATCAGTTCAAATGATTGACCAACACCCAAAAAGTATTGAAAACGAATATGAAGACGTTTTCATGGTTGATAACAACGAAGTCTTTAACACTATTTGGTGTAACATTGGCGGAGTCGATGTTGAGGTCATCGTGGATTCGGGGACAAAACGAAATATAATTGACCGATCTTCATTGGTTGATTTAAAGGCTAAAAATATCCAGACGTCAAAACGCACCAACGAAGTTGATTTCCAGTTCCGTGGCTACGTTGGTCATAAACTAAATTGCTTGGGGAAGTTCACTGCGTCCATAAAAGTACCCAATCAGGAAACTACCGCAGAGTTTTATGTAGCAGATGAGTTTGGCAAAATACTTCTTGGCTATGACACTGCAAAAGCCTTAGGCATTTTGAAAATTGGTTATAATGCAAACTCAAATGGTTCTGAGGTGAACGTAATCAATTTAAACGAAATTATTACGAAGAACTCAAAGACAAAACAGTTTGGCAAAATCAAAGGTGTACTCGTAGATATTCCATTGAAGCCAGACGTGAAGGGTGTTATTCAACCTTACCGTCGTGTTCCAGCACCGTTAGAAAAACTGGTTGATGAGAAAGTTGAAGAAATGTTGCACCAGGGTATCGTTGAAAAAGTTGATGAAGTGTCTAAATGGGTATCCGGAATATATCCGAATTTGTGTGGACATGCGTCGAGCCAATTCAGCGGTTGAACGTGAGCATCATCCATTGCCGACTATGGAGGACTTTCTGCCACATTTGGGCGATGCAAAAGTTTTTACAAAATTGGATGTAAAACAAGCTTTCCATCAGGTTAATTAATTTTTGTATTCTCGATAATAAAATATACATTATGTACATTATGTACACACATGATACAACTACTAGAGATAACGCATTCCAATTTTCATTTTTGATTTATTCTGCGCATCTCGTCATAAGAACACCTTAAGAACACCTGCCTTCTCGTTTTCGCCTTCCAGTTTAACTTTTTTGTTTCGCTCTACCCTATGCGCCTACGTCATAAGAACACCCGGGACTTTGACAATAGTTTGACGTTTTTTTTGGCACCATGCGCAATGCCATATCTTTATTAGTTGTATCATGATGTACACATACGAATTTAAAAGTATTGACACTTAATTTTTGTTCAAAAAAAAAAACAAAATAATAATACAAAAGAAATTTCAATGTTTACTTTATGAATTTTTGTTTTAAATCAGTAAAGTCAAAATCAGATATATAGTGAGTTTTTCTTTTATGTTGAAATTTCTCCAGAATCACGAGAGATTACTACGTTCATGACCAGAAAAGGACTTTTCAGATACACGCGGTTAATGTTCGGCATAACATGTGCCCCGGAAATTTTTCAAAAGTTGATGGAACAAATTTTAAGTGGCTGTGAGGGTGTCATAGTGTTCATCGATGACATTGTTGTTTTTGCACCGACAAGAGAACTTCATGATTTACGTCTGAGAAAAGTGCTAGGCCGCATACAAAAATTTAATGTCACGTTGAACAAAGAAAAGTGCGAATTCGCGGTATCTGAAATATCTTTTAATGGACACCGATTGTCTGGCTCGGGTATCAAACCAATGCACGACAAATTGGAAGCAGTAAGGCAATTTCGAGAGCCTAATGATGCTGAGGAAGTACGAAGTTTCTTAGGTTTAGTCAATTATATCAGCAAATTCATCCCGAATTTAGCAACAATTAGCGAACCACTGCGACGTCTTACAAAGAAAGATGTTAAGTTTCAATGGGGTAGTAAACAACAGGAAGCTTTCGAAATTTTAAAACAAAGTTTGGCTGATGAATTGACCCTTGGCTACTATGATGTAAGGTGCCCAACACAAATTATAGCAGATGCCAGTCCCGTAGGTCAAGGGGCTGTCTTACTTCAAACACAAAGAGGTGATTCTAGAATAATATCATATGCAAGTCGGAGTTTGACAGCACCTGAGCAGAACTATGCACAAACTGAGAAAGAAGCTTTGGCATTAGTTTGGGCTGTTGAACGTTTTCACTTCTTTTTGTTTGGGCGGCATTTCGATTTAATCACAGATCATAAGGCATTAGAAACTCTGTTTGGACCAAAATCAAAACCTTGCGCCCGTATAGAAAGATGGGTTATTCGCCTTATGTAATACAAATTCAAAGTTATTTATAAGCCGGGAAAATCCAATATTGCTGACCCTTTATCTCGTCTTGTAAAACAAGTTCAAATGAAATTGGAGGAAAGTACTGAAACTGAAGAATATATCAAATGGATAATGTCATATGCGGAACCAAAAGCAATGAAACTGAATGAAATTGAGGAAAAATCGGCAACAGACATCGAAGTACAATCAGTAAAGAAAGCATTGGATCAAGGTTCTTGGACAAAAGATGTTTCAGCATTTAAAATTTTCGAGCATGAACTTTCATTTGTAAGAGGAATTTTGCTTCGGGGCACACGAATCGTCATTCCTGAAAGCTTGCGTGATCAAATACTAAAACTAGCTCACGAGGGCCATCCTGGAATGACTGTTATGAAGAGGCGACTTAGAGCTAAGGTTTGGTGGCCTAAGATCGATGCTCAAGTTGAAGAATTTGTGAGAAAATGTGAAGGTTGCATTTTAACAAGCGCATTGGTAGCACCGGAACCACTCAAAAGAACGGAATTACCATCGGCTCCATGGCAACATCTTGCCATAGATTTCTGCGGACCTTTACCTTCAGGTCACCATTTATTTGTTATCGTTGATTACTATAGCCGCTTTATTGAGGTTGAAGTGATGAAAAAGATAGATTCCTCGCAGGCCATTTAACGCCTGAAAAGGATTTTCGCTCGCTTTGGATTACCCCTTTCAATTACAGCGGATAACGGTCGTCAATTCGTCAGTGACGAGTTCAAAGAATATTTTCGTACCAATAACATCGAGCTGATTAGTACAACCCCGTATTGGCCTCAACAAAATGGTGAGGTCGAACGCCAGAATCGATCACTACTGAAAAGATTAACCATTTCCCAGAATGAGAAAGGAAATTGGCAAGAGGACTTGCAGGAATACATTCTTATGTACCATTCGACACCACATTCAACAACATTGAAAACTCCTGCGGAGTTAATATTTAGACGAAATATTCGTGACAAACTGCCATCATTCCAGCAGTTCTTGGACGTTGACACCGAAGTTCGAGATCAAGATGCTAAACAAAAATGGAAAGGAAAGTGCTATGCAGACAACAAACGTCACGCTAAAATTAATGACGTTGAAGAAGGAGATGATGTTGTCGTGAAGCGCCAGATAGTTACAAATAAGCTTGCTACCACATTTGAACCAATGGCTTACAAAGTGGTCGAACGAAAAGGATCTGAAGTAACCGTCCAAAATCCAAACACGGGAACTGAGTAGCGAAGAAACGTAGCACATGTGCGAAAAATACCACTTGGTGTTTTCAAGACAGCATCGATCCAGTCACCATCACTTATTCAACCATTAGCAATCCAAGCAGCACAAGCAGCACAAGCATCAAAAAGAAAGCGAGCGATGCCGAAACATTATCTAGAGTATGACTTATCAGATCAAGCAGAGAAAACAAATAATAAACAAAGTTAATTTAATGTATTCAATATTTGCAATTATTTATTTATATAAAAAAAAAAAAAAAAAAAAAAAAAAAAAGAGAAAGTAAATGTAGTATCGAGTTTCATTCAAAATAAAGAATCGACCAAGTCCTCTATAATAATACAATCGAACAGGTCCAAAATAATAAACAATCAAAGTCGACCATGCATAATGCATAGGTATAGGTGGTAAAATCACTTGTGGATTACGGGACTTGAATAAGAACCGTTGAGCAAGAACGACAGCAGATATTACACTATGTATCAATGTTTTAAACGTCATTATTGTAACATTTTTTCACCACAACAATATTATAAACACTTTAAATTGTATGTTTTCAAATTAGTGCCCTGAGGATGTCCTAACAAGACGAAACGCGTCGGCCTCTTTTGTATCAATAATAAAATATTTTCTTTAAAATATATAAAACTGTGGATTAACAAGTGTTTTTATTCATTTTATTTGTTTTCTAACAACAAAAATATGTCAGAAAGAGTATGTTTGATTTTATTTTGTGTAGATTTGAGATGACAGATACGTAATCTTACTAATCTTACTAATATTATAAATGTGAAAGTTACGATGTTTGGATGTTTGGATGTATGGATGTTTGGATGTTTGTTGCTAACTAACGCCAGAACGGCTAAACGGATCTGGATAAAATTTGGCACAGAGATAGCTTATAGTCTGGAATAGCAGATAGGCTATTTTTTAACCCGGTAAAATGTATGGTTCCCGTGGGATAGATTTGTTTTAATTTTTGAAATCACACCAGAATGGCTGAACTCATCTGAATGAAAATTAGCACAAAGATAGATTATACTTTCTCTTTTTCCACCTGTATATTTCAAATTGGCCAGATTTTTTCAAGAGTTTTTGATAAAGGAATTTTCACTGTTGAAGTTAGTAATATTACGTAACCTCTGATTGAGGCGTCGGAAAACTTAAGGGATGTGGTTGATAGCTTGATGGGCAACACAAATGTGAGTTTAAGTTAATATTTAAAATAGAAAAAAATCCTGATTGGCCCAAGAGAGAATCAAATTGATTCTCTCTAGAGCCAAATTTTTTTTCCGCCCGTTATACTATGTCTCCACCGGCCTGATTTAGCTAAATGATTTATAAATCACGAAAGGCGGTCACACCGAACAATTGCCCGATTTAGCCTGACATGTATGTCAACTTTGACATTACATTTCTCGATTTCAATTTCACAAACTTCTACTGCCAAAGCTTCCGGAAAATAGCTCGTCCATTTCATTCTGTTTCTTATCTGTCTGAGTTTGTTTAGCATTTCTAACAGGGATAAATTCATTTTATTTAAACTCATCCCGACTTTTTTTTTTATACATGCGATTCTATTATGGAATTCTCTACCACTTCGTATAAAGCGTTTATCATGTATAAGCAATTTAAAAACTGCGCTCTTAAATTACTATGCATCGCAATAACAATTACTCTTTATAAATTTTCTCCTTTTTTTATTTTTTTCTTATCTATTTTTTTTGCTCTTTCTTTTCATCTTTCCTTTAATCTCTTTCCTATTTCTTCATTTATATCTTTACATTTTCTACTCGTTTTCTCTTATTTCTGAATTATTAATTTAACTTAATCTTTTTTGTATGTTTACTTATAATCACAATGCTTTGTTATATTTGCTGTACTATAAAAGACTAAGTCTTAATGTATACCAGTTTCAATTAATAAACTTAAACTTAAACTTTTACATATAAATAACCAATAAAATAACCGAAAAACTCACCGACCACAAGCAATTTAGATGCAAATTTGACAGCTTTAAAATAATCATTTTTTTTGTGGCTGAATGAATTGCTGAAAGAAGAGAGAGAAGAGAAAGAGTATGTTTGATTTTATTTTGTGTAGATTTGAGATGACAGATACGTAATTTAAAATAAATCTAGCTTAAATCACGTAAATCTAAATCATGAAAAGGTATGGTAAATCACATAAATTATTAAATGATTTAGCTAAATCATGTAATTTAGCTAAATCAGGCCGGTGGAAACATAGTATTACGCTGTGCGGGAATGAAATTTTTTTCTATTTTAAATATTAACTTAAGTATATGGTTCAAAAAAATATATTCTTGCAAATCGACAATGTTTTCTAAAAGTTCAACTTTAATTTCACAGCAAGAAAACTTAATAATGCTATTCTTTATCCTATTTGTAGAAGAATAGTAGAAAATAGTACTACAATTTATTGTTAACAATAAATTAATTTAATACTAGGTATAAACAAAAACATATGTACATACACATATTTAAATAAGGTAGGTATATGAATTTTTTATATTTTTTGTCGTTCGAATTTTTTGTTTTATATCCACACTAGCTGACCCGTCGAACTCCGTGCCGCCTTTTTTTTTAATACGTATCTTCGAAAATACTGAATTTCGTGTGTTACTGTTTATAAACGTCTCAGCTACACACTGGTGTACAATAGCGGGCTAGGGAAATGTAGCACTTCTAGTAAATTAAAATCACTTGAATTGTCAAAAATTACATTAAATGACGCAATTGATGTAATACCGAAAGTGATCAACCTGTGTCGGTACAGAAAAGTACCGTTAATTCAACACTTTACGTCGTGTGGAGTTTAATGCGGCAAAAACTCGAAAAAGCTAAACATTACCCCCTCTGCCATTATGCGTGCATGATTCTTGCATTGAAGAAGCCAGAAAACTATCAGTACTCGGTATGTGTATCAGTGACAACCTTTCTTGGAATAGACTACATACTTAAGAATGTCAAGAGTGCTGCAAACTGTTTTGGCTTCTTTTATAGATGCAAGAATTTTTCACCCCTTCTGATTTGGGATTTACAAACAGTTAATACGCTTTAGACTCGAGTATAACTCCCATCTCTGGGCAGATACTGCTCAAACTTTTTTAAACCTGCTCGATTAAAATTGAAAGAATAGAGAAGCATTAACATCACTTTAACATCTTCGAAATGTTTCATGTCTTTCCTTATATTACCGCTTCTTCTACAAAAATGCTTTTAAGGTAGCCAGCTGCGTTCCACAGTAAAATATAGGAATTCCTTCTTCCCTTGTTAAACACGGATGTGGAACAAATTGCCTGGTACAATTTTCCCCAGCCATTTCGATCTTCAAACACTCGAGGCCAATGTTCATCGAGACCTTTCCCTTCCTCTCTAATTTTAAATCTCTCGAACTGTGACAAAGCATTAAAAGGGCTTTTCGAAAGAATTGAGCGTGTAAAATAAAATAAATTGTTAGAACAACAGATCCAAGCGGGCCGGGGCCTGTGACTTACACTCTCTACCATTACTGTATGTGCGTTGATATTTTGCAGGTATGGAAGGGACCTACAATTTACCGGCAAATCCAAACGACTAACAGAGAAGCACTTTCCATCACATTAATTACTCTGGGAGGATTTGTCACTTTTTAGGTGGAGTCGTCAGGAATCGAACCCAGGACCTTCGGCGTGGCAGTCCGACACACTCACCACTACGCCACGGGGTAGCACCTTGAACATGTGTGCTATATAACAAAAAACCTATTTAATGAGAAAAAATGAGATAAAACCTGAAACTGATTTGCTTATAAAAATTTGTATAACTTTAAATATCATAAACAAACGATTTCATGGTCAACAACACTTGGATTGTTCCCTAGTCACCCACCTTGCTAAAACAAATAATGTGCATACCAATTACCAATCCAGTATAGCCTACCAAATTAATGTTGTATAGGGTAAAACTTTACATAACATGGGCTGACAACTTTTGAGATTCGTGACAAAATGCACTAAAAATGCATTTCTTTCAAATTACCTTACCGAATTTTTACCAAACTACACATAAACCTTTGTAGATATTCTAAGAAGATCCTTCTTATGTTTACTTATAATCACAATGCTTTGGTTTATTTGCTGTACTATAAAATACCAAGTCTTAATGTATACCAGTTTCAATTAATAAACTTAAACTTAAACTTTTACATATAAATAACCAATAAAATAACCGAAAACTCACCGACCACAAGCAATTTAAATTACAAATTTGACAGCTTTAAAATAATCATTTTTTTTTGTGGCTGAATGAAGTGCTGAAACAATGATGATACTAACTCAAGAATTCTTTTGAACTTATCGAGAGAGTTAAAGATCTAAATGTACCCCCTAACGCAAAGTTGGTATCTTTTGATGTTAAGAAATTGTTCCCGTCGGTACCTACTGAGCAACGTAAGCTTCTTTTACAGAACAGATTATTGGAGGTTGTAAATGATGAATCCAAACGTAATCAACTAAATAAACTCATTGCCATTTGTATAGATCAAAATTATTTTGCTTTCAACGGAAAATACTACCAACAAAGGTCTGGTCTTGCTATGAGATCCTCTTTTTCTCCCTTCGCTGCTGAGTTTTTTATGGATCACCTCGAACAAAATCTTTTCGCTTCAAATAGTCCTTATTTAAATAACATTTTTTGCTGGGCTAGATATGTCGACAATGTCTTTTGCATTTGGACGGGAACTCATAGAAACCTTATTTCATTTCTTGAGAATTGTTTAAGCAAATTACTTTCCAACATGTTATTTACGCTTGAGTTTGGTCCAAACTCTATTAACTTTCTAGACCTAAATCTTTCAATCGATTCAAAAAACTTAGTATTCGACATTTTTAGAAAGGAAACCTCCACGGACACCATAATTCCCATCGCTTCTGCTCACCCTTGGAGTGCAAAAATGTCAGTTTTCCATCATTTGTTCGACCGCCTTTTTAAGGTTCTGTAGTATAAAATTATTATGTAGTATAACAAATAGTGTGTTACTGCCTTAGTGCTTGAGTTGCAGGGTATCGCGACTAGGTGTCGCTCACCTAGTGCGCAGTACACTGAAACTCAAACATTGAAGTAAGATAGAACATGTTTTGTCTAAGAAAAATCAATCTCTCTTGTACTTGGAAAAGCGGCAGCCACATTGTTCTCGGCAAATAAGTAAAAATTGTTTAGTTAAGAAAATTTAACTGACTTTTAATTAAAATTTGTTTCCACAACGTCAGATGTGGGGTAACACACAAACAAACATATAATTATTGTGTGGATTACCCAGTTTTACTGAGATATTGACGGATTTAAAATTTTCCATGAGCAAATTTACAAAAACACAACTCATCGAAGCATTGGGGAGCGCTGGGATAAGCGCACTGAACACAGCTTCTCTGGCCTAACTGCGGGCATTATATGAAAGTACAATGTCCAATGAGAATGCTGGTTCAACATCCCAACAACCTTCTGCTACAATGGATGAGTCAACTCCACCTTCCGGACTTCCTACTGAGGAGGACGCTTCTGCGGTACTGGCCACTTCCGATATTGAAGAGGAGAAAGAGCTGGCGAGACTCGAGCGTCGTAAAAGAATCCTTGAATTAAGAAGGGAAGTGGACCAAATGGAGGCATCCATAACACCATCAGTTACACCAGGACGCGCAGTAGACTTCTCCGACATCGAGAACGTTGTCCCTGTCTTCAATGGTGACGACCCCTATAGCATCACCAAATGGCTGATTGATTACGAGGATGTGACAGACTCTCTCGGATGCGATGACCGGTGCAAGTACCTTTCTGCACGTCGTCTCATGCAAGGAACTGCAAAAATGTTGATTCGCACAGTTCATGTCGACGACTTTAACTCTTTGAAGCAAACACTCATCAAAGAATTCGACCATAAGATGAGCAGACAACAGGTTTATCGTCAACTGAGCCACTTCTCCGATATGTCATCTGCATGCAGGAGCTTGGGTCACATGCTGAAATCGACGAGGCGGAGCTAACCGAGTTCATCATCGATGGATTAAGAGACTCACCAGCAAATGTCTCTATTTTATTTGCTGCCAAAACAATCACGGAGCTCAAAAATCTCTTGCCACGTTACGAAAAAAGAAGAATTCCGAGGCCCACAGTTGCTAAAGCAACCACTTCTGGAGGGAACATAGTTTCCTCAACTTCAGCACCAAATAGTGAACAGTCCAAAAGATGTTTCAACTGTTCCAAATTTGGGCACATCGCCGCCAAATGCCCAAAGGAGCAACGACCAGCTGCATCCTGCTTTAGATGTGCTGGTGAGGGGCACAACTACAAGAATTGTCCCAACGCCATGAAGACTAAAGTTGCAGTTGTGAACCAGGACACTTCACATGATGACACTGACGGATTGGCCTGGAGTTTGGATGCCGTTCCGATGGTAAGTGTCGCCTTTATGATAAATAAGAATAAGTGCACAAAATTAATTAATTGTTGTTCCCTTTTGGACACCGGCAGTCCGGTTAGTTTCATTCAAAAATCCATCCTGCTTGAAGAAGTGCGCATTCAAGAATCGCTAGCTTATTCGAAGTGTAAAGGATTAGGAGACATTAAACTTTTTACCTACGGTACAGTCAATTGTTATATTAAAATAAAAGGTGTTATAAAACTCGTTTCTCTTATGATAATTCCAGATGAAGTAACTCCTATACCCTTGCTTATTGGCCGTGATCTTCTTGAAATTTTTAATATAAAACTTGAAATGAATCTTAATAATAATCCGCCTTCAGAGCAGTCATGTAAAGATAATATGTGTTTTAATAAAATTCTGTGTTCAAATCAATTGTATATGTGCACTTATTCAAATGAAACAGTCGAACCTTCAGAGAGTGATTATTATCATAGGGGTAATAAAAATAATATCCTTGGTGAAAGCATACCGGCCGCTGAATTTCGGAAAATACAAAATGATTCTGGTGATTGTCTTGAAGACAAGTCAGATACATTGGACGGTGATATGGTTGAATTCAATGACTGGTGCAAATAGAGGAAAAGACAGTGATTGGGCGGGTTATGATTTCTTTGATTGCCATTCCTTCGAGATTAATTATGATACAGAAAGTCATATAGATGTTAACCCAAGTCTTGGTTTGGAGGTATCAAAACATAATATCTCAAAATTACTTAAATTTTCATAAGGCTTTGGTCTCACCCATGGATTTCGAAATTAGTATTAGACTCACTTCTAACACCCCTGTTTGTTTTGCTCCACGAAGGTTGTCAGTCTCAAAAAAGGCTACAATAAATGGAATAATAAAAGATCTTTTGGAAAAACAAATTATCCAACCGAGCAACTCTCCATACGCTTCACCAATAGTTTTGGTTAAAAAGAAATCTGGTGAGACTAGAATGTGTATAGACTACAGGGCGCTAAATAAACACACGGTTAGAGACCCTCATCCACTACCATTAATAGAAGATTGCATTGAATATCTGGAGGGGAAGAAGGTCATGACCCTATTGGATTTAAAGAGTGGATTTTATCAAGTTAAAGTAGCAGCAGATTCAACTCAATTTACTTCTTTTGTAACTCCAAATGGCCAATGTGAGTTTCTTAAAATGCCTTTTGGCCTCAAGAACGCGCCCAGTGTCTTTCAAAGGTTTATAATTCAACCCTTTCGGGAGTTTATAGATAGAGGGGAAATAGTTGTTTATTTGGATGATATCTTAATTGCTAGTAAAAACATCACTGAACATCTTGAGATACTTACTAAAATTCTGTACCGAATTGCTAAGAATGGGTTGGAGCTTAATCTATCAAAATGTCGATTCGCATATTCGACGCTTGATTATTTGGGATTTAAAGTAACAGAACATGGCATCCAACCTAGTGATTCTCATATTCGAGCGATTGCTCAATACCCTATGCCGAAAGATAGCAAAAAACTGCACTCATTTTTGGGATTGTGCTCATACTTCCGCAGATTTGCTCAATCGTTTTCAAGAATAGCAAGACCCCTTCATGATTTATTGAAGACAGATGTTCCTTTTAGGTTCACCCCTGAATGTGAAGATGCTTTTCGAACTCTTCAAAAATGTTTGACTTCCCCACCTGTGTTAGCCATCTATAGCCCAAGGAAAGAAACAGAACTGCATTGCGATGCAAGTTCATTGGGTTATGGTGCAGTTTTGCTCCAACGACAAGAAGATGAAAAATTGCACCCAGTATCGTTTTTCTCTAAGAGCACTACTGCACAAGAAGCTAAATACCATAGTTTTGAGTTGGAAACTTTGGCCATAATCTCGGCTTTACGCCGATTCCGTGTTTATTTGCAGGGTATTCCCTTCACTATTGTGACTGATTGTAGTTCCTTGACAATGACACTGAGTAAAAAAAATGTTAATCACAGGATTGCGAGTTGGGCTTTGGAGTTGGAAGACTATGATTATAAAATTAAACATCCTAGTGGTGTTGATATGAGTCACGTGGATGCATTGAGCAGATGCAACGTTATATCTGTCATTGATTCTGAAGACATAGATTTTCAACTCAGAAAATCAGGATGTAAAGATTTTGGAATTAAAAGATAAATTGTCTTTAAAGAATAACAATTCATTTGTAGTTCAGGATGGCATTGTTTTTAAAAAAGATAGAAGTGGCAAACTCCGATTTTATGTTCCATCTGAAATGGAAACCAATGTCATAAGAATGATTCATGAGAAGATTGGGCACTTAGGTGTCACAAAGAGTTCTGACCAAATTGGCCGACACTATTGGTTCCCAAATATTCAAGGAAAGGTCGAGAAATATATCAAGAATTGTATCCGTTGCATTATACGCAATCTATTTAACATCCCTAAAGAGCCCATCCCATTTCATACTATACATTTAGATCACCTTGGCCCCCTTCCTTCTATAAAATCAAAAAGAAAGTATATCCTGGTAGTAATAGATGCATTTACGAAATTTACCAAATTATATTCAATTGTGTCTACAAGCACTAAAGAAGTATGTGCAGCACTAAAGAAATATTTTGAGTATTATAGTAGACCATCAAGGGTAATTACTGATAGGGGAACCTGCTTCACGTCCCTAGAGTTTAGTTCGTTTATTATGGAACAAAATATAGACCATGTGAAAGTAGCAGTTCACTCGCCACAGGCTAATGGTCAAGTGGAACGGGTTAATCGAGTGTTAACTGGTATGCTTGCTAAACTTTCAGAACCAATTGAGCACTCAGACTGGGTTGTTACATTAGCGCAGATAGAATTCGGATTGAAAAACACTATACACCGAGCTACTCAAAATACACCGAGTCAGTTGTTGTTCGGGGTCAACCAAAGGGGAGTGATAGTCGATAAACAAACCGAATTTCTTGATTATAAACAATCAAATCAATCCGAAAGGAACTTGGAACTGGCAAGGGAAAAAGCTTCAGAGGCAATCACCAGAATCCAAGAATATAATGCCAAGTATTTTGAACAGAACAATAGCCCGGCACGCACATACGACGAGGGTGATTATGATGTAATAAAAAATGTGGACACAACAACCGGTGCGAACAAAAAACTTATTCCTAAATTCAGGGGCCCTTATGTTGTTTATAAAGTCTTACCTAATGACAGATATGTAATACGAGACATTGAAGGCTGTCAAGTCACACAGCTGCCGTATGACGGAATTATCGAGTCTCGGAATATTCGACTTTGGAAAAATCGAGACTCTGAAGGTTCGACTGAATAGGGGCGACATATGCCTTCTCGGACGGCAACTTATGATTTAGGTCTGTTCGTTTGTTAATCGTGGTCGATTAAATTATCAGATTGGCCGAGTTGAAGTATAAAATTATTATGTAGTATAACAAATAGTGTGTTACTGCCTTAGTGCTTGAGTTGCAGGGTATCGCGACTAGGTGTCGCTCACCTAGTGCGCGGTACACGGAAACTCAAACATTGAAGTAAGATAGAACATGTTTTTTCTAAGAAAAATCAATCTCTCTTGTACTTGGAAAAGCGGCAGCCACATTATTCTCGGCAAATAAATAAAAATTGTTTAGTTAAGAAAAGTTAACCGACTTTTAATTAAAATTTGTTTCCACAGTTCCTTTGAGCAACTGGAATTTTAAAAAAGAATTAAATACTATCAAGGACATAGGAACAAAAAACGGTTAAATTGCCTCAATAATTCATGGCCTTTTCAAGAAAAAATCTAGAAGGATTGCGCGGAACTCTATTTTCCCGATGAATAAGGAGATTGATGAAAATCATTGGCGCAAGATTTAGTATATCCCCGGTGTCTCCGAAAAACTATCGACACCACTTTCAAAATTCAACATTAAGCCTGCATTTTTTAATAATAATACAATAAAAACGCTCTATGTAATAATAAATTAAAACCAAAAGTCGATGCATCAACAAAAAGTGGGGTTTACAGAGTAGAATGCAGCGAATGTAATGCCATTTACATTGGAAAAACTTCACGGTCTTTATCTAAACGTGTAAACGAACATCTAAAAGATTCACTTGTAACATTTTTTCACCACAACAATATTATAAACACTTAAAATTGTATGTTTTCAAATTAGTGCACTGAGGATGTCCTAATAGGACGAAACGCGTCGGCCTCTTTTATATCAATAATAAAATATTTTCTTTAAAATATATAAAACTGTGGATTAACAAGTGTTTTTATTCATTTTATTTGTTTTCTAACGACAAAAATATGTCAGAAAGAGTATGTTTGATTTTATTTTGTGTAGATTTGAGATGACAGATACGTAATTTAAAATAAATCTAGCTTAAATCATGAAAAGGTATGGTAAATCACATAAATTATTAAATGATTTAGCTAAATCAAGTAATTTAGCTAAATCAGGCCGGTGGAAACATAGTATTACTCTGTGCGGGAATGAAATTTTTTTCTATTTTAAATATTAACTTAAGTATATGGTTCAAAAAAATATATTCTTGCAAATCGACAATGTTTTCTAAAAGTTCAACTTTAATTTCACAGCAAGAAAACTTAATAATGCTATTCTTTATCCTATTTGTAGAAGAATAGTAGAAAATAGTACTACAATTTATTGTTAAAAATAAATTAATTTAATACTAGGTATAAACAAAAACATATGTACACACACATATTTAAATAAGGTAGGTATATGAATTTTTTATATTTTTTGTCGTTCGAATTTTTTGTTTTATATCCACACTACCACGCCTTTTTTTAATATGTATCTTCGAAAATACTGAATTTCGTGTGTTACTGTTTATAAACGTCTCAGCTACACACTGGTGTACAATAGCGGGCTAGGGAAATGTAGCACTTCTAGTAAATTAAAATCACTTAAATTGTCAAAAATTACATTAAATGACGCAATTGATGTAATACCGAAATTGATTAACCTGTGTCGATACGGAAAAGTACCGTTAATTCAACACTTTACGTCGTGTGGAGTTTAATGCGGCAAAAACTCGAAAAAGCTAAACATTACCCCCTCTGCCATTATGCGTGCATGATTCTTGCATTGAAGAAGCCAAAAAACTATCAGTACTCGGTATGTGTATCAGTGACAACCTTTCTTGGAATAGACTACATACTTAAAAATGTCAAGAGTGCTGCAAACTGTTTTGGCTTCTTTTATAGATGCAAGAATTTTTCACCCTTTCTGATTTGGGATTTACAAACAGTTAATACGCCTTAGACTCGAGTATAACTCCCATGTCTGGGCAGATACTGCTCAAACTTTTTTAAACCTGCTCGATTAAAACTGAAAGAATAGAGAAGCATTAACATCACTTTAACATCTTCGAAATGTTTCATGTCTTTCCTTATATTACCGCTTCTTCTACAAAAATGGTTTTGAGGTAGCCAGCTGCGTTTCACACTTTAGACAATTACCCCGTAACAATCTTCTTGCTAGTAATGCTCATCAGTTTCCACTTGAGCCCAATTTCGGACGTACAGTAAAATATAGGAATTCTTTCTTCCTTCGTTAAACACGGATGTAGAACAAATTGCCTGGTACAATTTCCCCCAGCCATTTCGATCTTCAAACACTCGAGGCCAATGTTCATCGAGACCTTTCCCTTTCTCTCTAATTTCATATCGCTCGAACTGTGACAAAGCATTAAAAGGGCTTTTCCAAAGAATTGAGCGTGTAAAATTAAATAAATTGTTAGAACAACAGCTCCAAGCGGGCCGGGGCCTGTGACTTACACTCTCTACCATTACTGTATGTGCGTTGATATTTTGCAGGTATGGAAGGGACCTACAATTTACAGGCAAATCCAAACGACTAACAGAGAAGAGTAGGTATGGCCCCTCCACAGCCTGGGAACCAATTTTTCTGGTAGGTATGTATGACATAATAGGTAGGTATGTATGACGTAATAGGGTATGTTGGAATAAAGTTAAAATGTATGTATAATATGTGTGATAAGAATATATTTTGAGGCGGTGGTGGTGGTGGTGGTGGTGGTTGGTGGTGGTGACGGTGGGTTGAAATAGTGGTACTTTGTATTAAATTTGTTGGTAGGTTTTTTTTTCAGTTGAAAAAATAAAAAAAATATTGTTTGAAATATAATGAGAGTAGGTACATATAACCTTGAGCTTATTAAAACTAAACAAAACGTAAATGATGTGATAAGAATTTAAAATGTTTTATTTTGGGTGATGGTGGTGGATTGAAATAATGAATTAGATGATAAGCTTAACCATCAAGAAAAAAAAAATTTCCTTGGGTGTCGTCGGTCGTCGGCGTCGTCGTCGTCTGAAGGTTAGCTATAAATAAAAATATGCCGCGGCATCGTCTTTGTTGTCGTCGTCTACGTCGTCGGCGTTGTCATCAAAGCATAATATGAAGGGTAGATTTTGTGTGTTTCTATTAAGGCCCTTTGTCATGGTCATAGTCAGTGTTGTGATGGTGCAGCGCACTGGCCACGCCGGCTGATAATGTGATTCGTTGTAATATTTTGTTACACAATGGCATTGAGAAATAGGTGATATAAAAAAAAAAACCAAATCATGCGCTGTTCTAATGATTTTGATAAAAGACATTTGGGATATGATCTCAAAAGTATTCCAGAGTAAATCGGAAGGTTTTGAAACGGATTCCTTTTGTATAAGAGTTACAACTGTAAAAATACCAGTCGGTCAAGGAAGACGTAATCAAAATTTTTGTCACGCTTTCGAAGAGGAATGCAATAAACGTCGAGGCATTGTGAATATCAAAAATAAGGACTATCTTTGTTTACCACGTGCTTTAGTAGTTGGTATTGCATTTGTGAACAAATCACCCGATTACATTAGAATTCGTAAAGACTGTGATCAAAAGCAAACAAATGAGGCACATCGACTATTGATTAATGCTCAAGTTAAAGTACCATTGGAAGGCAGCAGCGGCGCCAGCGGCGGCAACGAGGGTTGTGGTATTTCAGAGCTACATTTTTTTCAAACTTATTTAGGAGGAGAATATAAAATAACAGTCTATGAGTATCGAACAAAGGGGCGAACTATAATTTATGAAGGTATACCCACCAACAACAATGCTGTAATAAAAAGAATTAATCTTCTTTATCACAACAATCATTTTAATTTGATAACTTATTTGACATCTGCTTTTTGTTGTAAATACTACTGCGAAATATGTCATGTGCCTTATTATTCAAAATCCAGACACAGTTGCATGAAATCATGCCCACATGCACCATCACAACACTGACCATGACCATGACCAAGGGCCTTAATAGAAACACACAAAATCTAGCCTTCATATTATGCTTTGATGACAACGCCGACGACGTAGACGACGACGACGACGACAACAAAGACGATGCCGCGTCATATTTTTTTTATAGCTAACCTTCAGACGACGACGACGACGACGCCGACGACCGACGACACCCAAGGAAATTTTTTTTTTCTTGATGGTTAAGCTTATCATCTAATTCATTATTTCAATCCACCACCATCACCCAAAATAAAACATTTTAAATTCTTATCACATCATTTACGTTTTGTTTAGTTTTAATAAGCTCAAGGTTATATGTACCTACTCTCATTATATTTCAAACAATATTTTTTTTATTTTTTCAACTGAAAAAAAAACCTACCAACAAATTTAATACAAAGTACCACTATTTCAACCCACCGTCACCACCACCAATGTTGAATTAAAGATTAATGGGAGCATTGAATTCTGAGAACAAAAATTTAACTTAATAACGTAAAATTTTGAAAAAAATTAGTTTTAAAATTATTTTTTCAAATTTTTTTTCAAAATTTTGAGTTTGAAAATTTATATTTTTTAAACTATTCGTTAAAACAATTTAATTTAAAAACAAAATGAAAGAAGAAGTTTTTGGCTTTCCAAAAAGCTATAACACGGTGTTGCAAACGAAGTTGTTGATTTTTAATATTTTTTTTTACAAAATAAGTCAATTTTTCAGAAAATTGCCCCTCCTGGCTAAACGGGGGGGGGGGGGGGAATGGACCCTCTCCCATATGATTTTTTTCTTGTCTCAACTCAACCTACACGCTCTTGCTTTTTGGCACAACGCTCGTGAATCACCCTGTATAGATGTATGCTCCTTATACCCTTGGGTTTGTAAATATGGTAAATATCCAATAGGACTTCCAAAACTGTATACAGAGCCTTCTATAACATCGCACATTGATTTACAAGATATCAGTGGTATTATCAAATGCAAAGTATTACCCCCAGAAAATTTGTTTCACCCGGTTCTTCCAATAAAGCAAAATAATAAGCTTATATTTACATTGTGCATGACATGTAGCAGCATCAAATCAAGAGATAAATTCTGTCATCATTCAGATGATGAATGATCGATTTGCGGCACTTGGATCATTGAGGAAGTTGTGAAGGCTTTAGACAAAGGATATAAGCTTTTTAGTATAACTGAAATATGGGAATATAATGTAGTTCAATACAATACGGAAAATAATTCAAGTGGTCTTTTTGATTCTATGATGAACAAGTTCTTAAAAATTAAGCAAGAAGCTTCGGGATGGCCTTCAAACTGTAATACTGAGGCAGAAAAACAACTTTATATTTCCCATTTCCTAGAAAATGAAAATATCCAATAAGATTATGCAAATATTTCGCATAATCAAGGAAAAAGGTCTTTTTCAAAGCTTATATTAAATTCATTCTGGGGAAAATTCGGTCAGAGAGAAAATCAAACCAGGACACGCATTGTTAACAGTCCTTCAGAATTATACGAAGTATTGACTAATCCATCCTTAGAAGTGTTCAATATTTTACCTGTAAATGATGAAAATGTTGTCATAAATTTTGTAAATAGAGAAGAAGCTGCAGAATCTTTGCCTTCAGTGAATGTTAGCATCGCAGCATATACTACGACTCAAGCTCGTCTAAAATTGTATGAATATTTAGAAAAAATGGATAAAAGAGTTTTGTATTATGATACAGATTCTATAATTTATAAAAGCCGAGAAGGAGATTTTGAACCTGAGACAGGAGACTTAATAGGAGATATGACAGATGAGCTAGAGCTTTACGGGAAAGGTAGTTATATTACCGAATTTGTAAGCGGAGGTCCAATGAATTACGCTTTTAAAGTCTTTAACCCAAAGGAGAAAACTGAAATCATTGCATGTAAGGTGAAAGGTATATCATTGAATTATACTTCTTCGAAAAAAGTAAATTTTGATTCGATAAAAGAAGCAGTTCTTAATGCTGCTAACAAAAATGAGAGCCGCATTCTTATTGTTTCTGATAATATAAAACGAACAAAAGAAAATCGGGTGGTGACCAAAAGGGAATACAAAACATACAGGCCTGTGTCAGAGAAGCGGAATTTCCTCCCCGATTACAGTTCCCTCCCTTATGGATTCCAAAGAATAAACAAAATTATTTAAAATGCTTGCTTTATTAATTATTACGATTTAACTTGACAATAAAAATTGTTTAAAAGATATACATTTTGAAGTGCACATCTCTTTCCATGATATCCACTTGTACATTTCAATGTTATATTTGGATACATTTGTTTAAGTTCTTTTAAATTTGGACATCTATTGTTGCTGTTGTTGTCTTCGAGATTAACGACTTCTACATTTTCGTTATTGAGTAGCCATTGAAACCATTGTTTCAACGCCATCCCACGTTAAACCATGATGATTTTGATGTAACCAGTAAGTTTGTCTTTTGAGTGATAATGGAAGTAGATTAAAATTGAATGGTGGTGTTAGAATGAAATGATGGTGATTTTGTCCATAATAATTATTGAAAAGCACAGCTATTTCCTTTAAAATAAACTCGTTATTTATTCTTCTGAAACCTTGAAAGTCAGCAAAATAGGTATTCATGATGATGATGTGTTTCGTCAACTGCTTCAATTTAACTACTGATCATAATTTATATGAGAGCATACAATTTAAGTAAGTTTGTTAACTTCTCCAGTTAATGGATTATACTCAATTATACGATCATGAAGAATCAGGCAGTACATGGATGTTTTTTCGAGAATATTCGTTAGTGTTTTAAGTTCAATTTTAACATCAACAGATCCGGTTTTAATTGCTTCATTTTGACGAGAACAATCAATAACTATAATGGGTGCGTTATCCTTGAATTCTTGTCGCGACAAAAGAGGATTTGATTGTTTTTGATAGTATGAATGTTGAAATTCACTGTACATTTCATAGAGAACAGCAAATCGATCCACTTTATATAAAAGATTTAAATCTTCGCGTGGATAAGTTTCGAAATTTAAATCAACTTTTACATTGCTCAGATCGCAATTATCGAATTTGCTACAATCTTTATTTTCTTGATTTTTTCTATCAGTTTGTAGAGCAATGATAATATATCTTGGCTTTTCAAGTTGACTTAAAGTTTTAACTGTCCAAACATGATCAGTGGTAGCTGGCAGTGTTGGATATTCATACATTTCCCAATTGCGAAAATGAATTTGAATACGATTTGATGATTGTATTTCTTTCAATAATGTTAGTTTATTCGAATCGGATAGGGTGATGTGAGGAACTCTCCATTGCAATTTGTGAATCATAAAATTTAATTTTATTTCTTTTTTGTCATTGTTAAACAAATAAGGATTCTCATCAGATCGAGCACGAATTAAAATCAATTCATGTCTTGCATTTGCTATGATCTTTTTATAGTCTTCAGCAAATCCTAACAGATATTTTAATTTTATGCAAAAATTAAAAATACCCGATACAGGAGAAAAACTGTGGCTGATTCCGGTCCATGATCCGTTTTCTAAGCTCTTACTTTTATTCTCGTTTAAGGATATATAATTTTTCAAGGTTGACGTTATTCCCACATTTTTATTGCTATCAATGTTCACTCCATTCAATTCATATTGTATTTCTTCGAAAAGAAAAGCAATTGCATTATTAGTTAATTAGTGAGTAACTGTGGTATTCAAACTTTGATATGCTATTATCATAGCCGGGTCCATGAGCAATGTTCAGTATGTCATTCATATTGTTTTTATATTTTAGTTTGAATCCTAATGAAAGGAGATAGGTTTTATTTTCAGGTGATAGTGTTGACAGTTTTGATGTTCGAGTAGAACTAATTGAATTGTTCACTCTGATATCTTTTATATAATTATTATATATTAACATTATTTTTATGTTGCAGCAGCAGCAGCAGTAGCAGCGTTGACGGGTTTCAAATGTAGCCTCACTGTAATTTTTTCTCCTCTAAAATTCACCAAGTCTCCGTCTTGGTCTACAAGCTTCAATGTTATAGTACTTATTCGTTTGACATTCACTGGTAAATAGATGACATTTTTTGGAACTTCTATGATTTTATATCCTGGTCCTGATTCTGGTGAAAATTCATGTAACGTATGCATGAGAGTATTATTAAAATAAGACCCTGTAATGATATTACACTCGACACGTATTACATTTACTTTGTTTATATCAACAGGTAAATCAGAAATGTGAACACTTTTCTCTTTGAGAATACGTTCACTGAAACCCAATAATTTTCCAATAGTTCTATTCTTATTGAAATATATTTTTTCGTTACTATAGAGTACGCACTGCATGGTATTGTTGTTTGGTTCTATTTTTACAAGAATATTAGAATTTCGGAATAATAATTCTGCAGATATATATTCTGCAAATGGCATCAACTTCATACGATCCAGTTGGGATTTTAATTTCATGTTTTCCCACATGAAACAAATTGTTACGCTCATCAACATTAGGTATAGAATTGTATGTTTGAAAATCAATCACTCCGCAAACATAGTCTTGATTTAAGTTCAGAACTGGGAAATATTCTGTTGAGAGAATAGAAGTTGTCCCGCTCAGTGTAAGTGTCATCGCCATGATGATAGAATATACAATGAAATCAAATGTAATTAAAACTCTTTATTTATTTATTTATAAATCACAAAAAAATCTTAAACATAAATGTCCACAATTAAAAGAGTCATAATTTTGATATTTTGTATAATTGTAATTGATTTTGTCACCCAAATAATTTATTATTTCTATAGGTGGTTGAAGATTTCCAAAGCTATCAAAATATTCAATTTGATTGCCTTTTTTCCTATATGCTACCCAATGTGTACCTGGACCAGTTGAGGAATCAAGATTTACAATTCCACACTCGTTTTTCAGAGGTTTAGTTTTCGGTAAATTATCTCGCATGAAAACTCCTCGAAAATTCGGAATTAATTTAATGGCAAAATTTCTCAAATCTATTTCACTTAATGCACGATTGGGTAGCGAGCTTAGAAGTTTTTTGTCTGTGGATTTAAATATAGTCCAAATCCTTTTCTATAAGGTTTAAGGAATAACCCATGACCTAATGCAATGGATTCAATTTTTTCATTATGGCGCTTTTTTTCTTCTAAATCTTTTTTAGCAATGGTTATGTCATTGACAGCCTTTGCTACGCCTGCAGCGCCTCCTGTTAAAGCTCCTAGTGCTGAAAGTCCAGCAAACAACGGCACAAGAAATGGAATTGCCCCACCAATTTTTGGTACCGAAATAACTCTAGGTGTTTTTATTTTATTACTATTTTTTGTAACGGTTTTCTTGGCAGTCGATATTGCTCTTTTGATTGCTTTTTCCAAATTCAACACTTTTCTTCGTTTGATATTGTTTCCAATAACTTTCATTACTTTCCTAAACGAAGGTTTTGTTGTTGTTGTTGTTTTTGTCTTATTTTTCGCTTTTTTCTTAGAGCTGTTGCTGCTGCTGCTGCTGCCGTTGGTGTTGGTGTTGCTACAACCCATACCGAATTTAGTTTTTGTCTTCATAAGATTGGTAACCAATAGTGCGTTTGCTTTCTCAGGTATACTAGCGTCTTTGGATTTAAACCGTTGCCAAGCTTTTTCAGTTAAAATCCTATCGGCAATTTGTCGATCAGCTATATTTTTAAATTTAGAATAAGATACATATGTATATCGTGTTGTTTGCAGGCTTGATCAAGCAAATTAATTCCCGAATCCCCTCGAGCTAGGCGTTCTTGGAGTTTTGTGCCAGGTCCACAGAATTGATATCCAGGCAAATGTAGTTCAAGAGGTAGTTTAATTATTAAATTATTTAATAAACCTTTTCCTTTCACAATGTTTCGACGACTGATTGAATTTTTCGAATAATCAAACATTTTATATATCTGATATCTCTCTTTACTTAAGAACAATTGACAACTTAATGAAAATTTTGAATATAAACTTTACATTTTATAGAAAAAAATTTAGTTTCTATCACAATGCGTTTCGTTAAACAACAATATCGGTTACCTGTACAAAATATAGAACTGATTAAAAATATTGAAAGAAAAAAACATGGTAAACTATTCCCTAATAGTATAAGAGGTTAAATTACAGGTCCTTCAAACTGTGGAAAAACAAATGTCATGATGAGTTTGTTACAACATCCCAATGGATTGAAATTTGAAAATATCTATATATATTCTAAATCTTTACACCAGCCAAAGTATGAGTTTTTACAAAAAGCCATAAAACCAATCAAAAAAATGGGTTTTTTCACTTTCTCCAATAACACAGATGTTATTCCAGTCGAAGAGACCAAACCAAATTCTATATTTATTTTTGATGACATTGCTTGTGAAAAACAAGACACAATTCGAGTATACTTTAGCATGGGTCGCCACCATGACCTAGATAGTTTTTATTTGTGCCAAACGTATACAAGAATACCCAAGCACCTGATTCGAGACAATGCAAATTTCCTCATTGTCTTCAAACAGGACGATATGAATTTAAAACACATATATAATGACCATGTCAATTCAGATATGACATTCAATGTGTTTCAAAAGGTATGTGCAGAATGCTGGAATGCTGACTACGGCTTTTTAGTTATTGACAAGGAAAGTCCTTTAAATGAAGGACGCTATAGAAAAGGTTTTGACTGCTTCCTTATGTTATAAAAAAGATATCACATTTCAGTTCATATCATATGTAAAGTGATGTTCTATGAGAGCAGTTCAGAGCAGTTCAGTGAGCAGATTGTAGCAGTAAAAAACACTTCAAACCAGTTTGAGACCCATCAGTATTCTTCAGTTGAGATCAGTAACCTTAATATCAGATTCAGTTTAAGACCTGTTGAACGATTCTTTCGACGACTTCGAAACTTACTCACCACTTGTTTCTCTAAGAAAATCTAATCATCATGAATATAGATGTTAAACTAACAAAAGAACTAATCAAAACTACAAATGCTCTACGAAAGAAATACAAAGTTCTTAAGACTGGTAAAGAAGCTTACGAAACTCAAATTGAAGAAACTTTTAAGCCACTTACGGAACTACTAAATGAGTTAGTAAGACAATCAAGTATCAAAAAAGATCAACATCAACAACAACAACAACAACTACTACAAAGTACCTTTCTTAAGGGAGGCCCTTTAAAAAAGATAAAACTTGACTATGAACAACAACAGCATGATGACGAATTTACTACACCAAACACTTCTATTGCTGATAATTCGCCCATTTTAACAACAACAACAACAACAACAACTGATGATACGCCAAAAAGAACAAAAAAACTATCGAAATATCTTGCTAGTCATCGAAACTTTGCAGAACGATTGTCACAAGAAGAATTGCATCTAATACCTAAAAAAGGTGCAGGGAACTAACTTCACGGGCACTACCTTCACATGGGAATTAACTTCACCACTGGTGGGAACTAATTTCACTTTTTTTTGATGAAGTTAATTCCCACCGAAAGTGGGAATTAATTTCACTATTTTGTGGGAATTGATTTCACTTTTGTATGAAGTTATTTCCCTCGGTGGGTGGGAGATAACTTCACTTCTTACTACAGTAAATGATATAATTATCGTTATTGTGTTATTAAGTTTAGCATGATAAACTAAGCCCGCTTCTGCCGGCTTTGTATTATAGAATGCACTGAAGCTGCATTTGCAGCGAAAATAATTAAAACCAAATGTTTGCAAAGATCGACTTTAGTTTTAGTTAAAAATTCGCGCGAATGTTTAACTTAAACTAAAGTCAAACATTAGTAGCGAAAATAATTAAAACAAAATGTTTGCAAAGATCAACTTTAGTTTTAGTTAAAAATTCGCGCGAATTTTTAACTAAAACTAAAGTTAATCTTTGCAAACATTTTGTTTTAATTATTTTCGCTGCTAATGCAGTTTCTGTGCATTCTATAATACAAGTTGGAAAAAAAAAAACAAAATGTTTGCAAAGATCAACTTTAGTTTTAGTTTAAAATTCGCGCGAATTTTTAACAAACTAAAGTCAAACATTAGTAGCGATAATAATTAAAACAAAATGTTTGCCAAGATCAACTTTAGTTTTAGTTAAAAATTCGCGCGAATTTTTAACTAAAACTAAAGTTAATCTTTGCAAACATTTTTTTTAAATTATTTTCGCTGCTAATGCAGTTTCTATGATACATTCTATAATACAAGTTGAAAAAAAAAAAACAAAATGTTTGCAAAGATCAACTTTAGTTTTAGTTAAAAATTCGCGCGAATTTTTAACTAAAACTAAAGTCAAACATTAGTAGCGAAAATAATTAAAACAAAATGTTTGCTAAGATAAACTTTAGTTTAGTTAAAAACTCAATGCATACATATTTCTTTAACAGGTCTATCCCTTTTTGTAAAAACTTTTGCTTATAAATTAAAATAAATTGCTTAAATCCATATGATTTCTTTCATTTTTCGACAGTTTTTATTTCTTGAGATTTTCAAAATTTTGATGGGAATTTATTTCACACGATTTTTTGGTGAAATTAATTCTCACTTTTGGTGGGAATTAACTTCATCGAAAAAAAGTGAAATTAGTTCCCACCAGTGGTGAAGTTAATTCCCATGTGAAGGTAGTGCCCGTGAAGTTAGTTCCCTGCACCCCTAAAAAATATATAGATTTATTTATGAATAATTCCAAAGATATTGATAAGACGTATGGTGCACGTTTTAAAGATGGAAAATGGTTCATTGGTAATGCCGAGTTCAAAATCCATGGAAAATATATAAAAGTTAAAAATAAAACCTACAAAGGAACATATGGCTTGTATGAGCTTATATTTATGAAAAACCCCAGTAAAAATATCTACACCAAAGAAGATATAGAAAACTATAAGACTATACTATTTGCAACCAATGCACATAGAGATGCTTATGATTCACAAAAACAGGTGCATGGCAATAAGGGGTATAAGTATAAGCAAATTATAAGTAAATTAAGCAATACTCCAGCTTCATCATCATCACCATTATCTCCACAATCTGGAAGTGGGTTAATGCAATTGAAAAAATTTAAAAAAGATTATTTATATTGGGATGATCCCAATGAACTTGTAGATCGAATGAGACTTCTTATCGCTTCACAACAAGCTGGTAACAACAATCATTCTAATGAAATTGTTTCCATCATTGAAGAACTCAAAGAAGCCAATATAATCAAATAAAAATAACAATAAAAAAAAAAAAAAAAATAACAAACATGAGTGTTGATAAATTTGGCCGTTTTTCAAATAAAACCCCTCTCAGAGGACAGAGAGGGAAACAAGGAGAGAGAGGCTTTACTGGGCCACCTGGTGAGGGATTTTTAAAAACAGAGAACGGTAATTACGATATAGGCTTTAAACGACTAACAAATGTTCAAAAACCGAAACAACTGGAAGATGCTGCTACTAAACAATATGTTGATGACGCGTATGATCGGCTTATAGATTATATTCAATTGAAAATTGTTGAAAAATTGCAAAAGCAACTGCATGACTACACGGAGGATATGAAGAATTATTATGGAATTATAACTGAAAATAAAGAAGTGAATACTATTTAAATTTAGTCTACAATTTACCAGCTCAGTGTAAGGACAAGTCGATAAATATAATATACCTATTATGTCTGGCATAGAAATTTCATTGATTTCTGGCGAAATCTTGCAGTTTTTAAAAGCAAACCAACATAATATCATAGAAGAACATCGCGAGGAGCTTTTAAATAGTATAGTCTTTTTGAAAAGTTTTATTAATATATCTACCACAACTTCAAAACATGGATGTCATTTTATAATTGTCCTTGGTAGTCGGACTTATGTCAGGACGGACCAGATACCTGTGCATGCTTGAAAATAGAATGTTAAGAATAAAAAAGTTAATGTGCCTGTATAAAAGGCTAAAATAAATAAATACTTTTGTTTTTTATCATTCACTTCAAAGATGAGTCTAAGAAACGTTGTCGACGAATTACATAAGCCTGCTCGAAGGAATTTTTCAAGAAGGCGAGTCATTATCAAGGGGATAGATGATTTATGGCAAGCTGATCTAGTCGAAATGATTGTGTACTCTTTCGATAACGATAATTATCGATATCTTCTTACAGTTATTGATACTTTTTCTAAATTCGCTTGGACGGTTAAAAATAAAAATAAAACTGGAATTATTGTCACTAATGCTATGAAGGATATATTTAATAAAGGTCGCCACCCAAAAAATGTACAAACACACGATGGAAAAGAATTTTTTAATACGCATTTTCAAAGTCTAATGAAACACTTTAAAATCAATCATTACTCTACATTTAGTGTTGTCAAAACATCAATTGTCGAACGATTTAATCGTACTTTAAAAACTCTTATGTGGAAAGAATTCAGTTTTAATGGCTCATATCGATGGATTGATATTGTAGAAAAACTTACAAAAATATACAATAATTCCAAACATCGGATTATAAATATGATGCCTGTTGAAGTCAATGCTACAAATGCAAAATTATTACACTCCAAAATTTATAATCGCATTAAAATTCATATTACTCCAAAGTTCAAAGTTGGGGACCTTGTCAGAATAAGTAAATACAAACATGTTTTCGATAAAGGATACACGCCGAATTGGACCAGAGAAATCTTTAAGATAATCAAACTGCAACGTACAAATCCAGTAACATACTTATTGGGAGATTACCAAGGACATCCCATTAAAGGTGGATTTTATGATCTGGAACTGCAGAAAACCAAGTTCTCCGATACATATCTAATCGAAAAAGTACTTCAAAAGAAAAAAGATAAAATATTTGTTAAATGGCTTGGCTTTTCATCAGATCACAACTCTTGGATACCTATCCCTAAAGAGACGTCATAAAATAATGATACAACATATTTGTTTTGTTATATATATTTTT
The DNA here is from genome assembly GCA_916050605.2 of Platycheirus albimanus. Taxonomy (NCBI): domain Eukaryota; kingdom Metazoa; phylum Arthropoda; class Insecta; order Diptera; family Syrphidae; genus Platycheirus; species Platycheirus albimanus. Next base: position 233,369,024 of record OU696696.1, on the reverse strand, counting down.
TTTTAATAAAAATTCTTTATTGACTCATTATAAAGTTATGTATATACAGTTTTTTTTAAGAAATATTCATTTGGTATGTTTGTTTCATTGTTTTGAAGTCCAGTAATTCGACATCGGATTTATATTCAAGATCCTCCTTCATAAAGATTTCAACTTCTCCATTACTTAAGACTCTCTCAGTTTCATATTCATGATATTCGTAACATTTAATATTGAGTGTACGCAAATTATATTTGCTATCATACGAACATCGAATTGTTAGTGCCTTGTCATCGTCAAACTCAAGCTTGAAATGTCAATAAAACACATCTTTACTTTGAATGATTCCTGATATTTCAATTTCTTTTTTAATTAAGTCTTGTCTAAAACTCTCGATTGCTTCTTCTACGGTTATTATTTTCTTTTCCAGAATTGGCGTTTTTGTTGTTGTTACATCGGATGCTGCATCATCATTATCATTTTGATATGATGTTGTATCCCATTTCGTAGTATTAGGTAAATTAGTACCATTTGTATAGGTTAACAAACTCAGCCGGCGCGGCCAGTGCGCTGCACCACCACAACACTGACCATGACCATGACCAAGGGCCTTAATAGAAACACACAAAATCTACCCTTCATATTATGCTTTGATGACAAAGCCGACAACGTAGACGACGACAACGACGACGACAACAAAGACGATGCCGCGGCGTATTTTTTTTATAGCTAACCTTCAGACGACGACGACGACTACGATGCCGACGACCGACGACACCCAAGGAAATTTTTTTTTTTCTTGATGGTTAAGCTTATCATCTAATTCATTATTTCAATCCACCACCATCACCCAAAATAAAACATTTTAAATTCTTATCACATCATTTACGTTTTGTTTAGTTTTAATAAGCTCAAGGTTATATGTACCTACTCTCATTATATTTCAAACAATATTTTTTTTATTTTTTCAACTGAAAAAAAAAACCTACCAACAAATTTAATACAAAGTACCACTATTTCAACCCACCGTCACCACCACCAACCACCACCACCACCACCACCACCACCACCGCCTCAAAATATATTCTTATCACACATATTATACATACATTTTAACTTTATTCCAACATACCCTATTACGTCATACATACCTACCTATTACGTCATACATACCTACCAGAAAAATTGGTTCCCAGGCTGAGGAGGGGCCATACCTACTGAGAAGCACTTTCCATCACATTAATTACTCTGGGAGGATTTGTCACTTCTTAGGTGGAGTCATCAGGAATCGAACCCAGGACCTTCGGCGTGGCAGTCCGACACACTCACCACTACGCCACGGGGTAGCACCTTGAACATGTGTGCTATATAACAAAAAACCTATTTAATGAGAAAAAATGAGATAAAACCTGAAACTGATTTGCTTATAAAAATTTGTATAACTTTAAATATCATAAACAAACGATTTTATGGTCAACAATACTTGGATTGTTCCCTAGTCACCCACCTTGCTAAAACAAGTAATGTGCATACCAATTACCAATCCAGTATAGCCTACCAAATTAATGTTGTATAGGGTAAAACTTTACATAACATGGGCTGACAACTTTTGAGATTCGTGACAAAATGCACTAAAAATGCATTTCTTTCAAATTACCTTACCGAATTTTTACCAAACTACACATAAACCTTTGTAGACATCCTCAGAAGATCCTTCCATAAGATTTGTTATTAATTTGACATAATGGATTAAAAATGCATGTTCCACCCAAATTTATTTATGTATGTATTTAAAAAAATAATTCCGATCATGCACATGCTGCTTTCAAATTCTTTATTTAAAAATTATATTAGATCCAAAAGATTTAGTATTTTCACTGAAGTTCTTTATGGTACACAATATTCTTCGTTTTATTTTCGTGTGCAAACACGTACAAACTGGAAGGTTTTTCAACACGTGAGCACGCCACATACAATTGACCATATGAGAAACATGGGAATTCAAGATGGACAAACATCCAGCGATTGTATTTGCGACTTATTAATTGTCATAGCGAAAGCAAGAGGTACAGGACATTGAAGGCGCTTTAATGCAAATGGCAAATCGTTCAGAATAAGCGGAACCCGCGGAATAAGAACATCTTTGCCTTTGAATTTTCACCTCAAAATTGTTGCATGAATGTCGTTTGATTTGAGATTCTTCACAAACAAACGCGTTCCGTTACAAAATTTCGGTGCATTTAGGTTGCGCCATCCATCACGGAGTCGACGGATTGGTATGAATGTAACTCACCGGCAATTTGATTTTGAATGACGAAATTCAAATGATCAACGTCTTTGTTTTTCGCAGCCAAAATCGCTCTTACACTCAAACAATCATGGTCAACGTAATTCTGAGCGATATTCGGGAAAACATTTGTAATAAGCTCTTCCAGCGATGTTGAAAAGTGGCAAAAATTCGGGGCAAATTCAATCAGGCCGGTGATTAAGTCGACTGGAATCACGCCATTGCCCATCGCCAACAGTTGCCTGGAGAACTCTACAGCAGACTGGCTATTTTGTAAAGCAACTCGCATATTCGTTTTCAATTGCATTTTCTTCACATATCGCCATAAAGCCGACGTTTTCAAGCAAGCGTTCAATTCATCTGCTGGAGTTGATCTTGAAATGACAGGCAGCGTTTGACGAAAATCGCCTGACAACAAAATCATTGCACCACCGAAAAGTCGTTTAACATTTCGGAGATCTTTCAACGTGCGATTAAGGGCTTCCAGCGCACGTTTGTGAGCCATTGTACACTCGTCGCATATGCTTATCTTACATTGTTGCAATACTTTCGACATCTCACAGTTCTTTGAAATGTTGCATATAGGTTCTTCGTCAACTTTCATATTCAATGGCAATTTGAACGACCGCCTTCCAACAACGTAGCCGCTATCCCAGAAGTAGCGAGTGCCAAAGCAATCTCAGACCTCGATTGAATCGTAGCCAAAATAAGTGAAATCAAGAATGTTTTTCCAGTTCCACCGGGCGCATCAAGGAAGAAAATGCTTCCATATCCGTTATCGACTGCCTGCATCAGTTCATCGTGCACTTGCTTTTGTTCTGGATTCAAAATTTGGCAATACAACTCGATCAAAATCCATTTCTCGCTCCAATTCTCGATTAAATGCGTCATGCATTATACGATTTGGTGATTGCTTTCCCAAATTGCTCAAAAAATTTCCACTCATGAGCAGGTACATATTCTCAATCAAAATCAAAGCTTCGTTGCGCATTTTGTCTGACATCTCTATTCCATTATCCGATGTCACAGTGCGAGTGCGATGCAAAATATCGTTGGCCATATCATCCTTGTATTTATTCCACAAATCTTGAGGATTCGATGGAAAACATGTGAAACTATGATTGGGAAGAGTGTTGATTCGCAGGCGCGGTGGTAGTGGCATCGGCCAGAGCCAAACCCCAATGATTATCGTTTTCAAGCAATTGCCTGCTTTGGCAGGCTTTTCGATATGTCGCAAGTAACAAACCGTCAACAGTCCGCAGCGATTATAACGAAGTGGGCCCACGAACATTGACCAAAAGCATTCTCAAATAGAAGCATTTGTGATAAATTATTTGATCATAAGTTGCAACTTTTGAGCTTTTGATTGATTGGGCTTAATTATCTTTTGTTTTTTTTTTATTGTTTTTTTAAAAAAAATATTACATAAATTTACATTAAAAATTCTAACTGTTGCTTGGCGACTTTCTTTACAAATTTAAAAACTTTAAACAACACTTAAATAAATTAATTCTTTTAGATTATGTTGTGGTCAATGTTAAATTAATTTATTACATGAATAGACATAATATTTCAAATTGCCTATTTTTGTTTAGGTTGTCTAACTAATGTTTTTTTATCTATTTGATACTTTATAAAGATGAAAATTGTTTTATGAAGTCAATGCAATAGCATAAATTTAAAGCTATAAATCAATCATATTCTTAGTGAATTCCCAACACAAATGGTTTTAGGAGTTTTGACCGCAAGATTTACAGTTAAAAAGTTATAGCAATTCAAAGAATAGTACTAATCGAACTTATTTTATGAACTACTTTAACCCCAAACATTTTAATGAAATTAACCATTTTTGAGTGAATTAAAAAAAACTGATTTTCGTGACCTTTTACCTTGAATAATCTACGGCACAGGCGCTAGATTTTATGTGAATTTTGAGACAAATTTTGGAATACCAAAACGAAGGTGTGTAGGTACCAATTTTCACCTTATTATATCTCTTTTTTAATTTGACTGGGCTATCATATTACATGAAGCTGAAGATCGCTCCATTTCTTTTTTTCTTTTTCGTTTATAGTTGCAGAATGCAGACCTCGAAAAATATCAATGATATTGGAAAATTTCCAACACCAAAATGTTGGGCACAAATTTGTCCAGGGGCGATGTATGTTCCTTTTTTTTAAATTTAATCCCGTTATATTTTTTTTTAAATTAGTTCTTAAGCTTTGAAAAATAATTTTTTTTTAGGAATGCAGATAGACGAAACTAACGGTCCTTTGAACTAAATAAAAATGGAACTGTGTATAGCAAACCTTACTTTAGGACATAACGGACATCGCCCCTGGCCAAATTTGTGCCCAACATTTTGGTGTTTGAAATTTTATAATATCATTGCAAGTTTTCGAGGTCTGCAACTCTAAAAGAAAAAGAACCTCGGATGCAGCGATCTTCAGCTTCATCGTAATTACTTAGTTTATAAAGATTCAAATAAAACAAATGTTAAACATTATATTCATTTATTGTCTTTAACATTTTATAACTTTTATTCATATATTTTAGTTAGGAACTTTATATTAAGCATACAATACTTTTCCAATTCAAAATCAACCAAAAAGACTTTTCTGTGATTAATGTTTCATAATTTTTACTTGCGATTATAGGTACTATAGGGCAAGTTATGGATTCGTGCAAAAAAAATATTTTGAGATAACAAGATAAATCATGACATTACAATGATGGAGAAGTCCAAAAAAGTATGTCTGGAAATTCCGTCCGTCTGTCTGTCTGTCTGTCTGTATGTCTATTCGCGCTTCTAGAGCCTGAACGGATGGGCCGATTTGCTTCAAATTTGGTATCTAGGATTTATTTGGCCGTCCCTCGGAACATTTTTTTAGGTGCCGTGACTTAAGGGCAAGTGACTTAAGGCCAAATTTGCTTGTTTGGCCTTATGTCGCTTTGTGAAAGCGACATAAGGCCAACTTTTAAGAGTTGGCCTTATGTCACTTTGCAAAGCGCCGTAAGGCCAATTTGGTGTTATGTCACTTTGAAATGTTTTCTCCTTACCTAATTATCTTTTGGACGGCACTTTCAGCATTGTGCCATCATGTGGTTAGAAACAACTGCTTATTGTACATTTCTCACACGACAGTCATGTAAGTTTATTTTCCTAAATACATAACATATATTTATACCCTATTCCATAGAATGGGTATATTGTATTTGGTGTGGAGTTTGTAACATAGAGAAATAATACCGTTAGGTATAGAAAAGTATATATATTCTGACTCAGAATCAAAAGCCTAGTCGATTTAGCCATGTCCGTCCGTCCGTCCGTCCGTCCGTCCGTCCGTCCGTCCGTCCGTCCGTCCGTCCGTCCGTCCGTATGTATACTCTCTAGAGGTCGCAATTTTTGAGCTAGAAAGCTGAAATTTGATATATATAATCTTTGGTTCAAGAGTAAGGCTAAGTTCTTGAACCGGTAAAATCCGCCCACAAACACGCCCACAATCGCCATTTTTGTTGAACAACCTCAATTTGGTAAAATTATATTATGTTTTTTGTACAGTTACGATAAAAGCATAACGCTAAAATTTTTCACATGTAAGCTTTAGGTAAACTTTCTTCCAGTAAAATAAAAATATTTCAGTTTGGGCGTGGCTTACGCCTATTTTTCATACAAAACCATCAATATTGTTTTTATAAAATAACAATTGTTATATTAAAGCGAAAAACATTAAATTTTGTGGGTCTTACTGGCACATAAACATCTTGTGTATGAAATCAAAAAAATTGATTTTGGGCGTGGCTGACGCCCACTTTTCATTAGAAACTATAAAAAAATTGTTTTTGTAAATAAACGGTATTTATAATTAATCCGCAAGCCAAAATTTTGCGTCTCTTAATAGAAACGAAAAGATTTGTGTATGAAAAGAAATTTTTGAATTTTGGGCGTGGCTTACGCCTACTTTTCATGCAAGAACGAAAAACGTAGCCTTAAGAATTTAAGGCATTTCCAATGTTTAATTTAAACCTTTTTCCTTCCGTTCGTTATTTGAGAAATATATCTCTACATTTTCTTTTGTACATTTTTTCAATACGCCCACTTTTAAAGGCGTGATTTTGGTAAAATACCTTTGTTCAGGTAAGATTGTTTAACAACTACTCGATTCAGCTGTAGTCTTACACATATGCCTAAATACTGAAAAAAGTGCAGTTAGTGCTTCAAATTTTTAAGACACGCCCACTTTTAAGGGGCGTTTCCGTCAAAAGTCGTATAATGCATTAATTTTTTTAACGTTTTTTAACTATCGGTCGCAGTTTTGAAGTAAACAGATGAACACTTAGATTTATATTCCTTGGTTACGTAGCATCTAATCTAATTTTTAAAAATTTAAGTTTTTTTTTTGTTCAAATCGATCTGCAAGAATAAAATTTAATGTCACTGAGCTCATATTAATTGCCTTGGCAATAAAAAGTCTTAACTTTGGGCGTGGCGCACTCCTTTTTTTATTGCGCCAGCACTAATTGAACATAACACCGCATAAAATTAATGTTATTGAATTTTTTCTGTCTGCTAAAGAAGAATTTTGTTTCTGAAACATCGGCTGTTTGCTGGAGGCAGACGCATGCACATACAAAAATATGGGGAATAGGGTATCCAACAGTTCGTTGCAAACGTACTGTAGCTCTCGCTTATGTTTTTTTACTGCATTTTAACTCATAATATTTCCAACTTTCTACAGGTGGTGCTAGTATATGTTGTTTTATCAAAGAATAAAAGAAATATAAAATAATTAAAAGTTCGAATGGGTGCAGAGTATTTTTTTTAATAATATTTATATTTAGATATATATGCTATAGTACCTTCATTTAATTCCTTCTCTCTTATAAAAAAGAAGAGAAACAATTTAACAAAATGAAATTAGCAATAGCTGTTTATTTTTATTTAAACCCAGCTTGATATACTTTGACTTCATTCAATCTTAAAGATTTTTTAATTAAAAAGAAATAATAGCAAAAATTCGCGCGAATTTTTGCTATTATTTCTTTTTAATTAAAAAATCTTTAAGATTGAATGAAGTCAAAGTATATCAAGCTGGGTTTAAATAAAAATAAACAGCTATTGCTAATTTCATTTTGTTAAATTGTTTCTCTTCTTTTTTATAAGAGAGAAGGAATTAAATGAAGGTACTATAGCATATATATCTAAATATAAATATTATTAAAAAAAATACTCTGCACCCATTCGAACTTTTAATTATTTTATATTTCTTTTGTTCTTTGATAAAACAACATATACTAGCACCACCTGTAGAAAGTTGGAAATATTATGAGTTAAAATGCAGTAAAAAAATATATGTTATGTATTTAGGAAAATAAACTTACATGACTGTCGTGTGAGAAATGTACAATAAGCAGTTGTTTCTAACCACATGATGGCACAATGCTGAAAGTGCCGTCCAAAAGATAATTAGGTAAGGAGAAAACATTTCAAAGTGACAAAAAAATAAAATATTACATTTGCCCTTATGTCTATAAAAAATTTGTCCTTATGTCGCTTTGCAAAGTGACATAAGGCCAACTCTTAAAAGTTGGCCTTATGTCGCTTTCATAAAGTGACATAAGGCCAAACAAGCAAAGTTGGCCTTATGTCACTTGCCCTTAAGTCACGGCACCATTTTTTTACTTGCGATTATAGGTACTATAAGGCAAGTTATGGATTCGTGCAGAAAAAACAATTGAGATAACAATCACACATGACATTACGTTGATGGAGCAGTCGAAAAAAGTGGGTCTGGGAATTGCGTCTGTCTGTCTGTCTGTACTGTCTGTCTGTCTGTCTGTATGTCTGTTCGCGCCTCTAGAGCATGAACGGATGAGCCAATTTGCTTCAAATTTGGTATTTAGGATTTATTTGGCCGTCCCTCGGAACGTATTTTTAATTTTTGCTCTAGGCCCAAAAATAACGGCACCTGCCATACAATCGGGAAGAAAAAAAAATTGATTTTCTCAAAAACGGCTATAACGATTTTGATAAAACTTTAAGAATGCTATTTTCTTAAGGCAGTCTATCTTTAAGTTAGAAATTTTTCAAATCAAAATTGTCGTTAGCTTTACATTCGATTTCAATAAAATTTTGGGCATTTTGACATGCGAGTTGCGTACGATTGCCTCAAGAATGATGTTGAAGAGGTTACATGACAGCGAGTCACGCTGTCGTAAGCCTTTCTCGACATAAAACGGGTCGTTAGTGTTCTTACCAACCTTGACGGAGCAGCGCGAGTTCTCCATAGTCATCCTGCTTAATCGAACGAGTTTAGCAGGGATGCCAAGAATTGACATGGCTCTGTATAGCTCGTTCCTGTTCACGCTGTCATAGGCGACTTTAAAATCGATAAAGAGGTGGTGAGTATCGATCTGGAATTCTTGGGTCTTTTCCAAAATCTGCCGAAGTGTGAAAATTTGGTCAACGGTTGACTTACCGGGCCTGAAACCACACTGATAGGGGCCAATCAGTTCACGTGCGAAAGGGTTCAGACGTTCACACAGAATGGCCGACAAAATTTTATAGGCGACATTTAGGAGACTTATACCTCTGTAGTTGGCGCAGCTTAGAGTAACTCCTTTCTTGTGGATAGGGCTCACAATGCTGAGGTTCCATTCGTCAGGCATACTTTCATCCGACCAGATTGTATAGATGAGTTGGTGTATGCTCCTCACCAAGTCATCTCCCGCTGCTTTGAAGAGTTCAGCCGAAAGGCCATCAGCTCCAGTAGCCTTGTTGGACTTTAGTTTAGATATTGCTATCCGAATTTCTTCTTGGTCGGGAGGACGGAAATTTTGTTCATCATCATCCAAATCGAATGGACAATTCTGCCTGACAGCGATTAGTTGGTTCTCTTCGCCGTTTAACGGTCTGCAGAAGTGTTCTTTCCAAATTCTCAGCACCGACTGTGTATCTACAACGACATTCCCACCCTCGTCTCTACATGCTTCCGCTCGGGCTTTGTAACCCTTGGACGAATGCTTTACCCTTTATTAGAACTTTCGAACATTGCTTCTGCCGTAGCACCCCTCAATAGATTCAACCATTCGTTTTTCCAGTTATCTATTTTCTTCTGAAAAGCCGATGTTCCTCTTTCCTCTTTTGCTGGTAAACCGCACGGGAAGCGCTCTTGGCAGCTCTAGTTCTGGCATTCAGAACTGCATGATAGGCTTCGTTTTTGGCAAAGTGTGCGAGCCTGCACTCATCATCAAACCGAGTATATTGATTTTTTTTAATTTTTTGTAATGTTAACTACAGATTCACATATATTTACATACTCAAATAAATTTCAAAATATTTTTTGGAAACGTTTTTCAAAAATAAACTTTAAAAAAAAAAGTGGTCGAACGATTTTCAATACTTTTTTTCCTACATTGAAATATAGCTTTGAAATTTTATTGCATATTTAAATTTTCCGAGAAAACTCTTAAACTAATTTAAAAAATAAAAGAATTTTCGAAATTATTTAATTTTTTTTTTCATATCCATATAATGCAGCCACTATGCAATTGCTTATCGTAAGAGCAAGTTCGTGCGACCGAGTCGTGCATTTTATTAATTTTGCTTTTTAAATGCGTATAGGACCATATCACCTTAATTTGTTACACAAACATTTGCGCGGACTACTATGGTAGACAGTTGACTTTGGGACTTAACTTTAAAACTATGCTTTCCCGAACCAATGAAAGGAAATATTTTTATCTGTTGATAAATTTAGATTAGAAGGCTCCTGCATAAAAAACCTTTAAGTTATGAGCAAAACTGTTACTGTGGTCTATTATAGTAAGCCAAGCTTGTACTCCAGTGTTAAAGATTTAAATGCCGTCATTTATACAAAATTAGGTAAAAGTAAGAATTAAACAATTAGAATCCCATTCCGTAGACGCAATCAATATAAACACAGATAATATGACAAAATCTCAAGTGGAGTCCATAGAAAATATAGTCCGAAAATTTCCATCCTTACTGTACCTATGTAACGTTACTAAGAATTAAGATTATTATTACTTATAGTTTCGCTGAGATCCATCCATCTTTAATAAGTATACAGACAGGGCCAGACTAGACAAGAACACAATCCTGCCTCAATCTGGGTGCAATCTGTAAGTCAAGATAAAGTTAGAAAGAGTGTATCTATCTTCTCAAAATCTCTACCAACTACCCAACTACATAACCACATATTTACGTAACCAGAAAACTTATCATTGGGTTGACCCAGAACCGACCTACTGCGGCTGACCTCAAAAAGCCACTAGAAGAACAGCAGAGAGCAAGAATACTAGGCCTGTCCAAAACCCACAAGTGACGTCTGAATGCTTGTAGCTCACTTGAGCAGTAACCACTATACTAAAAACCATATACATCAAAATGTACTAAGATCCTATTTAGCTTTACCTATCCACACCACCAAGACCAAAGACCATCGTATACAAGAGCGGCATCCTCGTAATGATGTCCCCGAATCATCGTTGGCTTATGAAAAAGAGAGGAGACAATAGAAAGAACCCTGAATAAACAACAACAATTACTTGTGTGTGCTTAGAAAAATGCTTATCGGTTCAGTATAGTTCGATAGAACGAAAAAACCTGTTATTGGCTTACAACTTTCATGTGGGTGCGGTGGCGTAGTGCGTAGTGCCTTAGCTCCTCACACGCTAGGTCGCTTGTTCAAGCCCAGCTCGGGCAAAAGTTCTTCAAAAATTAAATTGAACATAAAGCGATTAAGCACCACTAAAGGCGTCAGAGAAAAGTTACTTTAATTTAGATTAGTTACTTTAAATAACGTTACTTTATGTGACCAACCATCATAATTCTTAATATCTTTCACTCTTTAATTTTACTTATCTTTGCTCCGTATAAGAATCTTTAAAAAGACCGTTTTATTCTTGAAACTTCTTGATATTTGCCAAATAACAATCGAATAACGTATTCATACTTCCGAGTATGAGTCTTTACAAAGACAGTTACCGTTTACGAACTCTACTGCAAATCATAAAAAAATAAAATACAAAATCCGTGGCCTGTGTGCGTTTCGCCCAAGTATGAACGGTGGGCTCATCAGTTAGATGCCGCTCATACTCTTCTAAGACGCACTTTTGTTCGATAAAATCGACACTATATATAATTTTTAGTGCAAAACTACACTGCGAATTATATATTTTTAGGGAGCTTTATAAAAAGCATAAACCCTAATAAATGCCATGCTCGTTTGGCCAAATAATAGATGATTAAGAAATTCAAAGAAAAAATATTCAATTGAAAAAAGTTAAAAGAAAAATCGTCTTGCAAGAAAAATTGACTCTTATTCAGAACTAGAATACCCAAAACTTGTATGACTTTATAGTGAACTGTACCGAGATATGATTGTACGAACGAATGATCTTACAACCGATTGAAAACTCAAATATTAACCGTAAGCGAAATCAAGAAAGCTTTAGAACGTCCCCAAATGAAAAATATTTGTGTGTGCACAGAACCCATAAACAAAATTATGGACCGTTTGTCTAAGGGATATGCTTTAAGGATTCAGCACCAATTTCCAATTCGTAAAAGGCACGCAGAGAAGTTCAAGGAAAGGATGAAAATTTAGTGTAATAATAATAAAGAATATAGCTAGTTTTACCAAATATGATATTTATAAAAGTACGTTCTATAATATGAACCAAATTCTATCTGAAAAATATCTTTGCTTTAACAAAAGCCTGTTATGGTTTCGGATTACTATTAACTTTTTTGACTCGCGTACGACATCCGCTCAAGTATGAAGTTATCGTTTCTCTTTCTGTAAATTATTTCTACTTGGTCGAAGTTTGCTCTTACAAGTCATCGAGCTTGAATTCTTCTTGAGGTCTTTCTGTACTTAATGTATTTTCTTTCAAAGTGTAAAGTGAAAAATAATTAAAATAATTAAAAATATACAAAAAAAAGTTAAATATGAGTGCTTACAAACAAACTATACTACAAATAATATTCGTACATACATATGTTTATGGAGCTTTTGTGCTCTATTGGCGAAGGGTGTATTGTGATGCGACGATCGAAGAATGTATTGATTTTTTCCGATGCCAATATATATCACTATCAACTGTAGCAATGTGTGCAAATGAATGAACATTCGAACTTCTTATAAGGAAGGCAAATGAAACATCATCCGTCGATACCGCAACACAATTCTAGTAGATATGATATGTGTATGTTGATTACGTTGCCAATGATAAAACTTTTGTAGAGTACTTATAGGTTGCACAGTGTGGGGATAAAAGTGAGTATGTTTTTTCTGAGGTATCGGACTGATACCAAAAGTATGCATAAAAAGGCAGATTACAAAATGTATTGCATATGCAACTGGCGTAGTAAATAAGTAATTAGCAAGTATTTTTGGTAAGCATACTGGTAAGTATAACTTCATAATTTTAAACGGAGCAATATATATGTATATACTCGTGGATGAGTATAAACAGGACGTGTAAGTGAGTATAGAGCTGTTTAATGGTAAGTATATAACCAAAACTCTCAAAGGGAATATAAAGAAAGAAATAATAATCTTTACTCTTCTTTAAGGAATCTTTACGGTGCAGTAAATTTAGTGAAATGGGATAAAATAATGTACATTTTAGATCCTCTAGTAAATTGTGATACTCTAGACTAAATTTTGGTACTCTATCGAGAACTTACCGTAAATTGGAGTAGTAAACTGGTGTGCCAGATGGTCGAAAACCTTGTGCTTGTGACGTCGATGAGTGATTCTTAATAGTTCGCTGCTCTCTTCAAAATAACTACAATTTGGACCCGTGGATACAATCTGTGCACCACGTTTCAAAGTGTCTTCAAATTGTAGGTTACCTGAAGGATATATTTCATACAATGAAATATCGTGGAACACTTTTTACATATGTGCTGGTGCTTCACCGCACGTGATGTCCGAACTGAATCACTTTTCTTGATGTTTTAGGCACAAATGATAATGAGTATACTGACGCTGTCGTCGTGCGTCGAACGCTCTAGCGTTTCGTTTCACTCGATCAGTCTGACACACAATATTTTAATAAAATTTTACAAGATTTACCTGGAGTTTTCTTGCTTTTCACTTATCTTGATTATGACACTAATTTTGGTGGGGCTGACATGCCCATTAATCCACTTTCGTTGATTCTCCCGTTGAATTCCCTGTAGATCCAGTCGATTTGGGTACACATACTATTCGTTTTGTATTCCATTTTATTTTACAACTTAATTAACAAACTTCCAAATCGTACATGCTGATGCTGGGTGCTGTCGTCGTCCGATGCACACACTGCTACCTCCTGCCTCGATGTAAAAACTGCTACCTCCTGCCTTGATGTCTCTAAACACTATTTCTCCTTCCTGCCTGATTCTCAGAATAATTCCTATGGGTACGCTGGGTATCCGTCATTGGGAATACCTTATATTCCTTAAAAAAAAGTCACCAATACCTAAATGAAGGGAATATGTCTGGTTGATTAGCGAAAATAGGACAATTTCCTACAAAAAATGGATTTCTGACTTTAAGTCAAAATTCTGGCTATCCCAGCAATAAATCTATAAAAAGCTATATCCTAACTAAAAGAAGAAGTAATTCCCCTTACCTTGATGTACTTTGTCCTCATTAAAGTTGTATGATGTCGCCGAAATTTTACGATTTTTAATTATTTTAGTTTTGTTGTTAAAACACTACTAAAAAAAATACTTTTTTTATTTGAAGGGGCCACTATGAGGGTGGTCCTCCCACTTTGATGGTTAGCGACAGAAGAAATTGAAAAATTCCAGTAGGCTAGCCTTTGTGTGTGTGTGTCTGGATTTTCGCAATTCCTTTTTTTTTTTTGCGTTGTGGTTGAAACATTGCTTTGGAATATTTTTGCCTTTTGGTGGTTGGGATCCCTGCACGTAAGGGTGCGTGCGCATTTGCTTACGTTTTGTAACGTGAAGTTACTTAATGTCATGCATGGATAATTTCGGTGGATATTTCTAGTACGTTATGCCAAATATATTTACCTGATTTTAGGCATAGAAAATACAAATGTCAAAGTGACATTTGTGAAGATAGAGTGGTAAGTATCAAATTTTAGAATGTTCGATTAATTTATTTCTTTTTCAGATTTCTTCTGGCGGTTGGTAAAGGTAAGTTTGTTAATGGATGTGGCGTTGGTGTTTGGTGGGTATTTGTGACAACTACCAGAAGTGTCAAAAAGTAGACCTTACAGCTTGAGGTTTTCGTCGCAAGTCCACTTGGGGCAATGTTACAAGAAAAACGTCGACTTTTATGTTGGATAACACAAAACTTTTACCCCTGCTTATTCGATTCTACTGATAACATAAACAATTAATCTCTACTGATACCTACAGTGAGAAAAAAAAATTAAAAACAACAGAGTCTCATGCACAGCTGAGCGTCGGGCACACAATTTATATACTTTAATATCACATAATTTATTTCTTTAAGTCTTTCGTGTGTGAAACACACCTATAAAATGGATCTATTGACCCTCTCACTTGCGTTGGACTGTGGAGCATACACTGCAGTCCTGTATTGTTTAACACCGAACATGTCCAACAATTCCTTAAAATCCTTACTGATGAACTGGGATCCGTTGTCCGAAAGCAAACTTTTAGGAACACCGTACACCAGGAATATATCGTTACGGAGGAACTTGATTACATTTAACGCCGTGGCTTCCCTCAGAGGTTTGATGAACACAAACTTCGTCAGCTGATCCACTACTATGACGATGAATGAGTTTCCGCTTTTAGATCTCGGGTATGACCCGAGAAAATCAACATACAGATGTTGAAATGGCCTTTCAACTTTGAAACACTCACCCATCTCCGTTCATAGGGTCATGTTGGAGGCTTTAGTGGTCTTGCATGTAACACACCGGTCAACGAACTGTTTAACCTGTGAGTACTTACCTGGCCAATAAAATCTCTACCTTAAACGATAAATGGTTTTCAGAACTCCTCCGTGAGATGCCCTTGGTGGAACATTTGCCATGGAAATGAGGGATTCCGTCAGTTTCGTTGGAATCCATAGCTTCCATGCCAAATCGTCCATCAAAGGGTTTCCCACTGAATGTTTGGTTCTTTTGTAAATAAAACCTTCTGAAATTTTTAAGTCAGGTAACCGATCTTGCTCCTCCTTGAAGCGATTGATGAGCTGAAGGTACTCTACTGACTTGAACTCAGGGTCCTCTAGGTCAATGTGGTGCACCTCCTCAGTTTTGACCTGTGCTAAACAAGAAAAGAAAACTTTCTGCTTTTAAGGCGTCAGCCTCATAAACCCTCGAGAGTGCGTCAGGGACCACGTTAAGAGTTCCCTTACGATGCTCGACCACAAAATCAAAACCTTGGAGTCTCATACTCCACCTGGCCAATCTGCCAGTCGGGTCCTTCAGGTTCATCAACCACCTCAAGCTAGAGTGATCGGTTAGTACCTTAAATCGGTAACCCTCTACATAGGACGTAAACTTATGAATCCCCAAAAACGTGGCGAGGCATTCGCGTTCAGATCCGCCTTCAGACAACCTTGCCCCACTTTATACCCGAGATAATGAAGTTCGCTCTAGCACAACTTCGACTTCTCAACGTTGATGGTTAGTCCAGCTTAACTCAAACGTTGGCTGACGATATTCAAAATTCTCAGGTGGTCGTCGAATGTCTTCGACACCACCAAAAGGTCGTCTAGATAGACGAATACTTGGTCCTGCAACTCCGTTGGGATTACCAAACTCATTAAATAAGTAAAGATCTGAGGAGCGTTGCAGAGACCAAACGACATCACCTTAAACTGATACAGAGGGCAACCTGGTACCGTGAAAGAAAGGCGCCCCACCAACCCCTCTATATGCGCAATTTAACGCGCATCTTTCTTCGTCACACTATTCACCTTGCGGAAGTCCAAGCACAATCGGTTCTTATCGGGTTTGCTCACTAGCACAACCGGGGAACTCCATGCGCTTGTACTTTCCTCAATGACTCCCAAAGAAAGCATGCGATCCAACTCCGCATACATAACGGCCTGAATCACTGGAGATACGGAATAATACCTCTGTTTGATAGGTATTGCGTCCTCCGTATCAAAAAAATGTTTTACCCAACTCGTCTTTCCTAGACCTCTGGCGGCAAACGAAGGAAAACTTCGAACCACCTGATGGAGTTGAGCAGACTTATCACTAGTCAGCTTGACTCGATTGAATAATCTTTCATTTATTTCTTCAGTCACGTCAAGTGACAAACCGGAGATGATATTTGGTGCTATTTGAAACTTTTGCCAGAAGTCTACCCCCAAGTACAACCGTTATGCTAACGTCGGAACGACGTAGAAATGCATCACATGCGTGGCACCTTTGTACTTTACTTCTGTAGATATCATCCCGCAATTTTTTTGTTTGTGTCCATCCGCTGTCGACACACTAGAATTAGTTTTTTTGATAGGAATGTTCTTCTTTTCCAGGTACTCCAAGGCATCTGTGCCTTAGCAACTGATACTGGCCCCTGAATCCGAAAGACCTAAAATCTTATCCCCCAATAATTCAACTGTAACGTAGGGACGAGGATCCCCAGAATCATTACCTAACGTTGTAGAAGCTATATTTCGGTAAGCATTCCTCTTCTCAATAAATCTTTCTCGCGTGCGTCTGGTGCGATTGGATATCTCCGGAAACGTCACAATTCGTTTTCGGATCTCATAATACTTTTTCAACCTTTCGTGAAAAGGTTTTCTCAAGAATTCATTGGTTGTTTTACTTTATTCAAAAGGAACAGTTGTTGTAGAAGCAACAACTGGTAATCCAACTGGTTTTACAATGGTTATAGGAGCTTTTTGAGTAGGTGGTTTAGCTACTTTTAAAACTCCGGATCTGTTTTGTAGGAACGAATCCCCCCGGATGGTGGATTGATCCGCTTCACGTTTCCCGCACACTTGGGACAGGTAGGACTAACATTCTGCGGTAGACCGCAAAGATAACAAACACCTTATCTCTTCGAATAGCACAATCACGAAAACCATGACCCACACCCTGGCAATACGGTTTGAGTTGGATCACGTTTGATTGCTTCAATTTCGGTAGGTATGGCAAGCGTCATTTCGCTACCTGGTTCTTCGCTTACTTCATTCACATAGCGTCTTACTGCTGGTCGCTGTGTGTTCGGCACAAAATTGCCACGCGTGTTCTCCTGCCGGTCAAGGGACTTCTCGATTAAACGACAAATATATGGTAATTGTCGCAGACTATGGGTACTATATGTGATGAGTAACTCCCACATCTTACGTCTGACGTTTAGCTTGATCGTCTCGATCAGTTCCTTCTCTGGCTTTGGAACACGCATGTGGCTATTCAAAAGCAGCAAGGCGTCGTAAAAATCGTTAAACGATTCGCCAGGCAGCTGCTTCCTGCCTGATATTTTCCTTGATAATTCTGAATCCGTCTCCAAGCTTCTAAGCAGTTCGATAAGAGCAGATTTCACAATTAACCATGGAGTATCTGGATTCCCCTTCAAGTAGATCCAGTACCAAGATTCAGCATGTCCACTCACGAAGTGATGGAAATTTGCAACTACTTTGTCCCATGTGACAACGTAACTTTAACTCACTCGGTCTAATCAAAAGAGAAAGTCGTCTATTGACATACTTTTCCCGTCAAATTTGATCCCCCACTTATGATATTGTGGTAGACGGGAATTTGAGTTACAGTTAGTTGGCGTAGGACGCAGAGGAGATGAAGATGGCTGGATATTGTTGAAGTTGAAGGCACTCATCGGCCTGAAATAATCGTCAACGCTAGAGCCTTGGACCATTGCTGCTCGAGGAACTACAGGTTCCGTAGGCCTAGCCATTGTGGTGCCATAGTTTGGCGTTGGGTAGTCAGCTAGATCTTGTTGACCTGGTGCTTGGGTTTTCTGTATTGCCACAGTAATGTCACGAGCTGCAGTTTCGGTGCCGTGACATTTGGCCATATGCCATATGGCCATATTTCAAAATATGGCCATATGACACTATTGAATTGTGTCATATGACCATATTTTAATATATGGCTATTTGTCGCTTTGGTAATGTGTCATTTGACCATATTTTCTTGTGTCATATAGCCATATTTTTAATTGGGTATCTGTAGAGTGTATACAAGTACACAAACATTCATACATCATATATACATAATGTACATTCATACTTCAGGGTTCAGGTATAATAATTGGTAGCTAGCGAAGCGAGCGGAAAAAAATTTGCCCAAAAGAGAATCAATTTGTATATATGATGTATGAATGTTTGTGTACTTGTATCATGAGCGAAGTGCACAATTATCAATTGTTTGTAGCCGCAAGCTGGTACAACACTAAAAATTCGCGCGAATTTTTTTATTTTCACACCCCAAATTGATTCTCTTTTGGGCAAATTTTTTTCCGCTCGCTTCGCTCGCTACCAATTATTATACCTGAACCCTGAAGTATGAATGTACATTATGTATATATGATGTATGAATGTTTGTGTACTTGTATCATGAGCGAAGTGCACAATTATCAATTGTTTGTAGCCGCAAGCTGGTACAACACTAAAGGTACCATCTAAAAGATAGTTCCTGCCCGAACCATTTTGCAAATTTTGAATCGCGGCTGCTATCGTCGGTGAAAGAAATATTGCATATGCAAAATTTTCTTTCGTTTTTGTTTTTGCAGTTTAAGAACAAGTTTTAAAGTGTCATTTGGCCATAATGGTCAAATGACACATTACCAAAGTGACAAATAGCCATATATCAAAATATGGTCATATGACACAATTCAATAGTGTCATATGGCCATATTTTGAAATATGGCCATATGGCATATGGCCAAATGGCACGGCAGCGCAGTTTCAGCTGGAACGACAGTCGGATGCTGTAAAGGAGCTTTGGGCGCTGTAGTGGTCTTAGGCCTAACACTTTTTGAAGTAGACGGAAGTTCATTTTTGTTTGTGCTAACTTTCAGAAGTCTAGCAACTTGACCAAGAAGCGCAGCTTGGCTTCTAGCCAATTCTTTTTGAAGAAACCTTCTTTCATCCAATCGATGAAGTTCGGTGTTAGCAGATACCACCTCTTGGATGTTAGAAGTATTCTCAGCGGCTAGTTGAAGAGCCAATTGCTGATCTACTTCTTGGGCAACGACACGACTGTCGTCTACCGGAACTACGTCTTCATCATCCGATCCTATCCTTCTAGGACCAGGTTGGTTAACCACTGGTTCAGGCGCATTACCCTCCCCACTTCCTTATGGTAATGGTGGTGAAGAAATAATTACATCGATCACGTTAGGATCGTGTGCGCTCGCGGCGATTTGTTTTCTTTTCGGTGCGCGAACCATTTCAGCCGTGAATAAGTATCTGATGCACAATACAAACAAAATTAAAAATAATAATACTTAAGATATACTGGTTTATATTTCAAATACTTCAATCTCAAAATAACTTCAAAAAATACCTAGAACTAAAACTTTAAAACCTGAATTTCTACAACTGACTTCCAAAACTAAGTCTGGAAACTCGGATATAGAGATTCCAAAATACCAAAAATATACTGAAAAACTAAACTGAATGGTGAGCACGATCTCAAATCTTAAAACTGAATGGTGAGCACTATCTCAAAACTTAAACTGAATGGTGAGCACTATCTCAAAACTTAAACTGAATGTCTTCAAGAAAACTTCAAAATTTCTCAAAAATACTATATAAAACCACCAAACTTCACGAACAAAATTAAAAACTTGAACAAATGTAGAATTGGATGTATGAGCTTCGACTGAAATCGAAGCTACTTGAGAATTGAACTGAAAAATTGGAAATGGGTATTCTTTCGGATGACTGTTAGCCTTCGCAACAGACGTGCGTCAGGAAAGATATCACTTGTTAAGTGTTTATTTTTAGAACTTTTTTTTAATGCACCGAGCTGAATTAATAAAAACAACCGGCACGTTTGCTTGGTCAAATAGCACTCACTTTTATTCAATATTTTCAAAGCAAGCCAAACCAATGCACTCTGTGCAATTCAGCTTATTTAACCTGGCGCGTGTGGAGTTCATATAGCTTCCAGGTTAATATTGCCGAACAACAAAAACTACATTCGTTTGACCTGATTAATATTATTCTAAGACTAAGCATTTTGAGACTTAACATTTCCTCCCCCCTTACACAAAATGGATGGGTGAGTGATATTCCTAATATTTTTTTTTTTATTCTTAAAGCTAGGTTTTTTTTTTATATTTATTTAACATTTTATGCTTCATATTTTGTTTTCTCTTTTTTTTTGTAGAGTATTAATAAATGAACATCAGGCAGTATAACAGAATGATACAAATAAAATTATAATTAAATAAGACTTATAAATCTTAACGCAACGATATTATTCTTAAAAATTATATAGGTACATAATTTTGTACGGATGAGTGATGAATCCCAATAAAAAGTTGTTGTTTTCTTTTCTTACTTCTAGCTTAATTGTATTAATTTTCATAAGTAGTTTTGTACAAAGATATTGATTATTATATTTTTAAATCGTGGCTTTTAGTTTTGATTTTAAAATTCTATAAATGTTTGTTATTTGATTTAATTGCATTTTTTTTTTATTTTTTTGTTGTACAAGATTGATTCGTAAAAAAGTTAATATAAAAAATCTTTAATTGGAAGAAGGTACAAGTTTAATTAAAAGTTTTCAATTTGGTTGGTCGTTATTTCCTGGAGAAATCTGTAAAAGCTGGTTCAATCAGCCTTCATGGAAAAGCTTCAACCGGTTAAAATGAACACGGCGTTTTCGTTTGCCTATTATAAGTGTCGCGTTGACTTTGCTATTTATAGCTTCAATTGGATAGGGTCCCTGGCAATGGGAAGAAAACTTGTTAATCCCTGCGGCGTTTCTCATTAAAACCTTATCCCCCACATGGAAACTGATTGGAGGAGTTTTTGCGTCATAATACTTCTTTGACGACATTTTACTAGCTATTAAGTTTTCTCTAGCTATCTTGTGCGCCTTTTGGAGATTATATCTTAAAACATAAAAATAATTTTCATGTTGTACAAGGGTTGTGGTTCTCTACTTAAATTATTGGGGACTGTTGCTTTGAAACCAAAAAGACATTCAGAAGGAGATATTTTTGTAGTTGCATGGACACAGTTATTTCTCACAGACATTGCGGCCCGTAAATGATTATCCCATGAAGATGGATTGTGATCCACAAACGTTCTTAGATAATCAACTAAAGGTCTATGTGATCTTTCAAGTGAACCGTTGGATTGCGGGTGATAAGAAGTTGTTTCTACTTTTTTTTACTTTCAAAACCTTACACACTTCTCTCAACAATTGAGAAGTAAAATTAGAGCCATTGTCGGTAACGAGAACTATATTAGGGTATTAGATACCTGCTAATTATTTCTTCGAAAAAAGCTACAGCAACAGTTTTTGCTTCCATGTCAGGTATTGGTACCACATCCATAAACTTTGTTAGATCATCTTCAAAGGATAGGATGTACTTGTTCCCTCTTTCGATGATTGGTAATGGTCCGACAATATCCATATGTCTTTTCAAATGGTTTGTAAGGAGTATTTGAAATCTCCATCGGCATTTTGTTTTCTCTTCCTATTTTATTTGTCTGACACTTTGAATATTTCCTGATGTATTTCTCGATGTCTTTGAGCATTCCCTTCCATCTGAAATCTTTTTGTATGCTTTTGAAGGTTTTGTAAATACCTTCATGACCTCCCAAAGGTAGATCGTGATAATCTCTTAAAATAGTTTTGATTTCGTCTGGATCAGAGAGTAATTTTACTTTTGATGTAATTATGGAGGGTTTCTTATTGCTACAATCTTGTACTTTGGTTTGAACGTATGAGTCGTTCTTATCGCCTAGTGTAACATCTAGGCTATTTTCTTTTTTCTTTGTCATTTACCATGTAACTAATAAACATGAGACCGAATCAACAGCGGCAGGAAAAGGTTCTAAAAGAATTCTACTTAAAGCATCCACATCGTTAATGTGGATTTTAAACGTTCAAAAGCATCTTGGCAGGAAGCATCCCAATTAAATTTAAGGTTTTTTTTTTTTTGTTGATAGGTGTTACGAATGGCAACACTGGCCATTCATGTCAGCACTGAAACCAGAGAATTCAGGAGAATTCAGCACATCAGCGTTTTTGGCTTTTCTTTTGACATGTAATTTATATGAGTTTTTAGTCTTGTTTCATCCATCAGGCGAACAAGTCATGTTTTTCAACCTTTTAAAACCGGAGATAATAAATGTGGGTTTTTTAATTATATTTTTCCCACAATAAAATTCGTACCGTGTTTTATTTAATGAAGGGGTCGAGACATTATGGTCCTTCGAGTCGCGATAAAATAAAAAAAAAAAAAATCGGAGTGAAATTTAATTAGTGAAAAAACAGTGCATCAATGCCAGGAGGCAAAGGACAAGGTATAAGTGGATAGAAACTACGCATAGGGATATGCGCAGCTTAGCCACATAATTAATTCTATATTTCACTAAATAAATAAATTTCGTTGGTGCCTTACAAACACCATTTTTCAGCTTAATGGTGCCTTACAACCACCATTTCATTTTTTTTTTGCGTTGCGTCTAATGGTGCCTTACAACCACCATTTCATTTTTTTTGCGTTGCGTCTAATGGTGCCTTACAACCACCATTTCATTTTTTTTGCGTTGCGTCTAATGGTGCCTTACAACCACCATTTAATTTTTTTTTGCGTTGCGTCTAATGGTGCCTTACAACCACCATTTCATTTTTGTTTGCGTTGCGTCTAATGGTGCCTTACAACCACCATTTAATTTTTTTGCGTTGCGTCTAATGGTGCCTTATAAACACCATATATATTTTTTTTTTGGGTTTTGTACGTTTTATGGTGACGACCATATTTAATAGGGTTTTCCTTTATTCATTTAGGCTCCAAAAAGTGAGCAAAGGGTAATTATTTAATTTCTTGTATTTCCGATTATAGGCAGGTAATAATAAACCGTAGGAACAACGACAGTGTGCTGAATTAACACACACAGCAAATAAAAACAGTTGTTAAAACTGTACAAATCATACAGGAGCATGAACACAAGTTTTCGGAGAAGAGTCATGTAGGAACATGCAAAATATGTGCTGAATAACACACATCTGTATGTTATTAAAGAATATTTCAGGAGAAATAGTTTTGCAACGGAGAAATTCAAATACATACATGCGCGCGCGGCCGACAGAGAGAGAAAAATAACATCATTCATAGTCCCGGAATGTTCTAGAATCTGGAGTAAATTTGTGTATCTACCACAGGCAGACATAAAAAAAAAAAAAAAAACAACAACCACCAAAGTCCAAGCTGCGGTTGATGTCGACTCAGTTGCACATTCTCAAAAGAGAAGAGAAAACAAAAGGAATGGAAAAATCAGACATCATGCATTTGCTGCAGTTCTGAATTAAATTTACTAGTGCGCGGTCGCAGTAAAAAAAGTATAAAAAAAAAAAAAATCCCAGAAAAAAAAAAAACACAAAACAAAGAAAAATGTCCAAAAAAGGTACATAAATATTTTAACAACAAATAATAATAATAATGTGTACTAAAAGCAATGTGTAAAGTGTGTGTGTGTGTGAAAAATAGAAATAATTTCCATAAATTCGTGCTAGGAAGCAGCGACAAATTTAAATAAAAAATTTGCTAGGAAGCAATTGAAATTTTATTTAAATAAATTCGTGCTAGGAAGCAGCGACAAATTTAAATAAAAAATTTGCTAGGAAGCAATTGAAATTTTGTTTAAATAAATTCGTGCTAGGAAGCAGCGGCAAATTTAAATAAAAAATTTGCTAGGAAGCAATTGAAATTTTATTTAAATAAATTCGTGCTAGGAAGCAGCGACAAATTTAAATAAAATTTGGTAGGAAGCAATTGAAATTTTATTCGTGCAGCGACAAATTTAAATAAAAATTGCTAGGAAGCAATTGAAATTTTATTTAAATAAATTTTTGCTAGGAAGCAAAGCCGATTTTTGCTAGGAAGCAGGGAAATGTTAAAGACTAAGATTTTATTAGCTAGGAAACGGAGTTCGTTTCATTTTCCCGGAGGTAAATAAACATTCTAAAAATGTGATGTTCAATACGAGCACAAAGAGGCGACGACCACTAACATATAGCACACAATTAAGGAGAATTTCACTAGGAGGTGATACATTCAAGTGAATTATTTCAGTGTTTTAGATTTGTCTACCAATTGATTTCAGATTAAATGCAGATCCAGGAGGATTTTAAAAGTAGCTAGGAAGCTTGGACAAATCTTTAAAGTTTTTTTTGTGTGTTAGGTAGGCAATGTTATGCGTCGTCGCTGTTATCTTAGAGTTAGCTGTCAATGGAATATGTATATGTTTTGGAATTAGGAAGATTATTTGTTTGCAACTAGGCTAGGAGGCAATTCGGAATTTATAGTTTTCCTTCTGAATGGATTCAGAGAAAACAGGAAAATTTAATTATGCTAGGAAGCAATTTGGAAATTTAATTTCTGTACTGGAAGGATTCAGAGGAAAAAGAGAAATTATCTTATGCTAGGAAGCAGGAATTTGAATCTTGTATTTAATTCAGGTAGGGAAATAAAAAATACTTGAGGACGAGTATAGGAAAGTACTAGGAAGTACTAATTCGAAATTTATATTTGAGGACAAGTATAGGAAAGTACTAGGAAGTACTAATTCGAAATTTATATTTGAGGACAAGTATACAAAAGTTCCAGGAAGAATGAATTTATAAAACAATCAGAGGTTACAATTATTTTTTTTCTCATTCACAACGCAACACACACACACTTTTCTCCACAAATCTTCTCTAAGAGAAATGAAATTTATCGAGGGATATATGAAATAAAAAGAAGTATTTTTTTTTCTCATTGTACAAGGTAAAAAGAAGCAGGCGGTGCAAGAAATGCAGCATCAAGAGCAGGAGCAAGCACCGGAGTGCCAACCCGACCAAGCACAGGAGTGCCAGCAGGCGAAGCAATTCGCCACTCTGCAAAAAGTCATTGCTAGGGCCTTGGCGCATGCGGAGTCGGAAGAAACTAATTCCGCATCCAAGGAGGGTACGTTACTAAGGGCGGATCGATTACTGCAGCTATGGGAGAAGGCAAATGAGCTATTCCTACAGCTCGTTGGAGAGGCCACCGACGATGGATTGTCAGAGATAGAGAAGTCTATGGCCTTGATGGAAGAGGATTACTTCAAGGCAGCCGAAATTCTAAGGAGTAGGTTGGCGACATTGGCCAGGAAGGACCAGGCCCTAACCAAGGATGGAGGGAGACAGGAGTCTCCAATTAATGTCAGCCTGACAATGCCCGTACAGCAACATGATATGAAAAATACTTGGGGCGATTTTGACGGGTCGCTCCTTAAATGGATTGGGTTCCGTGATCGCTTTAAGAGCGCGATCCACGATAACCAAAAAATTTCCTCGGCATACAAATATGCCTACCTGAGAAAATCCTTAACGGGCAAGGCTGCCAGAGCTCTAGGCGAGAGCAATCTAACGGAAGAAAGCTACCAGGAGGCATGGGACAGGCTCGTCCAACTGTTTGAGAAGCCATATCTCATAGCCAAGGAACATTTAAACCACTTCTACAAATTGCCCGTACTTCAGGAGAAGCCGAACGGGAACGATTTGTCAAGGATGGCAAATGTCACCTATGAGACAATCCGTCAGCTAAAAGCCCTAAAGGTTCCGGTAGAACATTGGGACTTCGTCTTCGTATTCGGGCTACACGAGCGGCTGGATCCCGAGACAAAGAAGCAGTGGGAACTACATAGGACGACGGAAAACCCAAAAGTCGGGGAACTATTGGACTTCCTTGATAAACAGGCAGGAGCTTTGGAAGCCACCAGGCCGGTAGCAGCAGGAGCTGCAGGAAGCGTCCATTAAAGCCAAAGGAACGGGACAAAACCGTCATTATCATATCCAGGAGAAAAATTAAACAAAATAAAGAGGTGGTAGTATTAAACAGTATCCATTAGGTTAATAAAATTTGTTAACATATATTATTATTTTTTTTTCTCTTATTTTTTGGGAATTTTCAGGGGGCCTACTATTTTAGTAAGAATAGAAGAGGCAGGGATTCAATAGAATATAGGGGGAATGACACTAATAGTGGGGATTGTGGTTTTTGGAACACAATCAGAATTGGTGAACGATTTGACAGGCCAGTCTACTTCGTGCATCCAATATAGGGGAGAAGCTCAGTTGGATAAACTATTGGAAAGACTTTGGCAACAAGATCAAGTCAATTCATGTCCACAATGGACAGAAGAGGAAATTTCAGTGGAAAACCACTTTATGAAAACGTATACACGAGAAGAGTCAGGAAGATTCATTATTAAAATCCCGTTAAATGAGGACATTAAAGAACTAGGAAGTTCAAGGGAGATTGCTTTAAAACGTTTCTTATATTTAGAGAGGCGGTTAGCAAAACATCAGGAGATAAAAAGAATCTATGTAGAAAGGATGAGGGAGGAAATTCAGATAGGTCATCTGAAATTGGTCACGGTGAGACCACAGATAGGAGAAATGGTGTATTATATACCGCATCATTGCATTCCGAAGGATAATCGTATTGTTTATGACGCTAGTTGCAAAACTGACAAGGGATTGTCACTCAATGACATTCAATTACTCGGGCCAAAATTGCAAAAGGATTTGCATGAAACTATTATGAGGTTTCGTAGGCATAAGGTAGCGATATATGCAGATATTCGCAAGATGTTTAATCAGGTAGGGCTTGACAGGAGTCAATGGAATTTACAAAGGATATTTTGGAGAGAGGACTCTTACCAAAGATTACAGGAGTATTGGCTGACAGTAGTCACTTTCGGTCTAACAGCATCACCATGTGTTGCAGTTAGATCAGTTATTGAAACTGCTAGAATGGCAAAAGAAGAATTTCCAATCGCTTGCAAAGCAATAGAAGAGGACTTCTATATGGATGATTGTGTGACAGGATCTCACACGGAAAAATCAGCTATCAAATTAGCCAAAGAGATTGATACTGTACTAAAATCAGCAAAATTTGAATTGCGTGAATGGAAATCAAACAGCAATGCTGTAGTTAAAGCAATGGATGCTGAGTCAGAAAAAACTTTGTTGTTTTCTGAGGGGGAAGGGACAACCATTCTAGGACTGAAATGGTTGATAGAAGAGGATAAATTTACTTTCATAGTCAAAAATCCCAATTTCAACGGAATAATAACAAAAAGAAAGATAGTGAGTCATGTAGCTCAATTATATGATCCAAACGGGTACATATCACCAGTTACGATCATTGGGAAAATAATAATACAGGAGTTGTGGAAATCGAGGATCGATTGGGATGATAAACCAGCGATAGAAATAGAACGTCGTTGGTTGGATTTTTGGGATTCTATTATCTACTTGGAAAATTTTAAAATAGAAAGATGGTTGGGCTCAGGGGGCAGCAGGAAGTAATGCCACCAACGAGAGAGGAGAAGGCAGGAGCCATGGAACATTTAATACGTATTAGTCAACAAGATTATTACAATAAGGAAATTACGGCACTTAAAGCAGGACAAACGCTTCCGGAGAAGAGTAAAATAATGAGCTTAAAGCCGATACTGGATACAAATAATATCTTGCGGGTAGGGGGAAGGTTAGGTAGGTCGGAAATCGATTACGAGATGAAACATCCGGCAATCGTAGCTAATGGATCAAGATTAGCAGGATTGCTAATGGAATGTGCACACAGGATGTACATATATTTTTATATTTTTGTACAGGATGTACAGATTTCAATATATAATACAGGATGTACATATATTTTTATATTCTTTGGTACAGGAGGTACAATTGTGAATATGGGATAGCAATATTTGTATGCCTAAGGACTAGAGCAATAAATATCGAACCTGTCACAGATTTATCTTCTATGGCCTTCATAGATACATATGAAAGGTTCATTGCCAGGAGGGGAAGATGTGAAAGGATGTTTAGCGACAATGGAACGGATTTCGTTGGCGCATCTAAAGAACTAAATAGAGCTTTAAGTCTTTTCAGATAAAGATGCACTGGAGTATTTACATCACAAAAGGATAGTTGGGCAAAGGATATTACCTTATGAGGAGTTCGGAACACTTCTTACTCAGATAGAAGCCATCCTAAACTCTAGACCTCTGCACCCTCTGAGTGACGATCCAATGGACGTTCAGGCGTTAACGCCGGGACATTTTATGGTGGGTAAACCCTTAATTTTACCTCTTCCTTTCAGATTAGATGGAAGACCAGATACAGCAGGAGCTAAGCTATGGAAGGAGCGACAGCAAATGGTTAATCATTTCTGGGCTAGATGGCAGTCAGAATATTTGACCACTCTGCAGGAGCGGAAAAAATGGAGGAAAATCAAGGAAAACTTAAAAGTAGGACAATTAGTAGTTCTCAAGAGCGAGAACTTCCCACCAGCTAGCTGGGCAATGGCTAGGGTATGTGAACTGCTCCCAGGTCGGGACGGTTTGGTCAGAAACGTCATAGTGCAAACTGCAACCAACAAATTGAAACGGCCCGTGCAAAAGCTATGCATTTTACCAATTGACCAGGAGGACAATATATAAAAACGATGTTTTTAGCCGGGACTGTTACGAATGGCAACACTGGCCATTCATGTCAGCACTGAAACCAGAGAATTCAGGAGAATTCAGCACATCAGCGTTTTTGGCTTTTCTTTTGACATGTAATTTATATGAGTTTTTAGTCTTGTTTCATCCATCAGGCGAACAAGTCATGTTTTTCAACCTTTTAAAACCGGAGATAATAAATGTGGGTTTTTTAATTATATTTTTCCCACAATAAAATTCGTACCGTGTTTTATTTAATGAAGGGGTCGAGACAATAGGAGATGCTATATCCGAAAAATTACGTACAAATTTGCGATAATAGTTTGCAAAGCCTAAAAATTATTGAACTTGTTTGACTGTTCTAGGGACAGGAAAGTTTTTCACAGAGCTAACACGGTTAGTGTCTGGTTCAACTCCTTCGACCGTGCATTTATGACCTAAATAAACTATTTCCTTTTGAAGGAAGCAACATTTTTCTGGTTGCAGTTTTAAATTATGCAAGCGCAAATCATCAAAAACATCGGTTAAACGTTCAGTGGAAGATTTGAGATTACTTGCGAAAACTAATATATCATCCATATATACAAAGGATTTAAGACCAGACTCTCCAGTTAGAACAAAATTCATTAATCCCTGGAAGGTCGCAGGATCCCCCTTTAACCCAAATGGCATTCGTCGGAAATGGTAATGTCCACCAGGGGTACTAAAAGCAGTTTTCTCTCTGTCCTTTTCATTCACTTCAATTTGATGATAGCCGCTTGCAAGGTCTAATGTAGTGAAATATCGAGCATGACCCAACTGGTCTAGAATATCTTCTATTCTAGGCAGTGGGAAGGCGTCACCTATTGTGACTTCATTCAGTTTACGATAGTCTACCACGACCCTCCATCGCTTCTCTCCATTAAGTCCCGATTTTTGGGGGACTAGCAAAAAGGGGTGAATTCCAAGGACTGTTGCTTTTTTCGATTACTCCTTGTTTCAACATTTTTGAAACTTGTTTGTCTATTACTTCTCGGTGTACATATGGCAGACGATACATTTGTTGGTTTATTGGGGATTGCGATGATGAAATCTTAATTCTATGTTCAATACTTTTTGTACACGACATCTTATCACCGTCAAAGTAGAAAATATTCTCATATTCGTAGAGTAAGTCAAACAGTTTACCTTTTTCTTCATTATTTTTTCTTTATTATTTACAACCCATGTTTATCATTTTCAAAATTTTTTCCACTCTCTCTATCTTGTGTTTGTGAACACAACTTTCTTTTTCTCCTTGAATCAAAAAAATTTTGTGTACATCTTTTAAAACATTTTCATTGTCTACAGACACTTTGTATTTTACTTTTTTGTTTAAAGGTTGGATTTCATAGTTATCCAGAATTTCACAATCAACAAACTGACTTTGAAGTTGGACTTCATAGTTATTGGTATTTAGCACACTTACAGCCGCTTTGCCGTTCGTACTGCTTATAATACAGTTCCCAAGATAAACGCCTTCATGGAGTTCACGAGAAAAACAGAGCATTTCTGCCGTGAAAATACCGACCGACTGATGAATAAGAAAAATCAATTTTCGCGTACAACGAGCACTCCACGCCTACCGATCCATCAAAATCTAAGAAGGTTCTTAGAGAGAATAGACTCTTTCTCTCTTGGAAACTCCAGTCCAACATTCTCGGAAAGTTCATCAAGTCAGTGGGCTGAAGATAAAGAAGACAAGAGTAAGGACCTGGAAGAAGAACAACAGAAATATCATCAACAACAGGCAGAAGAGGTTGAAGGAAACCTGGAACAAGAGCAACAGAAAGATCATCAACAACAGGCAGAAGAGGTTGAAGGAGACCTGGAACAAGAGCAACAAAAAGATCAACAACAAAAGGCAGAAGAGGTTGAAAGAGAACTGGAACAAGAGCAACACAAAGATCATCAACAACAGGCAGAAGAGGTTGATGGAGATCTGGAACAAGAGCAGCAAAAAGATCATCAACAACACGACATCTTATCACCGTCAAAGTAGAAAATATTCTCATATTCGTAGAGTAAGTCAAACAGTTTACCTTTTTCTTCATTATTTTTTCTTTATTATTTACAACCCATGTTTATCATTTTCAAAATTTTTTCCACTCTCTCTATCTTGTGTTTGTGAACACAACTTTCTTTTTCTCCTTGAATCAAAAAAATTTTGTGTACATCTTTTAAAACATTTTCATTGTCTACAGACACTTTGTATTTTACTTTTTTGTTTAAAGGTTGGATTTCATAGTTATCCAGAATTTCACAATCAACAAACTGACTTTGAAGTTGGACTTCATAGTTATTGGTATTTAGCACACTTACAGCCGCTTTGCCGTTCGTACTGCTTATAATACAGTTCCCAAGATAAACGCCTTCATGGAGTTCACGAGAAAAACAGAGCATTTCTGCCGTGAAAATACCGACCGACTGATGAATAAGAAAAATCAATTTTCGCGTACAACGAGCACTCCACGCCTACCGATCCATCAAAATCTAAGAAGGTTCTTAGAGAGAATAGACTCTTTCTCTCTTGGAAACTCCAGTCCAACATTCTCGGAAAGTTCATCAAGTCAGTGGGCTGAAGATAAAGAAGACAAGAGTAAGGACCTGGAAGAAGAACAACAGAAATATCATCAACAACAGGCAGAAGAGGTTGAAGGAAACCTGGAACAAGAGCAACAGAAAGATCATCAACAACAGGCAGAAGAGGTTGAAGGAGACCTGGAACAAGAGCAACAAAAAGATCAACAACAAAAGGCAGAAGAGGTTGAAAGAGAACTGGAACAAGAGCAACACAAAGATCATCAACAACAGGCAGAAGAGGTTGATGGAGATCTGGAACAAGAGCAGCAAAAAGATCATCAACAACAGGCAGAAGAGGATAAAGAGCAAGTGGAAAATCTATTAAAAACAAAGGATAACCAACAGAAGACAATAGTAAAACTGAGAAAAGGAAGAAATTATCAGCGACCTCAGGAAAAAAGGTATATTAGAATAAGAAATTTAAAAAAGAACAATACTAAGAAGTTAAATTTAAGCACACAAATAGTCAGTATGAATAATCAAAACATACATTCTCTAATTTTTAATTTGGTTCCGTTATTTTCGGGAGACGCTGGCGTTACCTTATCGTCTGATTTAGGAATTTTTATCTCTTGTTGCAAATGCGCAAACGATTCGCTAGTCACGAAGGAGGAACAAGATTTGTTTTTAAAATTAATTCCACTTAGGCTTCGTGGTCGGGCACTGGACTTTGTCCAGGAATCTAGTTTTACTACAATCGATGAGCTCTTTTCGTTGTTAAGAAGTAAATATCTTGACGACAAGACTTACGTTGTGCTTACCAATGAGTTACGTTCAATGAACCAACTCCCCGGTGAAACTCTAATTAATTACCTTAACAGAATAAAGTCTGTAATGGAAAGGTGTAAAAGGCCCGTGAACAGTATCCAAAAGGGATAGATGTTCTTGCAGAGGAGTTGAACGAGATCGCTCTTCACACTTTCAAGGTCGGAATATTAAACCCAAACCATAGATTTTTCCTTCTTCAAGACGCACACAAAATACACTTGCAGAAATTGTTCCAAAGGTAAAACTTTTAGAACAAACGGAAAGCTATATGTTTCCTAGCAATTTTCATCCCAATAATTGCATAAATAATAATCTGAGTATGAACAATAGCCCGTACTATGACGAAAGCATTGAGCAAACTTATATGAACGTCAGCAAAAATTCCCAAATTACACCACTTCCAAATGTTCCCCATTATTCAAGAAATTTGAGCCTTAATTCGCATAATATAACATAACATTAGTGCAATGCCCAGAGAAACGAATGTGCGACAGTACGGCCAATGCACTTTTTGTAAAAAATTGGTCATAGCTACGCAGAATGTCGAAAGAAAAAACCGACACCGTATTGCAACGACTGCAGAACATCCGGGCACTCAACCCAGAATTGTTCAAGAAAACAGAAACGCATTTTTATGAATGAGGTTTAGGTTGAGCAGAGTTGCAACTTTTGTTTACAAATAGGTCACAACGAAAGCGATTGTTTAGCTAAAGCGAAATGGGAGACCAACGAACTTCGCAAACAGCTAGACAATCTGCGTTTGGGAAACTCCAAGGGAACAGTCGTCGATACCCCGACCAGTTCCCGAACCATATAAACAAAGGGTACAACACATTTCTACCTATTGTAAACCTTCCTTTAACTATATGAAGAAATGGAAATGCGAGTCTTATGGTCGATACAGGTGCTTAGGTTTCGCTGCTAAAAAAATCTGTCTTGAGAGATAATGTAGAAATAAGACGTAGGAATAAACTAAAAATAAAAACAATTAACAGCCACAGTTCATCAATTGGTTCAGTTAGTGGCATGATTGAACTTGATTTACTTCCATGTGAATTTCATATCGTGGAAGATGACCATCAAATTTCAGGGGACGGTATTTTGGGAAATGATTTTATATTCCAGCATTGTAATATAGACGGCAAAGGGAAACGCTTAAATTTCCTTCGAACGGAACAAAAGAGTGTTACTTTGTGTATTTTCAATGTGCGGATTTAAAAGAGACAAATTCCAATCTTGGTGAAATAACTAAGGAAGTTGGAACGATTTCTTTTCTTGAGGAATACTCGAAAGTCCCTCTGCCAATCAGCCTAGGTAAATCCAAAAAAGCTGAAATTTTGCAGGCTAAATTACCCCCACGAACTGAAATAGTACTTCCCATCTGATTAAATAGCACTCACTTTTATTCAATATTTTCAAAGCAAACCAAACCAATGTACTCTGTGCAATTCAGCTTATTTAACCTGGCGCGTGTGGAGTTCATATAGCTACCAGGTTAATATTGCCGAACAACACAAACTACATTCGTTTGACCTGATTAATATTATTCTAAGACTAAGCATTTTGAGACTTAACACTAACCACAGGTCGAAGATCGTAACCGTCATACCTACAGAAAAACCTCTTTCTTGCTAACTGTCTCAGAACTTACTCTCCCAGCAACAGACGACCTAACGCAAATGCGTCTAAATCCGGACAAGGGGAAGTAAAGTACCTACACGAAAGGCTAAGGATTGGTAGTTAACCCATTGCAACGGACGAGAATCGGGAATAAAGTCACCAATCCTCCGGACAATATGGCATCCTCTAACCAAACCTCGATGTGCTACCTCTAGCAAGGAAAATCACAAAAATTCAAAAGCGAAAAATTCAAACTAAAAAAAAAATCGGATGAAGACTAAAGTCTTGATTCCTTCTACCATAAATTGCGAAAAATATCAAAAATTTTGACTAAACGATTTTTTGATATGTTGGAAAGAGTTTCACCTAAGTAATTCCCGAAAATCGGGCCCCACGTTGGGCGCCATCTGTAACGTTACCAAGAATTAGGATTATTATGACTTATAGTTTCGCTGAGATCCATCTATCTTTAACACGTATACAGACAGGGCCAGACTAGACAAGAACACAATCCTGCCTTAATCTGGGCGCCATCTGTATCTCAAAATAGAGTTAGAAAGAGTGTATCTACCTTCTCAAAATCTCTACTAACTACCCAACTACAAAACCACATATTTACATAACCAGAAAATTTATATTTGGGTTGACCCAGACCCAATCCTACTCCTGGCTTGGTGCTGTATGAATAGGGTAGACCCTGATTGGTATCAACCTGACGATGCACAGCGTTGCAACTGTCTCATACGCATCAATTGTGCGTAGCCATCGGGTACTGGTCTTATCTACCCGGACTTGACTTGCTGAACTTATAAGCGCGAGTGTTGATCACAGAAAAATAGCAACACTATAATTGCCCTGCCATAAAGCTCCTCTGTTTCTCTTGTTGGGTAGCAGTTTATTTTGTACGAATCCCTTAGAAAGCAAGCGAGCGGCGGATGAGCTTCCAATTAAGTCAACCAACGGCGACGCTTACAGACAATATGGTAGGCACCCCATTGAGCTACTTCAACATATTCGGAGCTCAGGTCTTTGGGTCCTTTCACTACTATTAGTCAGGGTAGTGAAATAGAGAAGGTGGCGGATGAGCCCATATAGGACCAACGGTAGCTCTCACATCCCCGTAGTGGGTTACTGACTCTGGATTTCTCTAGCTCCTTTTGTCCAAGGAGAGCAGCATAGGGCCTGGTCCCCCAGGTTGGGGGTTGTGCGTCGGGGTAACTTCTCTACCACATAAAAAAACTCTTGTTCCGAAACAACTAATTGCCTTGGATATGGATGACCCTACTGATGACGACCCTAGCAAACAAAACAAGGACATCGAATTTCGGTTCTGCACGTGGAATGTCCAGACCCTTAACAGGCCACGTGATGCCGAACAATTAGTGGAGGCCCTAGATGGTGTCAAAGCCGACATCACAGCCATCCAAGAAGTGCGATAGGACGGTGAAGGCACAAGGAGGATGAAAAACTGTGACATCTACTACGGCACGTGCTACAGGACAAGAAAACAGCGGTTATTTGGATGCGGATTTGTGATAAGAGGAAGGCTTAGGCAAGAAGTCCTGGGGTTTCATAGCATAAGGGAACTCATTGTCACAATCCGCATTAAATCCAAATTCAGCAACATCTCGCTGATCTGCGTCCACGCCCCCACGGAGGAAAAAGATGACACGACCAAAGAAGAGTTCTACGATCTTCCCGAGAAGGCTTATGATGAATGCCCGAAGTACGACACTAAGTTTATTCTTGGTGACTTCAATGCCAAAATCGGAAAGGAGGGTAACTTTGGCTCGACAGTCGGAAAGCATTACCTCCACGACAACACTTCCGGTAACGGACACAGGCTAATCGACTTTGCTGCGGGGCGAAGTGTCATCTTAGCTAGCACACACTTCCCACACCTCAATATACACAAAGGGACCTGGCGGTCTGCTGATCAAAATACCGTCAGCTAAATTGATCACATTGCAATTGATAGCAGACATGCCTCCAGTGTTATGGATGTCCCCACTTTTCGAGGGGCCAACAAAGACTCGGACCACTACCTTGTTGTAGCTAAAGTGCGAGTGCGAATGCGGATCTCCAAAAGACCGCAGAATCGAGCATCCACTGTAAGAAAGTTTGATGTTGCGAAGTTACAATCGCCAGAGACCGCCACAACCTTTGCCAACCATGTCTCCTCTTATCGCTTGACAAGCCCGACGAATGCGCCAAACTTAGAGGCCCACATTGCAAAATGGCCATCAAAACCACTGCCACGGATGTTTTGGGTTTCATTAGGCGACCACAACGAAACACCTATTTCGATGATGAGTGCAGGCTCGCACACGTGGTCAAAGACGAAGCCTATCATGCAGTTCTGAATGCTAGAACTGGAGCTGCCAAGAGCGCTTCCCGTGCGGTATACCAGCAAAAGAGGAAAAGGGAACATCGGCTTTCCAGAAGAAAAAAAGAGAACTGGAAAAACGAATGGTTGAAACTATTGAGGGGTGCTACGGCAGAAGCAATGTTCGAAAGTTCTACCAAAGGGTAAAGCATTCGTCCAAGGGTTACAAAGCCCGAGCGGAAGCATGAAGAGACGAGGGTGGGAATGCCGTTGTTGATACACAGTCGGTGCTGAGAATTGGGAAAGAACACTTCTACAGACTGTTAAACAGCGAAGACAACCAACTCATCGCGGTCAGGCAGAATGATTCATTCGATTTGGATGATGATGAACAAAATATCCGTCCTCCAGACCAAGAAAAAGTTCGAATAGCAATATCTAAACTAAAGTCCAACAAGGCTGCTGGAGCGAATGGCCTTATGGCTGAACTCTTCAAAGCAGCGGGAGATGACTTGGTGAGGAGCATACACCAACTCATCTGTACAATTTGGTCGGATGCAAGTATGCCTGACGAATGGAACCTCAGCATTGTGTGCCCTATCCACAAGAAAGGAGATACTCTAAGCTGCGCCAACTACAGAGGTATAAGTCTCCTAAATGTCGCCTATAAAATCTTGGCGGCCATTCTGTGTGAACGTCTGAACCCTTTCGCACGTGAACTGATTGGCCCCTATCAGTGTGGTTTTAGGCCGGTAAGTCAACCGTCGACCAAATTTTCACACTTCTGCAGATTTTGGAAAAGACCCAAGAATTCCAGATCGATACTCACCACCTCCTTATCGATTTTAAAGTCGCCTATGACAGCGTAAACAGGAACGAGCTATACAGAGCCATGTCACTTCTTGGCATCCCTGCCAAACTCGTTCGATTGTGCAGGATGACTATGGAGAACTCGCGCTGCTCCGTCAAGGTTGGTAAGAACACCAATTACTTGGCTCTGCTGATGATATTGACATTATTGGAAGAACGAAGCGCTTTGTCAGTGGAGCATTCGCAAGTATTGGAGTGGAATGGGTCTGGCTGTAAATGAAGATAAAACAAAGTATATGCTGTCCTCGGGTGAAGTAGACCATCACCGTAGGCTCGGACAAAACGTCACAATGGACAGATATATCTTTGAGGTTGTCAAAGACTTTGTCTATTTGGGTTCCACTATAACCTTTCAGAACAACATCAGTGAAGAGATCAGTCGAAGAATCACTCTTGCCAATCGCTGTTTCTTCGGGCTAAGAAGGCATCTTAGTAGTAAAGCCCTCTCTCAAAGGACCAAGGAGACACTATACAAGACCCTTATCATCCCAGTCCTGCTGTATGTGGCAGAAGTGTGGACACTGACACAATCGGATGAATACAGGCTGGTGTGCTTTGAGAGAAAGATTCTTCGTGTGATATTCGGGCCTGTATGTATCAATGGAGTACGGAGGAGAAGATTCAATGACGAACTATACGAGCTATACAGCGACATTGACTTGGTTAAGAAGCTGAAAATTCAGCAGCTTAGATGGCTGGGTCATGTGGAGCGTATGGACGAAAACGCTCCTGCCCGACGATTCTTCAATTGCAACCCGGAGGGACGACGCAGTTCTGGAAGACCCCGTCTAAGGTGGCGCGATCAAATGGTAAATGACTTCAACCAACTTAGTGTTTGCAACTGGAGGCCACTGGCTAGGGACCGGCCTAGCTGGCGAGAATTGTTGGTTGAGGCCGTGGTCCACAATAGACTGTTTGCGCTACCTTAAGTAAGTAAGTAAGTAAGAGAGTAAGAATACTAGGCCTGTCCAAAACCCACAAGCGACGTCTGAATGCTTGTAGCTCACTTGAGCAGTAACCACTACTAAAAACCATATACATCAAAATGTACTAAGATCCTATTTAGCTTTACCTATCCACACCACCAAGACCAAAGACCATCGTATACAAGAGAGGCATCCTCGTAATGATGTCCCCGAATCATCCTGTTGTATAGATAGGTGTCGTCGACTCGTACCGTGGTTGGCCTGCACCTCGCCGACTTAGCTCAGTCCAGGGGGCTGTACAATCGCGACCGTGTTACCTCTTTTTGTTTTATCGCAGACCATAGTTTGGATGTTATGAACCACATAATATTGGGAGCAGCCGGCTTGTTTCGCAACATACCATCAACTAGACAATCGTTATTTTACATTCCCAGAAGGAAGAAGTCAAAATCTCTCATGGCCTATCACAAACCCTACATCCTAGAACCCACAAAGATTATTGGTGACTTAGATGGTCGAGTCAACCTGTATCACTAATACACTTTGTCTCTCATATTGATACCAATGTTATTGAGAGACTCTCAAGCTAACCAACTTTAGTTGCCTGAACAAGAGGGAGAGGGAGAAAGATGGAAAATTCCCTCTCAAAGGTCTCTAAACCCACCCAAACCAAACACTGAACTAATCTCAGAAGAAAAGAGGCCACTGTCCGACCATGATTTTGCGTGATCTGTAAATAAATGTTCGCAAAATCCCTTACCCCAAAAGAGAGTCTACAAAAAAAAAATTCTTAAACCTAAAACGAACCAAACTAACTAAAACAACAACTCAAAAGTTGTCAACTCACCTTGTAACTAACATCGTCGTTTCCTTCTCAGATCTGCGTAGGAGATGACCGCCTCCCCTGATTGACCTACTTACTCCATAATGGATCTATTGCCCATTGACCAAAAACCAAATTGAATAATAAAAAAAAACTTGGTAAATTTTCATTAAAACGTTATAAAATTAATTTATTAACTATAATAAATGAAAAACTACACCTTAATGAACTTATTATTATTTAACTAACCTTATTATTACTATATTATAAATTCTCATCAAAAAGAGAAAAGTTACGGAGGTTTTTTGTATGAAATTTTATACTCGCAGTTTAAGGCAGCTGCTTGCCGAATTTACAATAGAAATTTTAGATTGAAACAACAACAACTTGTGTGTGCTTCCACCAAGTTCATAGGCTGGAGTTATAGCTATTTCACGGGGACCAACCCGATCATCAGACTCCTTTAGTGGTGCTTAATCGCTTTATGTTCAATTTAATTTTTGTAGAACTTTTGCCCGAGCTGGGCTTGAACAAGCGACCTAGCGTGTGAGGAGCTAGTGCACTACGCACTACGCCACCGCACCCACATGAAAGTTGTAAGCCAATTACAGGTTTTTTCGTTCTATCGAACTATACTGAACCGATTAGCATTTTTCTAAGCACACACAAGTAATTGTTGTTGTATATTCAGGGTTCTTTCTATTGTCTCCTCTCTTTTTCATCGTTGGCTTATGAAAAAGAGAGGAGACAATAGAAAGAACCCTGAATAAACAACAAAGGGAATATAAAGAAAGAAATAATAATCTTTACTCTTCTTTAAGGAATCTTTACGGGTCAGTAAATTTAGTGAAATGGGATAAAATAATGTACATTTTAGATCCTCTAGTAAATTATGATACTCTAGACTAAATTTTGGTACTCTATCGAGAACTTATCGTAAATTGGAGTAGTAAACTGGTGTGCCAGATGGTCGAAAAACTTGTGCTTGTGACGTCTATGAGTGATTCTTAATAGTTCGCCGCTTCTCTATTCAAAATAAGTACAATTTGGACCCGTGGATACAATCTGTGCACCACGTTTCAAAGTGTCTTCAAATTGTAGGTTACCTGAAGGATATATTTCATACAATGAAATATCGTGGAACACTTTTTACATATGTGCTGGTGCTTCAACGCACGTGATGTCCGAACTGAATCACTTTTCTTGATGTTTTAGGCACAAATGATAATGAGTATACTGACGCCGTCGTCGTGCGTCGAACGCTCTAGCGTTTCGTTTCACTCGATCAGTCTGACACACAATATTTTAATAAAATTTTACAAGATTTACCTGGAGTTTTCTTGCTTTTCACTTATCTTGATTATGACACTAATTTTGGTGGGGCTGACATGCCCATTAATCCACTTTCGTTGATTCTCCCGTTGAATTCCCTGTAGATCCAGTCGATTTGGGTACACATACTATTCGTTTTGTATTCCATTTTATTTTACAACTTAATTAACAAACTTCCAAATCGTACATGCTGATGCTGGGTGCTGTCGTCGTCCGATGCACACACTGCTACCTCCTGCCTCGATGTAAAAACTGCTACCTCCTGCCTTGATGTCTCTAAACACTATTTCTCCTTCCTGATTCTCAGAATAATTCCTATGGGTACGCTGGGTATCCGTCATTGGGAATACCTTATATTCTTTACAAAAAAGTAAAAAAGTCACCTAAATGAAGGGAATATTTCTGGTTAATTGGTGAAAA
The DNA here is from genome assembly GCA_916050605.2 of Platycheirus albimanus. Lineage (NCBI taxonomy): Eukaryota > Metazoa > Arthropoda > Insecta > Diptera > Syrphidae > Platycheirus > Platycheirus albimanus. Next base: position 233,328,409 of record OU696696.1, on the reverse strand, counting down.
TATGACAAAAAATGGATTTCTGACTTTAAGTCAAAATTCTGGCTAAACCAGCAATATATAAAAAGCTATATCCTTACTGAAAGAAGAAGTAATTCCCTTTACCTTGATGTACTTTGTCCTCAATAAAGTTGTATGATGTCGCCGAAATTTTACGATTTTTAATTTTAGTTTTCTTGTTAAAACACCGCACTCAAAAAATATACTTTTTTTATTTGAAGGGATCACTATAAGGGTGGTCCTCACACTTTGATGGTTGACAGAAGAAATTGAAAAATTACAGTAGTCTAGCCTTTGTGTGTGTGTGTCTGGATTTTCGCAATTTCTTTATTTTTGTTATGCTGTGGTTAAAACCTTGCTTTGGAATATTTTTGCCTTTTGGTGGTTGGTATCCCTGCTCGTAAGTTTGCATGCGCATTTGCTTACGTTTTGTAACGTGAAGTTACTTAATGTCATGCATGGATAATTTCGGAGGATATTTCTAGTACGTTATGCCAAATGTATTTACCTGATTTTAGGCATAGAAAATACAAATCATCGGTGACGCGTGCAAAGTGTTTAACTCCATTGTATAAGATTTTACAGGAGAGCAAAAAAAAAAACGAATTACTTTAAAAGTTAGGCTACCACAAGAAAAATGTGTATCTCCTTTTTTCTAAAAGAGTAGAACAGGTGCATATAAATTGTGTAACTACTTTGTCAATTTTCAGATGATTTTTTGCCAAAAATATTGATAGATTTATTAAAAAAGACTTGATAGGCACTTAGCGCGAAATCGTTTTTAAATACATTATATCACAACTACTAACAAGATAAGCTTGTATTCATAAAAACTTGGATTTTTCACAAGACGATGTTACTCACAGCGTTTTACAACTACAAAAAAAAAAGGTGGAGATACACATTTTATGCACTATATTGATAGGTCGTGGAGTTAAACTTTTTTCTTAACTGCCATTTAAACGTTTATTATAAATAAAAGGGGGATTCTTGGTTTGAGGGATTGTAGTATGCGCTTAAATCTAACCAATGTTACAACCTTTGCATGGGTCTCCGACGAAATGTCAAAGTGACATTTGTGAAGATAGAGTGGTAAAATAAAATTTTGGAATGTTCGATTAATTTATTTCTTTTTCAGATTTCTTCCGGCGGTTGGTAAAGGTAAGTTTGTTAATGGATGTGGCGTTGGTGTTTGGTGAGTATTTGTGAAAACTACCAGAGGCGTCAAAAAGTAGACCTTACACCTAGCAACCAAATGAAAAACTTACCTTCTCAACAGCACTTATAGGCGAAATCCGAACGAACACGGATACTCCGATGTATTTAAATTCTATCCATTCCCGGCCTCACTCAGAGATGAAGTCGCAAAACAAATCAAAGAGCTTCTTGATAATATTATTATTGTACCATCACCTTCTCCATACAATTCCCCTGTATCTATCGTCCCAAAAAAATCTAATTCTTCAGGAGAAAAACAATTCAGGCTTGTGATAGACTATAGGAAATTGAATTCCGTAATCATCTCTGATAGATAATCGATCACAGAGATCAACGAGGTACTGGCCTGGCTAGGAAAAAGTAAATTTTTTTCTGTTTTGGATCTAAAAAGCGGGTTCCACCAAATCCCTCTCAAGCCTTCTGACAGGGAGAAAAGCGCATTCTCCGTAAATGGAGGAGGGTAAGAGTTTACTAGACTCAATTTTTGAGCTGAAAAATGCAACATCGATATTTCAACGCGCAGTTGACGATATCTTACGCAACTATATCGGGAAAGTATGCTATCGTTAAAAAATTAACAGTTCACCAACCGCTCACTTACGCTATGAACAACAAAAATAATAACTCGAAGATGAAACGTTGGAAATCAACACTCGAGGAATACGATTATGAAATTAAATACAAGCCGGGTAAAAGTAACGTCGTTGCTTACGCACTTTCCCGCGTTCCACAAGCCTCTCAAATTAATATTCTCACCGCTTCCCAACACAGCGATCAGAGCTCTGCTCACAATCTTATTCCAAGCGTAGAAAGCCCAATTAATGTTTTCAAAAACCAAATCCTACTTCTTATTGGGGGAAATACAAAATATGAATTCAAGATTCCGTTTCCAACCTACAATAGGCTTGTTTTTACCCAACCAAATTACTCGAGAGACCAATTAATTTCAATATTTAAAAGGGTCTTAAGCCCAAGCTTTATCAACGGACTTTATACAAAAGAATCTACCAAGGGAAAAATTCAAGAAATTTACGCACTTCATTATCAATCTTTCAGAATACGTTTTACCCAAACCAAGGTCACCGATCTGACAAACCTAACTGATCAATGTGATGCAATTCTGAAAGAACATTACAGAGCTCATAGGAGCTGCAAAGAAAATAAAATCCAACTTTTATGTACATATTCCTTCCCAAAAATGAACGCTCGTATTTCCGAAATAATAAAACAAAGAACACAAATACTAACGCCATTCAAATAAACCAAAAATTCAAGAAACCCTAATCCCACAGTATCCCGGTCAAATAGTCCATTTCGACATTTACTCAAAAGACTCAAAACTAATACTTACCAGATTAGAAAAATTTTCAAAATATGCGCAAACACAAATCATAAAGTCTAGAGCAATTCACGATGTAATGGAACCATTGAGGAAGATTATATTTTCCTTCGGCGTTCCAAAACAAGTAGTCTTTGGTAACGAAAAAACGTTTCGCTCAGCAACAATTAACTTCATGTTGCAAGACAAATTGGGGATCGAAATTTTCAAAACCCCCATATAGTAGTTTTAACGATCAAGTGTAAAGATTTCACTCGACACTGTCAGAAATTATGAGACACTTAGAAGCTACACGCTATCGCATGACATTTGACCAACTTCTATACTGCGCAGTATATGAATATAATTACTCCATTCACTCGGTAAAAAATAAAAGGCCAATATCTTCTTCGGCAGAATTGTGAGCACAAATCCAGATCAATATGAAGCAGCTAGATAAGAAAATATTGAGAAATTAAGAAATAAACAACGTAAAGACCTGGAAAACCACAACAGATCCAGTAAAGGAATATTCGCCTGGTGAAACTATCTACGTCAAAGTCAATAGAAGGTTAGGAACTAAATTATCCCCTAGGTTTAAGAAGGAAACTGTTAAAGAAAATAGATCAACTACAATTCTTACAAAATGAGGCAAAATAATCCATTAAAATAACATTAGAAATTAACATCTTACAGATTCCCCGTTTTACAAGGATTCGGAGAAGTTTAAATATTGGACTACTGCAATGCAAAACTCATTGCAACTCACATGAGCATGGCGGAACTCCAAATCGGCACATTTAATATAATACATGTTATAGATTTAAACATAAACGAAGAAATACTGACCAATAATTATAAACCGACATCAAAGGTCACATTGACGAAACCGATGCAAATCTCCCATACATATCCCATCAAATTTCCCAAATTTCCAAAATCCTCGTCACCCTCAAGCCAAAGACCAGAAATCACAGATCCCTTAATTTCATCGGAAGCACTTGGAACTCGCTGGCTGGAAGCCCAGCTCATGACGGCTTCCAAATCCTCAAATCCCATACCCACAAAATTTTATAGAACAATTAAAAACAAATTATAATAAACAATGCCTTAGCTAAAAGAGTAAACGAAATAAGCAACATGAGGAATAATTTAGTAGAAATAGCTAAAAAAAACCAAATTCCAAAAAATTTATTTATTTTAAATGTAAAAAATAAATAAGATATTATAAAAGAAGAATTACTTAACATAGAATACGCCTTTCTTTGGGTGAAAAATAAAGTTGTAAACTCTTTTATCCTTCTAACACAGAAATTAAAATTGTAAGAGAACGAATTGAAAAAAATTAAATTCCACTCATAAATCTAGAAGAGGCATTAGAATTCTCAGACATAAGAATCGTTACAACATTTGATATGAGAAATGGTCTACAGCAAGGAACGGTGAACTCGCCGATCCTGTTTAGTATTTACACCAGCGATCTGATAGGTTGTCTCACTCATGGAATTGCGTATGCCGATGACCTTGTAGCGTACAGAACGAGTCCAAAAGTCAAGGTCATCAGAACTCTCTTGCAGCGTGACTTCGACAAGATTCAACAATACTACGATGACTGGAAATTGAAAATCAATTTCCAGAAATGCGAAACTATCCTGTTAAGAACCTGAAGAATTAGAAGTGGGAACCCTGTTTACTGTAACACCGTGCATTTGGCCTCCGTATATTTTCTTTCATTACAAGTGTCCTTGTTATTGTTTATTTGTTTTAATTATTTCGTATGACTGGCTAACCGTTTGTTCGTATTTTAAAATATTAATATCGGATTTCTATGCAGTGATAAGGGATTTTTCCAAGGTTTTACTAAAACATAAATACGCTTTGGGAAATCAATCTCTTATCTGTCATTCAAGTCAAGGTAACAATAGAATACCAACCAGTGTCGGTTCTGTTAAATAAGTGTTGCATACTTTTAGGAGATGTAGTACCCCGTGGCGTATTGGTTAGTGTGTCGGACTGCTACGCCAAAGGTTCAGTGTTCGATCCCTGACGTTGCCACCTTAAGTTTTTTTCCGGGGTACTGCCTCTGGCGAGGAAGTGGCAAATCCTCCAAGAGTAATTAATGTCATGGAAAGTGCTTCTATGCTAGCCGTTCGGATTCGGCCGTAAATTGTAGGTCCCTTCCATTCCCTCAGAATATCAACGCACACACAGGAGTGGTTGAGAGTGTAAGTCACAGGCCCCGGCCCCGGCCCCGCTTGGAGCTGTTGTGCCAACAATTTATTTATTTAGTTTTTACTTTTAGGAGGTATTGCATACTCATCAAGTTTTTCAATCTTATTTACAGTGCAGTCCTTTCTTTTTAAACACTTCAAACATAAATTTTATATTCAAAAGTTAACATAATGTCTGAATGTGGGAAATGCTTTCAAATCTGCAACTTTATGATTCATTCAATCATGTGCCATGGTAATTGCCATAAAACATTTCATGTTAATTGCATTGGTGCCCCTTTCAGTTCAATTAAACTACTCAACAAATCCAAACCGTTTTATTTCTTTTGTGATGAGTGTGATCCTTTTGCGCAATCTAACATTATTCGCGACGTTCTCTATAATACAAAAATGATAGATAAACTTCAAAATCAATTACTTTTACTAAATGACAAAATTGAAGTTATCTCTAATAACCAAATTTTAAAATGTAAGCAAACAAGAAGTGTACTTAAATTTCAAAATGCCCCTGTTGATATCCAATCTCAAAAACGCAAAGGCGATGAACTTGATCTGGCATTACGAATCCCTTCAAAAAAAAAAAAAAAACAATAATTCCGGTCTTGAAAATCATAGCAAACATGTTTGCCGAATACTTTCAAAGTGCTTTTAAAAATACTTCTGCTAATGATCCAAATACAACTCCAAATTTTAATATTGGCCAATTTCTACACCTTAATTCAATTAATTTTACTATCTCCGAAGAAACTATACTTGACTACATAGAAAAGTTAGATGGTAGTTTAAGTCTTAGGCCTGATCGCTTGCCTTCATTCATGTTAAAAAAAATGTTAAATATATATGTCGTACCCATTGTTTGTGCTGTTCAAACAGTGAATAGGTAGTTCTACGTTTCCAGATCTGTGGAAAACTCCATTTCTTGCTCCGATTCACAAGAAAGGCAAGAAAAACTTAGTATCAAACTACGGACCTATCGCCAAACTGTCCGTCATTTCTAAACTGTTTGAATCTAAAATCTATTGTCTGTGATGTATTGTCTTTTCATTGCACCTCTGTTATATGTGAAAACTAGCATGGTTTCGTAAAAATAAAATCTACGGTCACAAATTTATTACAATTCACGACTTTCTGTATTGATTCATTCGAAAAAATTCAACAAGTAGATTGTGTTTTTACTGACTTTAGTAAGGCATTCGACAAATTGAATCATGAAATACTGCTCCACAAACTACATACTATTTGACTAAATGATCGTTTTGTTTTGTGGATATCCTCATATCTTAAAGATAGATTATATAGTGTTGTTTTTAAAACTGAACGTTCTAAATGTTTTCGAGTCAATTCAGGTGTGCCACAGGGCAGTCACCTTGGTCCGTTATTATTTGTGTTATTTATTAATGATCTTCCTTCCGTTTTAGTAAACTCTATGTCTTTAATTTATGCCGATGACGTGAAAATTTTTCGAAAAATTGACTCAACTGTTGATTGTGAACTTTTTCAAGACGATTTTATTAGATTTTGGAACTGATGCAATACAAATAGTCTGTTTTTAAATATCGACAAGTGTAAAACCATGTGTTTTACACGCAAACATAATGTATTTTCTTATAATTATATGTTGAATACGTCGCACTTGTGTAACTTGTCAAGCTTTACGGACCTCGGAGTAGTGTTAGACTCAAAGCTTTCCTTTACTGATCACTACAATTACATTATTAAAAAAGCTAACATGACACTTGGTTTCATTAAAAGGTTTGCTCGCGAATTTCGTGATCCTTATGTCCTAAAGACTCTTTATGTCTCTTTTGTGAGATCAATTCTGGAATATGGGTGCATCGTATGGGCCCCTTACTACGCTGTTCATATCAACAGAATAGAGAGTGTACACGGAAAGAATTTTTAGATCAGATCAAGAAAAATGAGCTGCAAATCACGAAAATCTTATGCAGTTTCTCACCCTAGCTCGGGGTTTTGTAAATTACGACTCCTTGTTCGCAATTTTCAGAATTGAACGAAATGAAGATATTGACACTCAAAAATAGCAAATTAGCACTTTTTTGGGTCAATAATTCGATCCTGAGAAATAAAACATTGCCATCGCGAATCGAAAATTGATCCAAAATTGTATCAATTTTATATTTACTCGATTGTAAATTGCAAAAAGCGAGTCGTAGATTTCCGTCCTTTTGTTTTGAATCAAAAATATGTTTTTGAAAAAATGAGTTATAAAGTCGTAAATTGCAACCCCATTTTACTCAATTTGTAACAAATTATATCGCTTTGAGCGATGTTTTCTATTTATTGAAAAGCATTTATTATTATTTATTGAAAAATGTAACTTTTACTTACTCGGTTGATTCTAGGAATCGAACTCGAGACCCTCTGCATACCAATCTAGCACACATCTACTAGGCCATGGTGATGTATCCAAGTCGGATATCAAAATTAATAATAAGAAGCAACTTGAATATGAGTTAGTTAGTTTTAGGGGTGTTTTGAATTAAGATTACATATATTTTATTGGCGAGAAAAATATAGTCGTCTTATTTTGGACGTCTAACCTCTAATGTACAATTTTTTTTGATGATCATTTAAATAAAGGTAAGAAATTGTATATAATGTGTAGTTGAAATCCAACTTTGTACTCCCTATATATGTATAGAACTACAAAAAAGGCATTATTGGAGACATAAGCGGGGTCAGGGCCTAATGACTTATATTCTGAACGATTCCTGTATGTGCGTTGATATTCTGGTGGAATATCATTTCCCACTTAATCCGAATGGCTTACAAAGATCGCCTTTTAATATTAACCAGATTTATTCTTCGAGGATTTTTCATTTCCTCAAAAGAGACAGTACCAAAAAAAAAAAAGATAATTATTAGTTGGTGGCAAGGATCGAACTCCGGACCTTCGACGTAGCCGTCAGACACACTTGAGTTGATTTTAATACTCAGTGATTGTAAATCACGAAAAAATTTTAGCAAATCCAGATTGCTAAAAAGTATAAATGGAATTATTCCCTTGAAGTAGTAAATTGCGACAAAAAGGTTGTAATTTACTTTGAAGGGCACAAGCTTGAATTATAACTTTTAATTGTAAATCTCAACTTAGGAATTGTTGTAATTTGCGATGAATTGAAAGTTAAATTGCCATATTTTTCTATCAGTTTCGAATCAAATCGCCGTGATTTACAAAAAAACATGTTTTGTAAATTGCAACTGAATATTTCGCAATTGGTGATTTTGCAATTCTTTTCGTGTAGAAAAAAGATTTTTGAGATTTTGCTTGCATTTTCTTCCGTGGTTAGATAGAATAGTTTTGCCACCTTACTCTCAAAGACTTCAAATAATAAAACTTTCATCACTTTTAAGTCATCGTGAGTACGTACAATTCTGTTTTATTGTGGGGTTAACTATTGGATGGATTACAGCTCCATCAGTCCTTTGTCGAATTAATTTTAATTTTAGTCGTTCTAGTTTAAGAAGGCCATTGCCTCTGTGTGACATTTTCAGTAGATCCAACTACGGCGCCAATAGCCCTCTCAATTTCTTGATCAATTTATTTAATAAAAACAATGCCATATTAAATTCCACCAGTGATAATGTTAAATCATACTGTTTTAAAAATAGATTTTTTATCCAATATTTATAAAATAGATATAAGATTTATGTATGTATCAATTTATGAATATATCTCTAGTTTCAATCTAAATTTAGAATGTACCGTTGGTATTGAACGTTTTCAAATAAAAAAAATAAATAAATCATAGAATCCCATTGTCTAGGGCTAGGGATACGAGAAAGAACTGGAGAAATCTAGTGGTCGTTGGACCAAGTGGACATCCACTGGCGATTAAAAGTTTAGTTAAGTACCTTGGTATCTGGCTGGATCAGTATTTGTATTTCAATATATATAGATGCTGCTCTGTCCAGAGTTTAAATCCCCTCGCGTGTTGTCTCTTATCTGCCCATCATTATACATTTATTGTGCCAAGAAAAAAAATTACTTTCAATAGCTATAAATAGTTTCTAATCCAGTGCTAGCATTAAATCATAATCATCATACATACCATACCCAAATCAAAACAATACAAAAAAACAATTCAATCAAAAAAAAAAAAAAAAAAAAAAAAAAACAAAATAAGCCTAAAACCAAACATCAACACAATTATTCAACACAAGAGCGGTAAATCCCTTCATTCACTCCCATCCCATCATCTTCACAGGTAATCTGGCTTAGGCACTGCATATGCTGAGTCAAACTTGTTTGCAAGGTACCTATCAGAGATTAAAACGAGTCGAGTACAGTTCACGATCAACGAATACTTGCTCGAAAAAAGCGAGTTTGAACAAACAGAGTCAACCTACCAAACTATGCTTACAAGTATTTTTGTTCATGAGTATGATGACCCGTGAATAACAACACATTTCAAACGAATAAGATCGAGTATACCTTCCAGCCGACTATGAACGAGTTTGAACAAAACGAATAAAGTGCTCATGATCAAAATGTTCACGATCAATGTGCTCATGATCAAAATTTTCACGATCAGTGATCGATCGCGATCGTTCGACTACTCGCTGTGTAAAATGTGTATTCGGGGTTGGTATTTTAAGGATTCTGTTTCTTGTGTTATTGGGGTTGGTTTTTGTATTTAAGATACTTTTACCATTAGGGGCAGATCGGTGTTGGTTGATTTTGCTTCATGATTCAATATACTTAGTTTGCGTATGCAAATAAGGCATTATTATTAGGAAAAAGTGCAGTAAATAATGTTATTAGTCACAATGATTTTTATTTTTATTAACTTGAAAAAAAGAGTAAATTAAATAAGTAATTAAAACCACTGACCTACTAAAATAACTAACATAGAAAAGAGTACCTGTTTCGGGGAATTTTAACCTGCGCCTTCAATAAAAGAAAAAATTAACTTCACTTAAATACATACACCAACCGCGAATGTTGACCATCTTTTGTTTTATAATTACATCATTTGCCTACCTAGCCACCTACCTATTCATAAATCTTTCCAAAATAAGAAACCCTTTTTCTTCTGCTCTATTTTCTGCGAATACAAAACATTACCCTAAAAATACAACGGATATAGATAATAAATCAGGTAGCGCCAGCAGTTTCCTTTGTTCACGCATTGCTTGTGAGTACTCGCTTTGTTCACGATCAGAACGATCAAAACGATCAGTAGGCCTTTTTTCGAGTACCCGAAACGGGTTACAACTGTTTGCGAATAATTTTGTTCGTGGGTATGAAAGTCAGAAGATACTCATGAGTTCGATCAGTTCGTTTGTCTTTATTCGTGATTCTTTTTATTCATGACCAAAATGACTTATGAGCATGGAAGCAAAACGATCGGGTATGAGCGATCAAATAGAAAAAATCGCAGTGTTCGAACTTATTCGAACATACTCATTTTAATCTCTGGACCTATATGCATTGCTTAATCTAGGAAATCCCATTAACGTATAGTTTACACTTAAACCAGGAGCGAATCAAGGCACATTTCCATGAAGGCGTAGTCACTGATGGAAATGTGTTATTGAAAAGTTCAAATTGATATTTGAAAAATATTGAATTTAGATATTCGTACGGGTTGGTTTTGTTTTCAATGTTTGTTTTTTTATAATGGTAGGAAAATTTCGTGTCGATTATAGTAAACATTCGGGGGCTGAAAAAGAATTTATATGCAGCATACGTTCATACTGCAAAATACAGGCCAGCTGTTTTGGCGTTAAGTGAAACCCAAATAGGAGAAAATTCTGATCCGTTAGAATTTAACCTGTACGGGTACAACTTAATGCCATTATTCTTTGCTTACCACGGTCTCGCCGTTTATGCCAGAAATGATATTGCTTACCAACTTCTTCCACAATATGGTCAGTGTTCTAACACTAACTTTAATTTCATGTGGTTTAAATTCACTGTTAAAAAGCACATCATATATTTATGTTTTACTTATAGAAGCCCGAATCTTGACAGTAACTCGACTTTTAACGAATAAGATACGCTGTCGGACTCCATCCAAAGAATTGTTCCCCATTATCCTCGCACTGAAATTGTTGTTACAGGTGATTTCAATTTACACAATTCTACGTGGCTTCGATATTCTGGCCAGACAACACCCGAAGGAAGGTATGCCGAGATTTTCGCTGAGGTCAACAACTTGACTCAGCTTATTGACAAGCCGACAAGAATCCCTGACATTGCAGGCCACACGCCAAACACCCTAGACTTGTTTCTTACATCTCATCCTGTTAAATACATCATTGATGTATTATCGTCTCTAGGCACGTCGGACCATTGTATCATTTCAGCTTTTTCTCGTACTCCAACAGTCCAGTTAAAAAAAAATCCCAAGCAGAACCGTATGGCAATACGAGAAAGCCAACTGGGACGGTCTCAACAATTTCTTCGGTAACTTTAACTGGTCACTATGTTTCCTCGATAGTGACGTAGACTACAGCGCTGAAATGATTACAAACATTATTCTCTGCGGGATGAGAAATTTCGTTCCGAATAGGACAAAAAGTATCAAACCAAAAGAGAATTCATGGTTTGACTTGAGCTGTAAAGAGGCTGTCGAGGTGAGAGAAGTAAGTTTCCGGTGTTATTAAGCTTACCCTTCTGAGGAAAACCGGAATAAGTTCAAACAATCTAGGAAGTCATGCAATGCTCATATTCAAAAAACCAAAGTTTTACATGAGCAAAAATTACGGCAAAAAAATACTACAATGTCCCAAAGGTAATAAGAATTTTTGGTCATTTGTAAAAAACGTTCGCAACTCCACTAAGTCCTCGGCTCCAACGCTCGTCAACAATGACACTCTTGTGGTAAGCTCTCAAGCAAAAGCAGACACAGTTTGCAGCCAATTCAACACTACCACAGAGTGACATGACTCCTCCTGTTCTTGAGAGCGTAAATGGTTCTATGGGACAAATCTCCTTTTGCACTCGATCAGTTGCAAGAGTTCTAAAAGATCTCGATATACACAAATCCGCTGGCCCGGATAGTATCTCCCCAATAGTTCTGAAGAGGTGTGCTTCCACGCTGGCAAAACCACTGCGTAAGCTTTTCCATCTGCCCTACTCTACAGGTCTCTTTCTGAGTGGATGGAAAACAGCATTTCTCCAGCCAGTTCCAAAAAAGGCGTATCTTCATCCCCTTCAACCTACCGACCAATTGCACCTACGTCCCTTCTTTCCAAGGTCATGGAAACCCTGATAAATTTTCAGATCAAGAAATATCTTGAGAAACGAAAACTTGTTAATGACCGGCAGTACGGATTTCGTAGCAATAGGTCCACTGGTGATATGATGGTATATCTCACCGAACAGTGGAACCAATCTTTACATCGTTTTGGAGAAAGTAAGATTATTGCGCTCGATATTTCAAAAGCATTTGATAGAGTCTGGCATCAGGCTCTCTTACCGAAAATGCGTGCATTTGGCATCGATGAACCCCTTCTTCGATGGATTAGAAATTACCTTTCAGACCGTTCAATTCGCGTTGTTTTGGACGGTTTTCAGTCTGCTACCCATAAAATAAATGCTGGTGTGCCCCAAGGCTCCGTTTTGTCTCCGATTCTATTTCTTATCTTTATAAATGATCTTTTGTCTAATACTTCTAATCCACTAAATTGTTTTGCTGACAACAGTACTCTCAGCCTTTCATATTCGTTTCCGGATTCACATTTATGTCCTTCGGATGTGAAACTGCAGCGGTTTCGTATGATAAGCTCATTAAATTCCGATCTTGGCAGCATTGTCCCATGGGGAATCATCAACCGCGTGGAATTTAATGCTTCAAAAACTTAATGCTGTCTTCTGTCGTTAAAGCACAACATATACCCCCTATGCCATTATCCATGAGTGGCACTTGCATTGAGGAAACCGAATAGCTTTGCGTTCTGGGTATGTGTATTACAAACCACCTCTTGTGGAACGATCACATATTTGACGTCGCCAAAAATGCTGCAAAATGTTTAGACTTCTTAAATCGATGTAAAAAATATTTTTCACCTTCTGATCTGGCTACAATCTACAAGGCATACATTCGCCCGAAGCTTGAGTATAATTCTCATATCTGTGCATGTGCTCCTGTCACTCACTTGCGCCTCCTGGATAGGATTCAAAAAAGAGCCTTAAACTTACAAGAATGTGGAATGCTTTGCCCGCCTCTTTTTTTGCCCTCCCATTATGAGTTACAGACATTCAAAACCAATGTGCATCGGTACCTCCTTTCATTTCCTATCCAACTTTCCTAAACGCTCGCACTGTGTTAATTCATGTTAAGGGTATTTAGTGCGCGTGAATTATAAAAAAAAAAAACTCTTAGGAAATAACTAAGCACTTCATCCACTGTACCATTACCGCCCGCGAAAAAACCCATTAAAAGTAATCCATCAAGTTGTGAAGAAGTCAACAATCAACATATCCCATCAAAACTGCAACTATTCTTCTAAATTTATTCAACGGAACCATCCTGGTAGAAAATAACAATATAAAGGAACTTGGCAATTAGGGCCCAATTTTAAACACTGTTCAACAGTGATGAATATTATGTCATATGAAAGTTTATGAAGAGTACTTTATTATATTATATGGCAGCTAAATTGAAAAATTGAGCGCAAAAATGGTGTTTCCCCTAATTTTATAAAAAGTTTTTTATTTTTTCTGAAAGCCGGAAATCCCGCAAATCCAGCAAACGCAAACACATAACACAGCGATTTTCTGCCATTGATTCTTATTATTGTATTATTATATTTATTTGTTCTTATATACACTCATTACTATGTTTACTATACCTTATTATACGTTAATCTTTATAAACGGTCAAGAAAACTTCTCTTAGAAAATCCCTATATCAAAACCCTTACCAGCGATTCTATACTCAAGTTCATCAATCAAAACCTACAAGGAGCTGCTAACGATGAAAATGCTAAAGGAACTTCATATAAACAACACAGAACAAATAAGAGAAATTGAAGAACAAGTAAAGATGCATAAAATAGCAAATTACAGCCTCTCATCCATGCTAATACTCATAATAATAGCGATCATAGCAAAACTATCGATTCCCCCAAGAAATAAAGTGCACGACTGGTTCGTACGAACTTGCTCTAATGTGTTCAAATAGTCTTGAGGCTTGAGATTTTCGGAAAAAAGCATTGAAAAAATCATATGAAATTTTATTAATCACTTAAAAATCAGTAGTTTAAACGTTTTTTGGAGAAAATGAAGTAAGCCATCAGATTTCTTTTGCTTTTTCTAAATTTAAAGAAATTTTTTTTCAAAATCGTTCGACCAGTTTTTTCAAAAAACGGTTTTTTTGAAAAACTTTTCGAAAACATATTGCAAGTTTTTTTTTTGAGTATGCCAAGTTCTAGAACTTTGTAGTTTTTATCAGAAAAATAAAATTAAAAAAAAATTGATTAAACCGTTTTTGGAAAAAACAAAAAATAAAAAAAAATTTTAAAACTTTTTTAAAAAACTCAAAAAAAAACTTTTTTTTAAAAATTTAAGAATTTTTATTATTTCGTATATAATAGGGCTTCTTCAATAAAAATTTCATCGAAATTTGTCCAGTGTCTTACAAGAAAATCGGATTTCAAAAAACCGGTCCTATGGGAGGTACCGTTATAAGGCTTTTCCTGAAAAATCTATTCAAGCCAAAACATTAAGTTTGCGCAGAAAACATCATTCAGAAAGTTTTATTAAAATCGTAGGAGCCGTTTTCGAGAAAAATTGAATTTTCACTAAAAATCGTATGGCAGGTATCGTTAGTTTTAAAGCTAGAATGCTAATTCCAAAAACCCCTATGTAGGACGTCATAATAATACTATCTACCAAGTTTGAAGCAAATCGGTCTAGCCGTTTAGGCTGTAGGTGCCGATACAGACAGACGGACAGACAGACAGACAGACAGACAGAATTGTCGGACCCACTTTTTTCGACTTCTCTATCATCGTAATGTTATGTTTGATTGGCCAAAAAAAAATTTTTGTTTTACGAATGCATAACTTGCTTTAAGTACTATAATCGCAAGTAAAAAAATAATCACAAAAAACGAAACCCTAAAAGAATTAACACCAAAACTTCCGGACTTAAATCAAGAAAAACCAGCAACATCGCAGACACCAATAACGATATTTTAGCCGGCAAATTATCATTGTAGGTTTATTTACTGTATTGTATTAATACAGGGGTATACAGGGTGATTCACGAATGTTGCGCCAAAAAGCTAGAGCGTGTAGGTTGGCCTCAGACAAGGAAAAAATCGTACGGAAGAGGGGGTCTATTCCCGTCCGTTTAGCCGGGAGGGGCATTTTTCTAAAAACATGACTTAAACTAAAAAAAAATTATTAAAAAATAACGGTAAATCCTATAATGCTATGCTATACCTTTTTGTAAGGCCAAAAACTTATAATTTTATTGTTATTTTAAATGAAGTCATTCTATTGAACCGTTTTCAAAATATTAATTTTCAAAATCAAAATTTTGAAAAAAAATTAAAAAAAATAAATTTTAAAACTATTTTGTTTCAAAATTTT
Organism: Platycheirus albimanus; assembly: GCA_916050605.2. Taxonomy (NCBI): domain Eukaryota; kingdom Metazoa; phylum Arthropoda; class Insecta; order Diptera; family Syrphidae; genus Platycheirus; species Platycheirus albimanus. The sequence continues at coordinate 233,313,076 of OU696696.1, read as the reverse complement.
ACGTAATTAAGTATTATTTTTGTTCTCAGAATTCAATGCTCCCATTAATTTTAAATCTAACACTCAGTCACCGACTATCAAGCGAGCCGATAACATCGTTTCGATCGTTTTTCTTTCTGCTCTTTCAAAGTTGGTGTTTTTTTTCCTCGCACGTTTCCGCGTGATAACCCCCTCGTTTAAAATAATTGTGCTCCAAGTGTTTGCCAAAAAAACTCATCAAGTGGTTAGCAATTTGACCATGGCCCCTGGGCCAACCACACTCTTAGGCAATCGGTTTGATGAATTCAATCATTACTCCGATCAGCCAAAAAGAAAAAAGAAAAAAAACATATACTCATCTATAGATACTGCTTTAGACCTCCCCACTCATCTTAATTCTAAAAATCCCAAATTTATAACTATATCCCCTACAGACCCCGAAAAAAAACTTACCTCCTTCAGTGTTTTCCTGCTCAAAAAGGCGATAGATGGCATAAGTACATCTTATGAATATATAACCCAACTCCGGGATGGGAATTTATTGATTCTCGTGAAATCACAACAAGTTGCTAATCTATTCTTATCAAAAAAAACCCCTATCAAATGTTTGCCCAATTAAAGTTTCTCTTCATGATCAATTAAACTCTTCAAAAGGCACAGTATACGCGCCTTGTCTAATAAATGTAAGCGAAAAAGAAATTCTTGAAGAAATGAAAGATCAAGGAGTCATAAACGTATATAAATTTACAAGAAAATCAGTAAATATTATTCCCAATAATAATTCAAACGAAAATGTAAACTCAAAAGAAAACGAAAATTCACTTGTTGATGAAAATGAAAAATCAAAAAAATTAATCACCGAACTCCCAACTGGCCTGATTCTCTTCAGTTTCGATCTCTTCCAGCCCCTACATCTATTAACGTAGGTTGGTATAACCTCAAAGTCCAAGAGTATTTCCCCAACCCGATGCTTTGTAAAAATTGTCAAATTCTCGGGCATACCGCTAAAAGATGTTCACGTAGCCCATCATGTGTTACCTGCAACCTCCCCCCTCACGCCCAAAAAGTCTGCACACGCACCTCTTGCGCTAATTGCGCAGAAGATCACCCCGCATCATCTACACTTTGCAAACGGTTCATCCAAGCAAAAGAAACTCTGAAAATTAAAACAATAAAAAAATGTAGTATGGCAGAAGCAAAAAAAATTTACATGGAGCAAAATCCAGTTCCCTCATCTTCCCAATCCTCTTATTCAGATGTTACTAGAAACGCAACACATTCCATTCCACCTATTCCACCCAGAACTAATAATCCACCACATTCCGAAAAAAATATCAACAAGCCAACAAACACAACGCCTTCCAACTTGAACCCTCAAACACCAATAACAATACAGTTGAAACCCGCTACTCCTCCTTCATACAACGAAAACCCAACCTTAACGTCAAGAACCAAGCCTAACTCTTCAAACATCCAAGACATCAATTATTCTAACGCCACCACATCGAACTTATCTAATTACAAATTAACTTCATACAATACTCAAAATACACAAATAAATCCACACGATATCCTACCCAACCCAAATTCTTCTCTAATCTTAAACACTCAACATAAAACAAATGATATGCCCATACCAATGGCAATTGACAACATTAACACACAATACGACAAAATATCCGAAAATGACGATGATGATGATGAAGACATCTAATCCAACTATCGGAACTCCAAATACTGTCTGTCGTTCAAAGGTCGAAGCATTCAAACTCCCAGTTGAGTTTGAATGATTCGACTTTTGGGCGACAGAGTCAACATAATCAACCAATAATCTCACCACCCTCTGATTTTTCGAAGTATAACTTAAATTATACTACAAACAAATCTCCCAAATCCACAAGCTCCCTCCTTAGGGTTCTGCAATGGAACCTTAACGGATACAGTAACAATTACCATGAGCTTGAAATATTGATTAAAGAAAATAATCCACACATAATTTCCCTTCAAGAAACTCATGTACAGGCCAACAATATAATCAAAGCGCCAAAGCAGTATGAAATATATTTTCACAACTTTTCCTCTAATACAACTGCAAAACAAGGCACTTGCCTTCTGGTTCACAAATCTATCCCCCATAAAACTCGTCAAATAAACTCAAATATTTCTGCAGTAGCCGTTGAAATCCAACTTAATATTAAACTTACAATCGTATCCCTCTACATCCATCCAACACAAACATTCTCTGCCATAGACCTGGAAAACTTAACAGGGTCACTATGCTCCTCAATTTTAGTGACAGGCGATTTCAACTCGTGGAGTCCTCTATGGGGTTCTCCTGTGTTAAACGCACGAGGAAAAGGAGTTGAATCCTTTTTATCCAACACCGATCTGTCCTTATTAAATGATGGCAAACCAACCCATTTCTCGACCCACGGTACCTTTACTCACGTTGATTTATCTCTCGTCTCTCCCCAACTACTGCCCTACTCAAGCTGGAACAGAAAAGATTCACTCCACGGAAGCGATCACTTTCCAATTATAACAAGTATTTGCCTTGGTCGCCAAATCAATTACTCTGCTCCGACTCCCAAATTCCAAACGGATCGGGCAAATTGGACCCTTTTCCAAATGAAATCACTTGAATTTTTCGAACAACATCCCGCATCTTCAAATGTTTATCAAGAAGCAGCAACACTGAGTAAAGGTTTTAGATTTGCCGCAAATATATCCATTCCACAAACCAAACACAAACCAATAAAAACAATCGTGCCATGGTGGAGTCCGGAACTTGCTATTTGCGCAAAAACAAACAAACCTTATGGAGAACATTTTTGAAATTTCCCAACAACCTTAATATGATAAATTATAAGAAGGCCAACGCTCTTTTCTGCAGAAAAGCAAAAGAATCAAAACAGGAAAGCTTCCAAAATTTCACATCCAGCCTACACCCCAATTCATCCATTAAAAAAATTTGGTCTGATATTAAGACGCTTACAGGGATTGATGTTCCTACATCGATCAAAGTTATAATTTCTGACTCTGTAATACTCACTGACCCATTCAGAATCGCTGAACACTTTGGCCAATGCTGGTCAACTTATTCTAGGGACACTAACTTTGCTCATGAATTCCGGGAAGCCAAGCGCATAGCATTAAATAAAGAATACATAGTTGACGAACTATCGCCATCTGCAAAATTTATAGATATGCCCATCAATCTCCTAGAGCTTGAAAGTTGCCTCAGCTCTGTCAAAGGAAAAACACCGGAATACGATCGGATCTCATATTCAATGCTTAAAAACGCCCCTTTTCAAACTAAATCGCGTATTATGGCACTATTCAATCAAATTTTTAAACAAGGTATTATACCTCAGACATGGAAAACTGCCACCACTGTCCCAATCCCGAAACCAAAAAAGTACATAACTTAGAAAATGGCATCCCCCAAGAATCTCCCCTTTCGGTTGTCCTTTTCATCATAGCATATAATGAGTTAAGTGAAATAATTGTTAAATATAAAAATATAGATCATTCTCTGTACGCCGATGACTTATATATAATGTCCAAATATAACGTTACAAGCCAATGTGTTCAATTATTCAATGGAGTTCTAAACGACATTCTTAACTGGTGTAACCAGTCAGGCGCATTAATATCCTCCGACAAAAATAAACATCTACATATATGCAGAAAATTAAACTGCTCTGGTCCCGTTATAGGACTAAGCAATCTAAATATACCAATTGTAAACAACTTAAGTATACTAGGAATAATTTTTGATTGTTAATTTAGTTTCAAAAACCATTGTTTAGAATTAAGAAAAAATCTAGTTTCCAGACTAAACATTATAAGATATTTATCATCAAAAACAGTTATGTCCAATCTCAATAACTAAAACTATTCTTTTGTCAAAGATTGATTATGGGCTAGTCATATATGGTAAATCCGCCAAATCACATCTGAAGCTACTCAACTCTCCTTACCACGCAGCAGTAAGGATATCTATAAAAGCATTCAGAACAACTCCAATAAAAAACATGCTCGCCGAAGGGGGGTTCTTAACTATTGAAGACCGAATAGACTTTTTAACATCCAGGCTTATCCCTAAGATCTGCGAATCTTATTGCTCTCCAATTCTAGCAGATTTGTCAAAAAATCTGAGACGAAAAAAGGTGCCAAAACAACCCTCTACTTTATACACAGCCTTAACCTTTGCGAAAAATATCGGTATCACACCTACAGTAAAGAGCCTGAACATCGAAAGATACCCTGCTTGATTTCTGCCAAAAGAAGCCATCAACACCACCTTATCCAAACACAACAAAGATTCGACCCCCAAAGAAACCTACATTCAACTCTTCCATGAGCTTATGAACACCTTCCCGCCCAACACGTGAAATATCTTATACACCGATGGCTCAAAACATGACACTGGAACAGGAATGGCCATTGTCAACAAAAACGGTGAACTTGAAGCTGCAGAAAGACTCCCAAGCTACTTCTCCATCTTCTCAATAGAAGCCTTAGCTCTTCTTAAAGCAACACAAATTGCAGGCCAAAGGAACCGAAAAACCGTTATTTGCACTGACAGACTCTCAGTTCTTTCAGCTATTAAAAACGTCAAACATCGCACACCCGTCATCAACCTTATTCGAGATAACATAATATCTCTTGGAACGAAAATTAAAATAATATGGGTTCCAGCACAGACTGGTATAAAAGGGCAACGAATCTGCCGATCTTAATGCTAAATTAATTGGAACGGACTCGAACGCTGAGATAAGCTTACATCGACCCTGGAAAAATGACTTAATGAAATTAATAAAAAAAACACTGGGATCATAGGAAAACTCAAAAATGAAACGAATACATTCATCACTACACCACCATTAACCCTAGAGCGATGCCAGTATCTTTTCCTCCGAATAGCACAACTATAATGAATAGATGTTTCCTTCGACTCCGCCTTGGACACACACGAATAACCCACAGCTACTTACTCAACAAAGAACCCCCTCCAACCTGTCATCTCTGCCCATCAAACGAAACTCTCACAACTAAACATCTAACTACCGAATGCAATAGAATAAAAAACCTTTGTATAAGACTATTTAATGACAATCTTTTAAATATCCTTTCCGTTCCTTCTGAACCTAACATAAATAAAATGCACGACTGGGTCGCACGACTTATGTTTTACGTGTCCCGTTTGGTTAAAAAAAAAACAAAGTCTTTTTTTTAGGGCCACAGGCCATTAATACTTTATTATTCACTTTTAATTTTTACAAAGTTAACCGAAAGGGACCCGCCGTCTATAGCGTCGCTGCGATCACCTTTTAATACCGTATCAATAAGCTTCGATTCACCAATTGGTTCTTCCTAATATAGTGTCTTTCTGCTGATGTTGTCAATTGTGGTTCGATTACTTGACCTACTTTAGGTGTTGTCATCAGTTGATTGTTTATGGTTGATATTGCTGATGTTGCTGTTGTTGGTTGGTCGTTCGTTGCACTTGTATTCGTTATTGCTGATGTTGCTGTTGTTGGTTGGTTGGTCGTTGCACTTGCATATGTTACTCCTCCTCGGTTTGAAAAAAATGTCTCCTGACATTTGCTGTTCATTTCTTTTACATTATATGCTTTGTTATACATTTTATTACAAACATATGCAATGCTTATCATTGTTACAAAAATTATTACAATCATGGTTAAATTTATTACGTATGATATACTTTTGTGCAATCTCAATTCTTTTATTTCTTTAATATTTTCAAAATTACTTACAACAATATCTTTTAAAGTGATAGCTTTTTCAAAAGACACATTTAGATTATTTTCTTCATAAATGTATTTTTCTTGAACAATTTTTTTATTATTATAGAAAATTTCATTTACCAATTTTAATTGGCAGTTACAAAAATTAATAAGATAATTATTTTCAAGTATAATTTTTCTGTTATCGCAATTTTGTTTCAATTCTTCTTTATATGCATTTTTAATAATAATAGTTTCATCGTCTATTATTTGAATTTGTGTTTGATTATTGAATATTAGTTTACAATTATTTGTTATGACACAATGCCTACTTGCTTTTAATTCGTGTAATGTAACATCATTCTGGTATTCATATGTTTTATTATTTATTTCTACTATATATTGACTTTCAGCATCTATTTCAAAATGGTTTTTATTGGGTAATGGTATTATTAATTTTTTTTCAATTACTACATAGTTTTTTGGAATTTTGATGGCAATTATAAGGAATTTGTTTTTATATTCTAGAATACCCATTTTAATTAATTTAAGTTTATATAAATCAATTTTGTATTCATTCAGTTCTTCTAATGTTAAAATACTTGGATGTATTATGTTGTGTTTTGCTGATACAATATTGTCTTGGATTTGGTTAATTTTATTTTCTATAAATCTTAGCTTTGTGATTTGATCTAGAAATAGTTGTCGTTGCACAATATTTGTAATAGAATTTTCTATTTTATTATATGTATTTAGTATTGTTTTCCTGTCATTTTTAATTATTGTATTCAGTGCTTCTATGGATTCATTAAAGTGTTTATTTATTTTAATTTGCTGATTTATTGTTTCTATTGCATTATGACTGTTCTCTATTGCTATGTTTAAATATTTTGAAATTTCTTCTCTATCTTTACTATCCATGGTTCCGAAGAGCCATCTTTCTACGTTTCCTACTATGTCAATTAATCCTCTTCTTGATCTTCTTTGTTCTTTAGGCATAATTGAACTAATTTTTGCTTTAACTATTTCTATTTCTTTCATAATCATGTTTTTGTTTTCTAAATTTAAATGTTTTATGTTAGTTTGTATGAATGAGATTGTATTTAGTATTTCTTCTGGATTTATTATGTGTAAAATAGTGTTTGTTTGGTTAGTAATCTCAATATCTTTAATTTTTATTTTCAAAAAACCTGTTTGCTCATTTATCACTGTTGTGTGCAGCATCCCGTGTGTTGTTTGTATTAGTATTAGGAAAATTATTACCTGAAAATTTATAAGGTCTTTTGATATTACAAATGTGTACGTTATTAAGGTTTTTAATTTTATATCTAGGTTGTTCTTTGTGTCGAACATTTTTATAATTTTTTATTGGTCCTACCTGTCTTTCTTCTGTGTAAGATTCTCTTTTTTCATTAAGTTTGTTAATTTTCTTAAGTTTAGTTTGCTCAATTCTCTCACTAAGTACTAATTCATCGATTTCTTCTTTAGCTATCCTTGGTGTAGTTTTTATTGTGGAATGATATCTGTTGTTATAATTATCTAAAACTATCTGTAATTTCATTTCTATTGATAAATCTTTTTCTTCAATGCCTGTTATTTTTTCTAAAATAGTTGAATGCAATCTTTCAACATCCGAATTTCCTGTGTGGCTGTTGGGCTTTGTTAAATGTATTTCGACATCACTTTTATTAAGAACTAGCTTTTGCCCGCTACTTCGTACGCGTGGATTTTAGAATAAAGTAGGTATCTCAGTATATATTTTGTTTATGCACAACCGGTTCAAAATGAGGGGTATGCGTGGTATGAAAGCTATAAAGTCAGCTCTACAGCCGTAAGGTTTTTGGCTTCTGTATAATATTATTTCGAAGTATCATAACGGTTTAAATTGCAAAGTTGAAGGGTTAAGTTCTGAAGCAATATACGAATATACCTAATTGGAATGCCCACTTTCAAAACGATGCTGCGCGCCGATACTGCTATTTATGGCAGCTCCGCTTCATCAGTTTTGGGCGTAAGTATTGCTCGTTCACCGTTCTTTATGGTTACATTATTTTTCGATTTCCGCTTTCGCTGAATGAGGCATTGTCTATATGGTGGTAAATAGCGCCATCTATGATGTTTTTGATGTAACTTCTATTCAGAACGACTAACTTATTTCTATTCATGTATACGTAGGTAAGTGTGGCGCTATTTTATTATGTTAGTGAGACGCTAACGTCCTTAAAATCTTTCAATTTTGCGTTAAGTTCATTGAATAACGTTCGATTGCAGCAATATTAAAAAAACAACCAGAATTATATATTTTCGTGTGATAAAATATAGCCTATATTTTAAGTTGGAGTACTACCAATATATCTGCGAAAACCGCATTCAATTCCATGCAGTAGTTTTTGCGTGATGCGCGTACAAACATACAGACAGACAGACAGACAGACAGACAGACAGACAGACAGACAGACAAAAATTCTAAAAACGGTTGTTTTGGTTTCTGTGGGTCTAATGGAGACTCCCCATATTAGTTTTGCATCTATATCTTCAATGTACAGACATCGACCCGTTACAATTTTATTATATGTATAGAAGTCTAGGGGGAATGCGGGAGACTTGATCCACTTTTTGTTAAATCGTTCATAAAAAGTTTTCTATTCATCATAGCCACATGTTGGATACATCTTTTAAAAGATACATTTATCTATTTTATGATTTGTATTTTAAAAACTACATACACGCAAGTGATTTTTGCCAAATGCTAAATGATTGGGAACAGATTTTTGGCTCAAGTCTCCCTCCTAGCCGGGAGACTTGACCACCCCCTTGGGGAGACTTGATCATGCTTAAATTCTTCGACTAAAACGAACAAACAAATAATTTAATCAGTTCATTTCTTATTAGAATTCATTTTGATTATATTTGTGGTATCAGGAATATAAAAAAGAAACTATATTTAACGTTTTTTATAAAAAAAAAAAAACAGAGAAGTTAATAAAAACTCGTAAACATAACTTTCTTTCATACTCAGTAACTTAGTTACTAATGTATAAAAAGCAACCAAAGAACTTAAAGGTATTTAGGAACTTTCAATCAAAAATAAGAAGCCTAATTAGAGGCTAAGAAAAGAAAAATAAATAAACTTCAAAAACGTAACAAAAATAAATAAATAATTTAATTTCTTAGTAAAATATATGTATAACTGAAGGATGTTATTGCCATATATAATAGCATCAACCTCTTATCAGTGTTGAAAGAGACACAAAGACACATATCCATTATATAGTCAGTTTTGCACACAAAACAAAACCATGTTTTGTCATGTTCTTCGATTTCCATTGGGCTGCTTAAACCTTCATCGAAATTTACTTCTTCAGAAGTTTCACTTTCACTTGACTGCAAAACTTTTTTTTTTTTATTGTAGTAAGTTTTTTTTTTTTATTTTATATTTTTTCTGTGGCTGGAAAGAAAGACATTACTGCATTTATAATTCATCTGACAATAAATTACAGCAAACGGGAGAATTGATCCACTGATCAAGTCTCCCCTTGAGAACTGGCTCAAGTCTCCCGTTCACGTTTTTTTACAATAAATAATTAATAAATTTTTTGGAACACAACCTAGCTGGATTTTGTTCTTATAATAACAAAGTCCAATATCTATTTTATAAAATAATGTCATTCATTTTCACTTACCACATCAAAAACAATTTTTATCACAAAAAAAAATTATTTTATTTTTGTAACTTTTTCCACCAAAAAACACTCTTCCACTTTTAACAGCCGAAGTATACTGACGATCTGGAATTATTTTTGTGTGCAAGTACAAAGTAACGGAATGCAATGTTTGAATCTACTCATGATCGATTTGAGTGGAGTTTGAGTGAATTATTGAGAGTGGCTCAAGTCTCCCATATGATCAAGTCTCCCGCTTTCCCCCTATAATATGTTCAGATTTGAACTCGTTATCCGTTATTATTGTCTTCGGTTTGCCAAATTTTGAGAAGTGTTCTATGAGAATAGCTTTTTTGCTTCTCCAATTTCTATCGGTTATTACATATCCTACTGCAAATTTTGTGAGTTTGCCAACTATGGTTACGAATGCTTTTTTTTCGATATGAAATATATCTAAATGAAGTATTTGATTTATATGTTCTGGGGTTTCTGTTAAGTGGTATTTTGGTTTGATGGGTTTCCTATCATATTTAATTTCGTGACACTTTTTGCAATTATTAATTACTAATTGTATCTGTTCTTGAAGTTTAGGAAAAAAAAATTTATTTTTCAGTGTATAGTATGTTTCATTTATCCCACTATGCATGGATTCTCTTGTATGGTATAAGGAAATCTGTTTATGGACTTCCTCCTCGGTTTTGATTTCGGCTACCCTATTAGAGCATTTTATGAATTTTATATTTTCGTTCATAGAAAATAATTGAATTATAATTTGTTGAACCTAATTGTAATCATGATCTTCTACATCGGAATAAATACCTGTTGTTCCTTTCTTGATAAATCTAATTAATACATCTTTTATTTTGTCTACTCCCTCAAGAGGATTAAGGTATATAATTCTACGTCGGTGTAGGATTTCTATTTCTTTTGATATTAAACTATATGTTAAGATCAATTGGGTTTTATATTTGTTAACAATTTCTTCTTTAATACCTATGTGATCAAGATGTTGTTCCTCGACTGAGTGGATTGTTTCTGTTAGTTCCATATTAGATTCTGAGTTATTATTTTCGTTAATTTTTGGTGTATTTTCTAGCCTGCTAAGGAAATCCGCCACTTTATTCTCTCTACCTTTCAAATATTCGATTTCGAAATTATACTCTTGAAGTTTTAAGAGCCATCTTTGATTTCGCTGCAAAAATTCTTTACCTTTGTACTTGCTATTAAGATATTTAATGGGAATATGGTCAGTTATAATTTTAAAATGATTTCCATACAAATATGGTCGAAAATAATTAACTGAATAGACAATTGCAAGGAATTCCTTATCAGTTACACTGTACTTTTGTTCGTGTTTGTTCAAAGTTCTGGATACAAAGCAAATTGGATGTCCGTTTTGGGACAGTACAGCTCCGATAGCGTAATTGCTTGCATCCGTTGTGACTACAAAGGGTTTGTCATATTCAGGGTATTTTAATATTGGGTGTGAAATTATTAAATCTTTAAGGTTTTCAAAGGCTGAAATATATTGAGGGTCTTTAGAATTAATTTTTTCATCTTTTTTTAAATATTTTATCATTGGATACGCAATTTTAGAGTAATCTCTAATGAATTTGCGGTAATATCCTGTCATTCCCAGGAAACCTTTCAGTTGTTTTTCTGTTTTTGGTATGCTTAAATTTTCAATTTCTTTTATTTTGTTGGGATTGGGTTTAATTCCCTCTTTTGTCAAAATATGACCAAGAAATTCAGTATCTCGTTTCATAAAGCTACACTTATCTGCTTGTATCTTAAGATTGTGATCTTGTAACTTTCTAAATATTTTTTCCAGTGAATGAATATGTTCTTCTAAGGTTGTGAAAAATATTAATATATCGTCTAAATACACTACGCATATTCTGTTTATATAATCACGTAATATGTCATTCATCAGTCTTTGAAACGTTGCAGGTGCATTCTTTAAACCGAATGGCATCCTGACGTATTCATATAGACCTGATGGAGTAACAAACGCAGTTTTTTCGATGTCCTCTTCTGCTACTAAGATCTGGTAATAACCCTTTGCTAAATCTAAAGTGCTGAAATACTGAGATTTCCCTAATTTATCCAATATACTGTCGATATTGGGTATTGGGTACTTATCATCTACTGTAACTTGGTTTAATTTTCTGTAGTCTACTACTATCCTGTATTTTTGTATCCCTGAGCTGTCAAGTTTTTTCAGAATAACTATTATTGGTGAACTATAACGACTGTTACTCTTTCTAATGATTCCCTGTTTTTCCATTTCTTCCATTTGCTTACGTACCTCGGCTTCGTGTTTTGGGGGGTACCTATATAATTTAGAGTTAATTTGTTGGTTTGTAGTGGTTTTTATTTCATGAACTACTTTACTTGTGTTTGTTAATTGATCTCCTTCTTTGAAAATCAATTTTTTATATCTATTTAAAAGTTTTTCTATTGATTCTTTTTCTAATTCATTGAGGTGATTTGCTTGAATGTTGCAAACTTCGCTTATTTCTAACACATTAACTTCTTCAAATAATATGGTTAAGAATGGAAGATGCCTATCATTCATTAAAATATTTTTTTTATTTTTTAAGTCTATAGCTTTTGCATTGTTCCTTATCCAATCCATTCCTATAAGGAAATCGTAGGGTTTATTTAATGCTACTTTCGTCCATTTGATTCTTGCATTGTGAGGTTGATCAAATTGAATTGGACATTTTGTTTTTACTTGTGCCGTTTCGTTAACGGTACCATGAATGGTATTTATTTGAATTGGTGTATCGTTTATGTATTCGTAAAGAATTGAGGGGACCCTAGTTGAATTTAGAAGGCTTATGGTTGATCCTGTATCGATCAATGCTATATAATCTGTTTTTTCAAAAGTTAACTGTATAAAAATTTTTCTTGTATCCGAGGCTAGTTGATAAAAAACTCGTGATTTTCTATTTGGTTAGTTTCTTCTCTATTACTTAATGAGTCTACTTCCATAGGTTCTATTCTATTCTCTCTTGATCTATGTTGACCAGAGTTTTCAAATTTATTTGCATTATTATGGGGTCTATTTTGGAATTGTTGATTATTCCATGAGTTTTTAGCTTGTCCTGAGAAATTGTTATTTCTTACTTGCCTTGAATCTTGCCTTGAATTATTGTGTCTATTGAATTGGTTAGGTTGGGTATGATAATTATTTTTATTAATTTGGTTCTGGTTAGAAAAGTTGTGTCTATATTGATTGGGGGTATAATTCCTGTTATGATAATTCTGAGCTTGGTTTCTGTGTTGAAAATAAATTGGTCTTTCTGTTCTTAAATTATAGTCATCCTGACCTACATATTTAAATAAAATTTCTCTAATTTTTGGTAAACTATATTCTTTGTATATTTCCGCTGCTAGTGCACCTGCCGTTACTTGTTTAATTTTTATAATCAGAGCACTGTTCAAAGAATTAGCTATTTCTAGACCGTTATCATCGAATGCTGCACATTCAGTTATATTGGCTACTATATTTTGAATCTTAGTAAGTAATTGATCGATTGTAAATACCTTAAAATTATGTATGTCCTTTGCGATTCCTGTATGGTCCTTCGTTGGTCGATATTGTAGCTTGAGTTGTTGCTTACACTCCGTCCATGTAGTTGGATTTTCTGAAGTTAGATAGTTTTTGGCTTCTCCAGTTATCTTCTCGTTATATATTATATGGAAGATTTGTATGGCTTCCTGTCCTTGGTCCTGTCCTTAGAAGCTGGTCGATGGTTGCAATAAATGATGGTAGGGTACCTTGCCCATTAAACGGCTGAATATGTTTTATCTCCCGCTTCACTGCTGTCTGCCAGTTATTTGCCACATTTTGATTGTTTAATATTTGGGTTAATATTATTAAACACTGCTCCATTTTTGTTTCGTTTTAATAGATTCACTTCAATTGACACTTAGATTATTAGTAGGTTTTGCTCTTTATTGCAAAGTTACTTTATTATAATCGTTCGTTCGTTCGTACTTTCGATTTATATTTAAAAGACACTTTATTACAATCACAATAATTGGTTGGTATTGTTAGGCTTTTTAAAGACACTTTATCACAATCACAATTGGTTATTGGATTGTTAGGCTTTTTTTAAAGACACTTTATCACAATCACAATTGGTTGTTGGATTGATAGGCTTTTTATACCCTATTCCATAGAATGGGTATATTGTATTTGGTGTGGAGTTTGTAACATAGAGAAATAATACCGTTAGGTATAGAAAAGTATATATATTCTGACTCAGAATCAAAAGCCTAGTCGATTTAGCCATGTCCGTCCGTCCGTCCGTCCGTCCGTCCGTCCGTCCGTCCGTCCGTCCGTCCGTCCGTCCGTCCGTCCGTCCGTCCGTCCGTCCGTCCGTCCGTCCGTCCATCCGTCCGTCCGTATGTATACTCTCTAGAGGTCGCAACTTTTGAGCTAGAAAGCTGAAATTTGGTATATATAATCTTTGGTTCAAGAGTAAGGCTAAGTTCTTGAACCGGTAAAATCCGCCCATAAACACGCCCACAATCGCCATTTTTGTTGAGCAACCTCAATTCAATAAAATTAAATTATGTTTTTTTGTACAGTTACGATAAAAGCATAACGCTAAAATTTTGCACACGTAAGCTTTAGGTAAACTTTCTTCCAATCAAATAAAAATATTTCAGGTTGGGCGTGGCTTACGCCTATTTGTCATACAAAACCATCAATATTGTTTTTATAAAATAACAATTGTTATATTAAAGCGAAAAACATTAAATTTTGTGGGTCTTACTGGCACATAAACATATTGTGTATGAAATCAAAAAAATTGATTTTGGGCGTGGCTGACGCCCACTTTTCATTGAAACTATAAACAAATTGTTTTTGTAAATAAACGGTATTTATAATTAATCCGCAAGCCAAAAATTTGCGTCTCTTAATAGAAACGAAAAGGTTTGTGTATGAAAAGAAATTTTTGAATTTTGGGCGTGGCTTACGCCTACTTTTCATGAAAGAACGAAAAACGTAGCCTTAAGAATTTAAGGCATTTCCAATGTTTAATTTAAACCTTTTTCCTTCCGTTCGTTATTTGAGAAATATATCTCTACATTTTCTTTTGTACATTTTTGCAATACGCCCACTTTTAAAGGCGTGAATTTGGTAAAATACCCTTGTTCAGGTAAGATTGTTTAAAAACTACTCGATTCAGCTGTAGTCTTACACATATGCCTAAATACTGAAAAAAGTGCAGTTAGTGCTTCAAATTTTTAAGACACGCCCACTTTTAAGGGGCGTTTCCGTCAAAAGTCGTATAATGCATTAATTTTCTTAACGTTTTTTAACTATCGGTCGCAGTTTTGAAGTAAACAGATGAACACTTGGATTTATATTCCTTGGTTACGTAGCAGAGTGTGGTCCAATAATTGTTAAAAACACCCATAATCGCTATTTCCATTCGAAATCTAATTTTTAAAAATTTAAGTTTTGTCTTGTTTTGTTCAAATCGATCTGCAAGAATAAAATTGAATGTCACTGAGCTCATAACAATTGCCTTGGCAATAAAACGTTTTAACTTTGGGCGCACTCCTTTTTTTATTGCGCCACCACTAATTGAACATCACACCGCATAAAATTAATGTTATTGAATTTTTTTCTGTCTGCTAAAGAAGAATTTTCTTTCTGAAACATCGGCTGTTTGCGGGAGGCAGACGCATGCACATACAAAAATATGGGGAATAGGGTATCCAACAGTTCGTTGCAAACGTACTGTAGCTCTCGCTTATGTTTTTTTTCTTAAAATCGAATTATTTAAATTTATCGTTTTCGTTTCACTATCCTCCAGAATTTACTTAGAGGACTACCGACTGCGCCACTTATGTTTTACGTGTCCCGTTTGGTTTAAAAAAAAAACAAAGTCTTTTTTTTAATTTGGGCCACAGGCCATTAATACTTTATTATTCACTTTTAATTTTTACAAAGTTAACCGAAAGGGACCCGCCGTCTATAGCGTCGCTGCGATCACCTTTTAATACCGTATCAATAAGCTTCGATTCACCAATTGGTTCTTCCTAATATAGTGTCTTTCTGCTGATGTTGTCAATTGTGGTTCGATTACTTGACCTACTTTAGGTGTTGTCATCAGTTGATTGTTTATGGTTGATATTGCTGATGTTGCTGTTGTTGGTTGGTCGTTCGTTGCACTTGTATTCGTTATTGCTGATGTTGCTGTTGTTGGTTGGTTGGTCGTTGCACTTGCACATGTTACTCACGTACTTGCTCTGTGAGTGCAATAGTACGATGAAAACAAACTTTTCGATCAATGAGAACAAATCATTTTTGAAAAATTTGGTAAAACCTAAAAAAAATTGACTGAAACTGGAAAAACCGATATACGGGAGCTAACATTAAGAAACCTTTAATATTTAAAATAAAGACGTTATCTTTTGGGTGTTATAAAGATACAAATGTCCACTTATGGCCAAATTAATAATACTGTTAAAAGCAATTTCCGCTATTATCATGTATAGCCAAGAACTAAAAATGCAGTTTTCTTTGAAGTATTCTATATATGTTACATACAAAGTTTCATAAAAATCGGGGAAGCCGTTTTTGAGTAAATTTGAAAAAACGAAAAAATTGGCCAAAATCTAGTGGCTCTTTGTATAGGAGCCACCATTTAAAAAAGAGAAACCGAAAAAAAATAAATGCCATCTGGTAGGAAGCTGTAAGGAACTATACCAAACAATGTTTGAGTGAATTCGATGCAACCGTTGACAACTTATGGCCATTTGAAAAAAATCCGTTAAGAGCAGATCTCCGTTATTTGCATTTTTAGCCAAAAACTAAAAACGCAGTTCTCTTAAGAACACTAAAAGAATATAACACACAAAGTTTATTCAAAATCGTTAGAGCCATTTTTGAGCAAATTAGAAAAAACCAAAAAAAGTTGGCTAAAACTGAACGGCTCGTTGTATGGCAGCTACTATTTAGACAGGCTTCACTGAAAAATGTATAAAGCCATCATATAGAAGACTATAAAGAACTATGCCAAACGAAGTTTGAGTCAAATCAATCGAGCCGTTGCGAACTTATGGCCATTTGAAAAAAAGCCGTTTAAACCTGATTTTCGTTACGACCATTTGAGCCAAAAACAAAAAACGCAGTTTTGTTCGAAATGCTTAAAGTTAGCTAAATTTTAAGTTTAATCAAAATCGTTAGAGCCGTTTTCGAGAAAATCCAAATTGAAAAAAACCGTCACTTGAAAGGTACAAGTTTGAGCCGGGCTAAGACGAAATAAAAATAAAATGCACGACTGGGTCGCACGAACTTGCTCTAATGAGTGACAGTGGTTTAGGGGCTTGAGATTTTAATAAAAATAAAATTTTCAAAATTCTTAAACAAATACGTAAACTAATTTGAGCTGAAAAAAAGCACCCCATTTTGTTTCTTGGATAAATTTGAATTTATGAGAATAAATTTATAAAAATCTGTGCAGCGGTTTTTGAGAAAAAAAGTTTTTTTTGAAAAACTTTTTGAAAGAACTTTTCAAAAAAAATTCAAAAACGCCAGTTCGTAGGTATTCAGCAAATACATTTATTTAAAATTTTTAGAAAAAAATTTAACAAGCAGTTTTCAAAATATTTATTTTTTAAATTTTTTTTTAAAAAATGCTTTTAAAATTACAAAAAAATATTTTTCAAAAATGTTGGTATGCAATACAAATTGAGCTACCTACAGCTATATGTGTATGAAATTTCGAAAGAATCGGTTGAGTCGTTTTTGAGATAGTCGAAAGCAAAAAAAAAACGGTCCTATGGAAAGTACCGTTCTTAGCCATTTTTTAAAATTTTTTTTTCAGCCATATGATTGATCGTACCTTAAAAGCAACACTGATTTTTTTAAATTGAAATCGTTAGAGCCATTTTTGAGAAAAATAAGCTTTAAAGTAACGGTTGTATGGCAGGTACCGTTATTTTTTGAGCTAAAAAAAAAATTTCAATTTCCCCTCTGTACAATACCTAAAAAAGTGTATATACCAAGTTTGAAGCCATTCGGCCTACCCGTTTGGGCTGTAGGTCTACATACAGACAGACAGACAGACATACAGACGGACAGAATTTTTAGACTATCTTTTTTCGTCTTCGCTATCATCGTAATGTCATGTTTGATTGTTATCTCAAAACTTTTTTTTCGACGAATGCATAACTTGCCTTATAGTACCTATAATCGCAAGTAAAAATCTCGACAACCGTTTTTCTTGAAACTGCTATATATCAAGTTTGAAGAAAATCCGTCAAGCCGTTTAGACTGTAGCATGACGTGAAAAAGCGCACAGACGCAAATACGCACATCCGCACATCCGCACATCCGCACATCCGCACAGACAGACCGACGGACGGTATGGCGAAAACCACTTTTTTGGGCTTCTCTATCATCGTAATGTCATGTTTGATTAAAACCTCGATTTTTACTTGCTCTATAGGGCAAGTATTGGTTTCGTGCATGTTTTAATCAAACATGACATTACGATGATAGAGAAGTCCAAAAAAGTGGTTTTCGCCATACCGTCCGTCGGTCTGTCTGTGCGTCTGTGCGGATGTGCGGATGTGCGGATGTGCGTATGTGCGGATGTGCGGACGTGCGGATGTGCGCTTTTTCACGTCATGCTACAGCCTAAACGGCTTGACGGATTTTCTTCAAACTTGGTATATAGCAGTTTGAAGGAAAACCGTTGTCGAGGTTTTTTTTATTTTGTTTTAGCCCGGCTCAAACTGGTACCTTTCAAGTAACGGTTTTTTTCAATTTGGATTTTCTCGAAAACGGCTCTAACGATTTTGATTAAATTTATAACTTAGCTTACTTTAAGCATTTCTAACAAAACTGCGTTTTTTGTTTTTGCCTCAAATGGTCGTAACGAAAATCAGGTTTTAACGGCTTTTTTTCAAATAGCCATAAGTTCACAACGGCTTGATTGAATCAACTAAAACTTTGTTTGACATAGTTTTTAATAGTGTTCTATAGGATGGTTTAGTAAATTTTTCACTGAAGCCTTTCTAAACGGTGGCTTCCATACAACGAGCCGTTGAGTTTTAGCCAACTTTTTTTGGTTTTTTCTAATTTTCTCGAAAATGGCTCTAACGATTTTGATTAAACTTTGTGTGTTATATTCTTTTAGTGTTTTTAAGAGAACTGCGTTTTTAGTTTTTGGCTAAAAATGCAAAGAACGGAGATCTTCTCTTAACGGCTTTTTTTCAAATGGCCATAAGTTGTCAACGGTTGCATCGAATTCACTCAAACTTTGTTTCGTATAGTTTCTTACAGCTTCCTATCAGATGGCATTGATTTTTTTTCAGTTTCTCTTTTTTAAATGGTGGCTCCTATACAAAGAGCCACTAGATTTTGGCCAATTTTTTCATTTTTTCTAATTTACTCAAAAAAGGCTCCCCCGATTCTTATGAAACTTTGTATGTAACATACATAGAATACTTCAAACAAAACTGCATTTTTAGTTTTTGGCTATACATGATAATAGCGGAAATTGCTTGTAACAGTATTATTAATTAGGCCATAACCCATAAGTGGACATTTGTATCATTTATAACACCCAAAAGACAACGTCTTAATTTTAAATATTAAAGGTTTCTTAACGTTACCTCCCGTATATCGAGTTTTCCAGTTTTAGCCAATGTTTTTTGGTTTTTACCAAATTTTTCAAAAATGAATAGTTCTTATTGATCGAAAAGTTTGTTTTCATCGTACTATTGCACCAACAGAGCAAGTACGTGCGACCCAGTCGTGCATTTTATTTTTTTCTGCACGAAACCAATACTTGCCCTATAGAGCAAGTAAAAATGTATATAAAGTTTTGCAAATTCTGGAACTAGATAGTAAAATTTGATAAAAATTATATTATTTCGCCAAAGGGGCGGTCGGGGGAGTTCAAGGCAAGAGTATCACGACTCTTGGTTTGAACACCCCCGACCGCCCCATTGGCTTTTATATTACTTTAAAATATTTAACATAATTTATTTCCTTCGCAGCAGAAAGCCTTGTATGCTAGAGCTGTAGTTTTAAGATATTACTCTGTACATTCATGTAACATTAATAAAATAATAATAATAATAATAAATCTAACACTGAAAACTGTATTGCTCTATGACTTTTTGTTGCCAAGGTATTCAAAAATAACCGAACCTCTTCTTCACAAAAACACGAAAAAGTTGGCTAAAATATCACTTTTGGCATCCCGTAAGGCTAGATTTTCTTGTTTTTGTGAAGAAGTAGGTTCGGTTATTTTTGAATACCTTGGTAACAAAAAGTCATAGAGACATACGGTTTTCATTGTTGGATTTAAATTAATGGGAGCGTAGAATTCTGAGAACAAAAATAATACTTAATGGAGTAAAATTTTGAAACAAAATAGTTTTAAATTTATTTTTTTAAATTTTTTTTCAAAATTTTGATTTTGAAAACTAATATTTTGAAAACGGTTCAATAGAATAACTTTGTTTAAAATTACAATAAAATAATAAGTCTTTGGATTTACAAAAAGGTATGTCATTGTAGGAGTTACCGTTATTTTTTATTAATTTTTTTTTTCAAATTTAAGTCATGTTTTCAGAAAATTGCCCTCCTGGCTAAACGGAGAGGAACAGACCCCCCGTCCCATACGATTTTTTTCATGTGTCAACCCAACCTACACGCTTCAGCTTTTTGGCACAACAATCGTGAATCACCCTGTATAAGTTTGCATTGTACCTGCTTTTTCGGAGGTCAAAGTACAGTACGTTCTCTACTAACGCAACTCTCGACTCACGTATGTGCGTGACGTAGATGCGCAGAACGAAACAAAAATGAAAACGGGAAGGCGCTATCTGGTTTAGTTGTAAAGTGATGTGCCAACTCGTAAATTTCTCAAACCGAGTTAACTCGAGTTAGAATTCAAGCAAACCGAGTTGCAACTCGAGTTGGCCAACTCGGTTTGAAACAAAATCGGTGAATACATGTCATTCATTGTTTTTGAGTATTCGATTCGGTTTAGTAGTAAGAAAATCGGATTTTTTCTGATTTTTTAGAGGTTTTTCAATCGATCGACATCGTAGCCATCCTTCAATGGAATTTGACACTTCGTAGCTTGACAGATGGAGGACAAACTATATTTTGGACAGATTAGTGTATTTCGTTCCAAATGTCACCCAATTGCTCTAAAATTGCTTTTTCCAGAGCAGTAAGAAAATCGGATTTTTTCTGATTTTTTAGAGGTTTTTTAATCCATCGACATCGTAGCCATCCTCCAATAGAATTTGACAACTCATAGCTTGACAGATGGAGGACGAACTATATTTTGGGCATAGTAGTGTATTTCGTTTCAAATGTCACCCATTTGCTCTAAAATTTGCGGAAAAATTAAAAATAAACATCATAGAACGCTTCGGTTACCAAAGAGAATTGATGAAAATTCTGAAACCGCTTTTGTTTTCAATTTGGAAACATTTTATAGAAAAGAGTTCAAAATGGTTCTTCAAACTTTTACGTCGCGCGTAAGAAAAAATTTAACAGATAATTAAACCATTTTTGAACCTTTTTAAAAAATTTAAAATACCCAATGTAACAATAGAATTAGTCAAATCTCTTGTGGAATTGGATCCTCTTTTTTCAAAGAAGATGTGGAATGTTATTTATCGGAATTGCAAATTCTTCTTTTTTCTTGTAACGAATACTCAAATTTCGACGACATTACCAAAGAGGAATCTATTTAAATAAAGAAATGTGATTCCGTTAGCATTCAAACTAGTTTCCTACATGTTAACCGCTCCTGTGACCTCGGCTTCTTGTGAGCGGTCATTTAGTAAACTAAAAATAGTTCTTAATTACATATTTGCGTACGACCATGGTTAATGAAAGGTTAAGTTTACTACTGCTGTTTTACTCCGCAAAAGATATAGTTGATGAAAGTCAATTAAGCGAGGTTATTGAAAAATGGGCATTATTAAAACATCGCAGGGTTAAACTTTAAATTAAATTTAAAATGCATGTGAAATGTTTAAATTGTTTTTGAATTCGTAATTTCCATTTTAAAGACTGAACTAATAAAATATGTAATTTATTTTCTTTTATTATTAATATTATTATTTTAATTAATAAGTACCAAATAAATAATGTTTATTTATTTGTTTTGCTGTTAAAAATTATTATTTTTATAATTAAATGCTGAATTGTAAAATAATACTTTTATGACTTTTATTTCTCATAATTTAGGATTCCCAGAAATATTTATTTTTTTTCGGATGCAGTCGGCAATATCTTAAAATTAATCGGTATTTCACTGAAAGTCACCCCCCCCCCCCCCATGCCTTGGACCCTTGCTATGCCAATGCCCGTCAAATATTCAGATATCCAATGACACCACATGCCCGAGTCAACAAACATAATCAAGGGCAAATTAATGTTCCCGTAAGCTGCACTGCTGACTTGCACTCCCACGGTCGTCGTTCCATTGAGCAATAATTCCCCGAATATAAGAATGCAATTTCCACCTTGAACAACAACTTGAATGCGTACCAACCTATAGTAAGAATATCATTGTAAATTAGTTCTAAGTTTGAGTATCTTTTGGACAATAAATGCGATCACTTCGCTAAGAAAAATAAAATAGTTTTTTTTTAGTAATTTGAACAAGAAATAACATAACTTATACTAACATATAATTTATATAGCTACTCGTTAATTAGCCTCATCAGATTAATGTATGAATACAATGCAACTCCAACAATACTATATTCATAGGGGTCAGACGTCGGAATGATAACCTGCGTTTAAAAAAAAAGCAACCAATAATTTAACAAGACACCTCGCACATTTTAATTATTTTTAAATTCACTTTTTCGTAAATTCGGCATTATTTGTCACACCAACCAAATTGTAAATAAATGTAGACTAAGCATATTTGTATGTATAAATATCGGTAGGAAACAAAATTTATTTCAGATAGCAACGACACAGTACCGAAGACTTTTTATTTTTTACTTGCGATTATAGGAACTATAAGGCAAGTTATGCATTCGTCGAAAAAAAAAGTTTTGAGATAACAATCAAACATGACATTACGATGATAGCGAAGACGAAAAAAGATGGTCTAAAAATTCTGTCCGTCTGTATGTCTGTCTGTCTGTCTGTCTGTCTGTCTGTCTGTCTGTCTGTATGTAGACCTACAGCCAAACGGGTGGGCCGAATTGCTTCAAACTTGGTATATAGACTTTTTTAGGTATTGTACAGAAAGGAAATTGAATTTTTTTTTTTAGCTCAAAAAATAACGGTACCTGCCATACAACCGTTACGTTAAAGCTTATTTTTCTCAAAAACGGCTCTAACGATTTTTAATTAAAAAAATCAGTGTTGCTTTTTAGGTACGACCAATCATATGGCTGAAAAAAAAGTTTTAAAAAATGGCTAAGAACGGTACTTTCCATAGGACCGTTTTTTTTGCTTTCGACTATCTCGAAAACGACTCAACCGATTCTTTCGAAATTTCACACACATATAGCTGTAGGTAGCTCAATTTGTATTGCATACCAATATTTTTGAAAAATATTTTTTTGTATTTTTAAAAGCATTTTTTAAAAAAAAATTAAAAAAAAAATATTTCGAAAACTGCTTATTAATTTTTTTTTTAAAAATTTTAAATAAATGTATTTGCTGAATACCTATGAACTGGCGTTTTTGAATTTTTTTTGAAAATTTTTTTCAAAAAGTTTTTCAAAAAAAACTTTTTTTCTCAAAAACCGCTCCACAGATTTTTCTAAATTTATTCTCATAAATTCAAATTTATCCAAGAAATAAAATGGCGTACTTTTTTTTCAGCTCAAATAAATTTAAGTATTTATTTAAGAATTTTGAAAATTTTATTTTTATCAAAATCTCAAGCCCATAAACCACTGTCACTCATTAGAGCAAGTTCGTGCGACCCAGTCGTGCATTTTATTTCAAGTGAGTCTGCTGGAATCTGTTTTTGTCATCTCAAGGTGTTATAGTACTGCACTGTATACACCACCCCAGTCATAGTACAAGAACTGTGATCTGGGCAACATAAAGACGATAGAACAATCGTTTACATTTGGTAACCCCGACGTGATAGTTGCTTCCCCCCACGAGAGGTAAGGGTTAACTATCTAAAACTCTAAAACAAAGAATTGCTTCCCCCACCAGAGTTAAGCTGCGAATTTCATCGTAAATTAAGCGTGACCAGGGCTTAGACACAGGTATATCTACAAACATACTACAATCAAGGGGATACATCAGCAACGTACAACGAAGACATCAAATATGGACAAGAAAGCTGCAGAACAACATTAAACTAGAGGTGACATCCAGTGCCTACTAACGAATTATAAGAAGGATGGGCCAGATAGGAGGACACTCTCGTATTTCAAGAAGCTGATGGCCAAACTGAAGGAACTATGGGAAAGGTTCCAATCCATGGGCGCAGCGATTCAAGAAGAGCACCCGACTGAGTTGTTACATGCATACCACGTCAACATGTACTATGACTCAGTCCAAAGGGTGTATAGTTCATATAGAGAAGAACTCTCTGCTAAAATAAAGGCATACACAAATTTGAATAAAGTCGACACCGCCAAAATTTCACTACAAGAAGAAGAACTCAATACTGGTATCGACAAAGGCAAAGGCTCTCTCGCAAACAAAGAATAATAATTCTTCACTGCGAAGGGCGTTGAATAACGCAAAAAACACACGGAAGTCAAAACAATTTTATGACCTCCAAGAAAAAACGATCCATAGACATTGGATGCAAATCGAAGCATCCACTGCGGCATTAAAAGACTTTCATCCTTCATGATACAACACAAGATTGTATGCATGGCCTAACCAACCTTGGACTAGATATTGGTCAATGGGATCCAATACCGCTTCACATACTTACAAAGAATCTAGATAAGTCAGCTCATACACTATATGAACAAACCTTGACCAACCCGAAGGAACTGCAGCCACTAAATTAATTTCTCAAGTTTCTAGAATCTCGTTTCCAGTCATTAAAGGCACTTGGTGTAAAAGGCAACAGAAGAGACAACGAAGAAGGAAGGTGAAGGTACCCAAAAGTAACGAGCTCCATTACCATCCAGAAAAAAAATGTACGTTGTGCAAGAATCAGCATTAGTTATACTCTTGCCGTACATTCTTGAACCTTACGTCTGTGGAACGAATAAACCAAGTGAGAAAAAATAATTTGTATGCGAATTGTTTCCAGGATGGACATACTTCCTTCAACTGTCGACTGCGAGGCGGCTCAAACTGTGATAAAAACACAATTAATCAGTGCACTTGTCCAAATTCACCCAACCAAAATCGAGTGTATCAGTTTCAAATTCTATTATTAAGGGTAGGTTTCCCGACAGAAAATTGATTGGTATTTTACGCTAAGCTTTGTAGTGTTCTCAATTTTTTAAATATTTTAATGAAATAAACGGCTTTTGATTTGAAATATATTAGGTAAAATATTTGTTTGGTTTTATAAATTTAAAAAAAAAAAATATTTGCTCCTAAAAGCCGCTAGAAACCTTAAAAAAAGCACTAAATTTAAGTAGGTACTTGTTTAAATCAATGGGGCTTGTACAATTAAAACTTTTTAATTTTGTTACATTTTTTCCAAGAGCAAATAGATAACAAGTGTTCGTATCGGTTTTGTTTTTTTCACATTTGTCCTGTGCGATGTCAGGATGGGGATCAGCTAAGGTCAGATTGAATTGTTGAGTTTTTCCTTTACTCATCAATAGTTCAACACTCCTCAACGCAATTTGACCATAGATTCGAGGTTCCCTACCTTCCTCCTCCCATCCCTATCCCTTTTCCTATTTTCCTTTGTCCTGCTTTCCTTAACCTTCTCTCCCATGGTCTGGTATCAAGGTGTCAACCGAACCGTGCCGATGATCTGCCAAGCTGAGGGCTCATATCAAATAGCTTAGTTGCTAACAAAATAATACTTAATGGAGTAAAATTTTGAAATAAAATAGTTTTAAATTTATTTTTTTTAATTTTTTTTCAAAATTTTGATTTTGAAAACTAATATTTTGAAAACGGTTCAATAGAATAACTTTATTTAAAATTACAATAAGATAATAAGTCTTTGGCTTTACAAAAAGGTATGTCATTGTAGGAGTTACCGTTATTTTTTATAAATTTTTTTTTTCAAATTTAAGTCGTTTTCAGAAAATTGCCCTCCTGGCTAAACGGAGAGGAACAGACCCCCCTCCCATACGATTTTTTTCATGTTTCAACCCAACCTTCACGCTTCAGCTTTTTGGCACAACAATCGTGAATCACCCTGTATAAGTTTGCATTGTACCTGCTTTTTCGGAGGTCAAAGTACAGTACGTTCTCTACTAACGCAACTCTCGACTCACGTATGTGCGTGACGTAGATGCGCAGAACGAAACAAAAATGAAACCGGGAAGGCACTATCTGGTTTAGTTGTGATGTGCCAACTCGTAAATTTCTCAAACCGAGTTAACTGGAGTTAGAATTCAAGCAAACCGAGTTGCAACTCGAGTTGGCCAACTCGGTTTGAAACAAAATCGGTGAATACAATTAAGGTGGGTCGATTTTGTATGGAAAAAAATAAAAGTTATTTGATCATATGGTAATACCAATAATATGTTGTGTATAATCCAAACAAATAATAATTGTGAAAAAAAAGTTAAATTAAACCATATCTTTAGCCCGCGCATGGGCTTTGAAGTTTCGGACATTTTTGTAAAAACATCGTTTTCTTTAATTTAAATATTTTATTGAAACAAATTTAATATAAGCATACAATTAGGAAATTATTCATTAACAATTAACAAAGAACACAATTTGGTAGTTGAAATCACAAAATTTAAGTTAATTAAGACATTTTTTTTTACATTTTGGGCATGAAATCTTGTTTGCTCTCAAATCGGGGCATTAGTTTTCTGGATGCAAGTTTCGCTTGAATCGAGCCTTCTCTTGACTTTTTGTCACAGACAGTCATTGACGCTTCCGTAACTACTTTCACAGAACGTTCCACTGCCTGTGTGTGACATGGTAGCCTTAGGAAAAGAAGATTTTCGTTGCCCTGAGAACTAATAACTTCGTTTATTTTTTCATTGGTGATGTATCGGAGAATTGGCGGATCGTAAGACTCTTGCTGCCAATCTATGAGGTCAATATAGCTTGCAGCATTGAAATTAATCTGAGGAACTTCAAAGACACGAGGCTGTTTTCCTGTATGAGGTGAGTTTCGTGCTTTTAGTGTCCTCCTTGCTGCTAGTTCACTGATTGTTTGACTTTGATCAGATAACATCGATAGCAGCAAATTCTCTGGATGAGCGAAATAGGCGTTACGTTGAATTACGCAATCAATTAAAAGTTTCAACTCTGAAGGCCGATAACGAGAACTTTTAATTAACATCCACAAATTCTTAGATCCATCTTTACACGTTGGATTTGTTTTTATTTCAAACCAAACCGGAGCGTATACTTTTACACAATATTCAGCTAATATTTGCCAATTATTTGATGGAGTTGAAGAAGAAATATAAAGTCGCAATATTCTATTCGCTTTTGTTAACCATCGGGCATGGGACATTTTTTCTGGGGATCTGTTAGCCAAATCATCAGGACATTGTCCATTTATAACTGACTTTGTTATACCGTACAGGTATTTCTGGTCGGTACTCAGATCATCAAACTGAATTTGCGGCAGTTCACTTTCTATTTTTTCATAACAAACAGTTTCTAGTTTTTCGCAATTTTCTAATAACTTGCCAATTGGACCAGCATGTGAGGATGGACCAGTGGTAACCCCATCTAATTTGTTAAACAAATGTCTCAAGGGCAATTCTTTCAAATGTAGCATGCAAATGATCCACTGTAAGGGACGCTGAAGTCTTTTTTCGAACAGTCTAATAACGCCATTGAATTTTCTTTGATCCAGTAAAAAGCTCCACTCTTCTTTTGGTACCTTGTTTTCTCTTCCACAGCAACAAAGTTGAATCTGTTTGCATTTACACGAACAAATATCAAAAAGAATCTTGCTTTGCTGTAAAAAATCGTTTTTCTGTTCAGCTGATAGGCGCTTTAGGGATTTAATGATGTTTTTGCATTTTGTGTGTGAAACCGTTGGAAGCGATGATTTTCTCCATATCTCTTCAAGTTTCTGTGACACTCTTACCTTACGGCAATATCTAAAAATGTTGGTTCTTTTTTAGAATTTCGAATCATTTTGAGCTCTAATCTATTCCATTCATAACATTTCATGACAGCTTCGTAAGTCGGTAAAATATCATCTTTCATATCTCCTACACTTCCAAATAAAGGGCACTGATAACTTTGTCTCCTCGTTTCCATATTAATCTAATAATTATACCAGCATTATTGAATATTAATTCGAAACACACAATGGTGGAACCTAAATAAATTTTATCTTAACTTACCTTCAAAACTATAGATTTGATCGAAAAAAATTATTATTATTAAAATTACAAGTGTACTTCCGCTATTTTGCACAGAGAGAAGATTGGTGTTTGACCCGAGATTATGTGACTGCTGTTTTATTATTAGTAACAAGTGTACAAAATTCTAATTCCCGCTATTTCACAGAGAGCATATTATCTTTGGTACAAGTGCATTAGCTGACCTTCACATTTGTTACAATATATTTTTTTTTGTCATTTTGTTGGGACTAAGCTGCAATAAATAGACCAATAGGGTGATTTGTTTTCTTTGGCTGACAAAAGCTAATATTATATTTTGGGAGTAAAGAAAAGTTAATGTAACAATTGTGCGATGTCAGGATGGGGATCAGCTAAGGTCAGATTGAATTGTTGAGTTTTTCCTTTACTCATCAATAGTTCAACACTCCTCAACGCAATTTGACCATAGATTCGAGGTTCCCTACCTTCCTCCTCCCATCCCTATCCCTTTTCCTATTTTCCTTTGTCCTGCTTTCCTTAACCTTCTCTCCCATGGTCTGGTATCAAGGTGTCAACCGAACCGTGCCGATGATCTGCCAAGCTGAGGGCTCATATCAAATAGCTTAGTTGCTAACAAAATAATACTTAATGGAGTAAAATTTTGAAATAAAATAGTTTTAAATTTATTTTTTTTAATTTTTTTTCAAAATTTTGATTTTGAAAACTAATATTTTGAAAACGGTTCAATAGAATAACTTTATTTAAAATTACAATAAGATAATAAGTCTTTGGCTTTACAAAAAGGTATGTCATTGTAGGAGTTACCGTTATTTTTTATAAATTTTTTTTTTCAAATTTAAGTCGTTTTCAGAAAATTGCCCTCCTGGCTAAACGGAGAGGAACAGACCCCCCTCCCATACGATTTTTTTCATGTTTCAACCCAACCTTCACGCTTCAGCTTTTTGGCACAACAATCGTGAATCACCCTGTATAAGTTTGCATTGTACCTGCTTTTTCGGAGGTCAAAGTACAGTACGTTCTCTACTAACGCAACTCTCGACTCACGTATGTGCGTGACGTAGATGCGCAGAACGAAACAAAAATGAAACCGGGAAGGCACTATCTGGTTTAGTTGTGATGTGCCAACTCGTAAATTTCTCAAACCGAGTTAACTGGAGTTAGAATTCAAGCAAACCGAGTTGCAACTCGAGTTGGCCAACTCGGTTTGAAACAAAATCGGTGAATACAATTAAGGTGGGTCGATTTTGTATGGAAAAAAATAAAAGTTATTTGATCATATGGTAATACCAATAATATGTTGTGTATAATCCAAACAAATAATAATTGTGAAAAAAAAGTTAAATTAAACCATATCTTTAGCCCGCGCATGGGCTTTGAAGTTTCGGACATTTTTGTAAAAACATCGTTTTCTTTAATTTAAATATTTTATTGAAACAAATTTAATATAAGCATACAATTAGGAAATTATTCATTAACAATTAACAAAGAACACAATTTGGTAGTTGAAATCACAAAATTTAAGTTAATTAAGACATTTTTTTTTACATTTTGGGCATGAAATCTTGTTTGCTCTCAAATCGGGGCATTAGTTTTCTGGATGCAAGTTTCGCTTGAATCGAGCCTTCTCTTGACTTTTTGTCACAGACAGTCATTGACGCTTCCGTAACTACTTTCACAGAACGTTCCACTGCCTGTGTGTGACATGGTAGCCTTAGGAAAAGAAGATTTTCGTTGCCCTGAGAACTAATAACTTCGTTTATTTTTTCATTGGTGATGTATCGGAGAATTGGCGGATCGTAAGACTCTTGCTGCCAATCTATGAGGTCAATATAGCTTGCAGCATTGAAATTAATCTGAGGAACTTCAAAGACACGAGGCTGTTTTCCTGTATGAGGTGAGTTTCGTGCTTTTAGTGTCCTCCTTGCTGCTAGTTCACTGATTGTTTGACTTTGATCAGATAACATCGATAGCAGCAAATTTTCTGGATGAGCGAAATAGGCGTTACGTTGAATTACGCAATCAATTAAAAGTTTCAACTCTGAAGGCCGATAACGAGAACTTTTAATTAACATCCACAAATTCTTAGATCCATCTTTACACGTTGGATTTGTTTTTATTTCAAACCAAACCGGAGCGTATACTTTTACACAATATTCAGCTAATATTTGCCAATTATTTGATGGAGTTGAAGAAGAAATATAAAGTCGCAATATTCTATTCGCTTTTGTTAACCATCGGGCATGGGACATTTTTTCTGGGGATCTGTTAGCCAAATCATCAGGACATTGTCCATTTATAACTGACTTTGTTATACCGTACAGGTATTTCTGGTCGGTACTCAGATCATCAAACTGAATTTGCGGCAGTTCACTTTCTATTTTTTCATAACAAACAGTTTCTAGTTTTTCGCAATTTTCTAATAACTTGCCAATTGGACCAGCATGTGAGGATGGACCAGTGGTAACCCCATCTAATTTGTTAAACAAATGTCTCAAGGGCAATTCTTTCAAATGTAGCATGCAAATGATCCACTGTAAGGGACGCTGAAGTCTTTTTTCGAACAGTCTAATAACGCCATTGAATTTTCTTTGATCCAGTAAAAAGCTCCACTCTTCTTTTGGTACCTTGTTTTCTCTTCCACAGCAACAAAGTTGAATCTGTTTGCATTTACACGAACAAATATCAAAAAGAATCTTGCTTTGCTGTAAAAAATCGTTTTTCTGTTCAGCTGATAGGCGCTTTAGGGATTTAATGATGTTTTTGCATTTTGTGTGTGAAACCGTTGGAAGCGATGATTTTCTCCATATCTCTTCAAGTTTCTGTGACACTCTTACGGCAATATCTAAAAATGTTGGTTCTTTTTTAGAATTTCGAATCATTTTGAGCTCTAATCTATTCCATTCATAACATTTCATGACAGCTTCGTAAGTCGGTAAAATATCATCTTTCATATCTCCTACACTTCCAAATAAAGGGCACTGATAACTTTGTCTCCTCGTTTCCATATTAATCTAATAATTATACCAGCATTATTGAATATTAATTCGAAACACACAATGGTGGAACCTAAATAAATTTTATCTTAACTTACCTTCAAAACTATAGATTTGATCGAAAAAAATTATTATTATTAAAATTACAAGTGTACTTCCGCTATTTTGCACAGAGAGAAGATTGGTGTTTGACCCGAGATTATGTGACTGCTGTTTTATTATTAGTAACAAGTGTACAAAATTCTAATTCCCGCTATTTCACAGAGAGCATATTATCTTTGGTACAAGTGCATTAGCTGACCTTCACATTTGTTACAATATATTTTTTTTTGTCATTTTGTTGGGACTAAGCTGCAATAAATAGACCAATAGGGTGATTTGTTTTCTTTGGCTGACAAAAGCTAATATTAGGTATATTTTGGGAGTAAAGAAAAGTTAATGTAACAATTGTTTGTCGCACTGAGGTCAAAGTAGAACAATCGCAATATTATATGATGGGAAGGGCTTAAAACAGCTTTCAACTACCATCTCAAAGTCTTGCGAAACAGAGATTTTATTTAAGAATACGGACATTAAATCTCTGTGCCTATTGAAAACATTAAAATGATACGCATTTAGCTTCCAAACTCATAATTCTAATGGCCTAGGATGACATTGCATTTAAACGTTATATTGCACGATCTTATCAAAATAAAATCTCGATGCGCGGGCTCTTACACTGAAAATAATTGATTAATATTTTAGGTGTGCGCAATTGAGATAGAAACGCAACATAATTTCTCTATTACAAGTCAATTTGACGAAAAAATAAAAATCGACCCACTTTAGAATACATGTCATTCATTGTTTTTGAGTATTCGATTCGGTTTAGTAGTAAGAAAATCGGATTTTTTCTGATTTTTTAGAGGTTTTTCAATCCATCGACATCGTAGCCATCCTTCAATGGAATTTGACACTTCGTAGCTTGACAGATGGAGGACAAACTATATTTTGGACAGATTAGTGTATTTCGTTCCAAATGTCACCCATTTGCTCTAAAATTGCTTTTTCCGGAGCAGTAAGAAAATCGGATTTTTTCTGATTTTTTAGAGGTTTTTTAATCCATCGACATCGTAGCCATCCTCCAATAGAATTTGACAACTCATAGCTTGACAGATGGAGGACGAACTATATTTTGGGCATAGTATTGTATTTCGTTTCAAATGTCACCCATTTGCTCTAAAATTTGCGGAAAAATTAAAAATAAACATCATAGAACGCTTCGGTTACCAAAGAGAATTGATGAAAATTCTGAAACCGCTTTTGTTTTCAATTTGGAAACATTTTATAGAAAAGAGTTCAAAATGGTTCTTCAAACTTTTACGTCGCGCGTAAGAAAAAATTTAACAGATAATTAAACCATTTTTGAACCTTATTAAAAAATTTAAAATACCCAATGTAACAATAGAATTAGTCAAATCTCTTGTGGAATTGGATCCTCTTTTTTTCAAAGAAGATGTGGAATGTTATTTATCGGAATTGCAAATTCTTCTTTTTTCTTGTAACGAATACTCAAATTTCGACGACATTGCCAAAGAGGAATCTATTTAAATAAAGAAATGTGATTCCGTTAGCATTCAAACTAGTTTCCTACATGTTAACCGCTCCTGTGACCTCGGCTTCTTGTGAGCGGTCATTTAGTAAACTTAATTACATATTTGCGTACGACCATGGTTAATGAAAGGTTTAGTTTACTACTGCTGTTTTACTCCGCAGAAGATATAGTTGATGAAAGTCAATTAAGCGAGGTTATTGAAAAATGGGCATTATTAAAACATCGCAGGGTTAAACTTTAAATTAAATTTAAAATGCATGTGAAATGTGTAAATTGTTTTTGAATTCGTAATTTCCATTTTAAAGACTGAACTAATAAAATATGTAATTTATTTTCTTTTATTATTAATATTATTATTTTTATTAATAAGTACCAAATAAATAATGTTTATTTATTTGTTTTGCTGTTAAAAATTATTATTTTTATAATTAAATGCTGAATTGTAAAATAATACTTTTATGACTTTTATTTCTCATAATTTAGGATTCCCAGAAATATTTATTTTTTTTCGGATGCAGTCGGCAATATCTTAAAATTAATCGGTATTTCACTGAAAGTCACCCCCCCCCCCCATGCCTTGGACCCTTGCTACGCCAATGCCCGTCAAATATTCAGATATCCAATGACACCATATGCCCGAGTCAACAAACATAATCAAGGGCAAATTAATGTTCCCGTAAGCTGCACTGCTGACTTGCACTCCCACGGTCGTCGTTCCATTGAGCAATAATTCCCCGAATATAAGAATGCAATTTCCACCTTGAACAACAACTTGAATGCGTACCAACATATAGTAAGAATATCATTGTAAATTAGTTCTAAGTTTGAGTATATCTTTTGGACAATAAATGCGATCACTTCGCTAAGAAAAATAAAATAGTTTTTTTTAGTAATTTGAACAAGAAATAACATAACTTATACTAACATATAATTTATATAGCTACTCGTTAATTAGCCTCATCAGATTAATGTATGAATACAATGCAACTCCAACAATACTACATTCATAGGGGTCAGACGTCGGAATGATAACCTGCGTTTAAAAAAAAAGCAACCAATAATTTAACAAGACACCTCGCACATTTTAATTATTTTTAAATTCACTTTTTCGTAAATTCGGCATTATTTGTCACAGCAACCAAATTGTAAATAAATGTAGACTAAGCATATTTGTATGTATAAATATCGGTAGGAAACAAAATTTATTTCAGATAGCAACGAAACAGTACCGAAGACTTTTTATTTTTTTCAAGTGAGTCTGCTGGAATCTGTTTTTGTCATCTCAAGGTGTTATAGTACTGCACTGTATACACCACCCCAGTCATAGTACAAGAACTGTGATCTGGGTAACATAAAGACGATAGAACAATCGTTTACATTTGGTAACCCCGACGTGATAGTTGCTTCCCCCCACGAGAGGTAAGGGTTAACTATCTAAAACTCTAAAACAAAGAATTGCTTCCCCCACCAGAGTTAAGTTGCAAATTTCACCGTAAATTAAGCGTGACCAGGGCTTAGACACAGGTATATCTACAAACATACTACAATCAAGGGGATACATCAGCAACGTACAACGAAGACATCAAATATGGACAAGAAAGCTGCAGAACAACATTAAACTAGAGGTGACATCCAGTGCCTACTAACGAATTATAAGAAGGATGGGCCAGACAGGAGGACACTCTCGTATTTCAAGAAGCTGATGGCCAAACTGAAGGAACTATGGGAAAGGTTCCAATCCATGGGCGCAGCGATTCAAGAAGAGCACCCGACTGAGTTGTTACATGCATACCACGTCAACATGTACTATGACTCAGTCCAAAGGGTGTATAGTTCATATAGAGAAGAACTCTCTGCTAAAATAAAGGCATACACAAATTTGAATAAAGTCGACACCGCCAAAATTTCACTACAAGAAGAAGAACTCAATACTGGTATCGACAAAGGCAAAGGCTCTCTCGCAAACAAAGAATAATAATTCTTCACTGCGAAGGGCGTTGAATAACGCAAAACACACGGAAGTCAAAACAATTTTATGACCTCCAAGAAAAAACGATCCATAGACATTGGATGCAAATCGAAGCATCCACTGCGGCATTAAAAGACTTTCATCCTTCATGATACAACACAAGATTGTATGCATGGCCTAACCAACCTTGGACTAGATATTGGTCAATGGGATCCAATACCGCTTCACATACTTACAAAGAATCTAGATAAGTCAACTCATACACTATATGAACAAACCTTGACCAACCCGAAGGAGCTGCAGCCACTAAATTAATTTCTCAAGTTTCTAGAAACTCGTTTCCAGTCATTAAAGGCACTTGGTGTAAAAGGCAACAGAAGAGACAACGAAGAAGGAAGGTGAAGGTACCCAAAAGTAACGAGCTCCATTACCATCCAGAAAAAAAATGTACGTTGTGCAAGAATCAGCATTAGTTATACTCTTGCCGTACATTCTTGAACCTTACGTCTGTGGAACGATTAAACCAAGTGAGAAAAAATAATTTGTATGCGAATTGTTTCCAGGATGGACATACTTCCTTCAACTGTCGACTGCGAGGCGGCTCAAACTGTGCTAAAAACACAATTAATCAGTGCACTTGTCCAAATTCACCCAACCAAAATCGAGTGTATCAGTTTCAAATTCTATTATTAAGGGTAGGTTTCCCGACAAAAAATTGATTGGTATTTTACGCTAAGCTTTGTAGTGTTCTCAATTTTTTAAATATTTTAATGAAATAAACGGCTTTTGATTTGAAATATATTAGGTAAAATATTTTTTTGGTTTTATAAATTAAAAAAAAAAATATTTGCTACTAAAAACCGCTAGAAACCTTAAAAAAAGCACTAAATTTAAGTAGGTACTTGTTTAAATCAATGGGGCTTGTACAATTAAAACTTTTTAATTTTGTTACATTTTTTCCAAGAGCAAATAGATAACAAGTGTTCGTATCGGTTTTGTTTTTTTCACATTTGTCCTGTGCGATGTCAGGATGGGGATCAGCTAAGGTCAGATTGAATTGTTGATTTTTTCCTTTACTCATCAATAGTTCAACACTCCTCAATGCAATTTGACCATAGATTCGAGGTTCCCTACCTTCCTCCTCCCATCCCTATGCCTTTTCCTATTTTCCTTTGTCCTGCTTTCCTTAACCTTCTCTCCCATGGTCTGGTATCAAGGTGTCAACCGAACCGTGCCGACGATCTGCCAAGCTGAGGGCCCATATCAAATAGCTTAGTTGCCAACGGTGTATTCTAGTTTACAGGCGAACTCCAGGATCATTCTAGCCTTATCCATGTTATGCGGGGCTCTGCGTGGATGGACCCCATTACTTCCCCAGCTACTCGTGGGTTTCAAAATAGATATTTTTAATACCAAAAACTCTGATGAGGGAACAGCTGACTGCTCCTCCATCTGTCAGCCAATGGCTGAACTTCCTGCCTCTGCTGGATGGATAGACCGTCCAGTAGTGGCTCTATCCGACAGCAACTTCGAATCCGTCGGTAGTCAAAGCTCTGTCCAGACGGTGGAAAACTACGGAAGCTGTGAAGCTTCTGGAGCGGAATCCGAAAAGACTATTGAGCTTGAAAAACTTAGCCTCAAGCGGAAACGACTTACAACGTCTCAAAAAAGCACTTGAAAAGACCTCTGGCAGATAATCTGCCTTTCGACAAAGCAGTTGAGAAGGTTCTCTCCAGTCCATCTCAAACAGCAAAAGAGACCACTGTCAAAAGGCGGAGGTCTAGTTCAAACAATATCTTTTCGTCTTCATTTTATTGAATTCTCGCTGATTCATGATGACTCACACAAAAAAGCTGACCAAATTTCACATGACCAGTACTAAAAACAGAGAACTAAGCTGCATAAACTCAGTTGGAATACTAGAAAAAGAAATCTAACCCAACCTCGACAACGAATGCAACCAGCCTGTCAGAATAATTTCGCTTTTAAAGAGAGAGTGGTGAATAACACAAACGTCACTTTCTCCCCACCTGAGATCGATCTACTCCATAGAGGATTGAACTTTGCCTATATACCTAAATCAACAAAGAAATTAGATCTCTTCACGGATCTCTCTATCTATACTGATGCAGCTTTACCTGATGACCATTTGGAGAGCAGAGTAGACTGTGCTAGAACCATTGTAAATGAAAAGAAAGAATACAAAACAAATAATTTCTTCCGTGAGGTAAATAAAAATATTCAGTCTTTGCAAAATAAAATCAAAGAGATGAATTTGATTTTATGCAAAGCTGATAAAGGCAATGTCATAACAATAATGCATAAAAACGAGTATATGTAAAAAATGAGTGTTACTCTGAGTGAGATGGATTTGCATGAGTTGAATGAATATCCTACTACAAAATATAACAGAATTTTATATGAAGTAACCAATTCTTGCGCACTTATAATTGATCCAAAAGAAAAGTATCTAGTTCGTAACACTAACCCTTCTGCTCCAATTCTATATGGGTTACCAAAGATACACAAGGAAGGCGGTCCTCTTCGACCTGTTTCTTCCTCGTTCAACGCCCCATCTCAAAAGCTTTGTAAAATGATGCCTCGTATTTTACCTTCTATCTTAAATTTCAAACCTGAGTATGCTTTGAAAAATTCAATCGAGTTTATTGATAAAGTGAAAGACCTAGTTCTACCGCCAAACGCCAAGTTGGTGTCATTCGACGTAAAAAATTTGTTTCCTTCAGTTTCTACTCAAAAACTGAAACAAATACTCAGAAGTGCAATTTCTGAAAACTTAAAAGAGGAATCGAAGTGTCACCAACTTGATAAACTTTTATCGGTTTGCATTGATCAAAACTACTTTGAATTTGATGGGAAGTTTTACAAGCAAACTTCAGGTCTTGCCATGGGTTCTTCTTTTTCGCCGTTTGCCGCTGATTTCTTCATGAATGATCTGGAAAAACGATTATTTGCTTCAAAAAATCCATTTTTGCAGAATATATTTTTCTGGGGTAGATATGTGGATGACATATTCTGTATCTGGACAGGGACACATCGAAATCTTTTGACCTTCGCCGAGAATGTTCTTAATAAATTGGACCCAAAATTGGTTTTTACTATTGAAATTGGTCCTGAATCACTCAACTTTTTGGATTTGACGGTTTCAATAACTTCAAGGAAATTAGTTTTCGATATCTATAGGAAAAGTACATCAACCGATACCGTTATCCCAATGTCTTCAGCCCACCCACTTAATATTAAAATGTCAGCATTCCACTCAATGTTAAACCGCCTTCTTAAAGTTCCCCTCAGTCAAACGAATTTCAAAAAAGAACTTAATTTAATTAAAAACCTTGCGACCAATAATGGATATGATCCCAAAATGATCCACCGTCTTTTACAAAAAAAATCCAGGCACTTGACACTTCAATCCATCTTTCCTTTGGATAGAGACAAAAATGATGGACATTGGCGTAAGATTCCCTATGTTCCTGGAGTTTCTGAAAAACTGTCGAAGCCTCTCTTAGAAGCCCATATCAAACCGGCGTTTTTCAACAATTTCACCATAAAAAATGCTTTGTGCAACAACAAAATTAAACAAAACGTCGACATAAGACTAAAAAGTGGAGTTTATAATTTTGCATGTAAGGAATGCAGTGGAATCTACATCGGAAAAACTTCTAGACCACTGGAAAAAAGAATTATGGAACATATAAAAGGTTCAAGCCATAACGATCCTTCTTCTGGTCTGTCCCAACACATCAGGAGTACGGGTCATGGATGTTCCCTTAATGATGTGACCCTGCTTCATACCCTTCCATCAGGCCGATTATTGGACAAATATGAGGTCTTCGAAATTAATAAACATAAATCCAAAAACATTTTGAATTGCCAAATAGACTTGACAAATAACAGCCGGCTGTTAAATCCTTAAAAAAATGTATTTAAGACTAAAACAAAAATTTAATGTCTTTTTTGTTTTTTGTATGTACACATTTTATATCTCTCTTTTTTTAAATTAATAAACAAAAATTGAAATTGTTTAATATTATTAAAGTAAAATCTGTTACATAATTGTTGTAATTTTTCTCCATGTACTTACATGTCAAGTAATGTCAAATAATTGTCATAATAAGTAAACAAAAACAAATACCTTATCACGTACACTTAACCCAACTTTGTATTACATTGCTTATGTTAGTGCCCTGATGATGTCCTAAGAAGACGAAACGCGTCGGTTTAAATATACATTTTTTTATAAAAATAACAAAATAAATTTTTATTTATTTTCATTGTGGAAAAAACAAGTGTTTTCTTATTCAAAACGTTAAGAACAATTAATTTCCACCAAGTGGCTAATCATCGCTCTATTGAGTGTATAAAAATCAAACAATATCACCCCTAAACCGAGCAAAAGGGCAAAATCCAATGCTCTTCTGTTCAATGAGGTTGCAGGGATGATAAAAGTCGGTCTCGTATCTGACGACTATCCCGTTGGACATCTAGACGAAGTACAACAAAAAGCAGTGGAATATGCCATCATCAGCGAATTACATAAGCTCGCAGAAGATGGCCCACAGATTCGTTTTCTGGGCTGCTCGTACAAACCAGGATGGCTAACGGTGAACTGTGCCGATGCTAACACCAAAGACTGGCTATCGAAAACAGTTTGCGGAACTTCGCCTTGGGTTAGGGTTAAGGTGGCGCAGACAGTCCATTGTGGACCACGGCCTCAACCAACAATCCTCGCCAGCTAGGCCGGTCCCTAGCCAGTGGCCTCCAGTTGCGCACACCAAGTTGGTTGAGGTCGCTTACCACTTGATCGCGCCACCTTAGATGGGGTCTTCCAGAACTGCGTCGGCCCTCCGGGTTGGAATTGAAGACTCGTCGGGCAGGAGCGTTTTCGTCCATACGCTCCACATGACCCAGCCATCTAAGCCGCTGAATTTTCAGCTTCTTAACCAAGTCAATGTCGCTGTATAGCCCGTACAGTTCGTCATTGAATCTTCTCCTTCATACTGCATTGATACATACAGGCCCGAATATCACCCGAAGAATCTTTCTCTCAAAGCACCCCAGCCTGTATTCATCCGATTGTGTCAGTGTCCACGCTTCTGCCCCATACAGCAGGACTGGGATGATAAGGGTCTTGTATAGAGTCTCCTTGGTCCTTTGAGAGAGGGCTTTACTACTAAGATGCCTTCTTAGCCCGAAGAAACAGCGATTGGCAAGAGTGATTCTTCGACTGATCTCTTCACTGATGTTGTTCTGAGAGGTTATAGTGGAACCCAAATAGACAAAGTCCTTGACAACCTCAAAGTTATATCTGTCCATTGTGACGTTTTGTCCGAGCCTACGGTGATGATCTACTTCACCCGAGGACAGCATATACTTTGTTTTATCTTCATTTACAGCCAGACCCATTCGAGCCGCTTCCACTTCAATACTTGCGAATGCTCCACTGACAGCGCGCTTCGTTCTTCCAATAATGTCAATATCATCAGCATAGCCAAGTAATTGAACGGATCTAAAAAAAATCGTACCGCTAGTGTTGACATGCGAGTTGCGTACGATTGCCTCAAGAATGATGTTGAAGAGGTTACATGACAGCGCGTCACCCTGTCGTAAGCCTTTCTCGACATTAAATGAGTCGGTGGTGTTCTTACCAACCTTGACGGAGCAGCGAGAGTTCTCCATAGTCATCCTGCACAATCGAACGAGTTTGGCAGGGATGCCAAGAAGCGACATGGCTCTGTATAGCTCGTTCCTGTTTACGCTGTCATAGGCGACTTTAAAATCGATAAAGAGGTGGTGAGTATCGATCTGGAATTCTTGGGTCTTTTCCAAAATCTGCCGAAGTGTGAAAATTTGGTCGACGGTTGACTTACCGGGTCTGAAACCACACTGATAGGGGCCAATCAGTTCACGTGCGAAAGGGTTCAGACGTTCACACAGAATGGCCGACAAGATTTTATAGGCGACATTTAGGAGACTTATACCTCTGTTGTTGGCGCAGCTTAGAGTATCTCCTTTCTTGTGGATAGGGCACACAATGCTGAGGTTCCATTCGTCAGGCATACTTTCATCCGACCAGATTGTACAGATGAGTTGGTGTATGCTCCTCACCAAGTCATCTCCCGCTGCTTTGAAGAGTTCAGCCGTAAGGCCATCAGCTCCAGCAGCCTTGTTGGACTTTAGTTTAGATATTGCTATCCGAACTTCTTCTTGGTCGGGAGGACGGACATTTTGTTCATCATCATCCAAATCGAATGGATTATTCTGCCTGACAGCGATTAGTTGGTTGTCTTCGCCGTTTAACAGTCTGCAGAAGTGTTCTTTCCAAATTCTCAGCACCGACTGTGTATCTACAACGACATTCCCACCCTCGTCTCTACATGCTTCCGCTCGGGCTTTGTAACCCTTGGACGAATGCTTTACCCTTTGGTAGAACTTTCGAACATTGCTTCTGCCGTAGCACCCCTCAATAGATTCAACCATTCGTTTTTCCAGTTCTCTTTTTTTTCTTCTGAAAAGCCGATGTTCCTCTTTCCTCTTTTGCTGGTACACCGCACGGAAAGCGCTCTTGGCAGCTCTAGTTCTGGCATTCAGAACTGCATGATAGGCTTCGTCTTTGGCCAAGTGTGCGAGCCTGCACTCATCATCAAACCAGGTGTTTCGTTGTGGTCGCCTAATGAAACCCAAAACATCCGTGGCAGCGGTTTTGATGGCTATTTTGCAATGTTGCCACTGGGCCTCTGGGTTTGGCGCAGGCGCCGGGCTTGTCAAGAGATAAGAGGAGACATGATTGGCAAAGGTTGTGGCGGTCTCTTGCGATTGTAACTTAGCAACATCAAACTTTCTCACAGTGGATGTTCGGTTCTGCGGTCTGGTGGAGATCCGCACTCGCACTTTAGCTACAACAAGGTAGTGGTCCGAGTCTATGTTGGCCCCTCGGAAAGTGCGGACATCCATGACACTGGACGCATGTCTGCTATCAATCGCAATGTGATCAATTTGGTTGACGGTATTTTGATCAGGAGACCGCCAGGTCCCCTTGTGAATATTGAGGTGTGGGAAGTATGTGCTAGCTAAGATGACACTTCGCCCCGCAGCAAAGTCGATTAGCCTGTGTCCGTTACCGGAAGTGTTGTCGTGCAGGCTATGCTTTCCGACTGTCGAGCCAAAGTTACCCTCCTTTCCGATTTTGGCGTTGAAGTCACCAAGAATAAACTTAGTGTCGTACTTCGGGCATTCATCATACGTCTTCTCGAGAAGATCGTAGAATTCTTCTTTGGTCGTGTCATCTTTTTCCTCCGTGGGGGCGTGGACGCAGATCAGCGAGATGTTGCTGAATTTGGATTTAATGCGGCTTATGCCACGAAACCCCAA
Source organism: Platycheirus albimanus (assembly GCA_916050605.2). NCBI lineage: Eukaryota > Metazoa > Arthropoda > Insecta > Diptera > Syrphidae > Platycheirus > Platycheirus albimanus. The sequence continues at coordinate 233,271,266 of OU696696.1, read as the reverse complement.
GACTTCTTGCCTAAGCCTTCCTCTTATCACAAATCCGCATCCAAATAGCCGCTGTTTCCTTGTCCTGTAGCACTTGCCGTAGTAGATGTCACAGTTTTTCATCCTCCTTGTGCCTTCACCATCCCATCGCACTTCTTGGATGGCTGTGATGTCGGCTTTGACACCATCTAGGGCTTCCACTAATTGTTCGGCTGCACGTGGTCTGTTAAGGGTCCGGACATTCCACGTGCAGAACCGAAATTCGTTGTCCTTGTTTCGTTTGCTAGGGTCGTCATCAGTAGGGTCATCCATATCCGAGGCAGTTGGTTGTTTCGGAACAAGAGGTTTTTTACGTGGTAGGGAAGTTACCCTGACGCACAACCACCAACCTGGAGGACCAGGCCCTATGCTGCTCTCCTTGGACAAAAGGAGCTGGAGAAATCCAGAGTCAGTAACCCACTACGGGGATGTGAGAGCTACCGTTGGTCCTATATGGGCTCATCCGCCACCTTCTCTACTTCACTACCCTGACTAATAGTAGTGAAAGGACCCAAAGACCTGAGCTCCGAATATGTCGAAGTAGCTCAATGGGGTGCCTACCATATTGTCTGTAAGCGTCGCCGTTGGTTCACTTAATTGGAAGCTCATCCGCCGCTCGCTTGCTTTCTGAAAGGTTCGTACAGAATAAACTGCTACCCAACAAGAGAAACAGAGGAGCTTTATGGCAGGGCAATTATAGTGTTGCTATTTTTCTGTGATCAACACTCGCGCTTATAAGTTCAGCAAGTCAAGTCCGGGTGGACAAGACCAGTACCCGATGGCTACCACTTGGAGGTAAAATAAGCACAATTGATGCGTATGAGACAGTTGCAACGCTGGGCATCGCCATGTTGATACCAATCAGGGTCTACCCTATTCATACAGCACCCAGCCTTGGAAGAATGCCAAACTGCGGATGGTGGAGGGAGATGATCTCCCGAAACCATGTGTAGACACAGCTTACTTCCCTGGCTCTTCAACAAGTGTAGAAGATGTCCTAAGGCTACTGAGGCTTCAGAACAAAGTTCTTAATACAAGAGAATGAAAAATCCTTCGGAAGGTTTGCAACCCCCAGGGTCTTGCCTTAACCATTTCGATGGATGAGCGCTCAGTGTCTCTTCTCGAGGAAATGAACTGATAACCACTTTATAATATGAACAGAGTCCAGTTTGGGAACAAGAAGAACCCTGGCACTCCGAAATCAGTGACCTCCACGGTCAGCAAAGCCGATGCCCGTTACCCGAAGAGACGGATAAACCATCTCCTTCGGGTGACAAATCATCTTCTCCAAGCGGAACTTCCATTCCTAACACTTCAAAACCTGTACCAGGAGCTGGAAAGTCCGCTCCTGAGCACGTGGCAAAATATAAAATTAGGCCCAGCAAACTGAATAGACCCAGTTTCGCTCCTGCTGCCAGGTCTGATAAAACCATCGACTTAACGTCACAAAAACCTGCTAAAGCAGATCTGGACAGTCAATGTCAAGCACAAGCAGCGAAAAGTCGACAAACCCACAACGTCAGCTAATACAAAGGGGACAACAAAAACAATAACAACATGGAAGTTGTTCAAATCAACCTCCAACATGCTAAGGCCGCTTCGGTGGTCTTAACAAACACCGTGAGACAGAAATGTCTCAACATCACCCTCGTGCAAAAACCTTGGATCAGCACGAGCGGGAAAATTCTATGCCTAAAAACATCTACAGGTAGGCTGTTATATTCTACCTCATCCAATAGACCTAGAACTTGTATCATACTTGATCATAACACACCTTTCTTCCCCCTGACAGAATTCATCTCAGAGGACTTGACAGCGGCGGTAGTAAGGATCGACAACTCAAGGATCTTATAGTAGCATTGGCCTACTTCCCTGGAAACGACCAAGCACCATGTTCCCCCCTTCAGGTGATGAAATTGATCGAGCATGCGCGTAACACCAAGACAGATATTGTCCTTGGCTGTGATGCAAATGCTCATCATACGCTATGGTGAAGCACGGACATCAACAAAAGAGGTGAGTCACTTATTGATTTTATTTCAAAAGAAAATTTTAATGTACATAATATCGGTAGGAAACCCACTTTTGTTACCAAAACTAGAAAAGAGGTTCTGGACATTACACTGTCCTCTTCCTTGACTAGTAACTTAGTCTATAACTGGCATGTTTCCTCGGAACCATCATGCGCAGATTATAGACACATTCAATTTAAACTAGATGTAGAAACTCCAGTCCGTCTAACTTACTGTCCTAAGAGAAACACAGACTGGACTGCTTATAGTTCAGACCTGAATCATTCTCTTGAAGACAAAATCCCTCTCATTAACAACAAAGATAAACTCGAGTATTTTGCCGAACACGCAAAAAACTGAATTATCTCTGCTTTTGAGAACAACTGTCCCCTGAAAATTAAAACGTTCGAGAGACAAACCAGCCGGTGGAACAATGATCTAAAGAAACTTAGATCAAGAGTAAGAAAACTCTTCAATAAAGCCAAACGCAATGAAGACTGGCAAACCTACTCTAATGCTCTAACCAAATACAACTGTGAAATAAAAAGAGCCAAAAAGGAGTCTTTTAGGTGATTTGTGGAGTGAATATCTGACGTTCCCTCCAGCTGTCGTCTACATAAAGTCATAGCGTCTGACGAACCCTCCACTATAGGTTCTCCTACGAATGAGAACGGTACTCAAACAAAAAACAAGAAGGAAACTCTAGAGCTTCTTGTAAAAACCCACTTTAAAAAATCAATTGTTCTGGACTCTCCAACCACAAACCTACCTCCACAACAGGAACCGTCAAGGTTACATATCTCTAACACCAATGCCATCAAATGGGCAATCTCCTCACTGAAACCGTTTAAGGCATCAGGAGAAGACGGCATATTTCCGGCTCTGTTACAAAAGGGAACAAATGTACTAGCACCTATTCTCTCAAAACTATTTAGCTGAAGCCTCGCTTTCGGGCACTTGCCTGATAGTTGGCATAAGGTTACAGTAATTATCTACCAAAGCCGGGGCGGGATCTGGAACCAAGTCCTAAATCCTTCCGCCCAATCAGCCTCATGTCGATTATTCTCAAATGCATGGAGAAAGTTATTGAAAGACACATTCGTGACACCTCTCTAACGCTCTCCCCTCTATCAAAACACAATATTTATAATAACCGGGAAAATTGACTGAAGCAGCGCTGAATGATTTGGTCACAAAAATTGAATCCTCCATTCATAGTAAGGAAATCTGTGTAGTCGCTTTCCTTGACATTGAGGGAGCCTTCAATAACACCACTTTTGAGTCAACAGATCGTGCACTCATGTACCACAACGTACCACAAGTTGTATGCAATTGGATCATGTCTATGCTTAGTTGCAGAATTATCCAGAGTAAAATCGAAGATATAGGAATTTCTGCACTCACAACCAGAGGATGCCCACAAGGAGGAGTCAATCGTTGTAGACAGCCTACTAAGATCACTCGAAACCCAAATATCAATATCGAATAGACTTCAATCAACCTTGGACATTGTACGAGACTGGTGCATCTGAGAAGGTTTCTCCGTTAACCCCAAAAAGGCACTTATTGTTCCTTTTACTAAGGGACGAAAAGTAGATCGTCTCACACCCCCTTCTCTATATGGTGACACAATCCCATTTTCGAAAGAAGCAAAATACTCGTATCTAGGGATCGTTCTAGACAGTAAATTGTCATGGAACCCTCAACTAGAACGCATTTCTAACAGAGCATCAAAATCTCTCTGGACATGCCGTAGTATTTGTGGAAAAAAACTGGGGGCTAAAACCCAAAATGATGCATAGCCTCTACACTCTTGTAGTGAGACCCGCAATAACATACGCAGCGTTGGTATGGTGGCCAAAAACTAAAGAAAATACCGCTATAATGATGAATGAAAATACAACGACTAGCAACGACATGTATAACGGGATGCATGCGGACCACACCTAAATTTGCACTCAATGTAATTTTTCGATTACCTCCAATCCATCTATTCATAAGAATGGAAGCAACACTGAGCTTACATCGTCTCTTCCAACAAGAATATGTAACCTTCAACCCAAATGCAAGGGGCCACCTATCGCTCCTCAGCAGCTTGGAAAATATTAACGAATTAAGCATGTGTCTGGATGTCACAATTCCCACATATAACTTCACACAAAATTTCTCTATAGTCATCCCCCCCAGGGGAGACTGGGAAAACTTCAAACCACACCCTTCTAGCGAAGACCTGGTCTGGTATACGGATAGCTCAAAAATGGAAACAGGTACTGATTCCGGTATTTTTGGGGAATCACCTTGTGCAAACTTTTCGGTCAGCCTTGGTCTTCATTCGTCCATATTTCAGGCAGAGGTATTTGCTATTAACGAATGCGCGAGGATACTTTGTCACTCGAACGCCGATAATATAAAACTATACATCTTCTCAGACAGCTAGGCTGCCCTTAAAGCTCTGGCTTCGCCTGTCACAAGATCCAAGCTAGTCAAAGAGACTGTCTTACTACTCACTGAACTTGCAAGGTTCAATTTTGTGATTCTCCATTGGATCTCTGCACATAAGCGATGAATGCATGAATGAATGAATTAATTGGGGGAAAGTGCACTGCGACCTTTAAGATCTATTGTGCCCCCTTTTCTAAAGCGCTGGATGAGGATACTCATCCTACAGCACTTCTTCCAACTTGGTTTCTTTTAGGAAGCCAAGTGTTTGAGGTATTTTTAGAGAAGGTAACCTGCCCTTCTCTATCTGGTAACTACCCAGGTGTTTTTGTCTTTTGTGCATAAGTGCACCACATCTACCTAGTATGTGGTCCGGTGTTTCTCTTTTTCATCGTAGAATCTGCATGTTGCGCTGCTTGACAGCCCTAGGATATTAAGGTGTCTTTTTAGTTTGCAGTGCCCTGTGAGAAAGCCCGTTATGATTCTCAGGTTGTTTCTGTTTAAGTTAATGCAGGCTGTAAATCGTTATAGGTTGTAGTTCCGCAGTAACTTTTTTGCCTGCCTAGGCTTTGGGAGTTCTTTACAATTGATTTTTTGATTTCTGCGTTTGTTTTGATCTTGTTTTTGTTCACATTCTCCCCAAAACCGCAGTAGGGTTCCGGTCCAATAAAGGGTGTTGTTGCCCCTATTTTCGCCAGACGGTCAGCCTCTTCATTGCCTTCAACACCAACATGGCCTGGTATCCAATGGAGAGTGACTGTGTTTCTCTAGACATTCCAATACCAGTTTGGAACTGATACTGTATGAGCTAAGGGCTTTAAGTGCTGCTTGTCTGTCTGACATTATTGCAATGTTTTGCTTGCGATAGTTCCTAATTAAGTTTAGTTCAGCGCATTTTCCTATCACGTTAACTTCCGCTTGAAAGATGCTTGGACAGATTGAATGTCAAAACGTTGAGTTCGAAATAAAATAAAGCTCCGTAAAAAGTGAATAAAAAACAAAAATTAACCTACGTAAAAATTCTAAAACTTCTTTTCCTATTAAAAAGTGCAAACGATTTCATAAAAAATTCATTATCTCAGTAAGTTGTAGAGAATAAGCTGCCCATAGATGCAATTAAAATATTTTGTGTGTACATAACCTTAAACTGGATATAATTTTAACTGGCTAATGAATAAAAGAGGAATCGCAGATACTTCCCCTGAGCCTTTTAGATCAGAAAAGCGATACCAAATAAGCACTAGGACCATGAACACCGTCAGCAATATGAGTATTGAGGAGCTCACAAATATATTGAAGCAAAATGTGAGCCATTTGGCTACAAAAGATGACATTGCTTCATTAGGGCACGAAATGTCTGTATTAAGAGCCAACCAAGACGAGTTAGCGGCTAAAATTAATTACTTGGAGACTCAAAATGCTCGTTTAGAGTCAGAAGTCGAAAGGCTCTTAAGAAAGGAAGCAGAGAACAATCTTATAGTCCACCTGCCTACTGACGAGTCGCAAAATCTTATTTCCAAGGCCAAGGATCTGTGTAGTGGTCTACTTGAGGCAGATTTCGTCGGAGCTGTCAAGGACGCTTACCCGGTCAAATGCAACAAACTCGGCATGGCTAATGTCTTAGTGCAACTGAATCATCGGTCTGCTGCAAATAATATCATGAAAAACTGCAGAAAGCTAAAAGGTACGCGCATGTCCGTCCACAAAGATTTGCCATTCCATATACGCCAAAAAAGAAGAATCCTGGGTCAAATACAGTCTGCGGTTAAGAGACAATTTCCGAACATAAAATCATTTGTTCGAGACGATCGTATGGAAATTGAAGGTTCATTCTTCACCTGGGACAATAATCTTGGACTGAGATGTGGAAATAGCGATGGATTCTCAGTTTTGAGTGAAAAATACAATGTTTTAAGTAGTTTAAGATCACAATTTGAGATAAATAAAAATACAACTCACACGCGTAAAACGTCAGATGTCAATGGGGCTGTCAATGGATCTGACAATTGTGCCCCCTATGATATTGCAGCGCCATCGCGTGGTGAACAGATGAACTCAGCAGCTTCCGGAAATTCTCAATGATTTCCGCCCGTCGGTCAGCAGTTAATTTCAAAAAATTTCAAAGAATTTCATACAACTAATTTAAATTTTAAAATATTAAGCTATAATATCTCAGGGCTTAAAAATAAACTAATTTACCCTGATTTTTTTAATTTCATAAGAGACTTCGATATATTTGTTTTAATGGAAACTTTTTTAGTAGAAACTCAGTACGAGAAATTTAATAATTTATTCAAAGGATATGAACTTTTGTGGACATCTGCATGTAGGACTCATAATTTTGGAAGAGCGAGTGGTGGAATGGTGGTTGGTTTCAAAAGTAAATTCAAACACATTTTAAAATTTGAATGGTCTGGCGAAAACTCCATTATTATCTACAAAGAACATGGATTAAAACAAGTAATTGTACCGATATACCTCAATTGTAACCATTGGGAAGAAGATTTTAGTCAGCTGGAGGACCTACTGGTGCGATTAAATGAATCAAATCTTTTGCTATTGGGAGATTTTAATGCCCGAATCGGCAATGAACAGGGATGGCCTCCTTATTTTTCAACGGAAACAAAATGTTTAAACTTCTCACGCTCTTCAAAAGATAACCGGAAGGATCATAGAGGGAGAAAATTCTTGGAACTATGCGGCTCCTATAATTGTGTAGTTCTGAATGGTAGAAGCGCCGGAGATGGAGAAGGAGAGTACACATTTCTAAGATCATCAGGACAATCAGTTATAGACTACTGTATAGCTGCAGGTTCCTGGTTAAAAATGTTAGTTGACTTTAAAGTAGGTGCCAAGACTTTTTCAGAACACATGCCACTATTTATCACTTTAAGTAGTAACCTGCCAGCTACTTTTGACGATGTGGAATTAAAGTTGCCACCAAAGCTGAAATGGAGTTCAAAACTAGTTCAAAAATACCAGGAAAACTTGAATGTCGAATTTGCTTCAATAAATGATGTATCTCTAGTCCCTATGGAAGAATTGCTAGATATTGTTAAAAGAGCTAGTCCAAATCAATCAAATTATGCAAAAGACAAGAAGTTCAATGAAAAATGGTTTGACAAGGAATGTGAAGTCGCTAGAGATCTCTCGTTTTCGTTTCTCACTTTATTTCGAGCGCACAACAATACATGTTTTAAGCAATGGTATGTCGAAGCAAACAGAAAATATAAGGCACTGTGCTTGAAGAAAAAAGACGAGTACAATAAAGATGTTGTGAACTTATTATGTAAAACTAGCTCGTCTGCAGAGTTTTGGAAAGTGATGAAATTCGTAAACGGATCTAAGCTTTGTATTAGTAGCAGCTTAAAAGCAGAAGATTTAAGAAACTATTTTCAATCACTTCTTAACACTGAGTGTACGACCTGTAAGTTTCACTACGCGATGCCACTTATTGAAGATGACTTTTTGGACTCAGATTTTTCGGAAGAGGAGCTACTTCTAGCATTAGATAAGGCCAAGGAAAATAAGGCGGCTGGTACAGATAGGATTCCATCTGAATTCTTTAAGTATGCCTCCCCAGAATTTGTAGCCGTTCTTCTGAACTGCTACAATAACATTTTTAGAACCCGTTCGATTCCTTCAGGTTTCTTGTCCTCAATAATTTTTCCGCTTTTCAAAAAGGGAGACCCATCTATTGCCGAAAACTATAGAGGAATATCTTTTTTAAATTCATCCATGAAGTTGTTTTCCAGTATGCTGTTTCAAAGACTTACATCGTGGATTAATCATAACTCAAAACTCAGTGAGCTTCAAGCTGGATTCCGTTTTGGGTACTCGACGACCGACCAAATATTTCTCTTGTTAAACATTGCGGAAACATATCTTCACCATGGGAAAAAACTCTATGCCTTCTTTGTGGACTTTAAGGCTGCCTTCGACAGTATCGATAGAGAAGCTTTGTTTTTTAAACTTTCCAATTGTGGAGTCTCTTCCAAAATTATTTTTGTTTTGAAAGCTCTCTACGCTAAGGATTCTATATGTGTCTGGGACGGTGAAAATCTGTCTAATAATTTCAGGTCTTCAATGGGACTAAAGCAAGGATGTGCTCTCAGTACCCTTTTATTCACTCTTTTTATTGAGGATTTAGTGGAATTCTTAGAAACAGGTGTGCAAATTGCAGGTGAATGCATTCCAGCGTTGTTATATGCAGATGATATCGTCCTCTTATCAGAATCGCCTGAAGAACTTCAAGAAGCAATTGTAAGGTTAGAAGAATACTGCAGTATCTGGAACTTAATAGTAAACCTCAACAAATCAAACATTATGATTTTTAGAAAAGGAAGGGGAAGATATGCTAGCAATGAAAAATGGAATTTTTTGGGACAAGAAGTCAACGTCGTTAAAGAAGTCAAATATCTCGGCATGACTATCTCGAGTAACATATGCTTAAAAAAACACGTCACGGCAAAACTTCAGGAGTCCAAAGCTGCCATATGTGTATCATGGAAGAAATGCATTGCAAACAAGTCGATTCACCACTCTGCAAAATACAAATTATTTCAAGCTGTTTCCAAATCTGTTATGTTGTACGGTGCGCAAGTGTGGGGCCACAAAGAGTATGATGATGTTGAAAAATTACTTCGTTTCTTCTTAAAACGAGTTTTCGCTCTTCCTGCAACGACACCTAATTACATGCTTCATATCGAAACTGGAGTTCCACCGATGTTTATCGATACACTTAAGATCCACTTCGATTATATATTGAAAATACTGCAAATGGATTCAGATAGGCTAGTCAAAAAAGTTTTAAAATATCTCATTACAAATAAACTGAATTTTGTAAGTTCATGGACGAGCTTATGTGATTCTTTGGGCGAATCGTTGGTCCTAGATATGGAAGATGCTCAACAACTTAAACAGCAGTTTTACTCCCTTGTATCTAAGCTTGACACAAAATATTGGGAAAACTTCATCAACCAGGCCAAGAACTCTCAGTATAGAGAGTATTATAGTCACCTCGAGTTTACTTTAGGCGAGTCAAATTACTTCCACGATAATCATTCCACAGATATGATTTCTACAATTCTTCGAGCCAGAGGGGAAATACTAAACCTAAAATTTGTTCCTCAGATCCGGTCTGATCTGCCTCTTGAATGTGGACTATGTAATACCCACGAAAGAGAAAATATTGCACACTTTCTAGGGTCATGCCCGGTACTACGGGAAATTCGACGTGATGTGTTCGATAAAAACCAACTCGATGCTGAAGAGGTTATAAGTATTCTCAATGGCAATAAAAGCTGGGAAAAGCTTTATAAATTTGTCCGAACTGCGATGGCATATAGAAATAGAATAATAACAGAATGCTTTTGATATATCTTTAAAAAATAAATATTCACTTTTTCTTCATTTAAACTTGCTTGTGCGAAATCTCAATGTGTAAATTAATAACTATTTTATTTAATTTTCTGTCAATCTGACCGACGGTTCTAAAAACCAGGTCGTAAAAGACTTGCAAACATTATAATTTATTGTAAACCTGAATTATCATATAAATAAAGTCAATTCTAATCTAATCTAATCTGTCTCATTGGAATAGACTTTAGTTCTAGGCCCAAAGATTCCTGCACCCGTTCCTTCAATAGTTTTGTATCCATCAGTGTACCACTTGATGGCATTTGCTTTAAAGGTGTAGTTTATTGTTACTGTCAAACCCGTTTGTATTATGTCACAGAGAGTTTCTTCAAACTTTCCATAGGCTGTTATAACAATATCGTCGGCAAAGCCTAGGCATTGTATACCTTGAGAAGTGAGACATTCTAGGAGCTCATCCACAACAAGGCTCCACAGCAGGGGTGATAGAATCCCTCCTTGCGGGCATCCTCTTGTTGTGATGATTTTCTGTACGTTTTGTCCGGAATGTGCCTCTGATGTTCTAGTACTCAGCATTTCGTCTATCCATCTGGTTATTGTGACGGGAACACTCTTCCTAACTAGTGCTTTTTGGACTGCCTCCTGAGAGGTATTATCACAAGCACCTTCTATGTCAAGGAACACACTTAGGGCCGTTTCTTTGGCGTCAAGTGTCCTTTCTATAGTGTTCGTTAATTCAAAGAGAGCGGTCTCTGTTGATCTGCCCTATAGGCATGCTGACGTTGATTCAGAGGCATATTCCTTAGATCTGATGTAATTGTCGATCACTTTCTCCAAAGTTCACAGTAGGAAAGATGTAAGACTTATCGGTCTGAATGACTTCGGATGAGTTGTATCTTTTTCCCCCGTTTTTGGGATGAAGATAACTTTAGCTTTTCTCCACAGACTTGGTATATACCCAAGTGCAATACTGCTTTGAAGTATGCTAATTAGGTACGGCATTAATTCATATTTGCCCTGTTGCAGTAAGACAGGAAAGATGCCATCTATGCCAGGTTATTTATAAGGTTAAAAGGTACTAATTGCCCATTCTAGTCTTTTTCCTGAACAGATAGTTTTTGTTGTCTTCCAGTCTTCTCTGTTTGGTTTGAAAGGTATTCTTTCAATTCTATCGTTCACTATGGGTGAACTACTTGGAAAGTGGGTATTCAGTAGCAAATTAGATCTTTGCTCTTCATTTTCTGTGAAGCTACCATCTGCTTTCCTAAGTGCCAATGATGTTAAAGTTTTCTCCATCGACAGTGCTTTGTGTAGTCTGGCAGCTACAGGTGTGGAGGATATGTCTTCGCAAAAAGTTTTGAAGTTGTTTATTTTGGCCTTCCTTAGTTCCTTGTTGTATTTGGTAAGCTCTTCAGAACAGTTTTGCCTTTCTCCAGTTCTCTTTGCCTCATTAAAGAGTTTCTTACCCTAGATCTAAGTTTGGAAAGATTATTGCTCCACCATGGAGCGCCTTTCTGTTTTCTAGCAGTTTTTATAGGGCAACTGAGTTCATACGCCTCATTGATTGCCCCACTAAACTGCTTTACTATATTCTCTAGTTCAGGATGGCTATTAGTCGTACTAACTGGACCTTACTGTTCAATATTGGTTTTAAGGGTGTTTTTATATAGTTGCCAGTTCGTATTTCTTGGGTTACTTCTATAGGTATTCTCTGTGAGAAGGCCTTCTAATAGAAACACAATGATTCTGTGGTCAGACATTGAGGGTTCGTTGGAGACTCTCCAATCCCTTAGAGCTTGACTTAAGTTTGGTGATCCAAAGGTTAAGTTTAAAACTTCTTCTCTTGTTCTAGTTATAAAGGTAGGGGTGTTCCCTACATTGAAAATATCTAGGTTTTTTACGAGAAGGAATTCTTAAAGGTACTCACCCCTTTGGTTTGTGTCGGTGCTGACCCATGTTGTGTGGTTGGCGTTCGCGTCAAAACCGATTAGTATCGGTAAGTTTCTACTGCTGCAGTAGTCCACCAGTTTTTGTACTTCCACTGGTGGAATATTTTCGCCGTCATCTGCAAAGTAGGCCGATGCTATTACCAGAGTTCTGTGGTTGCCCTCGATGGTTATATCTGCTTGCATTGGAACCAAGTCCCTCGTCATGTATTCTGAAAGACATATAAAGCTTATATTATTTCTTGTCATTATACATGTTCTGGGCGAGTCTTCTCTCGTATCCCAGATTAGCTTTGAATCCTTACAATTAAGGCCTCTAACTTGTCCCCCGTATATCCAGGGTTCTTGGATCAGCGCTAGCCCTAAGTCAGAGAGAAGATACTTTAGAGAGGGACTACTTTCCTCGCCTCCGTCCCCGCACAGATTTTTGTTTACATTTTTTATAACGAGTTGAATTCCTATCGGTATATACATGTTTTATCCTTGTCCACAACAAACAAAATCAAAAAAAAAAAATAAGTGTCTCTTTCTCTCTTATTTAAAGGTCTATGGACAGCAACTTGCATCTCAGTTGTCCTCACATTTTTTTTATATGGAGTTTAATACAGATGCAAGTTGCTGGCAGAATCGCAGCTTGTAGGCTAAAAGAGAGCCATCGTCGAAGTTGCATCTCTCTATTAGTATCTTCTCTCTGCCTAAGTTGTCCTTCGTGAATTTTCTAGCTATCACGGCTGTAGCTACTTTAGCATGATGGATATTCACTTGCGCTGCCCTGGTGCTGATCCTGCGTCTGGTCCTCTCGGTTAAGCAGTGGGGGCAACTGCCCCCTCATCTGCAAGCAGATGGTCTTCTTCTTCCTCTGTGGCACGCGTTTCGTCGACTTCTTCTCGGCTAGGAGAGAGGTCCATGCCCTCTATGTCACTATCTGCCGGAGAAGAAGGTGTCTTTTGGGAGTGAGGTGGATTAGAGGTTAGGGAAGGTGTTCCAACTACTCCATTGGATGGATGGGATTCTATGGTAGAGTTGTTGGATGGAAGGGGTTTTTCAGGAGTTGAGGGAGGGTTTATGGATTTTGGAGAGGTGGGTGGGTTGTCAGAAGGGGATTTGGAGGAGGTACCACTTATGTTGGTATCTGCCTGCCTTTCTGCTTCGGATAACTGGTGAACTAGCCCAGTATTCGTCTTTCTGAGGCCAGACATGGCCACTTTCCCGAACTTGTAATGAAGTTCGTGGTTGGCCTTCATAATGGCTTTTGCTGACTTATCGTCAATGCCGATGACCGTTAGCTGCCCATTGGTTGGCCCAGAGCCCTCCTGCGGAGTAAATACTAATTACTTCAAAAACACTGCCAAAAACATCCTACTCATGGAATCTAATGCAGCTTAGCAAACAACTCCTGGTCAAATCTGCTCTAAACGATTCGTACCAGAATATTCACACAAAACCACAAAATTCCTACTCAACCTAGATAGAAAAACTCGGAAAACAATGACTGGAATCATAACCGGACATTGTTCTCTAAAAAAACACCTTCACAACATGAGACTAGCAAAAGACTCCGTTTGCAGTCTATGCCTCGAAAGTGAAGAAACATCTCTGCATATCCTCACGGAATGCCCAGCACTCCTCCGCCTCAGAAAGCGAGATCTTGAGGTTTTGAGATTGTTCCCTTGGAAAAACTCAAACCTTCCATTAACAGAATATCTTAAAGTTCTGGTCTCTGTCTGGAGCAACAGAGCTGCTCTGGAATCTCATGGGTGGGCAAAATAGGAATCTACGAGATATGGCAGTGCCTGAGCTGTATAAGCTCTCCCTAACAACAAATAATAAGCTATCGGTAAAAAAAAAAAAAAAATCTGTACATATTTAAATAAGCATTTGAATGTAACAACATTTGTAGTTCCGTTGTGAGGAATGTGGAGCCAATACGTTGCTAACATATTTTTTTATTTTTTTTTTGCTTATATTTTGTGTATTAGTTGCAATTAAAATAAATATAATATTTCTTACTTTGTTTTTAATTTTAACTTTTGAAAAGTTGTCTATTTCACGTTTTTGACCAGTACATTGGCAGTTCGAAAGAATGCCACCGCCAAATCTGGCATTGCCGTGCATTCTCTTTCTCTTTATTCTCTTTGTTTTTGCAAAAGTAGTCTTCCACCTACCTACATAAGCAGAGCTCTCACATTTTTTTCCTATTGACTTGACTGGAGTTTTTTTCCTTTCGTTAGCAAAGTATTACGTCTAGATTTATGTGTATCATGTGTCATGTCAAAGGGAAAAAAGCAGACAGAAAAACATATGCGCTGTTTTTTCTTTACCGGTGCTGCGTTCGTTTTCTCCACACTGTTGTTATGTCAAAAATAAGTGTTGCAGTGTCATGTTAGAGATTGTTACGATTGTAAAAATTTCATTTAAGAACGACTTCTGTTGTTCTGTCAAATGAAATTTAATTATAAAAAAAGCAAAAAATCTCACTTGAGTTCGACAACATCATTCAAAATCACATGGAGCTCACGTGCAATAATTGTGTATCCGAATTTTCGAGATGTTTGCAAACACTATCGTTCTTATCATCGCGAGTGAGACTATGCTTCGTGTTGGGGCTAAAAAATTCTATACTAAGAGTATTCTCGTTGACCACATTCATACTCACCTGAATCCAAATTATTTCAAATACGATAAATGCAGCAAGGTTCTACCTGATTGGCGATGCTTGGAGGTTTACATGGATGTCGACATCGAGGTGATTCAGCGCGTATTTGAGTGTGGCCAGTGCAACAAGAGTTTTTCCAAAGAGGTTCTACTATCGCGTCACATGCATATTCACATACCTGAAGAGGATCGAAAGTTTCCCAGCTATGAATGTCATATTAAGCTGTAAGTTTCAAACATAGGCGATACATAGTATTTTTAAATTTCAAAACTTATCAAATTTCTAACTTGCACCTTCTCGTCGAATTTTACTCTGAAAGTACACATGAACAACGTGCATCTTATAGACAAATCTGCGAACAGTGCGGCAAGGCGATACGAAGGCGAGAAGCATTCGAAAGACATTTGCTGGAACACGCCGGTGTTCCAATACCTAGTGAACAATGTGATAAATGTGGAACCAAATTGAAAAATAAATATTGCCTGAAAGGGCATATTAGAGTAGAGCAAAGCACGCTGATGTTCCTCATGTTTGCATTGTTTGTGGCAAAACAGCGCCAAATGAGCCTGCACTCCAAAGACATTACCTACTATTTCGTGCACAAGTGTGAGTGGAATCATAAGTGTCCGATGTGTGAAAAGGCATTTAAAAAGGCCAGCGGATTGAAGGTAAGTAGCTGAAGCTTAACACACAAAACATTTTAAAGAACTTTTTTCATAATTTGTGTGTAGGTACATCAGGAGCACATGACAACGCACACTGGAGAAATTCTGTAAACATGTCCTTATTGTAATAAAACATTCAACTCAAACACTAACATGCACTCAAATCGCAAGAGGCTACTTCACCCATTTGGTAGTTGTTGATGACAACCAAGATACATTCAATAAATAACCAATGCCAGTCAATCTGGATGACGACAACCAAGGATTGCAGGCATCTGACCAAAATCAGAAAGAAGAAAACATCCCCAAACAAAATATGAACAGTACCATGGCTAGCTTTAAATTTCCTGTTAAGATTATACATCTCATCAGGATGACGTTGTTGAATGCTCCCTGTTTGGGGTCTTACTAAAACTTACGAACTCGCCGAATAGTTACAACAAGTTGGCATTGAGCAGTTTTTCTGTTTGAAAAGGTAGAACGCAACACCCAGGCCAGGAAATCGGACATTCTTTAATAAATCAATTACATACTTTGGTTTGTAGACTTCACTGTCCTGATAGGAATTGTGATCAGAAACATAAAAACTCCATACTCATCCGTTAATAGAATAAATGTAAGAAGAATAAAAAAAAAGCTACTTTGTATTTGTGAGTTAAAGAACACAAACGAAGTAATTTTTTATTTAATTTAACACTATTCTAGGTTAATTCTTTACATTATTGATTTGTAAGAACTTATAATCTAATACTGCCTCCATTGGGAGCCAAAACCCAGCCCAACCCCCCGCATAGTGTATGTAACTTGTCGGGCTACTTCATATTTCTGCTTCACTTTAGAAATTATTGCCTGCCTTGATTTGACGTTGGGTTGGGACCCTTCTTTTCTGCCGCAGGAGCATCGGCTGGACTATCGAGGCAACATTTTATTTTTTATTTATTTTTTTTTTTATTTATTTATTTATTTCATAGATACTCATACACATTAAGATACAAAAATCTTATAAGCTAGTGCAAAGTTAAATATAAAGAAAATAACTGTACATAAAAACAACACATAGAGGCTTTTAAATCGTTCAAACTCAGAGAAAAAAGAAAATGAATGAACCAATTAAATAATTGGTATACAATTAAAAAATTTACTTAATACAAGAATAATTCAGTTATGTAATTAAATAATATGCCTTAAGTTCCTTCTGAAATCCCTTCCTATCACTAAAGTTCCTAAAATGCCGTGGGAGAGAGTTCCAAAGTCGGACGGCATAAACGAAGAACTGACGCTCTGATGTTAAACAAGTAAAACGTAGTTGAAGTATCTGCGCCGTTCTAGTGGATGCACAAAAAGTTATTTTATTGAACAGATTCGGAGGTTGGTGGGTTTGTACAATGTTAAAGAGCATAGTTAATGATCGAAATTGTAATAACTTATCGAAGGGGAGGCTGCAAGCTTTACTCGAGAAATTAGAGTCTCTATCGAATCTCCGGAGTCCGAAAACGTATCTAATAGCATTATTGTAAGCCACATTTAATTTTCTTTTACACACATTATCACATTTCCCATACACCTCGCATCCATAGGTAAGAATAGTAATGATAAGTGATTTGACTAACAAAATTCTAGTTTTAATAGGAGTGCAATAGTGTGATGCCCATAAGGAGCGTAAGACACCATATACTTTACCTACTGCTAAACTGATGTGGTTACTCCAAGTCAGGGTGTTATTCAAAACCATTCCTAAATTCTTGGCTGTAGTAACTAGTAACATATTCTATGGGATTGTTTTTAATGATGATAGTGGGAAAATAAGAGGTGGAAGTACATTTCTTAGAGATGACAATACACTTAGATTTGGTGGAATTAATTGAGAGAAGGTTTTTCTTTGCCCAATTAGATATGTTTTCTACATCTGCATTGATTCGACTAACACAATCTTCTATAAGTCCAAGAGGGCAACTTATTTGAAGTTGAGCGCCGTCGGCGTAAAAATGAACTGAAGAATTTGTTACGATAGATCGAAAATCATTGATGTATAGTGAAAAAAGCAAAGGCTTCAAAATAGAACCTTGCGGCACACCTGCATAAACCGCTTGTTTCCTCCCAGAAAGATAGGAAACAAGGAGCCTTGTGGCAGAGGATGAAAAATCAAAACAATTTAAGAGCTTATTGCAAAGAATATTGTGACCAACCGTATCGAAAGCTCGTGAAAAATCAAGCAGCAAAAGAAAAGTTATATGATCATTATCAATGCTTTGTCTAATTTCATCAACTACTGTCAACAAGGCAGTTATGCAACTATGCTTTTCGCGAAAACCAGATTGCAAAGGTGTAAGTGCATTAGTGGCGTTTAAAAAAGAGTTAATTTGTGTTTTCATTATTTTTTGGAAGACCTTACCACTTGAGTTTTTAGGAACCGGTATGATTTTGGCTCTTTTCCAGGCTGTATGAAAGATACAGGTCGATAAAATGCTGTTGAAAGCAAAAGTAATAAAGGGCAGCACTATGGGTAGTAAAATTTTTAAAAATTTAGGATGGACACCATCAATTCCAACCGTATTCGATTTTATGGAGAGTATAGTTTCAACTACTTGAGCCTGGTCAATTCCTATAAATCCGAACTTGCGACTAGACATGTTTTCTTCGGGGACATTAACTAGAGATGGCGATTGTGTTGCATGTGATACATTTGGTAAAGTAACAAAATCCTGGTTTAGCACAATCAATCATCGATGTTTTTGTAGACTTCACTTTGCTGTTTTCCTATTCCTATGTTCCGTAAATTTGTCCAAAGTTTTTTACCGCTTAAGCAAGGGTCTAGTCGGTTGGCGTAAACTTGAGCCTTAGTTGAACGAATGAGAGCGACAGCTCTTTTTCGTAGATAACAATATTCTTGATGGAAAACACTTAGTTTGTATCTCTTCCAGCGTTTATAAGCCATGTCGCGTTTTTCGATAAGTAAACGTATATCTGTGGTAAACCAAGGGCGTTGTCCAGGATTGATAGTCTTAGTCCTCAAAGGTACATGTTTTTCAAATAGGTAATTGATGTTAGTTTGAAGAAAATCAATTTGCTCATTACATGAAGTCATGAAATAAACATGTTCCCACGGTATACTCCTAGCATGGCACTCTAGTGTTTATTCGACTAAAATCCCTTTAATTGAATGAGGAAGGTGAACTCGTCAAATTAAACTCGAAAGTTATGTAAATGAGGCCATGTTTAGAGAAAGCGGGAGCGGACAACTGATCGTACATGACAACTTTATCAGGTTCACTTACAAAAAATACGTCGAGAAGTGTAGCTGTTTGTGAACTAAAGTGAGGGAGAGAAATATTAACAGGAAACAAGTTTAAGGTAAGCATATTTTCCATTCAGTGGTTTTCCTGTAGTATATCACCACACACAATGACCTTAGAAGATGAGACCGCTATTTCTTCGAGGAGAGATATAAGAGGTTCAGTATTTATTAGTTTGTGAGGTCTATACACAACACCCAGGAGAAGCCTCTCGCCTTCCCCAGCAAGCTCTAGAAACAAAAAGTCCATTAGACTGTCATTTGAAGACCTACACTTAAAAACACAGGGAATATTTTCCTTTACAAAAATAGCAACCCCACCGCCATTACATCTAGTTCGATCAGCACGAAAAAGTTTATAACCTGCAAGTTTGAAAAAAGTATCATTTAAGTGACTAGAAAACCAGGTCTCTGAAATACAAATCACATCAACCCCATAACCCTCAAAAAGATCCCGAAATTCGTCGATCTTACAGTTTAAGCTTTGAGCATTTAAATGAATAATTTTAAGGCCAGATTTTTGATTAACTAAAACTCTGACTAGTGAACGCAGCACTACATTACCGTCGGAATCTGGAACTACTCTATTACTATCAACCAACACCGAGCCGGCGATGTTTTAATAAAGTGCAAAAATATGAAAACGACATACGAACTAATGCAGGAAAAGATTTCGAAAAGGAGAAAAGGCTTAAAGAAAAAGAAAAAATTAAAGGCAATAAAGGAATTTTTTCCATAATCTAAGAAAAAAGATATTACAAAAAGAAATAAATATTTACATTAATATAATAATTTAATTTAAACAAAAAAAGAAAATTATATTTGCAATAAAATAATGTTAGTTCAATTATAATTTAAAAAAAAACTGCTTGTATATCTGGCAATGCTGTTTAGTTTCGAAGATCTAATTTATTCTAGGTTCGTAAAGTTGGTAACCCAGTTATTCTATTTAAGGTTTCAATGTTGTCAATAATTCGAGCTTCGCTGTCATCTTGATGAAATTTGATGTAAACAAACCCACGCGCGGTGAATGCAGAAAATATTTTTAAAGTGAAACTTTTATTACATCGTCTCAAACTTTTTCGTCTGTGTGTTGCATGTCGCGTGACGGTCGGCCGCGGAGTAGGGATAAAGTGAAAGGCGCTCGTTAGTTTCACTTTTACGGTGGTTTCATAAAACCACACATGTTTTTTTTATTTTTCTTAAGTGCGAGCGCGTTACGTAAAATAATTTGATTTTTTTTGATAAGGCTTTCCCGCAAGTAAACCAGGGAAGTGCTTTCAGATGGAAACCCAAGATCGCGCAGTTGAAGTTGGCGTTTGTTTTGATTCTGAAAAGTTCTTATTTTCGTTAGGGTCATATTTCTGTCGTATGGCGAATTAAATTTAACCAAAACGGTGGAATCCAATCGATTATCCGAGGGCGAGTGCGATAGATTTTGTTAAGTGTGGGTGAAGTAAAACCAATAGTGTTGCCAAGCTTATCAAATATTGTTGAGAGGTTCTTATCGGTTTGATGTGGTAGACCGTAGAGAATGGCGTCGGTGGCAACAAGTCTATTTTGGAAATTAAAGTATTAATTTTGGAAATTGACTCACTTTGACTTTTCATACATTCATTAATTCGTTTCCATAAGTCACTGTCCATCGTGTTTGGAGCTTTTAACGAAGGGGAGCTGGTTGGTATTGGTGAGGATGCACTTGTATGTTTATTCGAGTTAGCGGTGTTTCGGATGTATTTTTTTACACTGTCTGGCATAGTAATTGTGAATTGTGAAATGTATTTGTAAATGAGTTTGTATATGTTTGAAATGAAAATGAATTGGAAAGTTGATGACTCAGATTCGAGGATAATATTATTATCAAACTAAAATCACTGATTTTAAATTCAATTTATCTGATTTAATTAACACAATCCACAATATGAAATAATGATGAGTATGTGGAAGTGTGTTAAACTTTAAAAGAAGCTACTGGGACAGATTTTATAGGGAAATTTAAACAAAATAACCGGAGCAACAAAAAGCACGTCTATCGAGCTGTTCTCATTTTACGAATTTACCACCGGAATTCTCAGAGAATGTTGCATGTCCCCATTTAGCTGATATATCCTCTGCCTTTTTTGCGCCCCATATTTACTTTCTTTTTTGAACTTGCTCTGCGTATTTTGTTGGATTGATGATATTAGGATTATAATAAGCTGGGAGGGCAATTGGCGAACCATCAGTTTTGCTTATGACAACTGGCGTTTTAGGAGCTTGATCACTAAGCGATAGGTTGAGAACTGCTTGCAAATTATTTGCGATCTTGTTTTGAGATACCGATGCCGAAGCTGAGGTTGGTTCTTCTGTTTTTTTCAAAATTTTGATGTCTGCCACCAGCAGGTATAGTCGATGCATTTGATTTTCGGTCTTAAGAAAGAGAACGCGATTTTGAACGATTGCGATGACGACTGCTAGATGTATTGTGATCTTTACTACTGGGTGTAGGATATTCTGAGGATCTGAGGAATGCCGAGCACTCCGAATGCTTTCGTCTTTATGAGAACTCTGTACATAAAAAGTCGTAAGTTAAGCGAATGTTTTTTTTTTTCGTTATATGAGGTGAGGAAAAAGCTCACTGAAATTATCCAATAGACCACAAATCTGCAAAAGAGTGTGTACCGAGGCGACTTGGCTGATTCTGAAAATGTCATGGATTATCTAATGAATCAACGTTTTTTAAACTTAAATTATCGCGTATGGTTCGAGAAAAAATTGCATAAATAAAATTAAAATTATCAGAATTATTTATAAAGTACATTTTACAAACTATCACAGTTCACAGATTTGTAAAACAGCTGTTTTCTCCCCAACTTCATAATTAAGCACGCCTTTTTATCAATTCTGTGTAAAGATAAAAATTGTAGAGATAAAATTTATTTCGTTTATTTTATTAAATAAGCAATACAAAATTAAAATCTCGCAACTAAAAAACAATTTCACTTTGTAAACACATTTTCACTTTTTTTTTTCTTCTCGCTTTTGACAGATCAACATTCTCAACTCATCTCCTGGAATGTTACACTTTATCGGAATTTCGGAATTTCTTAATTTACGAACGTCAAAAGTAAAAAATTGTTGACAATTGTTACATACATAAATCCATTCAACGAACGTACTACGGTAGACTTATTAGAATTTTGTTTGGGTTCCTCTCCTGTAGCAGGTTCTTATTTTGTGAGAAGAACTATTTATATGATCCTGCGTATAGAATTATTCAACAAAAAATTTTTGATATGTTTTTTTTTTTACTGCAAGGCAAGGTCGTTGGTATTGTTGCTAAGAATTTTTTTTATTTGATTTAGGGTAGGGAAGGTAAAGAAGTTATTAGATAAATGCTAACAGTGAATGCAGGCCAATCGTTTATAGATATAATTATTCCGTGATAATGGAGAAAGGATATACATACATAAGAGTAGGAGATGAGTCATAGTGTGTAGAAACGTTTTGTAATTTGAAGTCAATTTTAAGCAAATTTGTAGCGAGGTAAATGACTCATGAATTATAATATGAATATGTCGTTGTCCTATAAACATAAATGAAGGAAATACCTATCACTTTCAAAAAACGAATAAAAGCAATTAATGTAAGGTAGGTCAGAAACTATTTGACCTGTTTTAAAATTTCTTATGGGTTTATTGCAAAAGCGAGAATTCTGATTTTTACATCAAAAAATACTCCATGAGGCATAGATATATGTAACCTACTAAATGCTGCATGACTTTCTGCTTGTTCATTTCCTGTTTTTATTTGAATCCAAACATTAAAAACAGTGCGACCAAAGAAAACCATTAAATATTTTTTTCTTGGAACAAAATGTTGAAAATTGACAATGTTTCAATTTCAAAACAAAAACAATTTTGTTCTTTTCAAGTGTTGTCTAAAATCTGACAACAAAAATCAAAACAAAATCTCAAATTTTCGCACATGTCAAGTGAAAATATATTTACCTTCTTGTAAAAATCAAAATTCACCCCTTCGCTATAAACCCATAAGCAATTTTAGAACAGGGAAAATAATTGCTGACCTACCTTACATTTATTTACATAAAGCCTTCTAAAAAGAAAATAGGCATATCAAATGTTTATAGGATTACATGTCTATATTTGCGCGTGTCCATTGTATGTTTAATATGAACGAGTTTTCAATTTTGTTGTCACTGTTTTTCTGTTTTTGCGCCAACAGCATGTGGTAT
Source organism: Platycheirus albimanus (assembly GCA_916050605.2). Lineage (NCBI taxonomy): Eukaryota > Metazoa > Arthropoda > Insecta > Diptera > Syrphidae > Platycheirus > Platycheirus albimanus. The sequence goes on along the minus strand of OU696696.1, from coordinate 233,248,628 downwards.
ATGAAAAAAAAAATAAACCAAAAAAGGAAAAGGGATTAATCACATTTATGCCTATTTCAAAAAAAAATATTGAAAAATCCCCCTTTACACTTCCATAAATATAGAAAGAATAAAACTTGTCTTTTTCCCATTACTAACTCAAAGCAAAAGGACAACAACGAAACCCAGAGCAAAAAAACGAAATCCCCTACTAAAGGTAGATTCACTTTTACATCTAATTTCCATTTCTCTATCTGCTAAAGTGCTGCTGCTCTGGATTACTGGAGCCCGGATATGATACCGCTTTGAACCGCTGCGAAAGATCATACAAGGATACAGGATACAAAACACAATTGTTTTGAAGAGAAAACAAAGAGTAAATAAGTTTACCAAAAACAATATAGAGAAATATGAATATCGCACTATTGTCGCGCTATTTTGGATTCCGGCTCACAAATTAACATCGTCACAGAAAGAATGATTCGCAAACTTAATATACTCTTATCATCCCGCCCCATGATCATACAAGGAATAGGAAATTCCAAGAAGGATTCAAATCGAAGAGCCAACATATGTTTAAAATCGACTACTACAAATTTCAATAGCAGGCTCGAAGCAATCGTATTGCCTCAGATTTTATCTCCTCAGCCAACACACAAATTTAATTTGATTGGCTTAATACAAGCAAAAGTTTTTACAATAATAATTAACGATGAAGTAAATATACATGTGTACAAACAAACTTAAAATCTAAGTTACTTATTCTAATTAAAAGCAATGAGGTTAATAGAGGGATTACGGAAAGCGGGAGTAAAGGTTTCTTCTAAGGGATGGTAAGCTATAGGAGAAGTCAAGAATATGTTGAGCACTATTGGACAGGCGTAACATTCTTGTAATAGGATTGAACTGGCCATAGTTGGTGCGGTGGGAAGGAGGGTGGTAGAAAGGAATGGACCTGAGGTTACGTGGATCATTTCAAGGAGTGCTGGAGAATCAATGGTACCAGTGAGAAGTTGATGTAGAAAGAGTATATCGGCGACAGCGCGTCGTTTCGCGAGGGGATGGAGGTCAATTCGTAACAAACGATTTTCGTAGGGAGGTAAAATAAGGGTATTTGAACAATGGTAGTTACGTAAGGGAAAGCGGAGAAACCTTCGCTCCACAGCCCCAATTCTATTAGAGTGGATGGATTGATAAGTAGACCAAACCTGACTGGCATACTCAAGAATAGGTCTGACAAAAGTGGTGAAGAGAGATTTTGCAACATAGGGATTAGAAAATTCTTTCGACCAGCGCTTGATAAGGCCGAGGGAAGAATTTGCTTTTGCGATAATTTGATCAAAGTGGGCTAGAAAATTGAGTTCACGATCACAAGTAATCCCAAGATCACGAATTAAGGAGACGACAGGAATAGGTACATTGTTAAAGAGATAAGTACGAGGGAGTAATGGCTGGCGTTTCCGAGAAAAAGTCATCGATTGGCATTTACTAACATTTAGTTCTAGGAAATTTTTGTTACACCAAGTGTGGAAGGAATTTAAGTCATGCTGAAGAAGAGAGGAATCAGAAGGGGTAATGATTACTTTCATAATTTTTATGTAATCAGCATAAATGGATAAGTCAGAAAAGTTTATAATACTACCAACATTAGTAATAGCAAGTACAAACAAGAGCGGCCCGAGGTGACTGCCCTGAAGAACACCTGAGGTTGCAAATATTGGATTGGATACTGCAGATCTGAAAAAAACTCTATATGTACGGTTTATAAGGTAAGAACTAACCCACTGGGTGAACAGAGGAGGGAAACCATATGCTTTAAGTTTAAGTAAAATAATTTGGTGACTTATCTTATCAAATGCCTTACTAAAGTCAGTTGTAATAAGATCTGTATCGTATCCCTTTTCTAAAGCGCAGAGTGTCATGGAAACAAATTGGATCAGGTTTGTCGTGGTTGACCTACCCTTTGAAAACCATGTTGTAGTGGAGAGACTATAGATTTGCAATGAAAATAAAGGGTGTCATATACAATGCTTTCGAAGAGCTTGGGGATAGAGGAAAGATTAGCGATTGGACGATAATTTATTATAAGATTTCTACTACCTTTTTTGTGGATCGGAAAAATAAAAGAACTTTTCCAAAGGGAAGGGAAAACTGCTTGTGATAGCGAGAGTTGAAAGAGATGGGAGAGGGGTATGCAAAATACATTTACACACTTTTATAGAAAAATTGCAGGGATACCATCGGGACCAGACGAAAAGTCTTCTTTCAAAGAGTTAATCTTATCAGCTACCATTTGAGGACTAATGCCAAGAGAGACAAGAGAAGTGTGTGGACTCTTTAACAAAAAACTATGATATTCATTGTTGGGTTCGGTAGGAACATCGGTAAAGGATTGACTGAAGAATGAAGCAAAAAGGTTGGTAATCATTTGAGGGTCGGAAGAAGAAGTGTTGAGATAGTCAAACGTGGAAGGAAGGCCATACATCTACTCCCAAGGAATGTCATACTTACTGACCCGCAGTTCAACAAAAGAAATAATATTGATCCGAATTTTACCAACAGTTACTCTGCGTTTGCCAGATTAAACTTGGCACCAAGTTACCACTACTGCAAAATACGCTATAAGGGTTGATAGTCACTGGAAAATTGAACGAAGATTCATCAACAAATACAATTTGTGGAATAGCTACCGAGGAATCATCCCTCGAGCAGACTATAAGCAACTTTTGTGTCCGACATCAAGTCGCACTTTTGCAGAAGAGACATGTGAAGAACATTTTAATCAATCGACGTCAAGAGACGCAACTGGAAGATACGTTGTCAGTCTACCCTTTGCTCAGGACTCAAATAAACAAGAAACATCTAGGGACATTGCGCTCAGTCGTCTTCGTGCGTTGGAACGCAGGTTAGACCGAAACCCAAATTATATAACCAGTAACAAAAATTCATAGATGAGTACATTAAGCTTGGACACATGACAGGGATTGATTTCACGACACTACTTTCTGCCTCATCATTGCGTGCTCAAGCCAGAAAGTAGTAGTACAAAGTTACGAGTAGTCTTTTATGCCTCTGCAAAGACGTCAACTAATCTGTCGTTAAACGACTTACTATATTCTTGACCAATAACTCAAGACGAATTGTTTTCAAAAATTGTTATTAAGGCCGACATTCAAAAAATGTAGAGGCAAATACTCATACGAGAAGAAGACCAACATTTTCAGCTGATATGGTGGCGGCTCAATCGAACTGAGCCTTCAAAATGTTATAAGCTTCATACCGTGACTTATGGAACCACTTCAGCTCCATATCTTACAAAAAAATGCCTTCAGGTCTTAGCTAAAAAATATTCTGCAAAATATCCATTAGGCTCGCAAGTTTTGCTCAAAGACTTCTACGTTGATGACGTTATGATGGCAGATGCTGATACAGACAGCATTATAGTAGCAAAAGACATCCAGTCACAATTGTCATTGTTGCTGCGGGAGGGAGGGCTCCAGTTAAGAAACAATTACTTGATAACGTTGCATTAGAAGATAAGGAGATATCCTTCCCCTACGACAATAACGAAGGCGCTGTCAAGACTCTTGGGTTAATATGGTGACCCAAGTCAAATGTTTTCTACATAGAAACAAATTATAAAACATCAAAAAAGTTCACAAAGCGATCTATAGATTCGGATATAGCAAGTCTTTTTGAATCACTTGAAATAGTCGCTCCAGTAGTAATCGTCGCAAAGCTTTTTCTTCAAGAATTGTTAGAACTCAAGCACGACTTTGATGCTTCCCTACCAGAAGAAACAAACATCAGGTGGGACAAATACTACCAAGGCCTCCAAGAATTAGATAAAATTCAAATTATTAGACATGGTTTTGGTCATCACATTACCTCACCAATGCAAATGCATACCTTTGCAGATGCTTCAGAGAAGGCCTACGGGGCTGCTGTATATATCAGATCACTTAACAGGGATAGTACAATCGTAATACGACTGCTATGCTCCAAATCTCGAGTTGCACCAACTTTTAAAACGGCATCAGGAATCAGATTGATGACAATTCCACGTCTAGAACTATGTGCAGCACTTTTAGCTGCCGAACTCTCAAAACGAGTCTTCTGTGGTCTGACTCCCAAATAGTATTGAGTTGGATTAACTCAAATGCAGAATCCTTCCAGATATTTCTTGGACTTCGAATTGTCAACATCCAATCTCTAACGAGCACTAATCAATGGCGATATGTGCAATCAGCTGAAAATCTATATATAGCATTCGCACATTTAATTAACACAATAGCAAATAAGTTTAACCGAAAAGCAAATAAGTTTAACCCAAACGCAAATATATTTAACCCTTTAGCAAATTACTTTAACCCAAAAGCAAATAAGTTTAACCCAAACGCAAATATATTTAACCCTTTAGCAAATTTGTAGTGTGTACCCACATATGCACCGCCACTGCTCTCAAACCAAACACAAAACGAGTGACAAAACATGTTAAGTACAATCGAGTGTGTCATCACACAACATTAATAATTTTGAATAGCAATACACTCGATTGCACTGAATGTCACTCAATAGAAATAAGATCCTATTTTATGTTACAACCAATAGGAGCTAAGAATAACATTGTTAGTAATTATGAAAATGTAGAAGTAAGATAGAAGATAAGTATAACAGTTATGAATTATGTATTTAAGGAACATTAAACTGAAAATAAAAACAGACTTAAATTAATACTCGAGATAGCAGCACTGCTTAGATTATTTATTTTTGTTTCAAGGAACATTACGGCGAGACATCGCCTTACCATTAAAGCGTAGTACGCTCCCAATATACTAGCGTGGTACGCTCTTATACCAAACAACTAGGACCATATAGATACACCACATGGCGATCCTGCAAAATACCAAATGTCACAGCTAGAACTCGATAGCATTGTAGAGAAGTGGGAAAAGTATCTGGCAGAGCTGAAGAACAAGAAAATCGAAGAATACATTCCCGAAGGTTCAACCCCGCCAACAAAAAATACATCCCGACTCCAATCAACGCCGGACCAAAGCCCATCTCTATAGAAGCGTAAAAAAAAAACCCAAACCACAAATCGAAGAAACAGCACTATGGGAAAAAGCCAAAGCAGACCGGAAACAATAGTCAATAACAACAACGTCCAGGAGGAAATAAACATGCCAATAATTCCTGAATCAGTGGCAACAGCCGCAGTTATCATGACCTTCCTTTACGCTGCATATAAAACAAACAAATATTTTAAGAATTATGTGCATAAACACAAAAATCAAATAACTAATGTATAAAAAAAAAAAAAAAAAATTATTTAATACCAACAATCAAAAAATATTTTTAATACTTTTCACTTATCTACCCAAATGCAAGAATTAAAAAACATCTTAGAAACTATTCTCTCAAATATTAAGAACAGTTCAGGTAGACCTTATAAATTTGAAACAGTTTAAACAAAAATTAGCGAAATAGGAAATCTTAAAGAAAAATTAATAATTTAGAAAATAGTGAAGAAAATGAAAATAACAAAGCACTTAAACTAGAATTTGAAGCTATATATAATACTACTAAGAAGATACTAGAGGATCAACTGCAAGAACACAATTTAGTTTTTAAAAGAGAAAAAGAAATAAACAAAAAATATGGCAGATTTTGATTTAGGAATAGCTATGAAAGCAATCCCAATGTTTTCAAGAAATTTCAAGGAGTTAGATAGCTTTCTTAAAATAGTTGAGATAATCAACAAGGGATTAAAAACCACTTGCACACAGCAATTAATAGAATTCGTTTTTCACGTAAAACTAGCAATTAATGTAAAAACAACCATTCCTCAAATTCAAAATACCTTATCGAATTTTAGTCAAAGAAATCTTTCAGTAACGTCATTTAGGGATAAATTACTCAATACTATAGCTGATTTAAATAATTTACAGATAAAAGTATTAGGTAACAATGTTACAAATGAAGAAAAGAAGGTGATAAGAAAAATGAACGACATTTACAGTTTAAATATCTTCAAAAATTGTCTTAACGACAACATAAAACAAACTGTTTTTGCATCTCAACCTAAATCATTGACAGAAGCAGCAAACCTGGCAATAAAATTAGAAAAAACAAATTCTAACGCACTATAGACACAGCACACAAAACACAAACAAACCAAACATACAAAACTTTAATCAACAAGGCAATGACCGTAACAGATTTGAAAGAAACATGAATCAAAATCGATACAACAACAACATCCAAAATCGAAATTATACCCGCAACAATCACTTCAACCGACATAATAACTGGAACAATAACCAAACACAAAATGCTCCAAGAAACAATAAACAAAGCCATCATCAAGGCCAATTCAGAAATACGAGAAAGCAAATACGATTATTACATAATGAACGACAAGAGGGAAACGAACATGGCTTGGAATACCCGAACATTCCAGATAGCCAAAATTAAAAGTACCTATATAGAATATCGGATAGCAACACAAACTTTATTGTTGCAAAACACAAAAATAAAAATATGACATCTTTAATAGAAACGAGTGCAGACAAATCGATCTGCAAAATAACAAGTAAGCTAGAAGAAAAATGCAAACTCACAGATAAAACCAATGAGGAAATACATTCCTTAGGGACCATCAAACGCAGATGCTCTATCTAGAATAAAAATCGACTCAGACTTATTAAAACAAATGATACCGACCGAAATCGAGGAAAACCGTCAAAAGAACATTAGTCTTTAGTTATCACAAGGGGGATGTCCAACAAAATGAATGTGGACAACAACAAGGAGAAATGCAATTCTCAAGAGAAGCCTGTACAACTTCAAATCTGGGAATGCATATCCATTAATGACGTCAAAAATATAAAGAAATTAAAATTTAATATTGATAAAATGCTAGGAATTCAAAAATAAATATTGATGAAAATTTTGTGCACGTGCGATGCAGTGATAAATCGGCGAATCCAGATTCGACCCCGAGGAAGCTTGCATCAGAAATAAACAAAGATAATAATATGTATACGTATACGGGACCTAATGATAATTCAGCGACACTAGAGTCGACTCTGAAGAAATTAGTATCCAGAATGAATAAAGAAAATATAAACGAGCTAGCCCTTATGAGCAATGATGAAATATTTAAGCATTTTGAAAAAGATAAATTCAAAGAAACATATGCAAAGATAAAAATAAATGGCCAGAATCCTAAGCTAAAAATAATAATTTATAATGCCCCAAAACAAATATTTGATGATTGAACTAAATACAAACTAATTGACGAATTCCATAACTCTGCACACGGAGGACATCTAGGTATACGGAAAACACTAATAAAATTAAAACAAAGATACGTATGGCGAAAAATGAGTCAAATGGTAAAGCAATTCATAACAAATTGTGATTCATGTGCAAGAAATAAACAAACAAAACACACAATAGAACCACAAACGATTACAGACACTCCAGGCAACAGTTTTGAAGTGGTGTCAATTGACACAGTCGGACCTTTACGAATATCAAATAATAAAAGATATATTTTAACCATGCAATGCGAACTTACCAAATTTGTCGTCGCATATCCGATGACATCAAAAGACGCAACAACAACAGCAAAGACTTTAGCAGAAGAATTTATTCTTAGATATGGACATTTTAAGATTCTAAAATCAGATAAAGGTACAGAATTCAATAACGAACTTATGAACAACGTATGTTCACTTTTAAAGATAAAACAAACATTCTCTTCTCCATACCACCATCAAACTATAGGTGCCCTTGAAAGAAACCATCGGACACTCAATGAATTCTTATTATCAAATGTCAATGATAATGAATGGGACGAATGGGTTCCATATTTTACGTTTGCATACAATACAACACCACATATAGACACTGGGTATTCACCTTACGAACTCATTTATGGCAAAGTACCCTGCTTACCGACAGATACGCTAAATAATAAAACAAAAATTTATGACTACGATAATTATGCCAATGAGTTGAAAACCAGGTTACATCATGCACTAAGTAAGGCCAGAGAAATGACAATAACAATAAAAGAAAAAAAGAACAGCAACAGAAAATAAGAAATACAATAATAGGTTAGATCTAGGAGCAGGTGATTTAGTATTGCTAAAAGTAGAAAATAGAAAGAAAAGTCAAGCACCTAATATTGGTCCATTCAAAATAATAGAAAGAAAAGGAGTTAATTCAGTAATTGATAAAAATGGAATAAATAAAGAAATACATAACAATCTTCTTAAGCCCTATAAACTAAGAAATCAATAGAAAACAATACAAAACGTTAAAACAAAAAAAATTTTCTTCATTATAATTTAATATCAAAATTTTAGCTCATAAACTCATATTATATAAACTTTGTAAAAAAAAAAAAAAAAAAAAAAAAAAAAAAAAAAAAAAAAAAAAAATATATATATATATGATATTATAATACCTATGTTAACCAACTTTATTCCCTAAAATTTTTCTTAAGGGTGAGGGTGTAGTGTGTACCCACATATGCACCGCCACTGCTCTCAAACCAAACACAAAACGAGTGACAAAACATGTTAAGTACAATCGAGTGTGTCATCACACAACATTAATAATTTTGAATAGCAATACACTCGATTGCACTGAATGTCACTCAATAGAAATAAGATCCTATTTTATGTTACAACCAATAGGAGCTAAGAATAACATTGTTAGTAATTATGAAAATGTAGAAGTAAGATAGAAGATAAGTATAACAGTTATGAATTATGTATTTAAGGAACATTAAACTGAAAATAAAAACAGACTTAAATTAATACTCGAGATAGCAGCACTGCTTAGATTATTTATTTTTGTTTCAAGGAACATTACGGCGAGACATCGCCTTACCATTAAAGCGTAGTACGCTCCCAATATACTAGCGTGGTACGCTCTTATACCAAACAACTAGGACCATATAGATACACCACAAATTACTTTAATCCAAAAACAAATATATTAACCCTAAACGCAAATGTATTTAGCCTTTTAACAAATATATTTAAACTAAAAACAAAAGCTTTGGAATCATAGGATATTTTTTTCTGAATATAGCTTGTAATGCTCCCGTATATCGGTTTTTCCAGTTTTGGTTTAAATTTTTTAGTTTTCACCAAATTTTTCAACAATAAGTTGTTCTTATGCTTGAATTTTTTTTGTAATCATCGTGCTATTGCACCCACAGAGCAAGTACGTGCGACACAGTCGTGCTACGAATTGCATACTCAAATTTTTGCCACCTTACTCCCCAATGCTTAATCCTATAGGAAAATCTTTTTCGAAAATGAAAGGACATGCACGACAATTTTTAAGTGAGCTAAGCAGAGACCAAAACTTGGTTGCTGATATTGAACAGAGCTTGCAGCAAATTACACAGGTGGATTGCGCAAAGTATGTAAGGGATATGGTTCTCCTCATTCCAAAGGCAGCGAATGAAGAAGTCATTTTCTAAAAATATGTGTTTAATTATTTTTTAAAAGGAAAAGTACAAGTTTTGATGTACAATAATTATGTTAAATGAAATAAATTTTATTTTCAAAGCCATCTTCTATTTGTATAAATATATTTGTTAATTTTTTCAGTTTTGCCCAATGAAAAACAAAGTTTGCTAAGAAAGTTTATTAAAGTGCCTTATAGCTAAGCGCATTACAAGCTATATTCAGAAAAAGATATCCTATGATTTCAAAGCTTCTGTTATTAGTTTAAATATATTTGTTAAAAGGTTAAATGCATTTGCGTTTAGGGTAAATATATTTGCTTTTGGGTTAAAGTAATTTGCTAAAGGGTTAAATATATTTGCGTTTGGGTTAAACTTATTTGTTTTTTGGTTAAATTAATTTGTTAAGGGGTTAAATATATTTGCGTTTTGGTTAAACTAATTTGCTTTTATGTTAAACTTATTTGATTTTGTGTTAATTAAATGTGCGAATGCTATACAATATGGAAGTATTGTCCGAGATTTTTGGATCGGAATCAATTTGGCCACCCCCATACAAACTCAGCAAAACATGGACAGATGAAGGAAGGAAGTTGCGTTATTGACTACTAATGACGACGATCATGTACAAAGTATTTTGGAAGGAATAAATCATTCCAACTCATTCAACAAACTTAATGTAATCCTAGCCTACTGTTTTCAATTTGTCCAATTATGCAAGTCAGGTAAACTCAAGGATGCACTTAAATCCGTCAGGCAAACCGCTTAAAAAGGCGTCAGAACGGCATGGTCATCAACCTCGGAACTAAAAATTATAGTGCAGTTCATTATCAAGGAAGTCCAAAATCAAGGGCAAGAACATTGCCCGCTCTATTGTCTCTATTTGCATCAAGGTGAAACCGAAAATGTACTCGCAAATGATATGAAATTTACCAGCGCCAAGAGTACAACTATTACGTCCATTCATCAGTACAGGAGGGGATTTTTGCGGTCCATTATGGGTTCATTACCGAACGAGAGGGAGCCGATCCCAAAAATGGTACTTATCAATATTTTGCTGCTTCGCCACAATGGCGGTACACATCGAAGTCAGTGATTTAACTGCAGATGCATTTCTTGAAGCCTTGCGAAGATTTATGAGCCAACGTGGCCATATTTAAAATTTGTATAGCGATAATGCCACCAATTTTGTCGGAGCCAAAAATCAATAAAGAAGAGCTCAGAAGAAGCATATATTCAAAACAAGTACAAAATAAAGTCATTAATTCATGCAGTTCGAAGCAAATAGATTTTCATTTTATTCCAATACGAGCTCCTCATTTTGGAGGATTGTGGAAAGCAGCAGTCAAATCTGCAAAACATTTGCTACTATGCAAAACGGCCACAGCTTCATTAACTTACGAGGAGATTTGTACTATCACCACGAAAATAGAAGCAATTTTAAACTCGAGACCTCTTACAACACTGGCCAATGATCCAAACAACCTGAGCATACTAACACCTTTCTTAGAAAATAATGAAGTTCCATCTGAACTTTAAACAGACGCGCCATCATCCGATGGGAAGGCAGCAAAAAAAACAACAACTCAGCTAGGGCGAACTCAAGAAACGAAAACTTGTTCACTACACTATTGCTAATTGGTCTTATTCTTTCCATTGTTATTGCAAGTGACAGAGAGGGTATAAAATTCAACAATGCTTCCCCTGGAATTCACACTCAACGACATGGAACAAGAAGTCTGATTCATCACAGATGAAATCTTGTAGTGTACTCTAATCTCGAGACATACCAGAAGGAATTCCAAACATTAGACAACAGTACTACAATATTGGATCATATTTGCAATAAACTTTCCTCCAAAGAACTCTGCTCCCAAATTTTACAACAGCTACATCTTACTACACACGAATTAGAATCGAGGTGCCATCGACGTTGTCGGAAACATAGCAAATTCACTCTTCGGATTTCTTGACTCCAAATAAGCCAGTGAAATGTCTTAACGTTTAGAACGCATCCAATCGAACGAATATCAACTTATAAACCTTTAAGAAATCACACTTCGATTCTAGAATCGACAGTCAACATCATGAAATTAAACCAAGACGATATATCAAAAAGACAACATGCGCTTGATAATCAACTGAGTCAGGTATTAAATCGTGTAAACAATGTCACTGAAGAACTGTACCAAACCAAACTGAAAAAATTATTTCTGTTTTGGTGCACCCACGCTACCCTTATAATCATTAACATTCAAAGAATGCAGACATCGATAACAGATGTTTTGGCAGATACCCACCAAGGACCAGTAAATCATCTTTTGATCACCTTTCAAAAACTTAAAATTGAAGTAGGTAAAATAAGAAGTCATCTTCCACCAGTTCTTCGGATTCCAGTAGAACCTGACCAAATCGTACAACTCTATAAGCTAACGAATATTGAGGGACACAATAGCTCAAATCATATCATATTCATTCGGGTTAGAAGAATTCATAGTATACAAGCTAATTTCCATTCCAGCAGCAACTAATAACATCTACATAACCATTTAATTGTCAACAGACGTCCTAGCTGTGAGTGCTAACCATGGTCAATATTATCCCACGACAACTAACGGAGATCATCAGTTATGTAGACAAACCCATCTAATTTGAGTTTGTGCGAAATCAGCTTGCTCAACAATAAATCGGATCTGTCGACATGCTAACTAAAATGATCAAAGCTAATTCAGTGTGGACCAAGCTTCCTGAATTAAATCAATGGATATTTGCAGTTAATGGAGAAACTATGATTAATGTCGTTTGCAAGTGTAGTATAAAATTATTGTGTAGTATAACAAATAGTGTGTTACTGCCTTAGTGCTTGAGTTGCAGGGTATCGCGACTAGTTGTCGCTCACCTAGTGCGCGGTACACTGAAGCTCAAACCTTGAAGCAAGATAGAAAATGCTTGTCTAAAATATAATCAATCTCTCTTGTACTTGACAACAGCAGCCACATTGTTCTCGGCGAATAAAATAAAATTGTTTGGTTGGAAAAGTTAACCGAATTTTAATTAAAAGATTATACCACAACGTCAGATGTGGGGTTACACACAAAAAACAGATAATTACTGTATTACTCAGTTTTACTGAGATATTTACGGATTTAAATTAGCCATGAGCAAATTCACGAAGACACAACTCATCGAAGCATTAAGGGGGTGCTGGGATAATTGCACCGAACACAGCTTCTCTGGCCCAACTGCAGTCATTGTATGAAAGCACAATGTCCAATGGGAATGCCAGTTCAACATCCCAACAACCTCCTGCTACAATGGATGAGTCAACCCCACCCTCCGGACTTCCTACTGAGGAGGACGCTTCTGCGGTACTGGCCACTTTCGATATTGGGCCTGTTACCATAACTTCTGATGACCTGGACGTGGAAGAGGAGAAAGAGCTGGCCAGACTCGAGCGTCGTAAAACTATCCTCGAATTAAGAAGGGAAGTGGACCAAATGGAGGCATCCATAACACCATCAGTTACACCAGGACGCGCAGCAGACTTCTCTGACATCGAGAACGCTGTTCCTGCCTTCAATGATGACGACCCCTATAGCATCACCAAATGGCTGATTGATTACGAGGATGTGACAGACTCCCTCGGATGCGATGACCGGTGCAAGTACCTTTCTGCACGTCGTCTCATGCAAGGAACTGCAAAAATGTTGATTCGCACAGTTCATGTCGACGACTTTAACTCTTTGAAGCAAACACTCATCAAAGAATTCGACCATAAGATGAGCAGACAACAGGTTTATCGTCAACTGAGCCACTTCTCCGATATGTCATCTGCATGCAGGAGCTTGGGTCACATGCTGAAATCGACGAGGCGGAGCTAACCGAGTTCATCATCGATGGATTAAGAGACTCAGCAGCAAATGTCTCTATTTTATTTGCTGCCAAAACAATCACGGAGCTCAAAAATCTCTTGCCACGTTACGAAAAAAGAAGAATTCCGAGGCCCACAGTTGCTAAAGCAACCACTTCTGGAGGGAACATAGTTTCCTCAACTTCAGCACCAAATAGTGAACAGTCCAAAAGATGTTTCAACTGTTCCAAATTTGGGCACATCGCCGCCAAATGCCAAAGGAGCAACGACCAGCTGCATCCTGCTTTAGATGTGCTGGTGAGGGGCACAACTACAAGAATTGTCCCAACGCCATGAAGACTAAAGTTGCAGTTGTGAACCAGGACACTTCACATGATGACACTGACGGATTGGCCTGGAGTTCGGATGCCGTTCAGATGGTAAGTGTCGCCTTTATGATAAATAAGAATAAGTGCACAAAATTAATTAATTGTTGTTCCCTTTTGGACACCGGCAGTCTGGTTAGTTTCATACAAAAATCCATCCTGTCTGAAGAAGTGTGCATTCAAGAATCGCTAGCCTATTCGAAGTATAAATGGTAAGGAGACATTAAACTTTTTACCTACGGTACAGTCAATTGCTATATTAAAATAAAGGGTGTTATAAAACTCGTTTCTCTTATGATAATTCCAGATGAAGTAACTCCTATACCCTTGCTTATTGGCCGTGATCTTCTTGAAATTTTGAATATACAACTTGAAATGAGTTTTAATAATAATCCGCCTTCAGAGCAGTCATGTAAAGATAATATGGGTTTAAATAAAATTCTTTGTTCCAATTAATTGTATATGTGCACTTATTCAAATGAAACAGTCGAACCTTCAGAGAGTGATTATTATCATATGGGTAATAAAAATGATATCTTTGGTGAAAGTATACCGGCCGCTGAATTTCGGAAAATGCAAAATGATTCTGGTGATTGCCTTGAAAACAAGTCAGATACATTGGACGGTGATATGGTTGAATTCAATGACTGCCCTGGTGTAAATAGGGGAAAAGACAGTGATCGGGCGGGTGATGATTTCTTTGATTGCCATTCCTTCGAGATTAATTATGATATAGGAAGTTATATAGATGTTAACCCAAATCTAAGTTTGGACATTTTAAGGGATATCAAAAGCATTATTACTTAAATTTTGATAAGGATTTGGTCTCACCCATGGATTTCGAAATGAGTATTAGACTCACTTCTAACACCCCTGTTTGTTTTGCTCCACGAAGGTTATCAGTCTCAGAAAAGGCTACAATAAATGGAATAATAAAAGATCTTTTGGAAAAACAAATTATCCAACCGAGTAATTCTCCATACGCTTCACCGATAGTCTTGGTTAAAAAGAAATCTGGTGAGAGTAGAATGTGTATAGACTACAGGGCATTAAATAAAAATACGGTTAAGGACCCTCATCCACTACCATTAATAGAAAATTGCATTCAATATCTGGAGGGGAAGAAGGATTGGATTTAAAGAGTGGATTTTATCAAGTTAAAGTACCAGCAGATTCAACTCAATTTACTTCTTTTGTAACTCCAAATGGCCAATGGGAGTTACTTAAAATGCCTTTCGGCCTCAAAAACGCGCCCAGTGTTTTTCAAAGATTTATAATTCAAACCTTTCGGGAGTCTATAGATAGAGGGGACATAGTTGTTTATTTGGATGATATCTTAATTGCTAGTAAAAATATCACTGAACATATCTTGAGATACTTACTAAAATTCTGTACCGAATAGCAAAAAATAGGTTTTAGCTTAATCTATCGAAATCTCGATTCGCATATTCGACACTTGATTATTTGGGATTTAAAGTAACAGTACATGGCATCCAACCTATTGATTCTCATATTCGAGCGATTGCTCAATACCCTATGCCGAAAGATAGCAAAAAACTGCACTCATTCTTGGGATTGTGTTCATTCTTCCGCAGATTTGTTCAATCGTTTTCAAGAATAGCAAGACCCCTTCATGATTTACTAAAGGCAGATGTTCCTTTTAGGTTCACCCCTGAATGTGAAGATGCTTTTCGGACTCTTCAAAAATGTTTGACTTCCCTACCTGTGTTAGCCATTTATAGCCCAAGGAAAGAAACAGAACTGCATTGCGATGCAAGTTCATTGGGTTATGGTGCAGTTTTGCTCCAACGACAAGAAGATGAAAAATTGCACCCAGTATCGTTTTTTTCCAAGAGCACTACTGCACAAGAAGCTTAATACCATAGTTTTGAGTTGGAAACTTTGGCCATAATCTCGGCCTTACGCCGATTCCGTGTTTATTTACAGGGTATTTCCTTCACTATTGTGACTGATTGTAGTTGCTTGACAATGACACTGAGTAAAAAAAATATTAATCACAGGATTGCACCTTGGGCTTTGGAGTTGAAAGACTATGATTATAAAATTAAACATCGTAGTGCTGTTAATATGAGTCACGTGGATGCATTAAGCAGTTGCAACGTCATATCTGTCATTGATTCTGAAGACATAGATTTTCAACTCAGAGCGGCCCAAAATCAGGATGTAAAGATTTTGGAATTAAAAGATAAATTGTCTTTAAAGGGTAACAATTCATTTGTGGTTCAGGATGGCATTGTTTTTAAAAAAGATAGAAGTGGCAAACTCCGATTTTTTGTTCCATCGGAAATGGAAACCAATGTTATAAGAATGATTCATAAGAAGATTAGGCACTTAGGTGTCACAAAGAGTTCTGACCAAATTGGCCGACACTGTTGGTTCCCAAATATTCAAGGGAAGGTTGAGAAATATATCAAGAATTGTATCCGTTGTATTATGTATTCAGCACCGGTTCGGTCCAATATACGCAATCTACTTAACATCCCTAAAGAGCCCATCCCATTTCATACAATACACTTAGATCACCTTGGCCCCCTTCCTTCTATAAAATCAAAAAGAAAGCATATTCTGGTAGTAATAGATGCATTTACGAAATTTACTAAGTTATATTCAGTTGTGTCCACAAGCACTAAAGAAGTATGTGCAGCACTAAAGAAATATTTTGAGTATTATAGTAGACCATCAAGGGTAATCACTGATAGGGGAACCTGCTTTACGTCCCTAGAGTTTAGTTCGTTCATTATGGAACAAAATGTAGACCATGTGAAAGTAGCAGTTCATTCGCCACAGGCTAATGGTCAAGTGGAACGAGTTAATCGAGTGTTAACTGGTATGCTTGCTAAACTTTCAGAACCAATTGAGCACGCAGACTGGGTTATTACATAAGCACAGATAGAATTCGGATTGAACAACACTATACACCAAGCTACTCAAAATACACCGAGTCGGTTGTTGTTCGCGGTCAACCAAAGGGGAGTGATAGTCGATAAACTAACCGAATTTCTTGATTATAAACAATCAAATCAATCCGAAAGGAACTTGGAACTGTCAAGGGAAAAGGCTTCAAAGGCAATCACCAAAATCCAAGAATATAATGCCAAGTATTTTGAACAGAACAATAGCCCGGCACGCACATATGACGAGGGTGATTATGTTGTAAAAAAAAATGTGGACACAACAACCGGTATGAACAAAAAACTTATTCCTAAATTCAGGGGCCCTTATGTTGTTTATAAAGTTTTTCCTGATGACAGATATGTAATACGTGACATTGAAGGCTGTTAAGTCACACAGCTGCCGTATGACGTAATTATCGAGTCTCGGAATATTCGACTTTGGAAAAATCGAGACTCTGAAGGTTCGACTGAATAGGGGCGACACCTGCCTTCTCGGACGGCAACTTATGGTTTAGGTTTGTTCGTTTGTTAATCGTGGTCGATTAAATTATCAGATTGGCCGAGTTGTAGTAAAAACTTATTATGTAGTATAACAAATAGTGTGTTACTACCTTAGTGTTTGAGTTGCAGGGTATCGCGACTGGCTGTCGCTCACATAGTGCGCGGTTCACTGAGACTCAGACATTGAAGCAAGATAGAACATGTTTGTCTGATAAATTTCAATATCTCTTGTACTTGACAAAACAGCAGCCACATTGTTCTCGGCGAATAAAATAAAATTGTTTAGTTGGAAAAGTTAACCGAGTTTTAATTAAAAGATTATACCTCAGGATGCTGGTCGCCGAAAAGAAAAAAGAATTTTATGAGACCGAAGCCCAAAAATTGGCTCTAAGTAAGACCAGCTCTGAATTCTGGAACCTAGCTCGTAAACTTAATGGAGGACATTACATTATAAATGCGGTTCTAAGCCCTTTCCACTATGCTGCGCCTAATTATTGTGATGAGATTTTGGACTCGCCCTTCAGGCATCAAGATGTAGGAGCAGATATAAAGGGATTGAAAGATGGGAAAGCAGCTAGTTCTGATAGGATTCCCTCCGAATTGTACAAGTATGGGACTGATATACCTGAGTAAATCACTTACCTGCTTATTAAATAATATCTTGGAATATGGGGTCATACCGCAACAGTTTAGAGAGGCTCTCATATTTCCTATTCATAAAAAAGGTAGTATCGCGGACCCTGCAAACTTTAGAGGCATTTCTTTTCTGAATTCGTCATAAAAATTTTTACTGCATTTCTTCAAAGCTGACTTAAAATGTGGATTGCAAATAATAACCTTTTGAAGGAATGCCAGACGGGCTTCAGAAGTGGATACTCAACGATCGATCACGTCTTTGTACTGTAAAGTATTGCAGATTAATTCCTTGCTCGAAATAAGAAGCTCTACTTTTCCTTCGTAGATTTCAAGGCAGCATTTGATACTGTAGACCGCGCAGCACTTATGTACAAGCCTTATGTGATGTGTGTATCCCATAAGTATGGGCAGTTAATTCAAAACCTGTATCAAGATACCATAGCAGCTGTTTGGAGTGGTAATCTTAGATCGGAGTGGTTTCAAAACAAGGCAGGGGTAAGACATGGTTGCTCTCTAAGCCCTAGCTTGTTTGCTCTCTTTATAGATGACCTAGTTGATTCCTTGCCATTAGGTATCGAGTTCGCGGGAACCCAAATTAAAGCTCTATTGTTCACTGATGACGTGGTGTTAATGGCTTACACACCTGAAACGCTGCAACTCATGATAAACAAACTATACGAATACTGCATATTGTGGAGTCTTGTAGTCAATCTTGAGAAATCGAAAGTGATGATTGTAAAAAAAAGTTCGAGGAAGAACTTGTTTACCATATTAATATCCATCGTAGTAATCCCCAAAGTCGACCACCATACACTCCTAAGGATAGGGCAGACTCCCAGAAAATGCGCAAGTGATTCCTCTTCCCTCATATTGCATAGAGAACTATTTACATTTTCATTTGCTGATCTTCTTGTTCCGTTAAGTATTATTAGTCCCGCTCTAGCCTTAAAAATCCAGCGAATGTTTGCCACACTCCATTCATCCGACATGTAGTTTCTCCCAGTGGTATAATCGAGTGTATGATAAAGACTGTGTGATCTCGTTTGCTGAGCCCTCTCCAGAGCCAGTTCTTTGTCACTTGCAATTATGTTCCCCGCAGTACCATCTATCACCAATTTGAATAAATTTCTATTAGACACTTTATCATCCAACTGCCTAATGTCTTCACTGCTGAGCATATTTTCCCAATTTTCAAACCAGTATATTTTATTTTGAATTACAAGCTTAGCTAAGTGCTTTGGCATTCTGTTATTCCCGTACGTGTTAAGCGGCCTTTTCATGAATGTGGGAACTATTTGTAGAACCCATTCATAATCCAAGGCTCAACCCATTATGGATTCCACATAAAGAATCCACAAAACTAAAAAAATGTGCGGAAAAAAAACCATCAACCTCTTCTTGAAGTGTATGAGCGTATCAAAGGCATAATATTATTATAATGAACTTATTTTTTGTCGTCTTTTCGCCTGGTGTATGTATCCTTTCTTTGGATTTGTGTATAAAAATAATGTATCTCGTTTATTGTTGTTGCGTTTGGTATTCGATATGGGTTTTTTGTGTAGTTGTTGTTGTTGCCGGCGTGCAGGTCCCTAAAGAGATTTATAATGTGAAGATGGAAAAATTCAGAATAAAAGAATTTTGTACTTTTCGTATTAGACATCCGAAATTGGTTTGGGTGAAAACCAAAATTGTTGAAATGTGACAGCGTTTTACTAAAACTTATTTAATTAAAAAAACAATGGTAACAGTTACAATGCCATGCTATACCTTTTTGTAAAGCAAAACATTTCTTCTTTTATTTTATTTTTAAATAAAGTTGTTTCAGTGAACATTATAAAAAAAAAAAAAATGCAAACTTTTTTTTTAAATGTTACGTAATTAAGTCTTTTCTCCTTTTTTGTTTCAAAAATTCAATGCTCTTATTATTTTAAAGTCTAAAACAGGAAACCAGCTGTTTTGTACTTTTTGCGAAAATCAAAAATTACGAATAGGTACGAGTTTTTTTTTTAAGAAAAACCATTCTTTAAGTTTTTATGTCAGTTTTAAGGAATTAGAGGATTAACCTTCATTTTATTGTTTTTATATATCCAAGAACTTACAAGTATATACAACAAAATAACAAAGTACTAGATTAATAATAATGTGTGCTACCTAAAGATATATAATTTCTTTCCTTGCAATGTATTTATATTTAGGTAACACCTATTTTGTATTTAAGTTAAAAAATAAGGAGGACCCGTCGAAGCGGCGCTGTCGAATACAATAACAACAAAAAAAATTGATAGGTCAATTTACAGGTGTTATGAATAAAAAAGGGTAGAATAAAAATAATCTCCATTTTATTATAGTTTGTTTTGAAATTAACCTAAAATTTTGAAAAATAAGTAGGTGTTATAATTATTTGATTATGTACATACATAAGTAGTTTTATGTACATACTAAAGTAATTTTCTTTGGTAATATGTATACCCTTTATAATATGGGGTCTTTTTAAACACCACCCATGGGGTAAGAAAATCGGCGGGTTGTTTTTTTTCTTGTGGTTTCCCCTATAGGCCTAGTCCACGAACAGAACATTAAAATATGTTTTTTTCTACTATCATTTATGTAAAATAATCAGTTCAAGTACTATCTATATTATTTCCATTGCTTGTTTGGGGAGTTCGTACTTTCATACCACGAGGGATGCGGGGATCTGCAAGCTCCAGCAAAAGCCAATCTTTATAAAAAGATGAAAGTTTGCTCACCATTTGTTTTTTCCAAATCCATCATCTTTCTCTATTCTTTCAATGTAAAGATCATATTTGCTGCTAGTCCCAATTGCAAACACGCAAACGTACCTCTTGGAATTATGTAACTGTCCTTGAATTTGGTAATAATAAATATGGCTCTTACTAAGACCTGTTATGCAACCATCATCGGAAACTGTGATGTATTTAAGTCTTTTGTTTTCGATAGCGGCAATCGGATCCAATCCAGCAATAGAAAAGGGACATTTTATTTCGCAAATAGTATTTTCGTCTATGATTCCATCTGGTGAAGCTCCAAGGTAAGAGAATTCTTCGTCAACGAATAACCCACTGCCTTTAAATTTCGGGCCAAGGTGGTTTGCAGAATTTGTAAGAAAATGTGGATGAGCGATCCTTTTTACATGGCCCTCGAATTTCTTGGCTTTGCAGATGGTACCGAAAGCAGAAGCAGTCAACACATATTTCCTCGTCTCAGACCATTTGGTGTTGTTTGATTGACCCATTGTTTGCTGTTGTAAGAGGAAGCGGTTTTTGGTTGTCTTCAAGCCTTTTTAGAATAATTTCCTGTTCAGCAGCGAATTTTTCCGGTCCCATGTCTGGTTTTCTAGAACCATATCCATAGCCAATATCTCTTCCAGTAAGAGCACGGTTTATTCTGAGAAAGGTTTTGCGCTTGCTGTACACTTTCCTTTTCCTTCCTCGTTCATTGTTGCGCAATCGACGTAATTCAAGTTTCCTGATTCTGGTTATTGGGCTGGTTTTATAAACTTGTCTTTATAGTTCCGATATTTGAGTCTTCGCGTTGAATTGAACTACAGCAGCAAAATACCTATAGAATACATAAATTTTCTGTTAAAAACACATTACACGTTTCGGTTAAAATAAGTTGCCGGTCCGAGTATCCACTGCCCAGTGAAAAGTTTATTCTTTTACCCCCAACTAGTTTGGCCACTATCGAGTTGAAATGCTCAGCTAGGTTGTTTGTGTTTCTAAGAAGAAGACTCTCAGAATGCCAAATAAGTCTTCTAGTTGGAACCATAATTGAATCGTAAATTCCATCTTTCACCATAAGAGGTATCAAATTGGTTTCCATAATATTGCAGTTATCCTTTATGTAGGTTGGATGTTTTTCGTGGTCTCCAAAAACATGATGAATTACGTTTCCAATATCATTTTTAATTGCTTAAAGGAAGCTTTCTTTTGTTTCACTGTTGTTCCGTCTATATTTTAAGGCGCTCAAAATGTCTTCGTATGCGTTCCAAGTTTTTAGTAAGAGCGCCTTTCAGACCAGTTTTGTTGCCTTTGCAAACAGCTTCCAGCTTTTTTCTGAAGTTCCTCATTAAATGATTGCAGCATTCAATTTTACTTACTTTCCTTCCGTTGCATGGATCGCTTTCTGTAATTTTTTTGAATGAACTGCTATCTCCATCAGCAAGCATCGTTAGATATATTAGTCCTCGCTTTTCGACACTGCACTTAAAAACTTCTACTAAAATGTCGGATTCCATAAGAGCTGAAGGTCCCTCATAGTTTCTAGTACATACATGTTCGGTGCTATTATGTAATCCTCTTCGGACAACACAACACAGTATTTGGTTTTCACACCCAACGATATAACCTTTCCAGTATGAAGTCCTACGACAACGGCTCGCTTTCTGTAATTTTTTTGAATGAACTGCTATCTCCATCAGCAAGCATCGTTAGATATATTAGTCCTCGCTTTTCGACACTGCACTTAAAAGCTTCTACTAAAATGTCGGATTCCATAAGAGTTGAAGGTCCCTAATAGTTTCTAGTACATACATGTTCGGTGCTATTATGTAATCCTCTTCGGACAACACAACACAGAATTTGGTTTTCACACCCAACGATATAACCTTTCCAGTATGAAGTCCTACGACAACGGCTGTTCCTGACAAAGCGGAAAAATTCTTCCTATATGATCTTTTGCTCCAGCAGGCGTCTGTCACAACGGTTATAAATGGTACTCCGTCAACCGGATCAACATCACCGCGTTGTCGTGCGGCTTCAGCTTCTTCTTTGGCAGCAAGTAACATGTTCTTGTCTGCTACGTCTTTCCACGTTCTTCCAGCAGTTTTTTCGACTTCATGGTATTTATTAAAAGAGAGACAAGGTAAGTCTAGAACTGACGAAAACGTTTTAAGCTGGGAATATCCACAATCTATACCTGTTATTCCAAGCACAGCGGCTATGTTGTCAAGTTTATCGTTAGATAAATTCAATGTTGCACATGTTGCACTTTAAAACTATTTCACTGTCAAGACCGGTTCTTATCTCTTTAATTATCGAGACGTTTTTTAAACTGCAACCGAACTGAGGACAATGTTGATCAATTGTTTTTAACATATTAAAAAAAATTCTACTTAAACAATTCTTCGTCCTTCAATGGCCGCGTTGTTGGCAATCGCAGGAGATTCTTTTTCTGTTATCAGGGTCTTCATGTTTCTAGTTTCCGAAGAATCCGTGTGCGAGATAATTTCGAAACCATCTACCATATCTGGAATTTCTTCATTTATTTGATATTCGGCTTGATGAGGAATTTCTTCTCCAAAAGACATATTTCCATCAGCATTTGCTTCCAATCGTGATTCCTTACTACTTGTGTGGAACGTTAAAAAATAATAGAAATATTTAGTTTTGGTATTAATATTAAGTCGGCAACTCTGCTGTTAAAGTCTATAGTTCAACTTTCAAAACGATCCTAACAATTTTCAATTTTTTAATATTTTAAACTTAAAAATAAAACTTTAAAAGTTTATTCATCAAAAATATTGGTTAAATTATCCAAAAATATTTGAAAAATAACAGGTAATCATAGATTTTAAGCCTGAAAAACAAAATCTTAGCCAAATCTCGAGTCACATGACTGATTATAAAAGGAAAATTTGCGAAACATCACCGGAAGAAAATACGTCATCTCAAAACATCAGAATATCAAAAGTTCTTAAACAACATAAAACAATGTCAATATCCCAATCAGATTTCCAACAAATAAAATCCATTATTATCAACTCACTTCATAGCGAGCTCCCTTTAGCCATCGCTCATCTGGCAACTAAGGACGATATCAATAAACTCAACGAGGAGTTGAATCAGCTGCGAAAGCAGAACCATGAATTGTCTGAGAGAGTTCACCAATTCGAAATGCGGTGTAGTTTACTTGAAGAGGAGCTGGAGCTTCAAAGTCAGGAAATCAAGGGAAAAAACATAATATTCTCTATTCCAAGTGACAACTCTGACTTACAACAACGGGTACAAACTATTAGACTAAGAGCCGGCGACCGCCAGACATACGTCATAGTATAAAAGCTGAATTTTTGTGTGTGTGTTCAGCCTTGTTGAGGGAACAACTTTTGTTCTGCACGAACCTTGGGTCGCGGTGGCTTTGGCAGGTGTGGAGCAAAACAGGTGCATAAAAAATCGTGTTTTTTACGTTATAGTATAAAAGCTAATTTTGATATATGTTCAAGTTAACACCACTATAAGCACATAACAACAACTGCCAGACACTATGGGTGGTGGGTTCCCCCCGCCAGACGCGTCTAAAAAACCCAAAAAGTTGAAAAAAAAATACGTTATAGTATAAAAGCTTATTTTGATATATGTTCAAATTAACACCATTACAAGCACATAACATCAACTGCCAGACACTTTGGGTGGTGGGTTCCCCCCGCCAGACGCGTCTAAAACCCCCAAAAAGTTGAAAAAAACTACGTTATAGTATAAAAGCTAATTTTGATATATGTTCAAATTAACACCATTACAAGCACATAACATCAACTGCCAGACACTTTGGGTGGTGGGTTCCCCCCGCCAGACGCGTCTAAAACCCCCAAAAAGTTGAAAAAACTACGTTATAGTATAAAAGCTAATTTTGATATATGTTCAAATTAACACCATTACAAGCACATAACATCAACTGCCAGACACTTTGGGTGGTGGGTTCCCCCCGCCAGACGCGTCTAAGACCCCCAAAAAGTTGAAAAAACTACGTTATAGTATAAAAGCTAATTTTGATATATGTTCAAATTAACACCATTACAAGCACATAACATCAACTGCCAGACACTTTGGGTGGTGGGTTCCCCCCGCCAGACGCGTCTAAAACCCCCAAAAAGTTGAAAAAACTACGTTATAGTATAAAAGCTAATTTTGATATATGTTCAAATTAACACCATTACAAGCACATAACATCAACTGCCAGACACTGGGTGGTGGGTTATCCCCGCCAGACGCGTCTAAAACCCCCAAAAAGTTGAAAAAACTACGTTATAGTATAAAAGCTAATTTTGATATATGTTCAAATTAACACCATTACAA
Organism: Platycheirus albimanus; assembly: GCA_916050605.2. Classification (NCBI taxonomy): domain Eukaryota; kingdom Metazoa; phylum Arthropoda; class Insecta; order Diptera; family Syrphidae; genus Platycheirus; species Platycheirus albimanus. The sequence goes on along the minus strand of OU696696.1, from coordinate 233,223,777 downwards.
GCACATAACATCAACTGCCAGACACTTTGGGTGGTGGGTTCCCCCCGCCAGACGCGTTTAAAACCCGCAAAAAGTTGAAAAAACTACGTTATAGTATAAAAGCTAATTTTGATATATGTTCAAATTAACACCATTACAAGCACATAACATCAACTGCCAGACACTTTGGGTGGTGGGTTCCCCCCGCCAGACGCGTTTTAAGTCCTAAACAAATTGCTAAAAATACACAAAGATACACCGAAAAAAAGTTAGACATATATGTATTGGTTGAAGTGTTTTTTGAGTTTTATCATTGTCTATCATCATCATGCCTAAAACATCCCGGTGCTTTGCTCATAATTCATATCCAACCCAAACTGCCTATACCTACTAGATAATTGAGCTTATGTTTAAAGCCCAGTCAGAGACTTGGTACGCAGATCGTTCAATATGAAATATTACCTTTATCTTGAAAAATCTATTTAATAAATTAGTTTAATTAAAATAAATGTTTATTCGTTTGTTTGTTGTTATAATTAAAAAAAAAAAAAACTTGAAATGCAAGTTAAGCTTCTTCACAGTTTATTTTTTTGGCACTGGAATTATGTATCAGCATCACAAATGTCCCAGTCACTTGATTCGGAGGCTTGAAATTCATCATTAACATTGCTTTCAGACGTGCCTGTCAAAAATAAACAAGATGATTTGCGTTAGGCAACGAATTGCTTTTAAATGAAAATATGTACCTGATGGAGATTGAAGTGACTCACTGACAAAGTTTGGCAATTGATCGCCTTCAAACCATTTAAAGGTGTATTGGTTGCCAGTTAAAAACCAACCGTAATTTTTAGGGTCATAAGTGCTTGGATTTTTTTTATGTGCATTATTCCAGATTTTTGCTATATAATTAGCTCTTAAAAAGTGTTGGAGTAATTCTTTTTTGCAAGGCGGCAGATTGCTCGCGTCGAAATTCCTTAATTTCTTTTGAAATGATTCATTTATTGTTTTAACTGAGTATGTATTTAAAAATAATTGAACTCGAGCGGCATCGACATCAATTCCATCTGCTATATTATATAATTCGCATATAAATTTTTCAATACAATTAAAAACATTGGCTTTCTCCTCATCGTTTAAAATATCATCGCCACCAAACTGGCAAAATGCTTGTTGATATTCTTCCTTTTTTTGTAATAATTTAAAGGGCTTAACTTTCCCTTTTCTAAAGAATGCAGGATTATAATCACATCCTGTGATGGCATGGAATCCAGGTAAGCTTTTACAAATTGAAGCTCCTAATTGAAAAAAAAATTTTTGTAAGGTCTATGTACCTTGCCTTATTTCCTGTTCCTGCAAGGATTCAGACGTGTGCATTTTCATTTTTCAGGTGGTGCATATGAGCAAGCATTATAGCAGCAATATCAGTGTCAGTGGCTCTGGTAACCATATTGGCCTTATTTTCAATGGTGCACATATGGTACACAATTTTAGTGTCTGCTTCTTCGTGATCGGGACAAGTTAGGTCTTCAACTATATTAGTCACAGTTTTGTTATCATCATTAGTAACAAACGAATGACACTGCCTGAAATTGACATTTATAGTTTTGTTTCCAATAAATGGGACCATTTCATCAGTTGCCCAGTGTAATATAAAAACTCAATGAGAGCCTGCTTAAATTAAGAATTTCTTAATTCTTTTGAAAAATCAGCTGGTCGAACTTGGTCGGGCCCAGTAATGGTATAGTCCATATTAACTGATTCCTGACGAAGGGTTCTTTCATAGTCCTTGATTGACGGAGTAAAATATTGGTCAAACACAACGTCGATTCTTAAAGCATGAAATCTAGTGACCATATGTAAAATTTTCTTAGAAATATTTCCAAATGCCCTTGGAACTTCAGTCATTGTGTGTAAGAGAAAGAAGCCATCAATTATTACAATGTCAACATGAGACGGTGGCTCGTGATCAATCTTTTTTTCCAAATGTTTCATCAAAGCAGATTTTTCAGTTTTACAAATAGCACCATCCAAATGGCACATAGACATAGGCACTGGTGTAATTGGGTATGATAAAATTTTAGATATATCAATATTGAAATCTATTGATATCCCAAGCATTCGTCCAAATAAATCCCGCTGAATCCTTACTTCTTGAATCTTACCTCCTACTTTCACTTTTTTTTCTTTTCGTAATCATAAATAAAATTTGTGAGTGGGGTTTTTGTTATTGGTTTTTCAAATCTACTGATATCGGCTCCACATTCAGCAATGAAAGTCTCACGTTTGCAGTTGCCATTTTTTTCAACATTAAGAAGAAACTGTTCTACAAGATCGGATGCTGCTTTACCAGATGAAATATTTATTAATTGTTCTTTAGGTATTGTCAAATTAAAAGGATTGGTGAATTGGTTAAAGGTGGTGATAAATTTTTGCAAATGTGATATGCTATTTTGAATATTATTATTATCTAACTCTGCTGAAACGTCCTGTTGTTTTTGTAAACCTAGCTCTTCATAGACATGACTTATTATTGTTGCTCTCACATCATGGCCTCGGGCCCATCGTTGACGAGCGGAGATTGAATTGGTGAAATGAATTACTCCAGTTAGCCTTCTAGCAGCATCAGCATTTATTGTTTGCTCTAAAACCAAATCGATGGGCTGTCTTGAGAATGGTTTGTCAGTTCTTTTGATTCCGAAGAAACCTCTTTGAAATTCGTCGTATAACCCAGGATGAGTTTCTTCTACCTTGAGTAAGTTGTCATAGTACTTGACTGTCCATCGTGCGTAATTTGGCTGGTTACATATAAAGAATAAATTCGTGATTTTTGGCAGCACAAATTTGAAAAGCTCAAAATCGCCAACGCGGATGCTTCTTGATAAAATTAAGTAATAATGTACCAGGTTGATGTAAATTAAATAAAATTGATGTGTTTTACCAAACTTGCCGTTTAGTATTTGATCTTTATATATTAAATAGTCGTTGAATAATTCTTCAAACTCAGCACTTTCTATTGTAAACGTTGATTTTGAACATGTTTGAAGTCTTTTTATTTCTTCCATCATCTCATCAGTGAGTTCTATATTTTGAGTTTGTAAAAATGACTGAAAGTGTAATACTTGCAGCCCCAATGACACAAGAACATGTAACCTTTTGCATCTATTAAAGTGTTTCCCTTCAAGAAATCCATTTAATGAACCATTTGCCATCATGTTACTTTCAACCATTATATTTGGTAATCCACAATCACTTATTATTTTTCCTATCGCTTTGAATTAAGCCATCATAATGTGAAAGGGCCCCAAGTGTATAAATAGCTTATCAAACGTAGGCTTTTCTGTTGATTGTATTTGCAAAGCTATTTTTGCAATGGCAAGATCATATGTAACTTGAATAAAGGGTTGATTTAACTCTTTAGCTATTTCTAAGCTTTTTGTCATAGTCTCCAGAATAACTGATGTATTTGTTGGCGATAAGTTAATCGGAGTTAAATATGAAATTACTTGTTTGGGACTATTATCTTCATCGATCCGACTATTAAAACCAACCCACATAGGCACATTAGGTACTTGCAAGGCATGGCTCATCATCCAAACATTATCTATTTCAGAGTATAATCGCTGGTTGATTGGTTGTAAATTCTGTATATTCTTATTAGTTGACTGCAAAGTATCGGTCATTTTTGGTTTTTTTGGATAAGGAACAATATCAGAAGATATTGCCTCAAAAGTCCTCCTTCTTCTTTTACTCGTTGAGGTTTCAGCATCGTCTTCACATTCAGAATCGGTTAAATCCGGAATATTTATAAGACTCGAGTTAATATTCTGGTAAATAATTCCAACGGTATCATGTAATGTATCCTTGCCATTTTTTGTTTCGACAAATCGATCGAAATTATCATAGGCCAAACCAGTGCACAAATCTGGAGATTTCTGTATAATTTCTGGACATAAGCTTGATTTTTCTACTGAGGTATAAGTCAATTCTGTTTCCAATTCTTCAATTCCGTCGTAACTGATACAATGTCCGTATCGATTTATTATATCAATTACTTTTCTACTACTAGTTAAACTTTTCAAAGTTATGCCCAACATTATGTGTTTGGATGTTTTGATTTTACCGTTGTGTACTGCATAGACAACGTCTTCACAAAATGATTGAACTTGACGAGAACATTTTGTACTATATTTTCGTTAACGACATAAACCTCCAAGCATAGTATGATAAAAGTTCAATAATTTTTGCGGTAATGACACTTCTCCCGTTATTAAATTTTGAGTATCAATTTTTGTAGGTAATTTCTTCCGTTCTATTTTAAGGACTTCATTTCTCAAAATCAATGCAGCTCTCTCTAAAATATCTTCATTATTTAATTTTTGATATGCTAAGTCACTAATGGCCATCAAGTGCATTGGAGCTATTATTTTTTTGTAATGGGTGGAAAAAAATTTAACATCATGACTGAAATGTTTGATTATTTTGTCTTCAAGATGCTGTGTTGTAAATGTCACGTCTATTATTTCTGAATTTTCGTCTGCGTCTTTCTCTAATAAATTAATATATTGTCTATGTAAATAGGTTAAAAAATAACATTGGCCATTTTTAATAACATTTTCTTTAATGATCATACTGATTTCGTCAAACGCAATTTGGTGGCAATTTCGACGTTCATGCCAAATACTCCTAATTGGGTTTTTGGTCAACAATTTCGTTTTATTATTAAAATCCACCTTACATAAAGCGTGATAATATACTGTTGGACCAATTATATTTGCTAATCGATTAAATATATCTTGAAATTCGTTTCCATCTGTTAAAAACTTTGGTATAGATGCTTTGAATGATTCTTTATCACATTCATGAAATGGTTGCATTTTCGAACGATAATTTTTCTTTTTCAGGTTACAAAATAAACAAATCTTACCGTTGTTTCCAATTATTGCATCACTTTTAATGGAGTTAGTAGTTTCTAAATTTCAATTTTCATACTCAAATAGTTCTAAATTTGCTGTTGAAGTTGATGCTTGCTGTTCTACTGATTGTGTAGGTATCGGTAAAATTTCATTACAAGGAGATTGTGAATTTGGTGAAATTTCAGAATAAGGAGAATGTGAATGCAATGCTTGTGGTGCTACCAAGAGTGTGGAAGAGTTTGTAGATTTTTCAATTGATGTAAGTTCTTTTTCAGATACAGTTTCTATACGATATTTTTTCATTAAAGCAGTAAATGATTTATAGCAAGCTCTATGAAAACCACTTTCTGTTACTTCATCGGGTAATAAAACGTCTTTATACTTCAAATTATGATTTTTTCTTAATTTGAATGTACTTTTACACTTTCTTAATGTTTTAATAGAAAAATAAATAATACTTCCCGTAGTTTCCTCACAAAAAACACAATTTAAGTTCACAGCCATGATAGTAAGTTTCTTTTTCACCGTCTTTAATTATATATTTTTTTTATTATTATTTATTATTTGGTTTAAGTTTAATATGAATGCAACATTCCACTTTCAAAGCCACGAACATACTGAACCTACCTCAATTTGAAATTTACAATCACTTTCAACATAGTGATACATTTACTACCTGACAAAAGCAAAAACGTATAAATGATAAAAAGGTCAAAATCAAAAGCGTTGCATTTCAACCCTTATGTGAGATCGCTTTAGTAAAAAGGGTCAAAATTGCATTTTGCCGGGAACAACACCATTTGAATACCTGCGCAATTAAAGGGTTTGCGCACACAAAAAGACATACAAGGAATCTATGGCGACTTTGAAGCACTTCACAGTCGCCTACATATTGTAATATATGTATATTTCAATGAAGGTCCTCACTGGCAATAGTCGCGCCAGTCTGTCGTCTGTTGGTTATGATGCAATATAACTGCAATCCTAGTCTGTTTAAGACTAGAGGAATGTCGCCCCACGTGTAGCAACAGTTTTAGGATTTTTTTCTATTTTCAATTTTGTTTGCACTTTCTTTCTCATCTGCACGTGCAAGATCTTGTATTCGTTGTAAAACTTTTTTAAATAGGATTAAATTGTAAATGTGTCTTTTTTGTGAAGGAATTGTGATATAGAAAGGTACCTTCATACATTGATAAAGGCGTAAAAAAATGGGGCCGGCGATTTTGTACATAGTATGTATATGTTTGCCTTCTGCAAGTTTACTATAAAGAGTTTGTTCACGATTTCTTAGAGGGAAAAGTGGAATATGCATTAAGCTTCAAAATAATGGTACCTACCATTTAAAAAAAACTATTTTTTCTCCAAATCGGCAGTAATGATGTTGTAAAAAATATAAAGCCCTAATATAATAGTAGGGTGTGGTAGCTGAAAATTCTATCAAAGTATTTCACGTTTGGCAACAAACAGTAGATGACGTATTCAATATGGCCGTATAAATAACGTCATCAACAACGATACATGGCCAGAAAAAGTTGTAAGCCAGGCTTTTTATACGCGTTAACCCATGTACTATCTGGGTAAAATGTAAAAGGTAATATGTACTTCATATTGAACGATCTGCGTACCAAGTCTCTGACTGGGCTTTAAACATAAGCTCAATTATCTAGTAGGTATAGGCAGTTTGGGTTGGATATGAATTATGAGCGAAGCACCGGGATGTTTTAGACATGATGATAATAGACAATGATAAAACTCAAAAAACACTTCAACCAATACATATGTCAAACTTTTTTTTCGGTGTATCTTTGTGTATTTTTAGCAATTTGTTTAGGATTTAAAACGCGTCTGGCGGGGGGAACCCACCACCCAAAGTGTCTGGCAGTTGATGTTATGTGCTTGTAATGGTGTTAATTTGAACATATATCAAAATTAGCTTTTATACTATAACGTAGTTTTTTCAACTTTTTGGGGGTTTTAGACGCGTCTGGCGGGGGGAACCCACCACCCAAAGTGTCTGGCAGTTGATGTTATGTGCTTGTAATGGTGTTAATTTTAACATATATCAAAATTAGCTTTTATACTATAACGTAGTTTTTTCAACTTTTTGGGGGTTTTAGACGCGTCTGGCGGGGGGAACCCACCACCCAAAGTGTCTGGCAGTTGATGTTATGTGCTTGTAATGGTGTTAATTTGAACATATATCAAAATTAGCTTTTATACTATAACGTAGTTTTTTCAACTTTTTGGGGGTTTTAGACGCGTCTGGCGGGGGGAACCCACCACCCAAAGTGTCTGGCAGTTGATGTTATGTGCTTGTAATGGTGTTAATTTGAACATATATCAAAATTAGCTTTTATACTATAACGTAGTTTTTTCAACTTTTTGGGGGTTTTAGACGCGTCTGGCGGGGGGAACCCACCACCCAAAGTGTCTGGCAGTTGATGTTATGTGCTTGTAATGGTGTTAATTTGAACATATATCAAAATTAGCTTTTATACTATAACGTAGTTTTTTCAACTTTTTGGGGGTTTTAGACGCGTCCGGCGGGGGGAACCCACCACCCAAAGTGTCTGGCAGTTGATGTTATGTGCTTGTAATGGTGTTAATTTGAACATATATCAAAATTAGCTTTTATACTATAACGTAGTTTTTTCAACTTTTTGGGGGTTTTAGACGCGTCTGGCGGGGGGAACCCACCACACAAAGTGTCTGGCAGTTGATGTTATGTGCTTGTAATGGTGTTAATTTGAACATATATCAAAATTAGCTTTTATACTATAACGTAGTTTTTTCAACTTTTTGGGGGTTTTAGACGCGTCTGGCGGGGGGAACCCACCACCCATAGTGTCTGGCAGTTGTTGTTATGTGCTTATAGTGGTGTTAACTTGAACATATATCAAAATTAGCTTTTATACTATAACGTAAAAAACACGATTTTTATGCACCTGTTTTGATCCACACCTGCCAAAGCCACCGCGACCCAAGGTTCGTGCAGAACAAAAGTTGTTCCCTCAACTAGGCTGAACACACACACCAAAATTCAGCCTTTATACTATGACGTATGTCTGGCGATGGCTGGCTCTCCATCAACCAAACTTCTGTTGGATAACGAAGCACCCCAAATGCCGGTAGCTATAAAACTTTGCGAGCACAACAACTTAATGAAATTAAAACTTAACACAGGGTCAAACGAAACCGCATTGAAAATGTTAAGAAATGCTTCAAAATTAAAAGGAAAAGGCAAATAATATCCAACGAGACCTCAGTAAACAATCGCAACTTAAGCGCCGAATCCTACTTGGCTTCAGAAAATTGATTAAAACAAGCAAACCCACCGAAGAAGTTTTAATAAAAAACAACAAAATGATAATTGGAGAAAAAACATTTTATTTAAATATTAATAATATCCTTAAATATCAAAACAAGAACGGAGATATAGAACTTCAAAATATGTTTGTATTGTATTGTATTGTATTTTTTATTGAGACTTTCTTTGACGTTTAACAGAGATAGAAAATACATACTTGTCAATAATACAGGGTATATATGCGGCTGTCATGTATGGCCAGCTTTTGAGTAACATTTTGTTAGCCTCTTGGCTTTTTTAAAATTGATTGTGTGCTCTTGCTCATGAGCGGTTTTTATAGCATTGTGACTACAGGTCACTTAATTTACAATTTTCTTAATATAACTTAAAATAACTTAAAACTAAAGAAATTAAAATAAAATAAAACAAAAATAGGAAAATCACGATCACGTATACAATACGTATGTATGTGGACAGTTAAGTTGCGAATGATTATATAGGAGTTTCACATTATTTATGTCATTAAAGCGATAGCTTTAAGTTTGTTTTAAGTATTTACAGATTAAATACGTAGAGAGAATACAAATTTTGCTCTTTACTTTTGAATAATTAGAATAGGTATAAAGTAAAATTTGTGTTTGAATACATAGAGAAAGTATTACTAGATACTAGATGTTGGATGTTTTACATGTTTTAGGATCTTTTAACATTACTTTTGAAATAGTTCTTAACTTGAGAAAGTAATTGTTGGATATTTCGAGTTTTGTCCAAGTGAAAGCAAGGTGACAAGTTTAATATAATATGTATGTAATTTATTGGGGTTAGTAGCTAACAATTTTTAATAAATACGGGTGATTAGGTAAGTATTGACCCCCAGTTTATAATGAGCTAAGAAAGAAAAGAGCCGATCAGGTGAGTCTAACTGAGTCTTCGTCTCTGTTGAAAATCGCGGCAGTGTCAGTGTATAGAAAGTCCTGGAAGGGAACCTTTAGCCGCGATTTTGGCCATGCATGGCTGTTTGGTAGAATAGAGGCGGTGTAGCATCAGGTGGGTAAGTGATCTGCGATAAGACCCCGAAGGGTGTTAGATATCTTTCTGTTCCCCAGTTAATATTGCTCTGAGAGGTGACTATATCTCTGACCATGCTGTTGTCGGAAAAGTTGAGATTGAAAATTGATTTTTCCATTAGGGACAGGACGTGTTTCAGGAGCGGGGTGGTTTTGCTTTCGTTGTAGAGAAATTCGTTAGAGTATCTTTTGTTTCTTGATTCAAAGTTTACCCCTAGACAGAGTCTAAGGATTTTCCTTTCGAAGGTTTCAAGCTCCAGGGCCGCGGTAGGGGAGATCGAACACCAGACAGGGAAAGCGTATGTTAGGATAGGTCTCATGAGTGTTTTGTAAAAGAGGAGCTTAGATTGCTTGTTAAGCATTCTGTGTCTAAGGAAAGGCATTAGTATACCGGAGGCTTTGCGTGCCTTGTCTAATGTCAGCCTGGCATGGGTGTTGAACTTGAGTAGGTGGTTAAAATGTATGCCTAGGTATTTTAAGGTGTTTTTGGCCTGGATGTGGCATTGGTTGACTCTGAGCGTGAGATGTTTGCTTTCTTTGGAGAATCCAGACGGGCCTATGCCACTAGCGTTTCGAAAACATATTAGTTCCGTTTTTGGATTATTAATATTAATGCCCCAGGTGTTATAGAAGTCACTAATGATTTTAACATATTTTTCCAGGACTAGAAGGGCAATTTTTGGTGATTTGTTGCTCGCGTAGACGATGGTGTCGTCGGCATAGAGGATTGCTGTTGAGTTAATGTTGAATTCAGAGTAGTAATGCGGAAAGTCATGTATAAAATAGTTATATAGGTGAGCGCCCAGGATAGATCCCTGGGGAACTCTGCTGGCACAGGGGCTAGGCTTGGATTTGGTACCTTGAAGTTGGATGAAGAAAAACCTATTTTTAAGAAAACTGTCGATCAGGTTAAGAATGTGGCGGGGAATATTCAGCGCGGCGAGTTTTGCAACCAGGCCATCTCTCCACACACTATCAAATGCCTTTTCCACATCAAGGGAGCAGGCCAGGGTGCATTGCTTTTCTTTAAGGTTTAGGGTGACGTCATTATGTAATTTTAGAAGCGCATGAACGGTTGAGTGGTGTTTACGGAATCCGAATTGGTGGTCCGGGATGGGGTCGATGGGGTTGACAGTTGGTGAAAGTAGGTTTTTGAGAATAATTTGTTCAAGGATTTTCCCTGTGTTTGATAGGAGGGAGATGGGCCTGAAGTTGTTAATATTGGTATCATTGGGTTTCTTGGCAATGGGAATGATTCTGGCCACTTTCCAAGGTTCTGGGAAGTAACCATTATTGATGCAGTTATTGAAGATGATAGTGAGGAACTTGATAGCTGTATGGGAGAGTTTTTTAAGGGCGGAGTTGGTGATACCGTCGGGACCAGATGACTTTGTGGGCTTAAGGCTGCTTAGTATATTTGAGACGACTTCGGAGTTCGTGAAGAGCTGTGGGGCAAAAGGATTAAGAGCATGGTAGGTGTTGTCGAAAAGGAAGATATGTGTGGGCCTGTCTTGGCTAACGCGGCGGGCTGCAGTGATGGTATTTACCGAGTTCTGAAGGTTGAAGTTTGGCACCTTGAGGCTGTAGCTGTCTTTGAAATGTGAGTCGAAGGCCGCGACGATATCCGGTTCATTGGTTACAGCGAGGTTATTTACTGTGATTTTACCGCATGAAAATTTCTTTTTCCCAGCCAGTCTAAAGATTTCTTTAAATGCATGGGGCCCAGGTTTGATCTTGGAGAGCCGGTCGCTTAAATTATTATTCAGCCATATCCTGACCTTGTCCTGGATGATTTTGTTCAGGAGGGAGATTCTGGCTGATAGCTCCTTATATGGAGGGCTAATTCTATTGTAGGTGGTGTGAAAAATATTTTGGAGACGTTTCTGCCATTGGTGCTTGATTTTATATAGGCTCTCAATTTCGTATGGTAGGTTATTGTATCTTTTACTGGTGATGGTGGTTTTGGTCGAGAAACGGTCAAGGGTGGCAGTTGATGTTATGTGCTTGTAATGGTGTTAATTTGAACATATATCAAAATTAGCTTTTATACTATAACGTAGTTTTTTCAACTTTTTGGGGGTTTTAGACGCGTCTGGCGGGGGGAACCCACCACCCATAGTGTCTGGCAGTTGTTGTTATGTGCTTATAGTGGTGTTAACTTGAACATATATCAAAATTAGCTTTTATACTATAACGTAAAAAACACGATTTTTATGCACCTGTTTTGATCCACACCTGCCAAAGCCACCGCGACCCAAGGTTCGTGCAGAACAAAAGTTGTTCCCTCAACTAGGCTGAACACACACACCAAAATTCAGCCTTTATACTATGACGTATGTCTGGCGATGGCTGGCTCTCCATCAACCAAACTTCTGTTGGATAACGAAGCACCCCAAATGCCGGTAGCTATAAAACTTTGCGAGCACAACAACTTAATGAAATTAAAACTTAACACAGGGTCAAACGAAACCGCATTGAAAATGTTAAGAAATGCTTCAAAATTAAAAGGAAAAGGCAAATAATATCCAACGAGACCTCAGTAAACAATCGCAACTTAAGCGCCGAATCCTACTTGGCTTCAGAAAATTGATTAAAACAAGCAAACCCACCGAAGAAGTTTTAATAAAAAACAACAAAATGATAATTGGAGAAAAAACATTTTATTTAAATATTAATAATATCCTTAAATATCAAAACAAGAACGGAGATATAGAACTTCAAAATATGTTTGTATTGTATTGTATTGTATTTTTTATTGAGACTTTCTTTGACGTTTAACAGAGATAGAAAATACATACTTGTCAATAATACAGGGTATATATGCGGCTGTCATGTATGGCCAGCTTTTGAGTAACATTTTGTTAGCCTCTTGGCTTTTTTAAAATTGATTGTGTGCTCTTGCTCATGAGCGGTTTTTATAGCATTGTGACTACAGGTCACTTAATTTACAATTTTCTTAATATAACTTAAAATAACTTAAAACTAAAGAAATTAAAATAAAATAAAACAAAAATAGGAAAATCACGATCACGTATACAATACGTATGTATGTGGACAGTTAAGTTGCGAATGATTATATAGGAGTTTCACATTATTTATGTCATTAAAGCGATAGCTTTAAGTTTGTTTTAAGTATTTACAGATTAAATACGTAGAGAGAATACAAATTTTGCTCTTTACTTTTGAATAATTAGAATAGGTATAAAGTAAAATTTGTGTTTGAATACATAGAGAAAGTATTACTAGATACTAGATGTTGGATGTTTTACATGTTTTAGGATCTTTTAACATTACTTTTGAAATAGTTCTTAACTTGAGAAAGTAATTGTTGGATATTTCGAGTTTTGTCCAAGTGAAAGCAAGGTGACAAGTTTAATATAATATGTATGTAATTTATTGGGGTTAGTAGCTAACAATTTTTAATAAATACGGGTGATTAGGTAAGTATTGACCCCCAGTTTATAATGAGCTAAGAAAGAAAAGAGCCGATCAGGTGAGTCTAACTGAGTCTTCGTCTCTGTTGAAAATCGCGGCAGTGTCAGTGTATAGAAAGTCCTGGAAGGGAACCTTTAGCCGCGATTTTGGCCATGCATGGCTGTTTGGTAGAATAGAGGCGGTGTAGCATCAGGTGGGTAAGTGATCTGCGATAAGACCCCGAAGGGTGTTAGATATCTTTCTGTTCCCCAGTTAATATTGCTCTGAGAGGTGACTATATCTCTGACCATGCTGTTGTCGGAAAAGTTGAGATTGAAAATTGATTTTTCCATTAGGGACAGGACGTGTTTCAGGAGCGGGGTGGTTTTGCTTTCGTTGTAGAGAAATTCGTTAGAGTATCTTTTGTTTCTTGATTCAAAGTTTACCCCTAGACAGAGTCTAAGGATTTTCCTTTCGAAGGTTTCAAGCTCCAGGGCCGCGGTAGGGGAGATCGAACACCAGACAGGGAAAGCGTATGTTAGGATAGGTCTCATGAGTGTTTTGTAAAAGAGGAGCTTAGATTGCTTGTTAAGCATTCTGTGTCTAAGGAAAGGCATTAGTATACCGGAGGCTTTGCGTGCCTTGTCTAATGTCAGCCTGGCATGGGTGTTGAACTTGAGTAGGTGGTTAAAATGTATGCCTAGGTATTTTAAGGTGTTTTTGGCCTGGATGTGGCATTGGTTGACTCTGAGCGTGAGATGTTTGCTTTCTTTGGAGAATCCAGACGGGCCTATGCCACTAGCGTTTCGAAAACATATTAGTTCCGTTTTTGGATTATTAATATTAATGCCCCAGGTGTTATAGAAGTCACTAATGATTTTAACATATTTTTCCAGGACTAGAAGGGCAATTTTTGGTGATTTGTTGCTCGCGTAGACGATGGTGTCGTCGGCATAGAGGATTGCTGTTGAGTTAATGTTGAATTCAGAGTAGTAATGCGGAAAGTCATGTATAAAATAGTTATATAGGTGAGCGCCCAGGATAGATCCCTGGGGAACTCCGCTGGCACAGGGGCTAGGCTTGGATTTGGTACCTTGAAGTTGGATGAAGAAAAACCTATTTTTAAGAAAACTGTCGATCAGGTTAAGAATGTGGCGGGGAATATTCAGCGCGGCGAGTTTTGCAACCAGGCCATCTCTCCACACACTATCAAATGCCTTTTCCACATCAAGGGAGCAGGCCAGGGTGCATTGCTTTTCTTTAAGGTTTAGGGTGACGTCATTATGTAATTTTAGAAGCGCATGAACGGTTGAGTGGTGTTTACGGAATCCGAATTGGTGGTCCGGGATGGGGTCGATGGGGTTGACAGTTGGTGAAAGTAGGTTTTTGAGAATAATTTGTTCAAGGATTTTCCCTGTGTTTGATAGGAGGGAGATGGGCCTGAAGTTGTTAATATTGGTATCATTCGGTTTCTTGGCAATGGGAATGATTCTGGCCACTTTCCAAGGTTCTGGGAAGTAACCATTATTGATGCAGTTATTGAAGATGATAGTGAGGAACTTGATAGCTGTATGGGAGAGTTTTTTAAGGGCGGAGTTGGTGATACCGTCGGGACCAGATGACTTTGTGGGCTTAAGGCTGCTTAGTATATTTGAGACGACTTCGGAGTTCGTGAAGAGCTGTGGGGCAAAAGGATTAAGAGCATGGTAGGTGTTGTCGAAAAGGAAGATATGTGTGGGCCTGTCTTGGCTAACGCGGCGGGCTGCAGTGATGGTATTTACCGAGTTCTGAAGGTTGAAGTTTGGCACCTTGAGGCTGTAGCTGTCTTTGAAATGTGAGTCGAAGGCCGCGACGATATCCGGTTCATTGGTTACAGCGAGGTTATTTACTGTGATTTTACCGCATGAAAATTTCTTTTTCCCAGCCAGTCTAAAGATTTCTTTAAATGCATGGGGCCCAGGTTTGATCTTGGAGAGCCGGTCGCTTAAATTATTATTCAGCCATATCCTGACCTTGTCCTGGATGATTTTGTTCAGGAGGGAGATTCTGGCTGATAGCTCCTTATATGGAGGGCTAATTCTATTGTAGGTGGTGTGAAAAATATTTTGGAGACGTTTCTGCCATTGGTGCTTGATTTTATATAGGCTCTCAATTTCGTATGGTAGGTTATTGTATCTTTTACTGGTGATGGTGGTTTTGGTCGAGAAACGGTCAAGGGTGTTAGAAAGGGTTTCGTTAAAATTAGCTATATGAGTATCAATTTGCGGGTTAGTTAAGCAGCAGCTGATAGGAGGAAGGAGAGCTGCTAGGGATTGGTCCAGATGTTCGCGAAAGTTATTCAAGTTCGTGTGCTTAAAAGATCTGGATGTGGGAGGTTCACGAGTGTTGATGTCAAACTCTTCAACTTGGATTTCAAATAGTATGGGGCAGTGCTCGGTGAAAGTGGGGAGGGTCTGAACTGAGTAATTTTTGTCGATGTGGTTAAGGAGGTGGCTGGAGATGAGAAAATGGTCCAGAAAGGAGGAGCTTCTAGGAAAGGATGGTGTTGGGGAGGCGATGTTAACCAGTGATGGGATCTGGTAATGAGACCAGTCAGAGAGGGTTTTTCCATTTAAGTAAAGTTTGGAGTCGCCCCACGATGGACTCCTAGCGTTGAGGTCGCCCCCGATGATGGCGCCTTCGAATGTGCTGGAGAAAGAGTCGATTCTGGTAAGAGCGTCCGATAGCTGAGCTGGTGGACTATTGGTCGGGATATATATTGAGCCTAGAAGGAGTTTTTTAGTGGTTTGTCCAGATTTATAAGAAATGCTGATGAAAAGACTAGGGAAATGTGGTACTTGAAAATTTAGGATCTCATAGGAAATATTATTTTTTATTGCTATCGCCACCCCCTGCTGGAGGTCGTTTCTGAGAATGAAGTATGAGTCAAGAAAAATTTTATGTTTGGCATTCAGGTGGGTTTCTTGAAGAAACGCCACTGAGATTTTGTTTGCGTGGAGAATTTTTTGAAGTTCTATTCTCCGCGCATGGTGAATTAAGGACGAAATGTTGAATTGGATAATTTTTTGTATCATTACTTTGTGGAGTTGAAGAGTTGGTTGACGAGCTCCAAGTAAGCTAGTTTCCTTTGGATTTCGGACTCATAATTGGCAAAATTTGCCATAAAGCTCTCCATTTTGCCCACGAGGGCGAAAATATCTAGACCGAAGAGGTCATGTGACAGATCCATAAATTTGCTAATGGTATTCGTATTAGCATTCGATTTATGGTTTGAAGTGGAGGGGAGTGTGTTGCAGTGGGTTGAGGGGTTGGTGGTATGGTTGGAGGGGGTAGGCTCTGTGAAGTGGCTCGCGTATGACACGCCAGGTAACCTGATTCCATTGGAGATGATACTGCGCATTGTGTTAACATTGTTGCGTTTGGAAATGGCTTCTTGAACTGCGTTTTTGCGGCGCTCATTGTACTTTTTGAATGCAATGCAGCCCCTGTAGTTGGCTGTGTGGTTGTTACCACAATTGACGCTGGTTACGTTATTTCCCTCTGTATTGTTAATTGTGCACTCGCCGGGGAGGTGTGGAGCAATGCACTTCACACACTTGTACTCGTTTGCGCAGTTCTTGGCAAAATGGCCTAATTCCTGGCAGCGTCTGCACTGCAGGGCACCAGAATTACCTCTGGGTTTCTCCCAGTATACTCTTGTGTGGAAGAGGTAGTTTATTTTGCAGATTTCTGTGGGGCTGGTTCCCGGAAGAAGCCGGACCAGGAAAAGGTTATAATCAGTTTTGTCTTGTTTTGAGCGCAATGTCTCGAATTTGGTTACTTTATCCACATTGTGGGTTTTGGCTTGAATTTCTTTAAGAATTTCCGACTCCAGATAGTCAGAGGTTAGCCCCCTGAGAACAATATTAACGGTTCTATCGTCTTTCAGGGTGAAAGAATACGCGTGAGCGTTCTTAGTGCTCCTTAAGAGAGACATTATTTCGCGATGTACCTGGCTATTGTCGACAAAAAGTCTACTGACATTACCGCGATTGACTATCTTATACGAAAATTCTACTGAGTTAGCTCTAAGGTCGGACACAAGTTTACGAACATTAATATTGCTCATTACATGGTCAAGTCTAATAAGCTGACATTCTAGTACAAAGAGTACAATAATAACAATAATAAATTAATATTGCTCATTACAATTGGAGGGCAGTACTTACGGGATGACGTTGTTGTAGTGTTTTCTAATACACTTTTACTGATGTTAGTATGTGTTGCTGCTGGTGCTGCTTTTCCTGCTGCTACTGTTGCTGCTGCTGCTGCCTCTGTAGATACTGGAGCTGTAGGTTCATTTTGTTGCTCCGTGCTGCGGGAGCCATTGTCAGAAATCAGTTGGTTGTCCTTAGTGGGAGGAACGTCATTAATTGTGGTTTGGTAGCGTACACTAGGTGCAATGTTCCTCGGGAATTTGCTGGAAAGTTCGATGGTTATGTTTTTCAGTGCCGAAAAAGAGTTATCTTCTCCTTGTGTCTTTAATTTGATTGCGTCTGCCTTCGGTTTTGTAAACGCAGTGTGTTTTTTCCCGGGGATTTGCCACCCCTGGTAAGGTTGCGGGCTGAAGGATGGGATGCTTCCATTGCTGGTGTCGTTAGCTGTGTCCATTTGGTGAGCGAGACTGTGCGAGGGAGGTGGTGTAATGGCGGACACAGTTGCGGTGGTGTTGGAGGAGCTGGTGGCGTTGGTGTTGGTAGCAGCAAAAATATCTTCTTGGGGGTCTCCCATTTGGCTTAATGATATCATTAATTCGGCTGCGGCCAATCTTTTATTGTCGTTGGAGATATCGTCGTCTGACTTGTGCTTCACTGCACAAGTGGTACATGTGGTACTTGAAAATTTAGGATCTCATAGGAAATATTATTTTTTATTGCTATCGCCACCCCCTGCTGGAGGTCGTTTCTGAGAATGAAGTATGAGTCAAGAAAAATTTTATGTTTGGCATTCAGGTGGGTTTCTTGAAGAAACGCCACTGAGATTTTGTTTGCGTGGAGAATTTTTTGAAGTTCTATTCTCCGCGCATGGTGAATTAAGGACGAAATGTTGAATTGGATAATTTTTTGTATCATTACTTTGTGGAGTTGAAGAGTTGGTTGACGAGCTCCAAGTAAGCTAGTTTCCTTTGGATTTCGGACTCATAATTGGCAAAATTTGCCATAAAGCTCTCCATTTTGCCCACGAGGGCGAACATATCTAGACCGAAGAGGTCATGTGACAGATCCATAAATTTGCTAATGGTATTCGTATTAGCATTCGATTTATGGTTTGAAGTGGAGGGGAGTGTGTTGCAGTGGGTTGAGGGGTTGGTGGTATGGTTGGAGGGGGTAGGCTCTGTGAAGTGGCTCGCGTATGACACGCCGGGTAACCTGATTCCATTGGAGATGATACTGCGCATTGTGTTAACATTGTTGCGTTTGAAAATGGCTTCTTGAACTGCGTTTTTGCGGCGCTCATTGTACTCTTTGAATGCAATGCAGCCCCTGTAGTTGGCTGTGTGGTTGTTACCACAATTGACGCTGGTTACGTTATTTCCCTCTGTATTGTTAATTGTGCACTCGCCGGGGAGGTGTGGAGCAATGCACTTCACACACTTGTACTCGTTTGCGCAGTTCTTGGCAAAATGGCCTAATTCCTGGCAGCGTCTGCACTGCAGGGCACCAGAATTACCTCTGGGTTTCTCCCAGTATACTCTTGTGTGGAAGAGGTAGTTTATTTTGCAGATTTCTGTGGGGCTGGTTCCCGGAAGAAGCCGGACCAGGAAAAGGTTATAATCAGTTTTGTCTTGTTTTGAGCGCAATGTCTCGAATTTGGTTACTTTATCCACATTGTGGGTTTTGGCTTGAATTTCTTCAAGAATTTCCGACTCCAGATAGTCAGAGGTTAGCCCCCTGAGAACAATATTAACGGTTCTATCGTCTTTCAGGGTGAAAGAATATGCGTGAGCGTTCTTAGTGCTCCTTAAGAGAGACATTATTTCGCGATGTACCTGGCTATTGTCGACAAAAAGTCTACTGACATTACCGCGATTGACTATCTTATACGAAAATTCTACTGAGTTAGCTCTAAGGTCGGACACAAGTTTACGAACATTAATATTGCTCATTACATGGTCAAGTCTAATAAGCTGACATTCTAGTACAAAGAGTACAATAATAACAATAATAAATTAATATTGCTCATTACAATTGGAGGGCAGTACTTTACGGGATGACGTTGTTGTAGTGTTTTCTAATACACTTTTACTGATGTTAGTATGTGTTGCTGCTGGTGCTGCTTCTCCTGCTGCTACTGTTGCTGCTGCTGCTGTTGCTGCTGCTGCCTCTGTAGATACTGGAGCTGTAGGTTCATTTTGTTGCTCCGTGCTGCGGGATCCATTGTCAGAAATCAGTTGGTTTTCCTTGGTGGGAGGAACGTCATTAATTGTGGTTTGGTAGCGTACACTAGGTGCAATGTTCCTCTGGAATTTGCTGGAAAGTTCGATGGTTATGTTTTTCAGTGCCGAAAAAGAGTTATCTTCTCCTTGTGTCTTTAATTTGATTGCGTCTGCCTTCGGTTTTGTAAACGCAGTGTGTTTTTTCCCGGGGATTTGCCACCCCTGGTAAGGTTGCGGGCTGAATGTTGGGATGCTTCCATTGCTGGTGTCGTTAGCTGTGTCCATTTGGTGAGCGAGACTGTGCGAGGGAGGTGGTGTAATGGCGGACACAGTTGCGGTGGTGTTGGAGCAGCTGGTGACGTTGGTGTTGGTAGCAGAAAAAATATCTTCTTGGGGGTCTCCCATTTGGCTTAATGATATCATTAATTCGGCTGCGGCCAATCTTTTATTGTCGTTGGAGATATCGTCGTCTGACTTGTGCTTCACTGCACTTGTGTTCAAAGATGGCAACGCCATTTGAGAACGTGGTAAAAATTTTATTTTTTTTGGTTATGCGGAATAAATCCACAAATAACCCCCGATTGGTGGGGCATCCAATAATAAGATGTTAAAAATATTTAAGTTTAAAATGTAAAGGTTGCAATGCAACTATTATTTTTAGCGAAAGGAGTCAATTTTAATGTAATTGCAATACTTTTATTTTTTAAGGTTGAAAATTTACGTGTTAACGCCAGCTCGGTCACCAGAAAAGTCTCAAAATATGTTTGGTAATCTCAACTTTGGAGCTGTCACAATTGTCAAGGAAAAGATGCTGTCACTCGAACGTCAAAATCAATGGACTAGATTAAATGGACCAGTTTCACCAGGGATGGCACCTGAAAACCCGAATAGTAGTAGATTCATAAGAAACTGAGAATTAGAAGCCGTTAGTCCTACTTACATTATTTATAACAACATTTCGGGTTTAAATAGCAAAATTTTATTTGCAGAATTTTTCAGTTTACGTTAAGAGTTTTGATATATTTTTCTTATTTGAAACGCACATTATACCAGAAAACGTCTGTAAATTCAAAAACTATTTTACTGGCTTTAAGCTTATTTGGGGTGCTGCAATTAAATCTTTTGTTAAGGGTCGTGCAAGTGGAGAAAGTTTATTTGGTATAAAAACATCACTTTTAAATACTTACGATTTCGATGAATGCGAGGGATCTACAGTAGTTAAATGCTTAAGCCATAATAATATGTACATACATTGTTCCATATTATATAAATTGTAATAAGTGGGCCAACGATTTTGAAAAACTACAAAGCGTAATGCAATTTTTAGCAAACAAAAGCGTTCTATTGTCAAGTTACCTTAATCCAAAACACTTTAAACCCAGCGATAACTAATAGCAACAGGACATCAAAAGATAATATTCGCAATAAAAATGGTTCATATATACTGGAGATGTTACAAATGTACGATTCTATAATTTTAAATGGATGCACAGAAGGAGATGTTGAAGGACATTATACATTCGTTGGAGGTGAAGGAAAATCCGTCATCGATTTTTGCGCCGTTAATAATGAGTGGATTGAACGAATTCAAAAATTCTAAAACCTACTTAGATCACATGCCTATTATCGTGGAGTTTTCAAGTGAATCTAGTACCCAACACATCGATCTTAAATTACTACTGTATCGAATGGCATGAGTCCTGGCAACTCTGCATTCGATGGTCACATAAGTATAAGAAGATACAATTAAACGTAAATAAAACTTAACGTAAGAACTGAACGAAAGAGTGCTTGTTCTGCGAACAAGCACGAATGAGAGTAGTCTTAAGCAGGATTTTGAACTGTGAAGGAATAAAATGTGCTTAGTGGTTTTTTTATAATATTTTTTCCACTCTAAACTATTGTGTTTTATTTCATTTCACATATTATTTATCGGAGATGGTTATACAGTCCATTGAGCTACGATACATTGGTCCATGTCGAGCGTCGGATATTGTGCCAGTGTCGGAATGGTGCAGGTTTCGTTTTCTTAAAAATAATAAGCAATAAAAAAAAAATAAGTGCAGTGGTTGATTGTGGTTCGTTTTATAACGAACAAAATATTGTGAATAATAAAAATGTGCTCAATTGTGTCACAAAAAAGATTAAAGTGTGCGCAGCGACATCAGTATGGGCAGGAAACCGTGTGTGTATCACCAGCAGGCAATGTGCAAAAACGGTACTTCATTATATATAATGATTAATATGTACCAACCAGCATGTAAGTAAATCAATAATTATAATTGCTGTTGTTTGTCCTCTTTGCAAACGGAGGCGACGGCGACGGCGAGCGATGAAAATTCTTCGTCAAGAGAGCAAGAGAGGGTAAGAAAGTACGTATTCTCGCTTCACAGCAAGAATACACACACACTTATGTGATATGAGCAGCGAACCGGAGTGAAGGATTACGCATACACAAAACACATATGTATATGCGCAACTGTGACAAGCAGAAAGAGAAGTCTAAAAAAAATAAAAAATTCGTCATTCCAAAAAAAGTGGTAGTGATCGGTCTTTCGAAAGAAAGAAAAATTTAAGAAAAAAACAACAACAACAATATCTATACAATAATAATATTAACATACATATGTATTTACATTTTAAATAACATTTATGTATTTAAAGCAAAAAAAGGATGAGCTGAAATATAGTCCTAAAACAGGACAAAGTAAATATTTGATTGTGTGAATGGTGGTGGTTTTTTGGATTATTTTGCAACGGAGCAGGTTTCTTTTTTTTTTCTCTTCTTTATCTTTTCCCGTTGCATTGAATGTGTCCCGATGTATGTGTGCAGTGTCTATGAGCGATTTTGTTTTGTTTTCGGTGAAGTGTGAATGAGCGAATGAGCAATGAAGGGGCGATCTGAGTTTATTTGTTTTCTTATGGAGAATGAGAATTTTTGAATTGAGTGAAGTGCGCAGGATGTTCTTTTTCCTCTTTTGGTGCGTGTGTGATTTACATACCTTTTTAATATCGTTTTTTTTTATGAATAAGATATTTTTTCAATATTACCTAGATATATTACGGTGATGTTGCTGCTTTGTTGTTTGGTAGGGATCAAAAATTAATTTCTTTTATAGGTGTTAAGTTTTTTTTTCTCTTGAAGACTTTGTTGCTCGAGATATAGCA
Source organism: Platycheirus albimanus (assembly GCA_916050605.2). Lineage (NCBI taxonomy): Eukaryota > Metazoa > Arthropoda > Insecta > Diptera > Syrphidae > Platycheirus > Platycheirus albimanus. The sequence continues at coordinate 233,201,514 of OU696696.1, read as the reverse complement.
GGGGCGAGTGGAACTCAAAGCAAATTTGTGCGAGTTACCAATTTTGAGAGAGAAATTGTGGACTCGAAATATAGAAGGGGCAACTCAAAGCACATATGTGCGAGTTAACAAACATGAGAGAGCAGGTATGAAGGAGGAACTTGAGTGCAATTGCACCAGTTGCCATCAACAAATTATTATTAAAAAAAAAGGACACAAAGCTGGGCAGGAAAAAACTCAAAGCACGACGGTGCTAGTTTTTTGAGAAGGAAAACTTGCAAGCGGCAGGAATAAAATATTTTAAATTCAAAAAGAGTAAATATTTTTAAGGCAGGAAAATGAGCCACAAAAGAATTTCGCTTCTCGATGCAACATACCTTAATAAGCAAACTATATTTGCAACGACAAAAGCAGCAACAACTAGCCAACCTTTTTTTTTATTATATCTATTATTTATTTTATTATTTATTTTTGCATACTGGGAATTTTAGTACCTGCTGCAAACTATTATTTATTTGTGTATCTGCATATTGGGAAATTAAAGTACCTACTGCAAACCAGTATCTCTTTCATTTTCAGGGTAGGACATTTTGAGTCATAATTTCTAATGCAATACGATTTTATATATTTACAGAAAAGAGCAGCGAGTAAAAAAGATTGACGACCAGCAGGAGAAAAATCACCAATATGTATTGGATGCTGGTGTATTTTCATTGAGCAGGATGCTTGCCTTCGTGAAGTCTCCAGCCTTTGGAACTTGCACGATGGCAGCAGTGCAGGTCAGGCTTGAAGCCTTTCAGGATGCCTGGACGCAGATCAGGTTACGCGAGAGCAGGATTGTGTTGGCCGACGATATGTTGGTCAAAGTGGAGATACAACGCAGGATTGCTGGAGTGGAAGAAAATTACTTTGCTGCCCACGCAGTGTTGCAGGAAAAGCTAAAAAATGGCTCGAAGAACAAGCATAGCAGGCATACCAGGTAGAGCAGAACAGGCATTGATCGGAGCGATGGCAGGAAATTTGAGCAGCCGTTGTCACAACTTCAGACGCATCCGAATTCGAGCTGGTATATGAGGACATGCGAGCAGCTGGCAGTAATGCCCGAAGAGCAGGAGCACCAGGTGACAAGAGGCTGTTGCCTTGCCACTCGTGCAAATTTCTGAATCATCCAATGTGACGTTGTCCAGAGTTTGCAGTATTGGACATTCGTGCTAAGCAGGATCTCGTGAAGGAAAAGGCACTTTGCCCCAATTAGACGTGCCATGCTCCAAAGGACTGCTTCCAAGGGCAGTGCTGTTGATGCCCCGGGAACCAAATGCACAATAGTGCTATGAAAGAGATTGGGAAGGGTGCAGAAACTGTTTTATATGCGCAGGAAAAATTAAAGAAGAGAAGGAGCCAGACAAGCGAAAATAAGCAAAAGGCAGATTGACTAATTGTGCCTCCCAGGAAACGCCCTCGGTTGGAGAAGGGCAGGATGGAAGAAGTAGCAGTAGAGAGAAAGCACCAAGTGATTTGGAAGAGGTGATGTCCTGGGGGGATTTTAAGAGAGCTAGGCGTTTGCCTTCTAAAAAGAAAAATTAAAGTATGAATAAAATTTATTTCTTCTTTTTATGTCTTTTAATTATAATGAGCAAGAGCAGGAGTGAGTTACTTTGATGCCTACGGCACAAGTAAGAATTGAGATGGATAACAGGAAGTATGGGCCGGTAAGAGTTCTTTTAGAGACGGGCGCACAGCCCAATCTGGTTTTAATAGAGCAGGACTTTTGGATTCTTCCTGAGCAGGTTAAATGGCAGCCAGTTGTGCCAACACACATCAGCATCTCTTGCTGATCCACATTATTGGAAAGCAGGTACTGTAGATTTATTGACAATTCATAGCAGTTGCATTTACTTCTGTCTTAGAGCATCGACGAGGTGATGTCCTTGAGATGGAAACTGTTTTCGGCAGAGAGTATGGTAATGAGAAGGATAGCATGAACAATGAGCAGGTATCGCAGGCAGTGCGCATGGATAATAATCAACTTCATGAATCGCTTAAGCGTTTTCGGCATAATTGGTTTAAATGACATAGAGATGTCGTTGAGCAGGTCAAAAGAGCAGGAGGAGCAGGTGGAGCAAAATTTCATCAAAACAAATTCACCTGATGATTTTGGCAGGTGTGTTGTGACTATTCCTTTGAAGGAAGCAGTGAAAGAGCTTGGAAGTTCAGACCTTACAGCTAAGCGTTAGTTTTTTGCTTTGGAGAGAAGGTTGGCAGGAGATCCTGAGTTTAAACAAAGTACCAGGAGTTTATGAGAGAACATGAAGACGCAGGACATATGACACCAGTGACTGGCACAGTGCATGGCAAAACCATATACCACATCATTGCAACACCAAAAAGTTAAGGGTCGTATTTGATGAGAGCTGCAGGACAAATAAAGGTACTTCATTAAATGAAGTGCAATTGCTTAGAGAAAACTAACAGAAGGATCTGCACGAAATTTCGATGCGCAACGTGTCGCTATAACTGCGGATATTAAAATGATGTTCAGAATATTGAAAGTGACGAAGGAACAATGGGATTTGCAGGGAATATTCTGGAGAGAAAACCCGCAGGACAATTTGAGAGAATATTGGCAGGACAATTTGAGAGAATATTGGCTGACAGTAGTCATCTATGGTATGACCTCATCAGCTAATAATACTGTACAATGTGCAAGGGAGGCAGGAGTTTCCAGAAGCTGCGAAGACAATCAAGCAGGAATTTTATATGGATGACTGCACCACAGGTGGTGATTCTGAAGAGAAGGAGATCAAGTCATCAAAAGATTTCGATCATGTTTTAAAAGGGGCAGGTTTTGAGCTTAGAAAATGGAAATCCAATTCCAAAGCTCTTGCAAAGGACATGAACTATGAACAGCAGGAGTCAATAATGTTCCAGGATGATGAGAAAACATCAGTTTTGGGCTTGAAGTGGCTGCTTGAGAAGGATCAATTCACGTTTGTTGTAAAATCACCGGAGACTCAGCAGGCAATAATCAAGAGAAGCGTAGTGAGCTGTGTTGACTCCCTAGAGAGATAAATGAGAGATGGAGATATTTCTGGCAGGAAATAACATATTTAGAGAACGTGAAAATTTGGAGATGGATAGGTACTTCAGAAGAAGTACGAAAAGAGCTACATGGATGTTCGGATGCTTCTGAGAGGGCATATGGAGCAGCGATTTATCTGAGAACGATACGTTAGGCAGGATTACAGCAGTTCTCATCACAGCAAGAACACGGGTTGCACCACTTACAACGGTGGCAATACCGCGCTTAGAGCAAACAGCAGCGGAGCTGTTGGGACGGCTAATTGTAAGCGTCATTAAAACACTGGAATGAGAAGGTATCGAGTATGATCTTTGGACAGATTCACTCGTAGCGCTGCATTGGATAAATGAATTACCATGCGATTTAAAAATGTTTGTAGCGAATAGAGTCTCGTCTATAGAAACAAACACCGAAGTCAAAAGGTGGAGACATATTGGAACGAAGGATAACCCGGCTGATATTCTAAGAAGAGGAATAAAGCCATCAGCATTGGCTGATAACAAGTTGTGGTTGCATGGGCCGGAATGGTTGGCAAAACCTCGGTCGAGCTGGTCATCTGAAAAGTTTGTGCCAAATGTTTCAGATGGGGGAGGGATGAAATGAAAGTTTTTGTGATAACAAAATTTACAGAGCCTTTATCTATTTATTTGAAGTGCTGGAGAAGGAGTATTCCATTGATTGAATACACGTCTACATTAGAGAAGGCGATTAATGTAATCAGCTATGTAATAAAAAGCAAAAATAAAGCAACGAAAAGAAGATGAAGAGATAGATGGAAAGAGATGGAGACGTTCTGCACGTCAAGTGAAAAGAAGGAATAGAGCAGATGAGAGTGCAGGAGATACAGCAGTACTTGGGCAACCATCGGGAGAGAGGATGAAATCAATCGGTCACCTGTTGACAAAAGAGCAGGAAAAGTATTTTGCGAAGGAAATCATTCGTATATAGAAGGACAGGTGTTTTCCTGAAAAGAGCAGGATAGAATCCTTAAAGCCAATCTTAGATGGTGAAAAGATTCTGAGAGTAGCAGGGAGATTGGAAAGAGCAGAGATGGGATACGAGAGAAGGCATCCAGCTATCGTGCCAAATGGTTCTCGATTGGCTTAATTGCATACAACAACGAATCATGGAGCAGTGCAGGTAATAATGCAGGACATTCGTCAGAGATTCTGAATTCCGAAGCTCCAAAGTCAGCTGAGGAATTACTTACATAAGTGTTTGGTTTGCGTGCGTTATAATCAACTTTTTGAGATGCAATTGATGGCTGGTTTGCCATCAGAGAGAGTAACAGCAGGGAAGGCTTTTCTACACACAGGGGTAGACTATTTGCAGGTCCATTCGAAATAAAGATGATCGACAGAGCAGGTGAGCAAATAATAAGACAGAAATGTTGGGTTCCGTCTTTGTTAGCCTTAAAACTAGTACAGTGCATATAGATTTTGTTGATATTATTATATCAACATAGGTCATGTAGCTTCTCTGCATGTCATTTCATTTAATTTCATTTAACGCATTTGCATATCAACATTAGTCATGTAGCTTCTCTGCATGTTATTTCATTTAACGCCTTTTGCATTGCTTTCATTTTCGTAGCCAATGTGTGTATCTTGTATCATTCAATAGCCAATTCCCATAGAATGAATAATTTTGTGCATCTGTCAGCAAAATTATTGCATTCGAATATTGGATATGGTTATTGAACTTTATGAGTTTTTTTGTTTATTCTTTAGAAGTCAGCATTAAGCGACTATTGTTATTGTTAATTAATTTTAGCTTAGTTTGCAAAAACTGTGTATAAATAGTATTGTAAGGAAATAAAAATTATCATTCACGATCAAACTCTCTTCGATTATTTCTGCTATTGCTTCCCCCCACCAGAGGTAAGGGGCATTGCTTTAAAATTATTTCTGCTATTGCTTCCCCCCACCAGAGGTAAGGGGCATTGGTATAAAATAAAGAACATATTCGACGATAATACACCGGTACACAGAACCGGGTGTATTTATTACTACGGCTGGTCAAGGTTTATGTACCCTGTCCAGCAAGATAATACAAAAGAGTATTATCTTTAAACATTGGTGACCCCGACGTGATTTCTACGTCAAACCTCGAGGAAGTGAATCGTGAGTGCGTTGCCAGGGCTTTAACACTGGCTGTCAGCGAAGCGTTACCAGGGCTTTTAACACTGGTATAAGCAATCAAGGTTCCTGAGTTGCAGAGTTCCAGCTTGAAGTGTAGCAGCGTTCCAGGTCGCAGAGTTCCAGGTTGCAGTGCTCCAGGAAGCAGTGTTCCAGTACCAAACATTCACTACACCTACCAAGTGGCCAGGGTCCACAGCAGTGCATTGATTCACAGCTAATTATTTGAACCAACCATTTGAACCACCGTAAAAAGTACCATGGATGAGATGCAGGTTTTCAAAATAATAGCCCGGCAGAAGGCTATCGCTGAGGAACTTCAGAAACTAAAAACAAACATGAGCAAAGACAGTGCTGACCGCAAAACACTGCAATACAAACAAAAAAGATTGCAAATTCTGGAAGCACTATGGGTGGAATTCCACCAAAACCATGAATCTGTAAAGAATTTTGTTAAGGAGGATACGCCATATATTCAAGGAAAAACGTATGAGAATTTCCAAAGAATTAACCTCGAATTAAAACAAAGTCTCCATTTAATTTTGCCTGAGCCAACTGAAGATGATAGCAATGGAACAACTGGTGGTGCAATCCCGACAATCAGTGGAACCATTCCTAAGGCTCCAGCTCCAGCTCAATTGAAGCCCACATTGCCTACGGAAAAGACAATCCAAACAAGCACTGAAACCATTCCTAAGGCTCCAGCTCAATCTAAACCCACATTGCCTGAGCTTACGGAAAAGACAAAATGGTCGTCCGACATGCCTGTAGCCTCTGTGGAATTATTAAGGCTGATTAAAAAACAGTCATCAATGATCGTAATGGTCGAAAACTCAATTAAGCGCCTGATTCAAGACCAAGAACAACATTCTGAGGAGTTCTATTTGATAAGGCTTAAATCAATTGAACAGGACTGGGCGGCAATACGAGGCTTCCATCATAAAATATGGGAACTACTAGATGAACCGAATTCTTCAGTCTATGATGTCGAACAATTTCTCTCCATAGAAGATGAAGTGCATACTGCACTTACGACACTTTATAACCGATCAAGATCGAATTCTGGATCCGGGACAACTATAACCCAAAATCAAGGGACGAAATTACCAAGAGTAGTATTGCCGAAATTCGATGGTGACTACTCAAAGTGGATACAGTTTCGCGATCTATATACGGAGCTTATCCACAATCAACCCATTTCACCATGCCAGAAGATGTGGTATCTGAAGACCACAATCACAGGAGAAGCTGAAAGGCTGATTCAGCACTTCTCCATATCTGACGCCAACTACATTGCTGCTTGGGAAACGATCACAAGCCGTTATGAAAACACTCGACTTATGGTAACAGCCTTACTAAACAAATTAATGGCACAACCTAAAAGTCAAAACGAAAGTCTTTCAGCCATAAAGTCACTGCATGACACTACGCAAGAATGCCTCCGCAGCCTGCAAAACCTTGGCATAGAGACAACCAATTGGGATCCAATACTCTTGCACATTCTCATCAAGCGGTTGGATCGCAATTCTCTCACTCTTTGGGAACAATCATTAAAAACCCCAAAACTCATGCCCACATTTAAGGAGTTCCTATCATTCTTGGAGCTGCGGTTCCAATCGTTGGAGGCATTATCAACAACCACAAGGGAAGGTTCGGATGAACAACGAAGAAGATTAAGACCCAATAAGGCCTTAACCACGGTCGCTGCAGCGGGACCCAAATGTATTTCCTGCAAGGGCAATCATCAGCTGTACGCCTGCCAGAAATTTCTACAGTTAAGTCCAAAACACCGATTGCGCCTAGTTCAAAGATCAAGACACTGTGCAAATTGTCTGAAATCAGGGCACTTCACTAAAGACTGCTCGGTCGGAGGGTGCGCCAAGTGCCAAAGGGGGCACAATACACTCCTTCACTTGGATTACCCCAAAAAACCAGAGGACTCAAAAACATCAACGCTAGCAGGTACCCCAACTTCTGTCGCTGATTCGCCAAAGATCTGCACTTCGGCGACAGAGCCCACACCTCCTAGCACAAACACTGCAATCAAAACGAAAAGTGTGCTGTTAAGTACAGCTATTGTTCACCTGAAAAATCAATCGGGAGAACAAATATCATGTCGAGCTTTATTGGACTCTGGATCGCAGGTTAATTTAATAACTGAAAGGCTGGCCAAAATCTTGGGACTAAGACAAATGCACGAGACGCTGCTTGTTGAAGGGATCGGTCAAAGTAAGAGGTCATCCCATCGAAGAATCAATTTGGAGATTGGTTCTAAAATAAATGGATTCTCCACGAGAATTGAAGCACACGTATTGTCAAAAATTGTCTCACCGCAACCATCACGGGCAATTATAACTTCGAATTGGTCGATTCCGAGGAATATCGTTTTGGCTGATTCGCAATTTAATCAGCCAGGGCCAATCGATCTTCTCATTGGTGCGGAAATTTTCTATGCTACCTTAGCTGTTGGTCAAATCAGCTCAGGTGAAGATCTACCAACACTTCAAAATACTGTGTTTGGGTGGACAGTAGCAGGCAAGGTGCCCTTTACTAATGATGGACTTTTAGCATCGTGCGGAATATGCACTGAGGATGAAGCCCTTGATCAGCAGATTGAGAAATTTTGGCGCTTAGAAGAAACCACCCCCTCTCCAGATAATTTCACCCAAGCAGAAAGACGTTGTGAAGCTCATTTTGTCCAAACATCAACAAAGGACTCGAATGGCCGATTTGTGGTTCGCTTACCATTCAAGGAAGCCCCAACTTGCTTAGGTGAATCAAAAGACATTGCTTTCCGGAGATTCATATCTCTTGAACGAAGGTTAGCCAATTCAAAGGAACTGAAAAAACTCTACACAGAGTTTATGGTGGAGTACCAGAAATTGGGCCACATGCAGGAAGTTAATTTCCAACAAATAACAAAGCCCTACTATTGCTTGCCCCATCATTGCGTCCAAAAGCCCGATAGTAGCACTACAAAGCTAAGGGTAGTTTTTGATGGTTCCGCAAAATCCTCATCAAATATATCACTGAACGACATCCTGTCCACGGGTCCAACAATACAAGATGACGTTTTTACCATGCTATTGCGATTCCGTATACCAAGATTTGTATTTACCGCGGACATAGAGAAAATGTACCGTCAAATACTTGTAAACGATGAGGACCGAAAGTTCCAACTAATATGGTGGAGGAACAGTCCAAATGACCCATTAAAGTGCTTCCAGCTCAACACCGTCACCTACGGCACAACATCTGCATCGTACTTGGCAACAAAGTGCCTCCAAGTTTTGGCGCAAAATAACGAGGATCGTTACCCATCGGGGTCGAAGGTATTATCTCGTGACTTCTACGTAGATGATGTTTTAACCGGTGCAGATAAGTTGACTGAACTTTTGAATACCCAAACTGAACTCCGGACTATCCTTCACAATAGCGGCTTCAAGCTAAGGAAATGGTGCGCTAATCATGAATCCTTATTAAAAGGAGTACCACTCGAGGACCGAGAAACAGAATTGGACTTCAACACCAATATTGAAGATCATGTGAAAACAATTGGTCTTACGTGGATGCCGAAATCTGACCAACTCTGCGTTAAAACATCTTGGCTAAAAAGAGATCGAGTGACCAAACGAACAGCTTACAGTGACATAGCACATCTATTTGACCCCCTCGGTATCATGGCACCTGTCGTTGTAGTGGCAAAAATATTCTTACAAAGGTTGTGGGAATTGAAGCTTGATTGGGATGCTGCATTACCTCAGGAAATGCAAACAACTTGGATAAAATTTCGCGAAGGACTGCAGTCACTAAACAATATAAAGATTGCTAGGCATATATTTTCACACAAAACACCAAAAAGGATTCAGTATCACGTATTTGCCGATGCTTCAGAAAAGGCTTACGGTGCTGCGGCCTACGTTCGTTCCATCAGTAGTGACAACGTCATAACGGTGCGACTGCTTTGCGCTAAATCAAGAGTAGCACCATCGAAAAAAACAAAGACATCTTTACAAGCAACTATTCCCCGGCTAGAGCTTTGCGCCTGCTGCCTTGCTGTCGAGCTTCTAGGGCGCTTACAAAAAGACCTAAACATTAAAAATGACGCAACATTCCTCTGGACGGATTCGGAAATTGCACTTGCATGGATTAATTCTTCATCCTCCGCAACTCTTCCCATCTTCATCGCAAATAGGGTATCAAGAATACAAGAGAATACAATTTCTGCGCAATGGAGGCATGTGCCTTCAAAGGAAAATCCTGCAGATGTACTTTCACGTGGAATAGCTCCAGATCGCCTTGAGAATTGCAACATTTGGTTCTATGGACCGAAATTCTTACATGGTTCAACTTCAATCTGGCCACCTATATACGACGCCAAAACAATTAACAGCAACAATGAAAATGAGCATATATCTTTGGGAGCCGCAATCCCTGATTCCCAAGATAATCTTCCCATAAGTATCATCAATCATAAAAACTCATTCAAAAGAGTTCAAAGAATTATTGCGTACGCCTTACGATTTATCAACAATTTTAAAGAAAAATACCTTAAGTCGAGAAGGGACTTCAAAATGAGAAGAGGCCCCTTAACTGTTTCCGAATTGAGTCAATCGAAGAAGGCAGTATTCAAGCAAATGCAGCAATTGGAGATGGAAGAAGACATCCTGAATTTAAGAGATAAAAGTGTGGTTTCAGATAAAAGTTCACTCAAGAGCCTAACCCCATTTCTTGATGCGGAAGACATCATTAGAGTCGGTGGGCGTTTGGAAGCATCGGCATTAGCTTACGACGCTAAGCACCCAGTACTCCTACCACATCGTCACCCGTTTACAAAAATGATACTCCATGACATTCATGTTGAGAACAATCATGCTGGACCACAAACTATGCTCTCAATTGCCAGACAGGCAATCTGGCCACTTAGAGGGAAGACCTTGGCACGATCTGTGACGCACAATTGCGTTAAATGCGCTCGTGCCAGCCCGAAGCTTCTGAACCAACAAATGGGAAATTTAGCTGCTAACCGAATACAACCGGCCAGGCCATTCGTAAATACAGGCATAGATTTTTGTGGCCCAGTTTTAACGCATTACAAAATAAGAGGCAAGCACCCGCAGAAATCGTACATTTCAATTTTCTGCTGTTTCTCCACAAAGGCCTGTCACTTGGAGCTCGTGACTGATCTCACAACTCAAGGATTTTTGGGTGCTCTTAACCGATTCATGGCAAGGCGAGGCCATTGCAGAAACATTTACTGTGACAATGCAACAAACTTCGTGGGAGCGAGGAACCAGCTAAAGGAGCTATTATCATTCATTGATGTTAAAGGTGAAAGGAACAAGATTGCGTCTACATGTTCTACAAGGGGCTGTGATTTTCATTTCATTCCGCCACGCTCCCCACATTTCGGAGGTCTATGGGAGGCTGCAGTTAAATCATCAAAGCTTTTACTACAGCACACCTTGGCAGGAGCTTCGCTCACTTAAGCCGTTGTTCAGGTCGAAGCCATACTCAATTCAAGGCCAATTTCTCCAATGTCCGAATCTTCAAATGACCTAAGAGCTCTCACTCCAGGGCATTTTCTCATCGGAGAGCCTCTCATCAGCAATGTCGATCCTGATGCTTCACCATCCAACTCAGGCCCAAATGCTCGCTGGAACCTCGTTAGTAATCTCAAGAACGAATTCTGCCGCCGGTGGTCTCGAGATTATCTAAACCAACTACAACATAGATACAAATGGAAGGACCGGTGTCAAAATGCAGAACCGGGAATGATGGTCATTATAAAGGACGATAATGTATCCAGTCTAAAGTGGCCACTTGGACGCATTACAAACGTCATCACTGGAGACGACGGGTTGGTTCGTGTAGCTGATGTAAAAACGGCTACTGGTACTTTTCGTCGGGCCATACATAGACTGGCTCCACTTCCAGTACCCATCGATGAGAACGTCTGCATCAGCTCAGCCGCAGATCAACGAACATGTGAAGCAGCTAAAATTTCTCCATCCAGATCCTCAGTTCACCTAATTGATGAGACTGACATTACGTCCGTTCCAAAAAAGAAACGTAAGCCCACCTTTGGATCCGCAGTTGTAACGTTACTGCTAGTGTGCTGCCTCGTTCCAGGTATTAAATCTACGCCGATAAACATTCGCCCATTTAAATCGCAACCCGGAATATATTTTGAGAATCTGGGGACCTCTTCACTTACGTCAAGCAGTTGGGATATCATCGCCTACTACGACATGAACTCCTATTGGACAGAGTATCAAACTGTAAGGAACTACAGCGAGAGACTTGTAAACATCTGCCATTTGTTACCAAACAAAACCGAAACCTGCAAGGGAACGATATCCCATTTCAACAGAATAAATGAAGACTTCAAGAAAGGAAATGAGTTATTAGCTGACACATCCACCAATCGAAGAATTCGCCGTGGAGCGCTCAATGTCGTAGGAAATGTGGCTAATGCCCTATTTGGAGTTTTGGACTCTGAATACGCTGATAAAATGTCCGCCTCAATTAATAAAATTCAGCAGGATGAAGGACATCTCGTCAACCTAATTCGAAACCAAACATCAATAATTGACTCCACCCTTAACATAATAAGGCGAAATGAACAGGAAACAAGTTCTAGGTTTCAAGAAATTGACGCAAACCTTCAACAATTTGCCGCGTTGATTAACGGCATTAAGCTAGAGCATCATGAAGAAAAACTGCGCCAGCTATTTAATTCACTAGCACTGCAATTGATCTTAGCCTTGTCGCAGATACAAAAAACACAAGCTTCCTTAATAGATGTTCTAATCGACACACACCACGGAAAGATAAATCCACAACTCATATCACCTGATCAATTACGTGATGAACTTCTGCGAATTAAAGCCAATTTGCCCACAGCCCTTAGGATTCCAGTAGCACAAGATGATATACTTAAATTGTATCAACTCATGAGCATTCACGGCACGGTGCTCTCCGATCATATCATATTTAAGCTCACATTGCCATTACTAAGCCTTGATGAATTTGAGCTATTCAAGGTGACGCCAGTTCCAGTATCTGTAAATGGTACATTCTTCACCATAAGTCGATCCACGGAATATATCATGGTAACATTGCACCGTGATCAGTACTATCCGCTGTCAGAAGGAGAGTTTCAAAAATGCTTTTCGCTTACTCACGAAAATCACTTGTGTAATCAACGTCATCCAATATACACTAAGGGATCAGAAATAAGTTCTTGCGAAGTCCATTACCTGAGCCATAATCAACAATCTCCATCATGCAAGATAACGAAGACCATCGAAGGACCACATTGGATTCAGCTTTGCTCTCCAAACGAATGGATTTACGTACTAAAGAAAAGAATTACTTTAAACGTCGTATGCAATGGAACTGCAACACCGAGCATTTTAGAGGGCTCAGGAATACTTCAAATTCAACCCAACTGTGTAATCAAGGATGACCTAATGACGCTGCGTGGTTACTCAATACATTCAACTTACTCAAGAATGTCACTGTCGCCCCTAGCAAACCTTTCGGATTATGCTATTCCAGACAAATTCAATCCGGTAGTTCACCAATCCTCGAGCTACAAAAACCATTTGCTAGAGTTTGATGAGCTAAAGCAGCAACTGTTAAACATAACCAATAATTTGTCGTTCTCCACATCCTCTAACGATACACACCAATTTGCAGTGGGTTATATGGGACTTCTCATATCAATCACGGCACTGATCCTCCTACTGTGGAAATTGTTTAGCATGTACCGCTCTGATACCAACAAGACAGCTCCGACAAGGCAGAATACGAAAACTGAAGAGGAAGAACCCAACATTGAGGACCCCAACACCGTCACATTCGAAGTTCTGGTATAGTTTCGAACATAGTTCAACGCGCGGAGAATGTTGATATTATTATATCAACATAGGTCATGTAGCTTCTCTGCATGTCATTTCATTTAATTTCATTTATAGCATTTGCATATCAACATTAGTCATGTAGCTTCTCTGCATGTTATTTCATTTAACGCCTTTTGCATTGCTTTCATTTTCGTAGCCAATATGTGTATCTTGTATCATTCAATAGCCAATTCCCATAGAATGAATAATTTTGTGCATCTGTCAGCAAAATTATTGCATTCGAATATTGGATATGGTTATTGAACTTTATGAGTTTTTTTGTTTATTTTTTAGAAGTCAGCATTAAGCGACTATTGTTATTGTTAATTAATTTTAGCTTAGTTTGCAAAAACTGTGTATAAATAGTATTGTAAGGAAATAAAAATTATCATTCACGATCAAACTCTCTTCGATTATTTCTGCTATTGCTTCCCCCCACCAGAGGTAAGGGGCATTGGTTTAAAATTATTTCTGCTATTGCTTCCCCCCACCAGAGGTAAGGGGCATTGGTATAAAATAAAGAACATATTCGACGATAATACACCGGTACACAGAACCGGGTGTATTTATTACTACGGCTGGTCAAGGTTTATGTACCCTGTCCAGCAAGATAATACAAAAGAGTATCAAATTTGACGTCAGTGGCGTTCATTGCTTGTTTCGAAAGATTCATAGCAAGAAGGGGCAGGTGTGGAAGGACAATGGTACAGCATTTGTCGGTGCAGCAAAGGAATTGCAGAAAGCCGAAGAGCGTTGGTTAGTGAAGGATATATTTGAACACTTAAGTTTGAAAGAGACGGAATGGAAGTTTATGACTCCTGCGGCACCACATCAAGGTGGGATATACGAAGCAGCGGTAAAGTCGATGAAATATCATTTTACGAGAATTGTTGGAGCGAAGGTTTTGGCATATGAGCTTGAGCAGGTTTTGACATTAATTACTGGGATAGAAGCCATCTTGAATTCAAGACCGCTACATACTGTAACGAAGTGTTTTTATACACTGCCATTACGCATTCACTATCCCGTACCTACCATCAACCAAACCGCACTCCACGATAACATCACTGGTCAAACAACACAACATTATACCCGCCACCGCCCGACCGCACCACCTAATTACCATCAAACCATTGCAGCAGGCAAACTTTATAACGTCACTGGTTATTCAAAGTTACCTGCACCCACCCGACCGCACCGCCAACCAGATAACAATAAGCCATTGCAACGATACATCACGCCACCAAATACACCACACTATCCAATTACGAATAATCCACCCACCGCCACCCGACCGCACCACACAACATCGTACATACCAAGCAACACTCAACACACAGCACATTGGGTGTGCTGCGAGGTTAAAATTACACACGATCAACGAGTGGTGTGTATCGATCATCGTCATCACCATCTCCAGGAGGCTAATGAGTGTATATTGCTGGTTAAAGGGCCGCCGTCGCCGCATGGACTACAACAAGAATAATAGTGATTGTAATGAAATTTTCATGTTTGGTTTTTATAATTACCAGTGTGTTTTTGGTTAATTATTTACTAGTAGAAGTAGAATAAGTAGCTTAAATGGTCTTCTAGCTTTCCAAAACAATTGACCACAGCTAAATAAATTATATTTAGATTAAAAAAAAAGCAAAGAGAAGACCGGACTTGTTTATTAAGTGCGCAGTGCATTAATAAAACAGTCCTACCGTTTTGACTTAATTGTCACCAAGTTTGCTCCGCTCTCCACTCCTTCTGAGTGTAGATCGGACAGAGGGATTCCTCACCTTTAATAATCTTTGTTCCGAATTTAATTAATAAAGTAATTTGAGGCATCGTAAGCCACCCGTTTTCCCCATTGCTGATAGCTTCTCTAATACTTTGGGCAGAGTTACCGGTCCAACTCACCGCATCGTCCCTCTGATTAGCATTGGCAGAGGCAGGCATCGTAAGCCACCCGTTGTTCCCCATTGCTATTAGCTTCTCTAATACCTTGGGCAGAGTTGTCGGTCCAACTCACCGCATTATCCCTCTGTCTTGTATTGGCAGAGGCAAGCGCCGTAAGCCACCCGTTTTTCCCACGCAAGCACATTTTAAAACTTGTCGTGGGCATGGCTGTCATCGCGGGCACCCACTAGGCAGGTAGTCTATCATAAGTTATATTTACGCTCCTCTGTATGGAATTATAATTGAAAAAAAAAATTAATCAAGTTGACTTCATTGTACTTTAAGGAAAATAAAAATATTTATTAATTGAGGTTGAGCCCTCTAAACTTCGAGTTTTATTGTGCTTTCTCGGAACAGATCCTGGACCCAGCTGACGCTACCTCAGCTGGAAACTAAAAAGCTTCACATTTTGTGTCAATTTGATTAATTTTTTTTTCAATTATAATTCCATACAGAGGAGCGTAAATATAACTTATGATAGACTACCTGCCTAGTGGGTGCCCGCGATGACAGCCATGCCCACGACAAGTTTTAAAATGTGCTTGCGTGGGAAAAACGGGTGGCTTACGGCGCCTGCCTCTGCCAATACAAGACAGAGGGATAATGCGGTGAGTTGGACCGAACACCAACAAAACTCCCGACCACCTTTCTGTGCCGCCGAACACCATGTCCGGTTCCGAGGGCGAAGACATCACCGCCGACGACTGCAATCCGTTCAGGAATCTTGGTTTCATCTCGTTTATGAGGAAAGACGAGCTGACCGAGATGCTAAGCGCCCGAAATTTGGCCACTGACGGAAAAGTCGCAGAACTGCGAAAGCGCCTGAGGCAACACCTCAAGGAAATCCGTCACCACGGCTCGACGCAGAATTTATGCGACCAATGGGCGGACTGCATAGAGCAGAGGGTCCAAGACGTTTTGGAAGCGGACGAACAAAAAAATGAGCGTACCGCTACTCCGCCACCTACCGAAGATACGAAGACCGAGGAGCGAGAAGGAAATCCGCCATCGTACAGCAGAAGTCTGTAGCAGGCACCTCAGCGGGATCTGCACAGACAATTGCACCGCCGCACCAGCCGTACCCGCCGCCGAGCGTACCGCCTCATGCGTATAATCACGCTCCTTCCGTTGCCGACCGGGTTGTTGCCCCCGCGTACGGTCAACTTCGACACGAACCGTTCTCGCCTCCCACCAGCCGGCTGACCTTAAGCTACGAAGCAGAGGTGATGAACACTGTAAGGAAGTGGGGATTAAAGTTCGAGGCGCGAGAAAATCCACTCGAGTTCATGGAAAGGACCGAAGAGTTAACGCGCTGCTATAATATCCCGCCCGACGACATGCTGCGCACCCTGCCTGAATTGTTGAGGGGTACCGCATTAGAGTGGCTGCGCATTAAAGGGAATAGCTTCGCAACTTGGGACGAATTCCGAACACAATTTCTCCAACACTTCCTGCCAGCCCGTTACAGCCACCGACTGGAGGACGAAATATTTCGGAAGCGTCAAGGGCCAAGGGAAAGAGCCAAGGATTACATTCTGGCCATGCAGTACCTTATCAGACAGCACCCCAGATTGACCATAGCCGAAAACATCGACCGAATATTTGACAGTCTACGTCCCGAATATCGGTATTACATTCGGCGTCGAGACTTTGTCACCCTGGACGAACTGACTCAGTTAGCTGAGGAATTCGAAAGTATCAGAGACGACGATCGGAACAGTCGACCAGCACCAGCTTCGGCCCCTAACCCACCCCCTCAGCCACGAAGACCAGCAGCGAACCCTCCATACAACAGGGAAACCGATTGTTGGAATTGTAAGCAGAGAGGGCATCGGAAGGAAAGCTGTCGTAGACCTTTCCGTCTCTTCTGCTCATTTTGCGGGGAAGATGGGCGTCTATCCAAAGATTGTACCTGCCGCCGGACCCCTGTCGCCGTCGTCAACGCACCGCCCGGACAGGATCCACGATATTTCGTACCCATTAACGTAGAGGGAGTTACATACCAAGCCTTGCTGGATACCGGGTCTACTAAGACGTTTATCGGACAAGCATTACGCGACCAGTTCCGTCGTTTGGAAATTCCAATGAAGACACAAGAGCGTCCCATACACCTCGCAAACGGTGACCCTGTGCTCACATCCGAGCATTACACGACTACCTTCGTTTCGGGCGAAGCCGTCCTCTCCGGAGAAGCCACCTACATGCCGGCGTTAGAAGAAGACGCAATCCTGGGAATGGATCTCCTCGCACAAGCAGATCTACACGTCTCCATGGGAGGCATAACCGTCACAGGGAGGAAGACCCCTCAAGTGACCCAAGCTAACTCCGTTTGTATGGTCACCTTGCACGATTCAGATCAGCAGGCCCGACTTTCCAATTTTTTAGAAGTGGAGTTACCGAAGTTCGACCTCATCAGGGGGAGTGCGAACGTTCCGCCCCATCGCATCCGACTCAAAACCGACGAGCCATTCAAACAGCGGTATTACCCCCGCAACCCCGCCATGCAAAGAGTGATCGACGAGGAGATAGACGATCTACTAAGAACGGGGAAAATAAGCCCATCTAAAAGCCCCTATAGTTCGCCGATCGTTCTGGTCAGGAAGAAGGGGGGTTCTTGGCGCGTCTGCGTGGATTTCCGACAGCTGAACGAGGTGTCTTTGAAAGACGCTTACCCACTCCCGTTCATAGTGGCTATTTTGGACAAGTTGCGCGGGGCTAAATTTATCAGCACGATCGATTTGAAGCAAGGTTATTGGCAGATCGCGCTTGACCAGAGTTGCCGTCCGTATACCGCATTTACCGTCCCAGGCCGGGGACTTTTTGAATGGAACGTCATGCCGTGTGGATTACATTCAGCAGGGGCCACTTTTCAACGTGCCATGGACTCGATTTTCGGAGCAGACATGCTTAATCATGTGTTCGTGTACCTGGACGATATCATCGTTATTAGCAGCACATTTGACGAGCATCTCCAACATTTGACCGACGTGTTTGGTAAACTCCGCGCAGCCAATTTAAAGATCAACATCGAGAAATGTAACTTCTGTCGAGAGAGCCTGAAATACCTGGGGCACGTAGTAAGCAAGGAGGGCATCCACACCGACCCGGATAAAATAACCGCCGTACAAGAGTTAAAAGCCCCCTCAAACTTACGCGAACTACGTCGCATATTAGGCATTTGCTCCTGGTACCGACGTTTCATAAAGGATTTCTCCGCAGTGGCCAGCCCACTGACCGGTTTGCTGAAGAAAAATGCCAAATGGGATTGGGGCGAACAACAGCAAATCGCTTTCGACGCGCTTAAACTAAAATTAACCGAGGCTCCAGTATTAGCTTGCCCCGATTTCAACCTGCCGTTTACACTGCAAACCGACGCAAGCAACCATGGCCTGGGCATTGTGCTGACTCAAAACTTCGACGGAGTGGAGAAAGTCATAGCCTATGCCAGCCGCACACTCACAGACGCGGAACAAAAATATGCAGTCACCGAGAAGGAATGTCTAGCGATCCTATGGGGAATCAGGAAGATGCGACCATACCTCGAAGGGTATCACTTCCACGTCGTAACGGATCACCACTCGTTAAAGTGGCTGCATACTCTGGAAAATCCGTCCGGTAGGTTCGCTTGTTGGGCCCTCGAGCTACAGCAGTATGATTTCGACATACAATATCGCAAGGGAGCGATGAATGTGGTGGCCGACGCGCTGTCCAGAGATCCATTACCCATTACCGACGGGGATAGGTTAGCAGCCGCCCGAGACACCAAACCGACTTGGTTCCAAATTAAGAAGAACCAAGTAATGACCGAACCCGCCAAATACCCCGAATACAAAATTGTCGACGAACAGCTGTTTCGTCGATTTGAAAATGCTCGCCCTTTGACCAACGCGCACGGTTACGAGTGGAAACTGTGTGTACCTGAAGCCGACCGACCCAGGATTTTATCAGAAAATCACGATGCTGTCACCGCCGGACACCTGGGCAGTGCTAAAACCGTATCCCGCATGTCCCGACGATTTTATTGGCCGGGCATGTTCCGCGACATCAGCAGATACGTCCGTAATTGTCAAATTTGCAACCGTTTTAAACCTTCGCAACAAAAGCCGAGCGGATTGATGTACACATCACCAGTGGAGGAACCGTGGGAGGTGGTATGCACCGATTTTATAGGCCCGTTGCCAAGGTCGATGAAAGGGCATACAATGCTGCTAATGATCATGGACAAGTTCACTAAATGGATGGAAGCTATCCTCCTGCGTGCTGCCACCACTACCGGCCTGATAAAAGCAATAAGAGAGAGAGTGACAAACAGATTTGGAGTTCCCCGTACGTTCCTGTCCGACAACGGCTCCCAATTTACTAGCAACCAATTTAAGGAGTTTCTCGCGGAATTAGGGATTCAACATCGCCTGACAGCCCCGTACACCCCGCAGGAAAACCCCACCGAGCGGGTAAATAGAAGCTACAAAACAATGATCGCGCAGTATGTGAACGAGAACCAGCGGAATTGGGATGAGCATCTGCCCGAACTATCGTTTGCGTTAAATACTAGTCGCCACGACTCAACCTGCTACTCGCCAGCCATGCTAAATTTTGGACGGGAACTTCGAGCCCCTAACGAAGAACGCAGGGAAAGTGTCCCCCCCGAAGAGATAAACGCACGCCAAGAGCGCATGCGCGCGTTATATGAATTAGTTCGCATAAATTTGCAAAGAGCTAGCCAAATACAAGCCAAATCCTACAACCTCCGCCGACGCCCTTGGCGACCATGTATAGGCGACCAGGTGTATAGGAGATCCCGCGTAATATCATCTGGAGTCAATTATTTCGCCGAAAAGTTGGCCCCCCGGTATGACGGGCCATACGAGGTAATTAAATTCCTCTCCCCCGTAATTGTCGTCCTCAAAGACAAGAGCGGCCGAAAAACGCAGAAAAAGGAAATTTCTATTCGAGCCCATGTAAGGGATTTAAAAGGATTTAATTCTGACCAGCTGGCCACCAGTATAAATACGACCGCACAGAACATATCCTTCATCAGTACCCGACCAGCAGCCAACCAGTTAAGTCGCATTCGGAGCTCTTTCAACCAGACACGTAAGCAGTTACACACCAAAGAAAAGCTAAGTAAGTCAATCACCAACCGTCGCAAAGAAGCCATCCACGCTAATATTCCTTCTAGCATGGATCCAGAACCACGAATGACACCCACCGTCCTGAGCAACCAATCTAACCCGTGTCCAGGGCCAGGTCAGCGGTCTAGCAGCCCAAGGTTTCACCGTCTATCAGCACCGGAGCGAACTACTCACCGCGTTCAACAGACCACGGCCAAGAGGACAGGTGCCAAGCGGGAGGGTACCAGCAAGGCAGCCACAACATCGGCCGACCCATGTGTGAGGCAAAGAACGGCACCTAACAAGGTTCGCGCGCCAAAGAGAGCACAGGAGCCGTTGTGCCTAAACTTCGACCTCCAGGCCATCAGACGAAGAGTCGGACCCCAAGCCCAACCCAGGGAAGAGATCCTCGCCATCCCCCCTCGTCCAACACAAGCCGCATTAATGGAACGAGTTAGGGCACAAAAGCAGAGGGCCGTGGAAACCTGGCTAAGCAGAAACGGCCCAATCGAACCTACCGCTACGCTGTTCTCTCAACATATCAATCAACAGAAACAGGGAGGGATGAACAATGAGGCTATGCCGATAAGCCACGCCGCCGCCGAAAGAGCCGAACCCGAAGCCTCACCGAGGCCAGAGCTTCCTGCCGCCGACACCTTCAAGCAGGGTTACACTGACGCATCCGTCCCATCAAACCAGGTTCCCATGCTGACGGTGGCAGCCGTGACGGATCCCAACGTTGTTGAAACCCAGAAACCAGAGGAAGACAAAGCCAGTAGTCCGGCCGTCCAGAGTTCCCAGTTCGATCCCTTCAAGGGGATCCATTTACGTGGTCCGCAGCACCAGCGGACGTTTTTCATCCATCGACCATGGGGAAAAATTTCAGTGCGATTAAACAAAAAGAACACGCAAGCTTCACTTAAGTTTAAGCAGCAGTTTAAAACCATCGACCTCTAGGTTTAACGCCTGTTTCTCCGCCACCAGCATCCAATTGAATTCACTTTTTATTTACTTTTTTTTTATTGCTTAAGTTTACCTGTATGAAGTATTTTTTTTGTTTTACGATAACAAAAACTAATTTTTTTTAAAATTATTGTTAGCTGTTAAGTTTACCTGAAATAAAAATTTTGTAGTAGAAGGAAAAGGAATTTATTTAAAGAATTGAATTGTTATAAGGAAAAAAAAAATATAAATAAAACAAAAGAAAAAATAAAAATTAACAAAAAAAAAAAAATAAAAAAAAAAAAAAAAAAAAAATATTTTGTGCTTGATTTAGCAATCGTTTCAAGTTTCACTAAAACTGTCTATTCTTTCAGAATAAGCCGACGAGAAGGTTCTCGTCTCCCCAAAGGAAGAGGGGAGTGTAACGAAGTGTTTTTATACACTGCCATTACGCATTCACTATCCCGTACCTATGTGGTGTATCTATATGGTCCTAGTTGTTTGGTATAAGAG
Source organism: Platycheirus albimanus (assembly GCA_916050605.2). Classification (NCBI taxonomy): domain Eukaryota; kingdom Metazoa; phylum Arthropoda; class Insecta; order Diptera; family Syrphidae; genus Platycheirus; species Platycheirus albimanus. Next base: position 233,179,901 of record OU696696.1, on the reverse strand, counting down.
CGTACCACGCTAGTATATTGGGAGCGTACTATGCTTTAATGGTAAGGCGATGTCTCGCCGTAATGTTCCTTGAAACAAAAATAAATAATCTAAGCAGTGCTGCTATTTTGAGTATTGATTTAAGTCTCTTTTTATTTTCAGTTTAATGTTCCTTAAATACATAATTCATAACTGTTATACTTATCTTCTATCTTACTTCTACATTTTCATAATTACTAACAATGTTATTCTTAGCTCCTATTGGTTGTAACATAAAATAGGATCTTATTTCTATTGAGTGACATTCAGTGCAATCGAGTGTATTGCTATTCAAAATTATTAATGTTGTGTGATGACACACTCGATTGTACTTAACATGTTTTGTCACTCGTTTTGTGTTTGGTTTGAGAGCAGTGGCGGTGCATATGTGGGTACACACTACACCCTCACCTTTAAGAAAAATTTTAGGGAATAAAGTTGGTTAACATAGGTAGTATAATATCATATATATATATTTTTTTTTTTTTTTTTTTTGCAAAGTTTATATAATATGAGTTTATGAGCTAAAATTTTGATATTTATTAATAAATTATAATGAAGAAAAATTTTTTTGTTTTAACGTTTTGTATTGTTTTCTATTGATTTCTTAGTTTATAGGGCTTAAGAAGATTGTTATGTATTTCTTTATTTATTCCATTTTTATCAATTACTGAATTTACTCCTTTTCTTTCTATTATTTTGAATGGACCAATATAAGGTGCTTGACTTTTCTTTCTATTTTCTACTTTTAGCAATACTAAATCACCTACTCCTAGATCTAACCTATTATTGTATTTCTTATTTTCTGTTGCTGTTCTTTTTTCTTTTATTGTTATTGTCATTTCTCTGGCCTTACTTAGTGCATGATGTAACCTGGTTTTCAACTCATTGGCATAATTATCGTAGTCATAAATTTTTGTTTTATTATTTAGCGTATCTGTCGGTAAGCAGGGTACTTTGCCATAAATGAGTTCGTAAGGTGAATACCCAGTGTCTATATGTGGTGTTGTATTGTATGCAAACGTAAAATATGGAACCCATTCGTCCCATTCATTTTCATTGACATTTGATAATAAGAATTCATTGAGTGTCCGATGGTTTCTTTCAAGGGCACCTATAGTTTGATGGTGGTATGGAGAAGAGAATGTTTGTTTTATCTTTAAAAGTGAACATACGTTGTTCATAAGTTCGTTATTGAATTCTGTACCTTTATCTGATTTTAGAATCTTAAAGTGTCCATATCTAAGAATAAATTCTTCTACTAAAGTCTTTGCTGTTGTTGTTGCGTCTTTTGATGTCATCGGATATGCGACGACAAATTTGGTAAGTTCGCATTGCATGGTTAAAATATATCTTTTATTATTTGATATTCGTAAAGGTCCGACTGTGTCAATTGACACCACTTCAAAACTGTTGCCTGGAGTGTCTGTAATCGTTTGTGGTTCTATTGTGTGTTTTGTTTGTTTATTTCTTGCACATGAATCACAATTTGTTATGAATTGCTTTACCATTTGATTCATTTTTCGCCATACGTATCTTTGTTTTAATTTTATTAGTGTTTTCCGTATACCTAGATGTCCTCCGTGTGCAGAGTTATGGAATTCGTCAATTAGTTTGTATTTAGTTAAATCATCAAATATTTGTTTTGGGGCATTATAAATTATTATTTTTAGCTTAGGATTCTGGCCATTTATTTTTATCTTTGCATATGTTTCTTTGAATTTATCTTTTTCAAAATGCTTAAATATTTCATCATTGCTCATAAGGGCTAGCTCGTTTATATTTTCTTTATTCATTCTGGATACTAATTTCTTCAGAGTCGACTCTAGTGTCGCTGAATTATCATTAGGTCCCGTATACGTATACATATTATTATCTTTGTTTATTTCTGATGCAAGCTTCCTCGGGGTCGAATCTGGATTCGCCGATTTATCACTGCATCGCACGTGCACAAAATTTTCATCAATATTTATTTTTGAATTCCTAGCATTTTTATCAATATTAAATTTTAATTTCTTTATATTTTTGACGTCATTAATGGATATGCATTCCCAGATTTGAAGTTGTACAGGCTTCTCTTGAGAATTGCATTTCTCCTTGTTGTTGTCCACATTTATTTTGTTGGACATTCCCCTTGTGATGACTAATGTTCTTTTGACGGTTTCATTGATTTCTGTCGGTATCATTTGTTTTAATAAGTCTGAGTCGATTTTTATTCTAGATAGAGCATCTGCGTTTGATGGTCCCTAAGGAATGTATTTCCTCATTGGTTTTATCTGTGAGTTTGCATTTTTCTTCTGGGTAATATTCTTCATTCACTAGCTTACTTGTTATTTTGCAGATCGATTTGTCTGCACTCGTTTCTATTAAAAATGTCATATTTTTATTTTTGTGTTTTGCAACAATAAAATTTGTGTTGCTATCCGATATTCTATATACTTTTAATTTTGGCTATCTGGAATGTTCGGGTATTCCAAGCCATGTTCGTTTCCCCCTTGTCGTTCATTATGTAATAATCGTATTCGCTTTCTCGTATTTCTGAATTGGCCTTGATGATGGCTTTGTTTATTGTTTCTTGGAGCATTTTGTGTTTGGTTATTGTTCCAGTTATTATGTCGGTTGAAGTGATTGTTGCGGGTATAATTTCGATTTTGGATGTTGTTGTCGTATCGATTTTGATTCATGTTTCTTTCAAATCTGTTACGGTCATTGCCTTGTTGATTAAAGTTTTGTATGTTTGGTTTGTTTGTGTTTTGTGTGCTGTGTCTATAGTGCGTTAGAATTTGTTTTTTCTAATTTTATTGCCAGGTTTGCTGCTTCTGTCAATGATTTAGGTTGAGATGCAAAAACAGTTTGTTTTATGTTGTCGTTAAGACCATTTTTGAAGATATTTAAACTGTAAATGTCGTTCATTTTTCTTATCACCTTCTTTTCTTCATTTGTAACATTGTTACCTAATACTTTTATCTGTAGATTATTTAAATCAGCTATAGTATTGAGTAATTTATCCCTAAATGACGTTACTGAAAGATTTCTTTGACTAAAATTCGATAAGGTATTTTGAATTTGAGGAATGGTTGTTTTTACATTAATTGCTAGTTTTACGTGAAAAACGAATTCTATTAATTGCTGTGTGCAAGTGGTTTTTAATCCCTTGTTGATTATCTCAACTATTTTAAGAAAGCTATCTAACTCCTTGAAATTTCTTGAAAACATTGGGATTGCTTTCATAGCTATTCCTAAATCAAAATCTGCCATTTTTTTTTTGTTTATTTCTTTTTCTCTTTTAAAAACTAAATTGTGTTCTTGCAGTTGATCCTCTAGTATCTTCTTAGTAGAATTATATATAGCTTCAAATTCTAATTTAAGTGCTTTGTTATTTTCATTTTCTTCACTATTTTCTAAATTATTAATTTTTCTTTAAGATTTCCTATTTCGCTAATTTTTGTTTAAACTGTTTCAAATTTATAAGGTCTACCTGAACGGTTCTTAATATTTGAGAGAATAGTTTCTAAGATGTTTTTTAATTCTTGCATTTGGGTAGATAAGTGAAAAGTATTAAAAATATTTTTTGATTGTTGTTGGTATTAAATAATTTTTTTTTTTTTTTTATACATTAGTTATTTGATTTTTGTGTTTATGCACATAATTCTTAAAATATTTGTTTGTTTTATATGCAGCGTAAAGGAAGGTCATGATAACTGCGGCTGTTGCCACTGATTCAGGAATTATTGGCATGTTTATTTCCTCCTGGACGTTGTTGTTATTGACTATTGTTTCCGGTCTGCTTTGGCTTTTTCCCATAGTGCTGTTTCTTCGATTTGTGGTTTGGGTTTTTTTTTTTTTTTTTTTTTTTTTACGCTTCTATGGAGATGGGCTTTGGTCCGGCGTTGATTGGAGTCGGGATGTATTTTTTGTTGGCGGGGTTGAACCTTCGGGAATGTATTCTTCGATTTTCTTGTTCTTCAGCTCTGCCAGATACTTTTCCCACTTCTCTACAATGCTATCGAATTCTAGCTGTGACATTTGGTATTTTGCAGGATCGCCATGTGGTGTAACTATATGGTCCTAGTTGTTTGGTATAAGAGCGTACCACGCTAGTATATTGGGAGCGTACTACGCTTTAATGGTAAGGCGATGTCTCGCCGTAATGTTCCTTGAAACAAAAATAAATAATCTAAGCAGTGCTGCTATTTTGAGTATTGATTTAAGTCTCTTTTTATTTTCAGTTTAATGTTCCTTAAATACATAATTCATAACTGTTATACTTATCTTCTATCTTACTTCTACATTTTCATAATTACTAACAATGTTATTCTTAGCTCCTATTGGTTGTAACATAAAATAGGATCTTATTTCTATTGAGTGACATTCAGTGCAATCGAGTGTATTGCTATTCAAAATTATTAATGTTGTGTGATGACACACTCGATTGTACTTAACATGTTTTGTCACTCGTTTTGTGTTTGGTTTGAGAGCAGTGGCGGTGCATATGTGGGTACACACTACACCTACCATCAACCAAACCGCACTCCACGATAACATCACTGGTCAAACAACACAAAATTATACCCGCCACCGCCCGACCGCACCACCTAATTACCATCAAACCATTGCAGCAGGCAAACTTTATAACGTCACTGGTTATTCAAAGTTACCTGCACCCACCCGACCGCACCGCCAACCAGATAACAATAAGCCATTGCAACGATACATCACGCCACCAAATACACCACACTATCCAATTACGAATAATCCACCCACCGCCACCCGACCGCACCACACAACATCGTACATACCAAGCAACACTCAACACACAGCACATTGGGTGTGCTGCGAGGTTAAAATTACACACGATCAACGAGTGGTGTGTATCGATCATCGTCATCACCATCTCCAGGAGGCTAATGAGTGTATATTGCTGGTTAAAGGGCCGCCGTCGCCGCATGGACTACAACAAGAATAATAGTGAAATGAAATTTTCATGTTTGGTTTTTATAATTACCAGTGTGTTTTTGGTTAATTATTTACTAGTAGAAGTAGAATAAGTAGCTTAAATGGTCTTCTAGCTTTCCAAAACAATTGACCACAGCTAAATAAATTATATTTAGATTAAAAAAAAAGCAAAGAGAAGACCGGACTTGTTTATTAAGTGCGCAGTGCATTAATAAAACAGTCCTACCGTTTTGACTTAATTGTCACCAAGTTTGCTCCGCTCTCCACTCCTTCTGAGTATAGATCGGACAGAGGGATTCCTCACCTTTAATAATCTTTGTTCCGAATTTAATTAATAAAGTAATTTGAGGCATCGTAAGCCACCCGTTTTCCCCATTGCTGATAGCTTCTCTAATACTTTGGGCAGAGTTACCGGTCCAACTCACCGCATCGTCCCTCTGATTAGCATTGGCAGAGGCAGGCATCGTAAGCCACCCGTTGTTCCCCATTGCTATTAGCTTCTCTAATACCTTGGGCAGAGTTGTCGGTCCAACTCACCGCATTATCCCTCTGTCTTGTATTGGCAGAGGCAAGCGCCGTAAGCCACCCGTTTTTCCCACGCAAGCACATTTTAAAACTTGTCGTGGGCATGGCTGTCATCGCGGGCACCCACTAGGCAGGTAGTCTATCATAAGTTATATTTACGCTCCTCTGTATGGAATTATAATTGAAAAAAAAAATTAATCAAGTTGACTTCATTGTACTTTAAGGAAAATAAAAATATTTATTAATTGAGGTTGAGCCCTCTAAACTTCGAGTTTTATTGTGCTTTCTCGGAACAGATCCTGGACCCAGCTGACGCTACCTCAGCTGGAAACTAAAAAGCTTCACATTTTGTGTCAATTTGATTAATTTTTTTTTCAATTATAATTCCATACAGAGGAGCGTAAATATAACTTATGATAGACTACCTGCCTAGTGGGTGCCCGCGATGACAGCCATGCCCACGACAAGTTTTAAAATGTGCTTGCGTGGGAAAAACGGGTGGCTTACGGCGCCTGCCTCTGCCAATACAAGACAGAGGGATAATGCGGTGAGTTGGACCGAACACCAACAAAACTCCCGACCACCTTTCTGTGCCGCCGAACACCATGTCCGGTTCCGAGGGCGAAGACATCACCGCCGACGACTGCAATCCGTTCAGGAATCTTGGTTTCATCTCGTTTATGAGGAAAGACGAGCTGACCGAGATGCTAAGCGCCCGAAATTTGGCCACTGACGGAAAAGTCGCAGAACTGCGAAAGCGCCTGAGGCAACACCTCAAGGAAATCCGTCACCACGGCTCGACGCAGAATTTATGCGACCAATGGGCGGACTGCATAGAGCAGAGGGTCCAAGACGTTTTGGAAGCGGACGAACAAAAAAATGAGCGTACCGCTACTCCGCCACCTACCGAAGATACGAAGACCGAGGAGCGAGAAGGAAATCCGCCATCGTACAGCAGAAGTCTGTAGCAGGCACCTCAGCGGGATCTGCACAGACAATTGCACCGCCGCACCAGCCGTACCCGCCGCCGAGCGTACCGCCTCATGCGTATAATTACGCTCCTTCAGTTGCCGACCGGGTTGTTGCCCCCGCGTACGGTCAACTTCGACACGAACCGTTCTCGCCTCCCACCAGCCGGCTGACCTTAAGCTACGAAGCAGAGGTGATGAACACTGTAAGGAAGTGGGGATTAAAGTTCGAGGCGCGAGAAAATCCACTCGAGTTCATGGAAAGGACCGAAGAGTTAACGCGCTGCTATAATATCCCGCCCGACGACATGCTGCGCACCCTGCCTGAATTGTTGAGGGGTACCGCATTAGAGTGGCTGCGCATTAAAGGGAATAGCTTCGCAACTTGGGACGAATTCCGAACACAATTCCTCCAACACTTCCTGCCAGCCCGTTACAGCCACCGACTGGAGGACGAAATATTTCGGAAGCGTCAAGGGCCAAGGGAAAGAGCCAAGGATTACATTCTGGCCATGCAGTACCTTATCAGACAGCACCCCAGATTGACCATAGCCGAAAACATCGACCGAATATTTGACAGTCTACGTCCCGAATATCGGTATTACATTCGGCGTCGAGACTTTGTCACCCTGGACGAACTGACTCAGTTAGCTGAGGAATTCGAAAGTATCAGAGACGACGATCGGAACAGTCGACCAGCACCAGCTTCGGCCCCTAACCCACCCCCTCAGCCACGAAGACCAGCAGCGAACCCTCCATACAACAGGGAAACCGATTGTTGGAATTGTAAGCAGAGAGGGCATCGGAAGGAAAGCTGTCGTAGACCTTTCCGTCTCTTCTGCTCATTTTGCGGGGAAGATGGGCGTCTATCCAAAGATTGTACCTGCCGCCGGACCCCTGTCGCCGTCGTCAACGCACCGCCCGGACAGGATCCACGATATTTCGTACCCATTAACGTAGAGGGAGTTACATACCAAGCCTTGCTGGATACCGGGTCTACTAAGACGTTTATCGGACAAGCATTACGCGACCAGTTCCGTCGTTTGGAAATTCCAATGAAGACACAAGAGCGTCCCATACACCTCGCAAACGGTGACCCTGTGCTCACATCCGAGCATTACACGACTACCTTCGTTTCGGGCGAAGCCGTCCTCTCCGGAGAAGCCACCTACATGCCGGCGTTAGAAGAAGACGCAATCCTGGGAATGGATCTCCTCGCACAAGCAGATCTACACGTCTCCATGGGAGGCATAACCGTCACAGGGAGGAAGACCCCTCAAGTGACCCAAGCTAACTCCGTTTGTATGGTCACCTTGCACGATTCAGATCAGCAGGCCCGACTTTCCAATTTTTTAGAAGTGGAGTTACCGAAGTTCGACCTCATCAGGGGGAGTGCGAACGTTCCGCCCCATCGCATCCGACTCAAAACCGACGAGCCATTCAAGCAGCGGTATTACCCCCGCAACCCCGCCATGCAAAGAGTGATCGACGAGGAGATAGACGATCTACTAAGAACGGGGAAAATAAGCCCATCTAAAAGCCCCTATAGTTCGCCGATCGTTCTGGTCAGGAAGAAGGGGGGTTCTTGGCGCGTCTGCGTGGATTTCCGACAGCTGAACGAGGTGTCTTTGAAAGACGCTTACCCACTCCCGTTCATAGTGGCTATTTTGGACAAGTTGCGCGGGGCTAAATTTATCAGCACGATCGATTTGAAGCAAGGTTATTGGCAGATCGCGCTTGACCAGAGTTGCCGTCCGTATACCGCATTTACCGTCCCAGGCCGGGGACTTTTTGAATGGAACGTCATGCCGTGTGGATTACATTCAGCAGGGGCCACTTTTCAACGTGCCATGGACTCGATTTTCGGAGCAGACATGCTTAATCATGTGTTCGTGTACCTGGACGATATCATCGTTATTAGCAGCACATTTGACGAGCATCTCCAACATTTGACCGACGTGTTTGGTAAACTCCGCGCAGCCAATTTAAAGATCAACATCGAGAAATGTAACTTCTGTCGAGAGAGCCTGAAATACCTGGGGCACGTAGTAAGCAAGGAGGGCATCCACACCGACCCGGATAAAATAACCGCCGTACAAGAGTTAAAAACCCCCTCAAACTTACGCGAACTACGTCGCATATTAGGCATTTGCTCCTGGTACCGACGTTTCATAAAGGATTTCTCCGCAGTGGCCAGCCCACTGACCGGTTTGCTGAAGAAAAATGCCAAATGGGATTGGGGCGAACAACAGCAAATCGCTTTCGACGCGCTTAAACTAAAATTAACCGAGGCTCCAGTATTAGCTTGCCCCGATTTCAACCTGCCGTTTACACTGCAAACCGACGCAAGCAACCATGGCCTGGGCATTGTGCTGACTCAAAACTTCGACGGAGTGGAGAAAGTCATAGCCTATGCCAGCCGCACACTCACAGACGCGGAACAAAAATATGCAGTCACCGAGAAGGAATGTCTAGCGATCCTATGGGGAATCAGGAAGATGCGACCATACCTCGAAGGGTATCACTTCCACGTCGTAACGGATCACCACTCGTTAAAGTGGCTGCATACTCTGGAAAATCCGTCCGGTAGGCTCGCTCGTTGGGCCCTCGAGCTACAGCAGTATGATTTCGACATACAATATCGCAAGGGAGCGATGAATGTGGTGGCCGACGCGCTGTCCAGAGATCCATTACCCATTACCGACGGGGATAGGTTAGCAGCCGCCCGAGACACCAAACCGACTTGGTTCCAAATTAAGAAGAACCAAGTAATGACCGAACCCGCCAAATACCCCGAATACAAAATTGTCGACGAACAGCTGTTTCGTCGATTTGAAAATGCTCGCCCTTTGACCAACGCGCACGGTTACGAGTGGAAACTGTGTGTACCTGAAGCCGACCGACCCAGGATTTTATCAGAAAATCACGATGCTGTCACCGCCGGACACCTGGGCATTGCTAAAACCGTATCCCGCATGTCCCGACGATTTTATTGGCCGGGCATGTTCCGCGACATCAGCAGATACGTCCGTAATTGTCAAATTTGCAACCGTTTTAAACCTTCGCAACAAAAGCCGAGCGGATTGATGTACACATCACCAGTGGAGGAACCGTGGGAGGTGGTATGCGCCGATTTTATAGGCCCGTTGCCAAGGTCGATGAAAGGGCATACAACGCTGCTAATGATCATGGACAAGTTCACTAAATGGATGGAAGCTATCCCCCTGCGTGCTGCCACCACTACCGGCCTGATAAAAGCAATAAGAGAGAGAGTGACAAACAGATTTGGAGTTCCCCGTACGTTCCTGTCCGACAACGGCTCCCAATTTACTAGCAACCAATTTAAGGAGTTTCTCGCGGAATTAGGGATTCAACATCGCCTGACAGCCCCGTACACCCCGCAGGAAAACCCCACCGAGCGGGTAAATAGAAGCTACAAAACAATGATCGCGCAGTATGTGAACGAGAACCAGCGGAATTGGGATGAGCATCTGCCCGAACTATCGTTTGCGTTAAATACTAGTCGCCACGACTCAACCTGCTACTCGCCAGCCATGCTAAATTTTGGACGGGAACTTCGAGCCCCTAACGAAGAACGCAGGGAAAGTGTCCCCCCCGAAGAGATAAACGCACGCCAAGAGCGCATGCGCGCGTTATATGAATTAGTTCGCATAAATTTGCAAAGAGCTAGCCAAATACAAGCCAAATCCTACAACCTCCGCCGACGCCCTTGGCGACCATGTATAGGCGACCAGGTGTATAGGAGATCCCGCGTAATATCATCTGGAGTCAATTATTTCGCCGAAAAGTTGGCCCCCCGGTATGACGGGCCATACGAGGTAATTAAATTCCTCTCCCCCGTAATTGTCGTCCTCAAAGACAAGAGCGGCCGAAAAACGCAGAAAAAGGAAATTTCTATTCGAGCCCATGTAAGGGATTTAAAAGGATTTAATTCTGACCAGCTGGCCACCAGTATAAATACGATCGCACAGAACATATCCTTCATCAGTACCCGACCAGCAGCCAACCAGTTAAGTCGCATTCGGAGCTCTTTCAACCAGACACGTAAGCAGTTACACACCAAAGAAAAGCTAAGTAAGTCAATCACCAACCGTCGCAAAGAAGCCATCCACGCTAATATTCCTTCTAGCATGGATCCAGCACCACGAATGACACCCACCGTCCTGAGCAACCAATCTAACCCGTGTCCAGGGCCAGGTCAGCGGTCTAGCAGCCCAAGGTTTCACCGTCTATCAGCACCGGAGCGAACTACTCACCGCGTTCAACAGACCACGGCCAAGAGGACAGGTGCCAAGCGGGAGGGTACCAGCAAGGCAGCCACAACATCGGCCGACCCATGTGTGAGGCAAAGAACGGCACCTAACAAGGTTCGCGCGCCAAAGAGAGCACAGGAGCCGTTGTGCCTAAACTTCGACCTCCAGGCCATCAGACGAAGAGTCGGACCCCAAGCCCAACCCAGGGAAGAGATCCTCGCCATCCCCCCTCGTCCAACACAAGCCGCATTAATGGAACGAGTTAGGGCACAAAAGCAGAGGGCCGTGGAAACCTGGCTAAGCAGAAACGGCCCAATCGAACCTACCGCTACGCTGTTCTCTCAACATATCAATCAACAGAAACAGGGAGGGATGAAAAATGAGGCTATGCCGATAAGCCACGCCGCCGCCGAAAGAGCCGAACCCGAAGCCTCACCGAGGCCAGAGCTTCCTGCCGCCGACACCTTCAAGCAGGGTTACACTGACGCATCCGTCCCATCAAACCAGGTTCCCCTGTTAACGGTGGCAGCCGCGACGGATCCCAACGTTGTTGAAACCCAGAAACCAGAGGAAGACAAAGCCAGTAGTCCGGCCGTCCAGAGTTCCCAGTTCGATCCCTTCAAGGGGATCCATTTACGTGGTCCGCAGCACCAGCGGACGTTTTTCATCCATCGACCATGGGGAAAAATTTCAGTGCGCTTAAACAAAAAGAACACGCAAGCTTCACTTAAGTTTAAGCAGCAGTTTAAAACCATCGACCTCTAGGTTTAACGCCTGTTTCTCCGCCACCAGCATCCAATTGAATTCACTTTTTATTTACTTTTTTTTTATTGCTTAAGTTTACCTGTATGAAGTATTTTTTTTGTTTTACGATAACAAAAACTAATTTTTTTTAAAATTATTGTTAGCTGTTAAGTTTACCTGAAATAAAAATTTTGTAGTAGAAGGAAAAGGAATTTATTTAAAGAATTGAATTGTTATAAGGAAAAAAAAAATATAAATAAAACAAAAGAAAAAATAAAAATTAACAAAAAAAAAAAAATAAAAAAAAAAAAAAAAAAAAATATTTTGTGCTTGATTTAGCAATCGTTTCAAGTTTCACTAAAACTGTCTATTCTTTCAGAATAAGCCGACGAGAAGGTTCTCGTCTCCCCAAAGGAAGAGGGGAGTGTAACGAAGTGTTTTTATACACTGCCATTACGCATTCACTATCCCGTACCTACCATCAACCAAACCGCACTCCACGATAACATCACTGGTCAAACAACACAAAATTATACCCGCCACCGCCCGACCGCACCACCTAATTACCATCAAACCATTGCAGCAGGCAAACTTTATAACGTCACTGGTTATTCAAAGTTACCTGCACCCACCCGACCGCACCGCCAACCAGATAACAATAAGCCATTGCAACGATACATCACGCCACCAAATACACCACACTATCCAATTACGAATAATCCACCCACCGCCACCCGACCGCACCACACAACATCGTACATACCAAGCAACACTCAACACACAGCACATTGGGTGTGCTGCGAGGTTAAAATTACACACGATCAACGAGTGGTGTGTATCGATCATCGTCATCACCATCTCCAGGAGGCTAATGAGTGTATATTGCTGGTTAAAGGGCCGCCGTCGCCGCATGGACTACAACAAGAATAATAGTGATTGTAATGAAATTTTCATGTTTGGTTTTTATAGTTACCAGTGTGTTTTTGGTTAATTATTTACTAGTAGAAGTAGAATAAGTAGCTTAAATGGTCTTCTAGCTTTCCAAAACAATTGACCACAGCTAAATAAATTATATTTAGATTAAAAAAAAAGCAAAGAGAAGACCGGACTTGTTTATTAAGTGCGCAGTGCATTAATAAAACAGTCCTACCGTTTTGACTTAATTGTCACCAAGTTTGCTCCGCTCTCCACTCCTTCTGAGTGTAGATCGGACAGAGGGATTCCTCACCTTTAATAATCTTTGTTCCGAATTTAATTAATAAAGTAATTTGAGGCATCGTAAGCCACCCGTTTTCCCCATTGCTGATAGCTTCTCTAATACTTTGGGCAGAGTTACCGGTCCAACTCACCGCATCGTCCCTCTGATTAGCATTGGCAGAGGCAGGCATCGTAAGCCACCCGTTGTTCCCCATTGCTATTAGCTTCTCTAATACCTTGGGCAGAGTTGTCGGTCCAACTCACCGCATTATCCCTCTGTCTTGTATTGGCAGAGGCAAGCGCCGTAAGCCACCCGTTTTTCCCACGCAAGCACATTTTAAAACTTGTCGTGGGCATGGCTGTCATCGCGGGCACCCACTAGGCAGGTAGTCTATCATAAGTTATATTTACGCTCCTCTGTATGGAATTATAATTGAAAAAAAAAATTAATCAAGTTGACTTCATTGTACTTTAAGGAAAATAAAAATATTTATTAATTGAGGTTGAGCCCTCTAAACTTCGAGTTTTATTGTGCTTTCTCGGAACAGATCCTGGACCCAGCTGACGCTACCTCAGCTGGAAACTAAAAAGCTTCACATTTTGTGTCAATTTGATTAATTTTTTTTTCAATTATAATTCCATACAGAGGAGCGTAAATATAACTTATGATAGACTACCTGCCTAGTGGGTGCCCGCGATGACAGCCATGCCCACGACAAGTTTTAAAATGTGCTTGCGTGGGAAAAACGGGTGGCTTACGGCGCCTGCCTCTGCCAATACAAGACAGAGGGATAATGCGGTGAGTTGGACCGAACACCAACAAAACTCCCGACCACCTTTCTGTGCCGCCGAACACCATGTCCGGTTCCGAGGGCGAAGACATCACCGCCGACGACTGCAATCCGTTCAGGAATCTTGGTTTCATCTCGTTTATGAGGAAAGACGAGCTGACCGAGATGCTAAGCGCCCGAAATTTGGCCACTGACGGAAAAGTCGCAGAACTGCGAAAGCGCCTGAGGCAACACCTCAAGGAAATCCGTCACCACGGCTCGACGCAGAATTTATGCGACCAATGGGCGGACTGCATAGAGCAGAGGGTCCAAGACGTTTTGGAAGCGGACGAACAAAAAAATGAGCGTACCGCTACTCCGCCACCTACCGAAGATACGAAGACCGAGGAGCGAGAAGGAAATCCGCCATCGTACAGCAGAAGTCTGTAGCAGGCACCTCAGCGGGATCTGCACAGACAATTGCACCGCCGCACCAGCCGTACCCGCCGCCGAGCGTACCGCCTCATGCGTATAATTACGCTCCTTCCGTTGCCGACCGGGTTGTTGCCCCCGCGTACGGTCAACTTCGACACGAACCGTTCTCGCCTCCCACCAGCCGGCTGACCTTAAGCTACGAAGCAGAGGTGATGAACACTGTAAGGAAGTGGGGATTAAAGTTCGAGGCGCGAGAAAATCCACTCGAGTTCATGGAAAGGACCGAAGAGTTAACGCGCTGCTATAATATCCCGCCCGACGACATGCTGCGCACCCTGCCTGAATTGTTGAGGGGTACCGCATTAGAGTGGCTGCGCATTAAAGGGAATAGCTTCGCAACTTGGGACGAATTCCGAACACAATTCCTCCAACACTTCCTGCCAGCCCGTTACAGCCACCGACTGGAGGACGAAATATTTCGGAAGCGTCAAGGGCCAAGGGAAAGAGCCAAGGATTACATTCTGGCCATGCAGTACCTTATCAGACAGCACCCCAGATTGACCATAGCCGAAAACATCGACCGAATATTTGACAGTCTACGTCCCGAATATCGGTATTACATTCGGCGTCGAGACTTTGTCACCCTGGACGAACTGACTCAGTTAGCTGAGGAATTCGAAAGTATCAGAGACGACGATCGGAACAGTCGACCAGCACCAGCTTCGGCCCCTAACCCACCCCCTCAGCCACGAAGACCAGCAGCGAACCCTCCATACAACAGGGAAACCGATTGTTGGAATTGTAAGCAGAGAGGGCATCGGAAGGAAAGCTGTCGTAGACCTTTCCGTCTCTTCTGCTCATTTTGCGGGGAAGATGGGCGTCTATCCAAAGATTGTACCTGCCGCCGGACCCCTGTCGCCGTCGTCAACGCACCGCCCGGACAGGATCCACGATATTTCGTACCCATTAACGTAGAGGGAGTTACATACCAAGCCTTGCTGGATACCGGGTCTACTAAGACGTTTATCGGACAAGCATTACGCGACCAGTTCCGTCGTTTGGAAATTCCAATGAAGACACAAGAGCGTCCCATACACCTCGCAAACGGTGACCCTGTGCTCACATCCGAGCATTACACGACTACCTTCGTTTCGGGCGAAGCCGTCCTCTCCGGAGAAGCCACCTACATGCCGGCGTTAGAAGAAGACGCAATCCTGGGAATGGATCTCCTCGCACAAGCAGATCTACACGTCTCCATGGGAGGCATAACCGTCACAGGGAGGAAGACCCCTCAAGTGACCCAAGCTAACTCCGTTTGTATGGTCACCTTGCACGATTCAGATCAGCAGGCCCGACTTTCCAATTTTTTAGAAGTGGAGTTACCGAAGTTCGACCTCATCAGGGGGAGTGCGAACGTTCCGCCCCATCGCATCCGACTCAAAACCGACGAGCCATTCAAGCAGCGGTATTACCCCCGCAACCCCGCCATGCAAAGAGTGATCGACGAGGAGATAGACGATCTACTAAGAACGGGGAAAATAAGCCCATCTAAAAGCCCCTATAGTTCGCCGATCGTTCTGGTCAGGAAGAAGGGGGGTTCTTGGCGCGTCTGCGTGGATTTCCGACAACTGAACGAGGTGTCTTTGAAAGACGCTTACCCACTCCCGTTCATAGTGGCTATTTTGGACAAGTTGCGCGGGGCTAAATTTATCAGCACGATCGATTTGAAGCAAGGTTATTGGCAGATCGCGCTTGACCAGAGTTGCCGTCCGTATACCGCATTTACCGTCCCAGGCCGGGGACTTTTTGAATGGAACGTCATGCCGTGTGGATTACATTCAGCAGGGGCCACTTTTCAACGTGCCATGGACTCGATTTTCGGAGCAGACATGCTTAATCATGTGTTCGTGTACCTGGACGATATCATCGTTATTAGCAGCACATTTGACGAGCATCTCCAACATTTGACCGACGTGTTTGGTAAACTCCGCGCAGCCAATTTAAAGATCAACATCGAGAAATGTAACTTCTGTCGAGAGAGCCTGAAATACCTGGGGCACGTAGTAAGCAAGGAGGGCATCCACACCGACCCGGATAAAATAACCGCCGTACAAGAGTTAAAAGCCCCCTCAAACTTACGCGAACTACGTCGCATATTAGGCATTTGCTCCTGGTACCGACGTTTCATAAAGGATTTCTCCGCAGTGGCCAGCCCACTGACCGGTTTGCTGAAGAAAAATGCCAAATGGGATTGGGGCGAACAACAGCAAATCGCTTTCGACGCGCTTAAACTAAAATTAACCGAGGCTCCAGTATTAGCTTGCCCCGATTTCAACCTGCCGTTTACACTGCAAACCGACGCAAGCAACCATGGCCTGGGCATTGTGCTGACTCAAAACTTCGACGGAGTGGAGAAAGTCATAGCCTATGCCAGCCGCACACTCACAGACGCGGAACAAAAATATGCAGTCACCGAGAAGGAATGTCTAGCGATCCTATGGGGAATCAGGAAGATGCGACCATACCTCGAAGGGTATCACTTCCACGTCGTAACGGATCACCACTCGTTAAAGTGGCTGCATACTCTGGAAAATCCGTCCGGTAGGCTCGCTCGTTGGGCCCTCGAGCTACAGCAGTATGATTTCGACATACAATATCGCAAGGGAGCGATGAATGTGGTGGCCGACGCGCTGTCCAGAGATCCATTACCCATTACCGACGGGGATATGTTAGCAGCCGCCCGAGACACCAAACCGACTTGGTTCCAAATTAAGAAGAACCAAGTAATGACCGAACCCGCCAAATACCCCGAATACAAAATTGTCGACGAACAGCTGTTTCGTCGATTTGAAAATGCTCGCCCTTTGACCAACGCGCACGGTTACGAGTGGAAACTGTGTGTACCTGAAGCCGACCGACCCAGGATTTTATCAGAAAATCACGATGCTGTAGATACGTCCGTAATTGTCAAATTTGCAACCGTTTTAAACCTTCGCAACAAAAGCCGAGCGGATTGATGTACACATCACCAGTGGAGGAACCGTGGGAGGTGGTATGCGCCGATTTTATAGGCCCGTTGCCAAGGTCGATGAAAGGGCATACAATGCTGCTAATGATCATGGACAAGTTCACTAAATGGATGGAAGCTATCCCCCTGCGTGCTGCCACCACTACCGGCCTGATAAAAGCAATAAGAGAGAGAGTGACAAACAGATTTGGAGTTCCCCGTACGTTCCTGTCCGACAACGGCTCCCAATTTACTAGCAACCAATTTAAGGAGTTTCTCGCGGAATTAGGGATTCAACATCGCCTGACAGCCCCGTACACCCCGCAGGAAAACCCCACCGAGCGGGTAAATAGAAGCTACAAAACAATGATCGCGCAGTATGTGAACGAGAACCAGCGGAATTGGGATGAGCATCTGCCCGAACTATCGTTTGCGTTAAATACTAGTCGCCACGACTCAACCGGCTACTCGCCAGCCATGCTAAATTTTGGACGGGAACTTCGAGCCCCTAACGAAGAACGCAGGGAAAGTGTCCCCCCCGAAGAGATAAACGCACGCCAAGAGCGCATGCGCGCGTTATATGAATTAGTTCGCATAAATTTGCAAAGAGCTAGCCAAATACAAGCCAAATCCTACAACCTCCGCCGACGCCCTTGGCGACCATGTATAGGCGACTAGGTGTATAGGAGATCCCGCGTACTATCATCTGGAGTCAATTATTTCGCCGAAAAGTTGGCCCCCCGGTATGACGGGCCATACGAGGTAATTAAATTCTTCTCCCCCGTAATTGTCGTCCTCAAAGACAAGAGCGGCCGAAAAACGCAGAAAAAGGAAATTTCTATTCGAGCCCATGTAAGGGATTTAAAAGGATTTAATTCTGACCAGCTGGCCACCAGTATAAATACGACCGCACAGAACATATCCTTCATCAGTACCCGACCAGCAGCCAACCAGTTAAGTCGCATTCGGAGCTCTTTCAACCAGAAACGTAAGCAGTTACACACCAAAGAAAAGCTAAGTAAGTCAATCACCAACCGTCGCAAAGAAGCCATCCACGCTAATATTCCTTCTAGCATGGATCCAGCGAGGGTACCAGCAAGGCAGCCACAACATCGGCCGACCCATGTGTGAGGCAAAGAACGGCACCTAACAAGGTTCGCGCGCCAAAGAGAGCACAGGAGCCGTTGTGCCTAAACTTCGACCTCCAGGCCATCAGACGAAGAGTCGGACCCCAAGCCCAACCCAGGGAAGAGATCCTCGCCATCCCCCCTCGTCCAACACAAGCCGCATTAATGGAACGAGTTAGGGCACCAAAGCAGAGGGCCGTGGAAACGCTGTTCTCTCAACCTATCAATCAACAGAAACAGGGAGGGATGAAAAATGAGGCTATGCCGATAAGCCACGCCGCCGCCGAAAGAGCCGAAACCGAAGCCTCACCGAGGCCAGAGCTTCCTGCCGCCGACACCTTCAAGCAGGGTTACACTGACGCATCCGTCCCATCAAACCAGGTTCCCATGCTGACGGTGGCAGCCGTGACGGATCCCAACGTTGTTGAAACCCAGAAACCAGAGGAAGACAAAGCCAGTAGTCCGGCCGTCCAGAGTTCCCAGTTCGATCCCTTCAAGGGGATCCATTTACGTGGTCCGCAGCACCAGCGGACGTTTTTCATCCATCGACCATGGGGAAAAATTTCAGTGCGCTTAAACAAAAAGAACACGCAAGCTTCACTTAAGTTTAAGCAGCAGTTTAAAACCATCGACCTCTAGGTTTAACGCCTGTTTCTCCGCCACCAGCATCCAATTGAATTCACTTTTTATTTACTTTTTTTTTATTGCTTAAGTTTACCTGTATGAAGTATTTTTTTTGTTTTACGATAACAAAAACTAATTTTTTTTAAAATAATTATTAGCTGTTAAGTTTACCTGAAATAAAAATTTTGTAGTAGAAGGAAAAGGAATTTATTTAAAGAATTGAATTGTTATAAGGAAAAAAAAAATATAAATAAAACAAAAGAAAAAAGAAAAATAAAAAAAAAAAAAATAAATAAAAAAAAAAAAAAAAAAAAAAAAATATTTTGTGCTTGATTTAGCAATCGTTTCAAGTTTCACTAAAACTGTCTATTCTTTCAGAATAAGCCGACGAGAAGGTTCTCGTCTCCCCAAAGGAAGAGGGGAGTGTAACGAAGTGTTTTTATACACTGCCATTACGCATTCACTATCCCGTACCTACCATGAACCAAACCGCACTCCACGATAACATCACTGGTCAAACAACACAACATTATACCCGCCACCGCCCGACCGCACCACCTAATTACCATCAAACCATTGCAGCAGGCAAACTTTATAACGTCACTGGTTATTCAAAGTTACCTGCACCTACCCGACCGCACCGCCAACCAGATAACAATAAGCCATTGCAACAATACATCACGCCACCAAATACACCACACTATCCAATTACGAATAATCCACCCACCGCCACCCGTTCGCACCACACAACATCGTACATACCAAGCAACACTCAACACACAGCACATTGGGTGTGCTGCGAGGTTAAAATTACACACGATCAACGAGTGGTGTGTATCGATCATCGTCATCACCATCTCCAGGAGGCTAATGTGTGTATATTGCTGGTTAAAGGGCCGCCGTCGCCGCATGTACCACAACAAGAATAATAGTGATTGTAATGAAATTTTCATGTTTGGTTTTTATAATTACTAGTGTGTTTTTGGTTAATTATTTACTAGTAGAAGTAGAATAAGTAGCTTAAATGGTCTTCTAGCTTTCCGAAACAATTGACCACAGCTAAATAAATTATATTTAGATTAAAAAAAAAGCAAAGAGTAGACCGGACTTGTTTATTAAGTGCGCAGTGCATTAATAAAACAGTCCTACCGTTTTGACTTAATTGTCACCAAGTTTGCTCCGCTCTCCACTCCTTCTGAGTGTAGATCGGACAGAGGGATTCCTCACCTTTAATAATCTTTGTTCCGAATTTAATTAATAAAGTAATTTGAGGCTTACGACCCGTTTTCTCCATTGCTGATAGCTTCTCTAATACTTTGGGCAGAGTTACCGGTCCAACTCACCGCATCGTCCCTCTGATTAGCATTGGCAGAGGCAGGCATCGTAAGCCACCCGTTGTTCCCCATTGCTATTAGCTTCTCTAATACTTTGGGCAGAGTTGTCGGTCCAACTCACCGCATTATCCCTCTGTCTTGTATTGGCAGAGGCAGGCACCGTAAGCCACCCGTTTTTCCCACGCAAGCACATTTTAAAACTTGTCGTGGGCATGGCTGTCATCTCGGGCACCCACTAGGCAGGTAGTCTATCATAAGTTATATTTACGCTCGTCTGTATGGAATTATAATTGAAAAAAAAAAATTGTTTTTGGTTAATTATTTACTAGTAGAAGTAGAATAAGTAGCTAAAACTGTCTTCTAGCTTTCCGAAACAATTGACCACAGCTAAATAAATTATATTTAGATTAAAAAAAAAAAAGCAAAGAGATGACCGGACTTGTTTATTAAGTGCGCAGTGCATTAATAAAACAGTCCTACCGTTTTGACTTAATTGTCACCAAGTTTGCTCCGCTCTCCACTCCTTCTGAGTGTAGATCGGACAGAGGGATTCCTCACCTTTAATAATCTTTGTTCCGAATTTAATTAATAAAGTAATTTGAGGCATCGTAAGCCACCCGTTTTCCCCATTGCTGATAGCTTCTCTAATACTTTGGGCAGAGTGACCGGTCCAACTCACCGCATCGTCCCTCTGATTAGCATTGGCAGAGGCAGGCATCGTAAGCCACCCGTTGTTCCCCATTGCTATTAGCTTCTCTAATACTTTGGGCAGAGTTGTCGGTCCAACTCACCGCATTATCCCTCTGTCTTGTATTGGCAGAGGCAGGCGCCGCGCCGTAAGCCACCCGTTTTTCCCACGCAAGCACATTTTAAAACTTGTCGTGGGCATGGCTGTCATCGCGGGCACCCACTAGGCAGGTAGTCTATCATAAGTTATATTTACGCTCCTCTGTATGGAATTATAATTGAAAAAAAAAATTAATCAAATTGACTTCATTGTACTTTAAGGAAAATAAAAATATTTATTAATTGAGGTTGAGCCCTCTAAACTTCGAGTTTTATTGTGCTTTCTCGGAACAGATCCTGGACCCAGCTGACGCTACCTCAGCTGGAAACTAAAAAGCTTCACAATACATTACAGTACAGAAGATCGGCATCTTACCAATCAAGGAGCTGGAATGATTTATGTATTAAAATAAATTTGTATTTAGCAGAGATATACATATGTAAAATAAAAGCGAAAGGGGTGGAAAACCGTAGGTTTTCGCCGGGACTGTATCGAATGGCATGAGTCCTGGCAACTCTGCATTCAATGGTCACATAAGTATAAGAAGATACAATTAAACGTAAATAAAACTTAACGTAAGAACTGAACGAAAGAGTGCTTGTTCTGCGAACAAGCACGAATGAGAGTTAGTTTTAAGCAGGATTTTGAACTGTGGTTTTTTTATAATATTTTTTCCACTCTAAACTATTGTGTTTTATTTCATTTCACATATTAATTATCGGAGATGGTTATACAGTCCATTGAGCTACGATACAACTACCACGACTTAAATGGAAAAACGAGAATGCACTTTCTTATCAACATAACTTGAACAACTTACTTCTAACCAATGATATGAGGACTGAGTCTGCATAAGAACTATCCAACCAACTCACAGAATGTATAAGAATTTCAACATCAAGCAAAATTATAAGCTGCTTTTCATCATTCAAACAAAAATGGTTTGATAAAGATTGCATGAAAGCTCGAAACAAATCTTTCGCACTTTTACGAGTCATGCGAACTTCAAATAATTATGATGTCAGAAATTGGTACCTTGAAGCAAATACACAATACAAAAATCTTTGTGTTGCAAAGAAAGCGGAATACGATTATAAACAAGCGTTAAAACCAGGAGCTCGAAGGAATTCTTGAAGATAGCAAGGGAGATTAATGAAATGAACTACAAAATAGGTGCCGGGGTGTCTACCGAAAGTCTCGCTAGTCACTTTAAACTTCTTCTTCTGAACGATACTGACCTCATCTTCTCCTACGCAGAACCATCTGTTATCGTAGAATCTTTGGACTCCGATATAACAGTTGCCGAAATACAAGCTGTAATAACAAAAGCAAAGAATGGAAAGGCACCAGGTGAAGATGGGATTCCATACGAATTCCTTAAAAATGCATCTCCAACACTTATAAATCACCTTAAAATACTTTATAACAAAGTTTTTTCAAATGCTGAAATACCATCTTCGTTTAAAAAATCCATAATCTTCCCTATACACAAAAAAGGTGCCTTGGACATTGCTGAAAATTATAGAGGCATTTCATTTATGAATGTTTCTGCCAAAATATTCTGTATTGTACTTGTGGAGAGATTGGAAAAATGTGTGGAAATTAAAAAAATTCTAACCGACCTTCAATCTGGTTTTAGAAAAAACTTTTCAACAGTTGATCAAATATTTACACTTTCATCGATCATTAAAGCGTTTCAGGCCAGGAATAAGGAAGTTTATACGTTCTTTGTAGACTTCAAACAGCCTTTGACTTAGTAAACAGAAGTGCTCTCTTTTATAAACTATCACAACTGGGCCTATCTACAAAGTTTATTAAAGTTGTAAAAGAAATGTACTCTGAAACTAAAGCCGCTGAATGGGACGGCACGACCTTTTCACAATGGTTTGATACAAGTACTGGTGCCTTCTCAGTGCATTGCTGTTCTCATTATTTATCAATGACATAGTAGAAGATCTACCAGGAGGAATAAGGATTGCTAATTCTGTTATCAATGTTTTATTGTATGCCGATGACCTCGTTCTACTTTCCGAATCATCAGAAAACCTGCAGTTGATGATCAACCGGTTAGCAATCTACTGCAAGAAATGGGGACTTACAATTAATACCGAAAAATCTAAAATTATGGTTTTCTCACGATCTGCACAAGGAGAAAATCGAAGGAGATGGTACTTCAATGAGAATCTTCTAGAAATCGGAAAAGAGATTAAATACTTAGGAGTAAAACTGAATCCAACGTTAGATTTTAACAAACACCTCGTTGAGAAAGCCAACACCTCTCAAAGCTTACTGGACATGTCTTGGAAAAACGTATTTTCAAACAAACAAATTAATCTGTCAGTTAAATATAAAATATTTGATTCGGTAGTAAAATCAACTATCTGTTACGCTTCACAAGTTTGGGGTGCAAATGAGTATGAAGCTA
This sequence comes from Platycheirus albimanus, assembly GCA_916050605.2. Taxonomy (NCBI): domain Eukaryota; kingdom Metazoa; phylum Arthropoda; class Insecta; order Diptera; family Syrphidae; genus Platycheirus; species Platycheirus albimanus. The sequence continues at coordinate 233,156,710 of OU696696.1, read as the reverse complement.
TTGAGAAATTCCATAGAAGCTTTTTAAAAAAACTCTTTAACCTACCTCAGAATACAACTAGTTACGCACTTTACATAGAAACTGGACTTCCAAAACTTCTTACAAGTACTCTTAAGTCACAGGCTGATTTTATAATTAAAACATGTGCACACCAGGACTCCAGACTAACGAAAAAATTGCTTTTGTATGAACTAAGGAACAAAGACTGGTGGTTTGCTAGATGGCAATGACTGTGAAGAGGAACTACTTATCGATCTTAGTAATTTATCCCATTTAAAAAATCAACTTTACCAAATAATTCGGAAGAAAGAAGACTCAATACGGATTGCATTTATTCAAAAAGCTCGTGAATGTGAAAGTAGACTTTTATACTGTCAGCTCAATTATGATCTCGGTGATAGAAATTACTTCCATGATTCGCTAAACTACAGCGAAATCGCTTTGATCTTCAAAGCAAGGTGTGAGCTTCTCGGTCTAAATGGTACCCCTTATAATGGAAGCTTTAATCAATTTTGTTCGCTATGTAACTCAAGGTCGAAGAAAGATTGCTTTCACATATTTAGTATATGTCCCATATTAAAACCACAAAGACAAGCTTTCTTTGGAAAAAATACACTATCAATGTCAGATACAATCAATATTTTAAACGAGTGCGACTGGAAAAAGTTAAGTAACTTTTTGAAAGCCATCTTAGAGTATAGAATGTTATTAGTACAAGAATTTGTTTGATTTTTAAGTTCATTAATTTAAATCGTTGTACATACATATGTAATTAAAGTTTAAATTTGTTTAACTATATTGTAAGGTATATTATTGCTAACCAGGCCGATGGCTAAGTAATAGCTTTAAAATTCATAATAGAGTGTACATTGTTAAACTATAAAACATAAATAAATGAATTACTTACTTACTTACTTACTTACTTACTATTAAGTGTTACTCTTATTCATTTTGTTGAATAGTAAATAAAACTTACGTCTTTTTTAAATGAGCACTTCTGACCCTTTTCTTATGTAGTTTGCTAAGTGGTCTGGTTCGAACTTGGCGGCGACCCATATCTTCGTTTTAATAGTAAATGATTTTTAAATTGATTTAAAAAGTGTAAGTAGGTACTGCTTTTTTTTTAATTTTTACAAAAAATAACACAGATAAACAAGTAAAGTGCTTAGTGCCACTCAATTGTCTTATAAATGAAACAAATAAAAACTATTCAGTTGCTTAAATACAAAATCACTATTGTAATCATAAACCTCAGGTTCCAACAAAAATTATTATCTTGCGTATATGCTAAGCTAGTTACTTTAGGAAGAGCTATAAAAAAAGGATTTTGTACTTTATCTAGGAAGGTAGGTTTCATAAAACAACCAACACGTAGGTACCTATTATTTTACATTATTAATTCACTTATCAGTACAGTTAACCAAAATTTATAATGTGTATGGATTAATTTTAATTGTTTGAGGTAGTTTTTGTTAATTCATATAAGAACTAAGTAGTGGAATAACTCTTCCAAAATCAAATCTATTATTTTTTAAGATAGATTACGTACCTAATACCTAAATCCTTTTTTAAGTTCTTCCTAAAGAAACTACCTGAACAGATCCAAGACATTGATTTTTATTGGAACCTGAGTTTTATGATAACAATAGTTATTTTGTATTCAAACGAAATATGTACAAACTTTTTTTTTAAATAAAAATAAAAATCATTAATTTATCAAACTAAGAAATGGGTCACCGTCAATTTCGAACCACACCCCTTAGAAAACTACATAAGAAAAGGGTCAGGCTTACTTAAATAAATTAAAGTTTTATTTGCTATTAAATATAAGTTAGTTATCAATAAAAACTAAAACTTTATATTTCGCTTCTTTTATTATAAGCCTTCAATTCCATCAGAACATCAACGCACACACAGGAATAGTTGAGAGTGTAAGTCACAGGTCCAGGCCATGCTTATTATAAGGCTATAAAAACCTATTTTGAATCAATAATTCAATAAGTTCATAATTATTGCTAAGTTGAATGATTTTATAATATTTCATATTATTTTATTTTATTTTCAATGTCGTATAAAGCAAAGGTATACATATATAAAAATGCAACATGCATACAAAATGTTAAACTCAGGATATATGCATAAAACTCATGTAACTCATATAACATTTTCCTTCCTTCAAATAATAATTTTTCAGATTATTTTATTCATATCACCTTTCATTATTTTTCCCATAAATATTCAAGTTCAATGTCTTTATTTTTGCTGAAGTAACAAAGCACAATTATAAAAACCCCGCGTTAATTGTTCAGAATTGTTTATTGTATAAAATAAAGTATCTTACGCCGAAGCTCTGCCTAAATTTTAAATCGTTTTAGTTTGTAACACTACTGTTCGGAATTATGTATTGTATTTTTTTTTTAACAAAACAGGGTCTTACAGCTTTATTAATTTTTACCTACGTATAAAATGCTGCCACCCATATATACCGAACTACCACTTATCCTTACAAACCAAATTTAGGAAAAGTAATTTCATTTTAAACTTTTTTTAAAAATCTTATTCTGAGTTCGAATAAGAAAAACCATATTACCACCGAAATCATAAAATAACACAATCAAATAAAATAAACACACACAATTCCTAGAACCAGTAAATAAAAATAAGCACACAAACACATGCAAGTAGAGATTTACATACATATGATATATCTACCACATTGCATGGATTTCGTTTACCTACCGTACTGTCTGCTGCCAAATTGAATCCATCATATTGATTTTTTTTTATTTTCCTCACTCTAGCGGCCACTTTGAGAAAGAATATAGTCCATTGATTTGTGTCTGAACTAAAATCGTGATATATTGTTTTCTGCTGAGTTGTTTAAAATGTATTGTTTTATATAAAATATATGTGATTTATTATAGTGATTGAATTTTAATTTGGAAATAACAATTCGTTTTTATGCGTCATTTCAGGAGAGAAGTTCATATAATAAATGTCTGAAAATCCACATTACAACTGAGTATTTTTTACAGTTTTTCAATGTAATTCTTAAACCTTTCAGTATTTTGAAAAAATTTTTGGTCAATTTAAAGATCCTCTTATTAACTTTAAAATAAAATTAAATTTGATCAAATCCAACAAGTGGTTGTTGTAAAAAGTTGCGAACCGGCAAACGCAGAATTTTTTTTATAGAAGTACCTTTGCAATTTTTCTGCTTCATCATGCTGTGAGTATCCCCATATTTGAGCTCCATAACCCAGAAAAGACCTAGTAACAGCATTGAAAATCTCAATCTTAGAAGTGAGTTTTATATCTTTATTTGATATAAGCGAATTCCAGGTGTAATTCAAGCTCTGCCTTGCTTGTTTCGCTCGCTCTTTGAAGTTCTCCGTCATGCTTAATCCGGAAGTAAGCCAAGCCCCCAAATACTTATATACTCGTATGTTAACCACTTCAATGGGATCTCCGTTCAGCTTCCAATTCTCCTGTCGACTCAACCTCCCGCCTCTTCTAAGAACCACTACCTTGGATTTTTCCAGATTTATAACTAGGTTCCAACGTTCGCAGTACTCGGCAATTTCGTCAATCATACCCTGTAGCACGATCGGATAGTCAGCCATCAGCACTATATCGTCTGCATACATGAGCAGCCTTATCCTCGTCCCATTTAGCAATATGCCACCTCCGATGAAATCATGAATGTCATTTATGTAAAGCGCGAATAGCAGAGGACTAAGTAAACAGCCCTGTTTTACACCCATGCTCGTGTTAAAACACCCTGACAAATGTTCGCAGACCGCAGCTTCAGTATTGTTTTACAAATCCCGAATTATAAGTTTCTCCGGTACACGTATGCGTTGCAGTTTGAAGAGAGCACTCCGATCAATGTAGTCAAACGTCGCCTTGAGATCGATGAAATAGCAGTAAACTTTCTTGTTTTCCTTCATTTTTACTTGCTCTATAGCCCTATAGACTATGGGGCAAGTATTGGTTTCGTGCAAAAAAAAAATCGAGGTTTTAATCAAACATGATATAACGATGATAGAGAGAAGCCCAAAAAAGTGGTTTCGCCATACCGTCCGTCGGTCTGTCTGTGCGGATGTGCGCTTTTTCACGTCATTCTACAGCCTAAACGGCTTGACGGATTTTCTTCAAACTTCATATAGCAGTTTGAAGAAAAACGATTGTCGAGGTTGTTTTTATTTCGTTTTAGCCCGGCTTAAACTGGTACCTTTCATGTAACGGTTTTTTTCATTTCGGATTTTCTCGAAAACGACTCTAAAGATTTTGATTAAACTCAAAATTTAGTTAACTTTAAGCATTTTTAACAAAACTGCGTTTTTCGTTTTTGGCTCAAATGGTCGTAACGAAAATCAGGTTTGCACGGTTTTTTTTTAAATGGCCATAAGTTCGCAACGGCTTAATTGAATTGACTCAAACATCGTTTGGCATAGTTTTTTTTAGTGTTCTATAAGAAAAAATTGCAATTTTTTCAGTAAAGCCTTTTTAAATGGTGGCTCCCATACAACGAGCTGTTCAGTTTTAGCCAACTTTTTTTGTTTTTTTCTAATTTGCTCGAAAATGGCTCTAACGATTTTGATTAAACTTTGTGTGTTATATTTTTTTAAGTGTTTTTAAGAGAACTGCGTTTTTAGATTTTGGCTAAAAATGCAAATAACGGAGATCTGCTCTTAACGGCTTTTTTCAAATGGCCATAAGTTGTCAACGGTTGCATCAAATTCACTCAAACTTTGTTTGGTACAGTTTCTTTCAGCTTCCTATCACATGGCATTGAATTTTTTCCAGTTTCTCTTATTTAAATGGTGGCTCCCATACAAAGAGCCACTAGGTTTTGGCCAATTTTTTTAGTATCTATAATTTACTCAAAAGAGGCTCTACCGATTTATATTAAACTTTGTTTTGAATATACATAGAATGTTTTGAAGAAAACTGCATTTAAGTTTTTGGTTACAAATGATAATAACGGAAATTTGTTTTAACAATTTTATTAATTTGGCCATAATCGGACATTTATATCATTTATAGCACCCAAAAGATGACATCTAAATTTAAAAAAAAAGGTTTCTTAACGTAAGCTCCCGCTCGGGTTTTCCAGTTTTAACCAAAATTTTGTAGTTTTCCCCAAATTTTTCAAACAGGAGTTCTTCATATTGCTCGACCCAGTCGTGCATTTTATTTAACAATATTTTAAAGGTTAAACAAGTTATCAACTGTGCTATAACCTTCCCGAAACCCAGCTTGATATTCATTTAGAACGCTATACTCCTTCTCCCACTGTTGCAGTCTGGCTAACAAAACTCCTGCGAAGATTTTTGCTATTGTATCCATAAATGATATACCCCTATAGTTTTGTACCAGAGTTTTGTCTCCTTTCTTATAAATGGGAAAGTTAATTGTTTTTTTAAATGCTGGTTTGACTTTACCAGATTCAAGCATCTTATTAAATAAAGCTGCTATTTTGTCGATTGCTGTTTGTGGAGCTTTGACATAGAATTCGTAGGGAACTCTGTACTGTCCTGGTGCTTTGTTTCGTTTTCTGCTTTTTAAGAAGTCCCATATCTCTGCTGCTGCGATGGTTTCATCCAGGATATCAACTGTGCCCTGTGCGATTCTGATTCATGAGCTCGATTTCCACGGGCAGCATCCGAGGATTTAACAGATTGCTAAGATATTCTTTAAAATCTGAGCTCCATATATCGATTCCTTTAACAAAATTTGTTGTTTTTAGTTCCTTTCAGGAAAGAGGAACATCGGCTTTTCAGAAGAAAAAAAGAGAACTGGAAAAACGAATGGCGAAGACAACCAACTAATCGCTGTCAGGCAGAATGATCCATTCGATTTGGATGATGATGAACAAAATTTCCGTCCTCCCGACCAAGAAAAATTTCGGATAGCAATATCTAAACTAAAGTCCAACAAGGCTGCTGGAGCTGATGGCCTTACGGCTGAACTCTTCAAAGCAGCGGGAGATGACCTGGTGAGGAGCATACACCAACTAATCTGTACAATCTGGTCGGATGAAAGTATGCCTGACGAATGGAACCTCAGCATTGTGTGCCCTATCCACAAGAAAGGAGATACTCTAAGCTGCGCCAACTACAGAGGTATAAGTCTCCTAAATGTCGCCTATAAAATCTTGTCGGCCATTCTGTGTGAACGTCTGAACCCTTTCGCACGTGAACTGATTGGCCCCTATCAGTGTGGTTTCAGGCCCGGTAAGTCGGCAGATTTTGGAAAAGACCCAAGAATTCCAGATCGATACTCATCACCTCTTTATCGATTTTAAAGTCACCTATGACAGCGTGAACACGAACGAGTTATACAGAGCCATGTCACTTCTTGGCATCCCTGCCAAACTCGTTCGATCACTCTTGCCAATCGCTGTTTCTTCGGGGTAAGAAGGCATCTTAGTAGTAAAGCCCTCTCTCAAAGGACCAAGGAGACACTAAACAAGATCCTTATCATCCCAGTCCTGCTGTATGGGGCAGAAGCGTGGACACTGACACAATCGGATGAATACAGGCTGGGGTGCTTTGAGAGAAAGATTCTTCGGGTGATATTCGGGCCTGTATGTATCAATGGAGTATGGAGGAGAAGATTCAATGATGAACTGTACGGGGTGTACAGCGACATTGACTTGGTTAAGAAGCTGAAAATTCAGCGGCTTAGATGGCTGGGCCGTGTGGAGCGTATGGACGACGAGTCTTCAATTCCAACCCAGAGGGCCGACGCAGTTCTGGAAGACCCCATCTAAGGTGGCGCGATCAAGTGGTAAACGACCTCAACCAGCTTGGTGTGCGCAACTGGAGGCCACTGGCTAGGGACCGGCCTAGCTGGCGAGGATTGTTGGTTGAGGCCGTGGTCCACAATGGACTGTCTGCGCCACCTTAAGTAAGTAAGTAAAGTTCCTTTGCTAAGTTCCACCACTCCTTGCTGTTTTTCACCTCTTTAAGTTTTGTACCGATAGTTTCAAAGTATTCTCTCTTTTTGCTTTTACGGAGTTGCTTATACAGTCTGTTAAATCGATGATGAATTTCTTTGGTGGATTCCGATGAGTTTTTCCTTAATTTTTGCAGCCAGAAGAAGGATTGCTTTCTTGCTCTCTCACAGGATTGATCAAACCATTTTTCTTTTCCAACTATTCTTTCAGAGTGTCATGGATTATCTATTGATGATTAAATGGGCTCAACGATATTTTCTGCGCCCCATTCTTCTCGGTCCTGGTGGGTCTCGATGAATTCACTTAGTTTTTGTTGGTATACTTCTTCAAAAGTATCTTTCCAAGCGAGCTTTGGTAGTAGCTTTAATTCCGTAACTTGTTCGTATCGATTTTCTAATTCCAGTGTCAACACGATAGGCATATGATCAGAATTTATCTAATCGTCCACTTTAAAGCCTGGGATGAATGGCAGGAAAGTATAGGAAGCGATACATAAGTCTATTGTAGAAGAACCACTTGTTTGAAGGAAAGTAAAATTTCCTTCGAAATCTTCCTGAGTACGCCCATTAAGAATAACCATCCCGAAATCTTCGCATGCTTCTAACAGCCTTCGCCTTTTGCCATTTGTAACCTTGTCCTTTCCTTAGATCTTCTTTTTTCTGTCAGCTGGTTATTTAATGCTGCAATTTTGTTGGAAATCACTTGGTTTTCTCCTGTCCTGGTGTTGAAATCCCCGATAGCAACATAGTTCAAAGCACTACCTTCTTCTGAGAATGAACTTAGATGTTGGTAGTCCTCTTCCCATCTGTTGCAGTTCAAACATAGTGGCAGTATAAGAAGCTGTTCCTTTTCTGTGTTAACAACTACCATGTCCATATCCGATATTCTTACAAAATAAGCTTTTAAGTATTGAAAGTTTGATTTGATTCCGTACACTGCTTTTCCACTCGCTCTTCCAAATCCTGCTGATTTTACTGCTGGTACCCATAATAATTCATATCCCTTAAAAAATTTCGAAAACCTTTCAAAATCTTCCATTAAGAAAGCTTCGAATAAAAGAAAAATTTCAAATTTACAAATGTATTTGAAAAAATTTGGGAACAAAATCTTATTTCCTAAGCCTTGAACATTATATGACAGAATTATAATTTGGTTCTTATACTTTAGTATTTCATTTTGATTTGTTATACTTATACTATGATCACAAAGGACTTCTGATTACTAAAATTGGTTGTAGTGCAAGTCGAGGCTATTAAGTTGTTGGTTGTAGATTTGTTCTAAAACAAACTTTCCGGGTTGTTTTTCGCATTTAAGCTCCCCTTCCATCACCGTGAAGCTTTTTCCTTCAATTTCTATTCTGTTTGCCTTAAATTTGACATCTTTAGATCGGTAGACTCTTTTTAAATCGCTTCGAACTTTTAATAGAAAATTTTGAAGATTACGCTCCGCTGGTGTTAGATCCCTTTTTATGCCGATGGATGTATTTGCTAGTTTTCCTGTCCTTAAGATTGCTGCTACAGCTGTTTGGCTTTGGAACTCGACTAAATATCTTGGTTTTTCTCTTTTTCCTTTGGTTAGAATTTTCACAATTTCCAGTCCCTGTGTTATTTCTAAAGTGTTTTCACAGAAATCCCTTATAGTTTTGTTTTCGACTTTTTGTTTCCCAAAACCTTGAAAGATCAGATTATTTCTTCTCATATGTCTTTCAAAGGCCTCGGTTCTTTTTTCATTTTCTGCCTTATAATATTTAAGCTACTTTATTTCGGTTCGCAAGTCTTCATTTTGTTCCTTTTTTCTCAATGTCTTCTGTGTTTTTTTCTACCTTTTCGATTGTGATTTTCATTTCCTCGCAGACCATGTTGTTGCTTCTACCATTGCAGTATTGAGTACATTTTCTTCTTCCTCCGACGACATCTGTATGGTTTGTACTTCTTTGCTCTGTGGTGGCCAGTAAATCGGAGAGTTGTTGTTGCCTCTTGGACGCTTTGATCTTTCTTTCCGCTCCAGTTTGTTGAAGTGAGTTAGATATGGTTTTCAAATAGAGACTGTTACACAGTATTTATTTATTTTTATATAAATGAAACAATACTGTTTGAAATAATAAAAAGATAGTTCAGATTGAAAAAAGATGTATTCTCGAACTCACTACTTATCTTATACATCAGCCCTCCCGGCACAAAGACGAAATCCGACTAAGGCGTACAGTTTACGGGATGAAAAAGTACTTTTGTACGCAATGTAAGTTGCTAAAAGTATCTCAAACTAGATGTCACTGCACGCTACTAGATGAATTAAAGTTTGATGTTCTTCGAAGAAGTATTTTCATTGTCAGTCGTGATCAGTCATTCAAAGAGGCAGGAAGTTGCTCTTCCAGTATTGCAGAAAAAAACGCAAACCAATTGTGAGTAAGTATTTCATTGTTCTTTCCAACAATCTCATTATAATATTTATATTAAATTATTTTTGTTTATTTCTAGATGATGATACCAACTAAGGCCCTTAGAAGGATCTCTAATATTAAAATAATAATGTTTTGTGTTATTTGTGTTCCAAGAAAATAAAAAACAAAACAAAATGGTGTAATATCATAACATTTGCCCCATGTAGATGCTTAACTACTAATTTAATACCTTGGACGATCGAATCGGGCTGTCAGAATAAAAAAAACAAGAAATAGGCCATCAGCCAATGAGAGAGCTCGTTCTATCATCCAATAGGAAAGCTCGTTCTATTAAGTTTCGATAAAAAATATAAACAGATGAAAGGAGAAGCAGATGTTGTCGGTGGCGCGAAATAGAGTCATTAAGAAATATTCTGTAAGACGAGACAGTTCGTGTTGAAAAGTATAATTTGAAAAATACAAAAGAAAAAGATACTTTGATCTGTAATAAATAATAAAGAATGATTAAATCAAAAAAATGTTCTCCTTTCAACTCAGATGTGGGGTGTATTCACCTATTGAGCATTCAAATAAATAAAAAAAAAACAATTTTATTTCCTAATGGCTGACCTAGCAACAAGAAAACAAATGATGGATGTGCTAAAGGACGCAGGCATTGACGTGCCCGCAACCATCACCATACCTCGGCTTAAGCAGATGTATGGACACCTGGGTACCATAGCTGCTGGCCCTTCAACCGCTGCCGAGAGTCAGGACGACGCCGCTGCCCGCCCGACCCAAGAGAACAATGCCACTGACGACACTGATGCCCGACAAACAACGAAAGACAACGAACCAGTCGAGGAGCCTGCTGCCACTGAGGAAACCGAAGCCAAACCTGGTACTACTGAGGAAACTGAAGCCGGACCTGCTGCCACTGAGAAAACTGAAGCTGAACTACTGCGCAAACGTTAGGAAGTCATGGTGCTGCAGCAAGCGATAGCTAAGTTGGAGCTAGCTGAGGCACCATCCACACAATTCGGGACACTTTCGTCTATGCCGTTCACTGCGTCAACATCTCGACTTTCCAGATTTATAACTAGGTTCCAACGTTCGCAGTACTCGGCAATTTTGTCAATCATATCCTGTAGCACGATCGGATAGTCAGCCATCAGCACTATATCGTCTGCATACATGAGCAGCCTTATCCTCATCCCATTTAGCAATATGCCACCTCCGATGAAATCATGAATGTCATTTATGTAAAGCGCGAATAGCAGAAGACTTAGTAAACAGCCCTGTTTTACACCCATGCTCGTGTTAAAACACCCTGACAAATGCTCCCAGACCGCAGCTTCAGTATTGTTATACAAATCCCGAATCATAAGTTTCTCCGGTACACGTATGCGTTGCAGTTTGAAGAGAGCACTCCGATCAATGAAGTCAAACGTCGCCTTGAGATCGATGAAAAAGCAGTAAACTTTCTTGTTTTCCTTCATTTTTGAACAATATTTTAAAGGTTAAACAAGTTATCAACTGTGCTATAACCTTCCCGAAACCCAGCTTGATATTCATTTAGAACGCTATACTCCTTCCTGCGATGATTTTTGCTATTGTATCCATAAATGATATACCCGTATAGTTTTGTACCAGAGTTTTGTCTCCTTTCTTATAAATGGGAAAGTTAATTGTTTTTTAAATGCTGGCTCCACTTTACCAGATTCAAGCATCTTATTTAATAAAGCTGCTATTTTGTCGATTGCTGTTTGTGAAGCTTTGACATAGAATTCGTAGGGAACTCTGTACTGTCCTGGTGCTTTGTTTCGTTTTCTGCTTTTTAAGAAGTCCCATATCTCTGCTGCTGCGATATCAACTGTGCCCTGTGAGATTCTGATTCATGAGCTCGATTTCCACGGGCAGAATCCGAGGATTTAACAGATTGCTAACATATTCCTTAAAATCTGAGCTGCATATATCGATTCCTTTAACAAAATTTGTTGTTTTTAGTTCCTTTGCTTAGTCCCACCACTCCTTGCTGTTTTTCACCTCTTTAAGTTTTGTACCGATAGTTTGAAAGTATTCTCTCTTTTTGCTTTTATAGAGTTGCTTATACAGTCTGTTAAATCGATGATGAATTTCTTTGGTGGATTCCGATGAGTTTTTCCGTAATTTTTGCAGCCAGAAGAAGGATTGTTTCTTGCTCTCTCACAGGCTTGATCAAACCATTTTTCTTTTCCAACTATTCTTTCAGAGTGTCGTGGATTATCTATTGATGATTTAATGGGCTCAACGATACTTTCTGTGCCCCATTCTTCTCGGTCCTGGTGGGTCTCGATGAATTCACTTAGTTTTTGTTGGTATACTTCTTCAAAACTATCTTTCCAATCGAGCTTTGGTAGTAGCTTTAATTCCGTAACTTGTGTTGCGAGTCAGGGTTCCACGGGGGAATTACCTTGGGAAAGTAGAAGGGCGGCGGCACGCTTGTCGTTGCACGGCTATGCTCGACGGAAATGGGGGTGGTTCTTTGCCGCTTCCACTTATCCCTCCTGCTCGACAATCAAAATTATCGTGCCAGAAAAAGAAGAAAGTTGTAGGAAAGGAAGAGGAGTTTGGACAAGGAATGATGCTACGTTAAAAGGTATGAAAAGTTACCACAAATCGAAGGACTTTGACGCTACCTGAAGGAACATGTAAGTATAGTGCTTTTCAAAATCAAACTAACCTAACTAAACCTACCTAAAATTCAAAATAATAAAAAAAAATGAAATTTCCCATCACCATAAATGATAATATAAAAAAATTCCTTCACCAAAAATAATAAAAATAATGAAATAAAATCACCTCCACCAAAGTCAAATTCGTTGGTACGAATTTGAACTTATATAAATCTTAAATTTACCTTAATCTTAACCCTAAAACTAAAGCACTTTACTTTTCTATTTCCCTCAGATACCATACTACTGAATTCCAAGCGCTCGCCAGACGTTATTGACGAAGGCCTGGCCAACCCACCCAAGTATCTGAAAGATACTTCCTGATGTTATTTCCATGGCCGATGTTCAGAAATAACCCCTAAAGTGACCAACCAGTCGCAAACTGTTTGTTACGTAAAGTCAGTTGGTCAAGTCATACTACCAGGAATTTTGCATCAGGACGGCTTTGTCCACCTCCACACACCCTTACCTGACCTGCCGGTCATAAGGTTAGAAGGAGGCATTTTTGAGAAGTAAAATCGATATTTTTCCCGTTACATGATGGATTAGAAAAAAACAACTATGGTATATGAGAGACTATTTTGTTAACAACAAAATATAAAATTTGGGTATAGGAAAGATTTAGCTAACGGAACTTTTATGACAAATTGTAAATTGAGTCAAGAATATGCGAAAATAAATCGGGTCATAAGATTAGAAGCAGTGAACAAATCAACGTTGTTTTATGAAGTGAATAAATTTTTTTTCGGTTTAAACTTTAAATTTTATAAATTAATTGTTATTAATTGAGTTTTCATAAAAATGGGCAAGAAAAAATGTTTGATAGTGGAGGAAAGGGCAAGAATAGATGTTTATTGCTCTGAAGGTCTTTCATGCCGTGCTATAGCCCGAAATATAAATCGAAGTGATCATTGTGTGAGCAATTATTTAAAAAATCCATCGTCCTACTCGAAAAATTATAAAGGAAACACTTCCTCTGCCTTAAAACTTCGCGAAACGCGATGTATCCTTAGAATAGCGTCAAATTCAGCTTTATCGGCAGCTAAAATTAGGGATAAAGCTAATGTTAAGGCCAGCTTATCCACTGTTAAACGCACGATTCACCATGCTAAACACTTAAAGCGCCTGAAGCTTAAGAAAAAACCACCACTTAATGACGCAAGGAAGAAGCAACGCTTGTGTTTCGCGAAAGACCACATGAGCTGGGATGTGCAAAGTGCAACAAGTACAACCACAAATGATTGGCGGAAGGTTATTTTTTCCGACGAAAAAAAATTTAACCTAGATGGGCCGGATGGTTATAATTATTATTTCTATGACCTGAGGAAAGAGGAGCGGTTTTTAAACCGTCACCATAGCAGAGAAGGAGGCGTTATGGTCTGGGGCTCCATGTTGCACATCCCAGCTCATGTGGTCTTTCGCGAAACACAAGCGTTGCTTCTTCCTTGCGTCATTAAGTGGTGGTTTTTTCTTAAGCTTCAGGCGCTTTAAGTGTTTAGCATGGCGAATCGTGCGTTTAACAGTGGATAAGCTGGCCTTAACATTAGCTTTATCCCTAATTTTAGCTGCCGATAAAGCTGAATTTGACGCTATTCTAAGGATACATCGCGTTTCGCGAAGTGTTAAGGCAGAGGAAGTGTTTCCTTTATAATTTTTCGAGTAGGACGATGGATTTTTTAAATAATTGCTCACACAATGATCACTTCGATTTATATTTCGGGCTATAGCACGGCATGAAAGACCTTCAGAGCAATAAACACCTATTCTTGCCCTTTCCTCCACTGTCAAACATTTTTTCTTGCCCATTTTTATGAAAACTCAATTAATAACAATTAATTTATAAAATTTAAAGTTTAAACCGAAAAAAAATTTGTTCACTTCATAAAACAACGTTGATTTGTTCACTGCTTCTAATCTTATGACCCGATTTATTTTCGCATATTCTTGACTCAATTTACAATTTGTCATAAAAGTTCCGTTAGCTAAATCTTTCCTATACCCAAATTTTATATTTTGTTGTTAACAAAATAGTCTCTCATATACCATAGTTGTTTTTTTCTAATCCATCATGTAACGGGAGAAATATCGATTTTACTTCTCAAAAATGCCTGCTTCTAACCTTATGACCGGTTTAGCAAACCATAATACAATCTTTTCAACCAACTTTATAATTTTTAGTTGAAAATTTCATCAAAATTGAGCTCTCCTGCTCTTAAAAAAAACTATTAACTAAAAAAATGTTAATTTCAAAATTCTAAAGTCTAAAAATGTAATAAAAAAAATTGTATAAAATAAAAAAAATTAAGCTACTACGAAAAGTTAAAAATGGCAGTGCTTTTACTGAATTCAACAATTCTTTTTCTTAAGAGGACCTTTTGGTCTTAAAATTTAGGACTTACTACTTTTTCCTGGTCCCTCGGTGTCCTGCCGGCAGCACTACGAAGAACTGGAGTCGTTGGAGCTTTGTTTTTATGTAAAAAAAATTATTAAAAATCAGCAACCACAACCACGGTTCACTTTTCCAATAAAAAAAATAATAAAAAAAAAAAAATTGAACTTAAACAAGAATGGAGAACTGAATTCTTTTACATGGAGAAGTTAATTCTTTATAAAAAAAAATTAATGATTAAAAATTATTCTTGATATACTCTTTTTTTTCTTGCAGTTTCACTTTTAAATTCACTCTTAAATTCTTCTGTTTCTTCAAGCTCGGCGAAGCTTTTCTCCTCACAAACCCACCACTGAAAATTCTGTATCCTCTTGGGATTTTGATATTAATATCACTCGCGTATATAAACACAAAATCCAGGACACTACAGGGTTTTGTACAGATGAATACTTTGCTTTTGTTTAGCTTCAAAAGAAAGCTTCCTCTCAAAAAAAATCTTCACTGCTGGTAGGAGAAAAAAACGCAGAGGCTCAGGCCCGCTGGTGCAGTCCTTGGCAGCTCAAATATGTAGAACCTCTGAAATTATTGGCGAACTGCAATCAAGATCTTCTATAATCTTCCTTTTTGGATTTCCGAATTCCAGTTCTCTTTGTAGTTATATCTACAATTTCCTTTGTATTTAATTACTGGTTTTCTTTTGCTTTTCTTAAAAAAAAAACTTCGGAACTTTAAATCGCTTGAAAATAATTTGAATTTGCGATTCAAAAACAATGGCCGTTTGCACTCCGAATTTAACTTAGCTATGACCATGAAATCCCACAAAGGTCAACCCCAGTCTTCATTTTCATATAAGTAAATAGTTACCTCTACATCTGAGCGAGATAACTATTTCAATTCATATCTATAAGGACAAATCCATTATTCGAAATATCTCCTATCCTTATCTTTAAATTGCAACTACCCCTGGCCCACATACTTAAAATCTAACTAACATACCTACGTCATGCACTAATAATGATGTTTTCCATCATAACTTAACTTAACATGAACTTAATACATATTTTAAGCAAAACCACACAATTTCCTCACATTTAATAAGTCTAAGTGTAAATCGAGAAATTTCCCTTAAATACACCCCATCTGCGAACACTAAAATTCATTTTGATTTGACTTTACAACTGAGCGAATTCACTTTTGTTTTACCTGACCCCCTTTCCTTCAGATGCGAGGAAGAAAGATATCTACTTTCGCCTGCGCACCTGAAGAGGTAAACATTACACTCAAACATTAAATAAGATCTGTCAAAAAACACAAATAACAAAACATAAACAACGAGGGATGCAGAAAATTGAACAAGGTGAGTAATTATTCTTTAAATTATCTATATTTCTAATATTATTACTGAAATCTGTTCTTTAAAGTATTGAGAACATTTTTCAGCAATAATCTTGGGAATAGATCTCAAATACAGATTAGACGGTGGATCTGAAAAATTCCTGTGCTTGCACATGGAAAATTTTCAAAACACCGAAATCTGCTCTTTCAAATTTTCTTTTTATGAATTTAATTAAAACTTAAACTAATATATTTTCTTTTATTTTACAGAAATCATGAATGTTGCAGGAGGGTATAGAAGCCACCCCAGGAAATAAAAAGAGGAACCCGGCCAGGAAAAAAAAAAAAAGGAATATTACAAAGGCACTGTGCGGTGAGCCAGTAGCGTACCTTTCACCGCCGCGTCAAACGACGGCTGTTTGTCTTGTTTTTTTTTTTTCTCTAATCAAACTCTATTCCGGAACTGACCAGGTAAGTGATTCTTGCTGGCTCCGTAACAGGCTCGGTGGAAGTGGCTGAGTGGCCGTGAGGTCACTTACACCGTAAAAAAAAGGACTAGCAAGATTGTTACTTTGTCTCGGTAATGTGTGGCCGAGCCCACTACCTGAGATAGTCTCTCGTTTTAGTCGGGCATTTTTATTATTTTATTAAGATGTGAGGAACATTAAGAATTTAACAAAAAAAAACTTTCATACATACATATTATACATAAAAACCAGGAACACTGAAAACAATTAATAGAGATACATAAATAGTCTAACACCACAGAAATAAAATATATATAAATAAATTAATAAGCTATACTTAAACTAAATAAAATATCACAGATAAAAGAAGATAAACTATACTTAAACTAATCAGGTACTATGATCTAAAAGAAAATATCACAGATAGTTGAATGTAAATAACTAACTCTACTTAAACTAAATCAGGTACTTTTGACTTCTCAAAAATATCACAGATAAAGATAGATAAATAAATAAATATACTATATGCTTAAATTAAAGGTAAAAATATCACAGATAAATAAATGTAAATAGATAAACTATACTTAAACTAAAGATAAAAATATCACAGATAAAACAAATAAATACATAAATAAAGCTATTAAACAAATAAACAAACTGTGACTTCAAATAATACTTAGTCTACGCTAACTATACTAACATTTAATACACTAACCTTATATCACAGTTTGTCGAAAGCAACATCATCTGAGTGTGTCACACTTCAACACAAACATTAAACATGTAGGTCTTTTGCGTGGAATGTTCCTACCTTTTCACCATTGAGGTTACCTACCACGTAGAGGGAATTCCCAACCGGTCTTAAAATTATTGATTTTAGGAATTTTTTTCCTAGTTTTGCGTTGTAGTTTTCCGCCTTGCTACTTTGTTTAAAGTTTCTGCGGAAAACTACCTGTCCAGTTTTATATTGCACATCCCTACTTCTAGTATTATATACCTTTTTACTTTTTTCATGTGCAATTTTTAAGTTTTCGAATATTTTTGTTCGAATGAGTTCTAGACGATCCTCTTTATTAAGAATCTCGACTCTTGAATCTTTGACTAGGTTTAATTTTCGCAAGAGATCATACGTCTTTGCGTGTTGGATCATGGGAGTTCCAAAGACAGCGTAAAAAGGCTCCACACTTATTGCGTCGTGCACAACACTTCGCAGTGAAAATGCAACATTGCTTACGTGTTGATCCCAATGTTTTTGATCACTACCAAGGTAGGATCGAATTTTGGACAAAACTGATTGGTTTACTCACTCGGAAGCGTTTGCTTGAGGTGAATAGAAAGCAGTACGAACATGGTAAACACCATATCGCTTCAAGAAACTAGTAAACAGTTCTGATACAAATTGTTTACCATTGTCAGAGTGCACATACTCTGGTACACCAAAAACATGAAACACATTTTCTTCGAGGAATTTCACTACCTCAGATGACGTTGCTTTTCGTATTGCTTTCAAAAATACATACTTAGATAAGAAGATATGTGTATTGCCCTGTTTTGTTCTTGGATACGGTCCAAGGAAATCAATATCTGTTGTCCCATCGGCGGCCGAGTCGTTATGTTGACAGACTTACTACTCTTGCAAGTGTCACACGATCGTACCCACTTCTGAACATCGGTGGCCATCCCCGGCCAAAAATATTTTTGCCGTAATTTTGACAAGGTTTTCGATATGCCACCATGTCCCGACGCAGGTGAATCGTGTGCTGCTATCAACAGCCCTTCACACAACTCTTTAGGAACCCATAGCTTCCATGCTCGGTTTTCTTGTATTGCGTCGCCTGTTCATATGTCTGTTCGTTTATAAACAAATCCGTCTGATATGCAAATATCAGGAAGTCTATCTTGGTCGCGTTCCATTATTTTCTTTAGCTCAACATATTCCTCAGAAGAGAAATATGGTGAGTTAAAGTCAACTTCTGGTGTTAAATCTTCGGTCGTGATCTCTTCCATATGTATTCTTGAGAGAGTATCAGGTACTACATTTTGGACACCCTTTCTATGCTCGATCACGAAGTCAAACCCTTGGAGCTTAAAACTCCAACGGGCTAAACATCCTCCAAGGTCTTTTTGAGTCATAAGCCACTTTAGACTTGCGTGATCGGTAATGATAGTAAAGGGTAAACCCTCCACATAAGCCCTGAACTTCTTTACCGATAAAACGGCTGCATAGCATTCAAGTTCAGTCATTGTGTAATTCCGCTGAGCGGAATTCAGCTTCTGAGACATGAATGCTATGGGTCGTTCATTTTTCTCTTCGTCCATCTGAAAGATCACACTCCCTACACCTGAAGTTGAAGCGTCACATTGTATGTAGAAATGTTTTGAAAAGTCTGGATTTGTCAGTATGGGAGCTGTAACTAAACTCTTTTTGAGTAGTTGAAATGCAGTCAGTGCTTCGTCAGTCATTTCAAAGTCTGTCCTTTCTTCAAGCAATCGGTCATAGGGGCAGCAATAGTGGCATAGTTTGCCATAAATCACCTATACCACCCCGTCATGCCAAGGAACCTTCGGAGTTGTTTCGGTGTCTTGGGCACTGGAAACTCTTCGACCGCCGACACTTTGTCCTTGTCAGTCCGTATACAGCCGTCTCCAACAACGTAGCCTAAATATTTGATTTCCTTGAAACAGAACTTACTCTTTTCGACGTTTATCGTCAAGCCAGCTTGACGCAAGCATACGGCAACTTCCTTCAGTACTTGAATATACGTTTGGAAGTCTGGAGAACAAATCAAAAGGTCATCGAGATAGACAAAGACATTCTGCCGAAGACGACCAGGAATGACTTTGTCCATAAGCTTAGACATTCTCTGGGCACCGTTACAGAATCCGAACGGCATCACCGTGAATTGGTATAACGGTCGACCAGGGACTGTAAAAGCCGTCTTCTCTCATGATTTCTCCTCCAGAGGGATCTGCCAAAACGCATCCTTCAAGTCGATACTGGAGATAAATTTAGTATCCTGAAGTCGGCTTATTATCCCCTCAATATGAGGAAGAGGATAAGCAAACTTCTTCGTCCTAGCATTAACCTTCCGTGAATCTAGGCACAGTCTGCTTTTGCCACCTTTTCTCACTAAAACTACTGGAGAACTCCAAGCACTGTTACTCTCCTCTATTACAACCAGCGCCAACATTCTGTCTAGTTCTTCGTACAAGAGCTTTTGTACGACTGGCGAAACTGGGTAATGCCTTTGCTTAATGGGAATTTGTTCGTCATCCACTTCAATTATATGCTCTTCTAGGCTTGTCTTACCCAGCCCAAGTGTAGGGAAACAGTAACTTGATTCTCTCCAGCTGTTGTGCTTCCGCTAGAGAAAGGTCGCGAAAAGCAGGCTGTTCTTTCGATAACGGAGGTACGGCAATCTCGCTGACGATATTGGGAGCTATTTTAAACCTGCTCCAAAAATCTACACCCAGATATAGAGGTTGTTGAAGACTAGGGACAACGAAAATTTCCAATTCATGGGATTTGCCACCCCACGAGACAATCGATTTGAACCTACCTTCTATCTTTTGATGGTTCCCATCTGCAGTCTTTATCTCATTATTCATTTTTGTAAGCTGAATCTTATTCCTATTAACAAAATCTATTGCATTTTTCCCTAAACACGAAACTGACGCTCCACTATCCAACAAACCTAACAATTCTACACCCCCCAATTGCACTTTAACATATGGCCTATTGTCATCCGAAATAGTCAGAATTGAAGATTCAATCTGATTCTTTCTTCGTCTAAATATTGCACTTTTTTCCCTTAGCCTAGATATTTTTAAATAATTTCTACTTTTTATTTTTATAGAATCAAGTTCCTCACCAAAAATCCTTTTCCTGGCCTCTTGATAATCCAGTTGTCTCTGGTGAAGACTTTTTATTGGTCTAGGATCTTGGTAAGTCTTTGGTTCATCAGTCTTATTCTCTCTTATTAAAACTCTTACTCTTTTAGGTTCGAATCCTGGTTTTGTCTCCGATCCTCCGGGACAGACTTCGTTGCCGGCGGTTGCCTTCCAGATGCACTGCCGACCTTCAAGTTTTCCTGACAGGTTGCACACCGGAAGGAGATGTTGCCCTGTCCGCAACAAAAACATGTTAACGTATGAAACGTTGAAGGGCAAACACCTGGACCTTGACGAGTCTCTCCCGAAAGATCCGTCCTCTTTCCCTGGTCATTGTAAGTTTTTTTGTTATGTGTGTCATATGTCCTTGTCTCTAGTCTATTGTGTTGTATTGCATTAACCCCTAAATCATCCTCAAACTCACTAAACCTACTTCTATTATGTGATATCCCTTCACTATCTAGCTCCACCTCATGAACAAACCTTTTCATTTTTAAATCTCTGGAGGCTAAATATTCCTCCGCTCTTCTGCATTGCTCTCTAAGGTCTCTTATATGTTCGATTGAGCAACCAAAAATCAAAGTTGCCACCCTATCTTTTATGTTTGCTCTCACCATTGAAACCAAATCAATTTCGGTTGGTCTTGATTGCATCTGCAGAGTCAAACCCCTGATATCTGCATAAGACTCATCGAATGTCTCATGGGGAAACTGTTTCCGATCCATTATGGACCGCAGGATTTCATGGTCACGTTTGCCATTTTTAAATTGACGAATCAGTTCGGTTTTAAGATCGAAGTAATTAAGGAGGTAATCGCCCTGGTTCTCCTCCAAAAACTGCCAAAACCACAATTCAGCGGAGCCCGATACAAGGTGATGGAAATCCACGAACAGCTGCTCATCACTCAGTCCGCTCTTTTTTTGTAGTGTTCCCACTCGGAAAAGAAAACTTTCAACCGACAAACCCTTCGACGATCCATCGAATTTGATCCCCCATTTATGAACATCAACCCTACGATTGATGTTCACAAATGAGGACTGATTCGACGGATGTGGCAAAGGTTGAGTCGGCTGAATCATTTCCGAGTGGAAAGTCCGTCTAGTCGTTGGGTTGTAGTTTATGTCGTGTACAGGATTTTGTCTGTAAGTTGGTTCGTACATATTGTCTTGTCTGTATGTAGTGTTTTGTTTTATTGTATTGTTAAAGTTTTGTTGGTACGAACCGGCCGCAGTATTTTGTGTAAAAGTTGTATTTTGTCTAGGTGGTTGTTGTAATGTAGTGTTTCGTTCAAATGTAGAGTCTAGTCGTGGGTCGTGTTTGACTTTAATGTTTTGTCTTGTTGTATTGTTAATGTCTTGTTGAGAGTATGCATTGTAACAGTTGTCTTGTTGAAAAGTTGTGTCTTGTCCGATGTCTCGTTTAAATGTATTGTCCCCGTGACTTGCCCTAGAGAGTTCCAAAGTATTTAGCTTGGAATGTACTGCTTGCATATTTTTGTCGACAAGCTTCATGACATCGGTTAAACCCTCCGCCAGAATTCCAAGCGTCTTGGTTTGACTCTCTCTGACAGTCACAGAGGCAATTTGTTGCATCTTATCGTAGAAATCTTCTGTAGCTAGAGAGAAGGATGTAGAAGGTCCTTGAAACATTCCACCTCCCTCCTCTCCAACCACAGAACGACGCACGTCTCTGTCTTGTTGTTGTCTTAGTAGTCGGTCTCGTTCTCGTTGAAGTTCTTGAGTTTCTTGTAGTAATTTGTCGTGTTCGTTCGTAAATGTTTCAGTTGTATGTAATCTATGTTCGTTATTAGAGTCTCGTAAATGTGAGTCATCAAATGACTCTGTCCTTGTCGAGTTGGTATCAGTGTGAGTAGTGTGATACATGTGGGTATTTGTGTTTTCAGTTCCGTGTACTGTCATGTTTCGTATAATGTTTGTAATGTCTTCGTAAGTCTTGTCCATGTCGTTCGTTTGAGCGTTTTGTGTTGAGCAGAGGCCCGCAGATTTCGGTATGGTACCAGAATTTTTGCTACCCTCTGCCATTTTCTTTCCTCTCCCCAAAAACCCTCAGTAAAAAAAAAAATCACCCAAAAATTCAAAAATAAAAAAGAAAGAAAAATTTTCGCTTGAGCAACTAAAAGAAAAATGTAATTTAAAAACAATAAACGTTTTGAATTGAATGTTCAAAACAAAAAAAAAACAAAATGTAATGAAAAACTGAATTTCAATAAAAAAGGTATGTAAAATTCAATAAAAAGAAATTTAGAAAAAATGTTAAAATTTGAAAAAAAATAATGATAAAAAAAATTAAAAAAAGATTAAGAAATTGAATAAAAAAAATGATACAAAAATATAAAAAAAATTGTTATCCAAAGTAAAGATAAAAAAATAAGGTTTGCAAAAAAAAGGATTGATAAAAAAAAACAAAAGTATGTTTATATGAATGCGCTAAGGTGTGTGAAGTTGGCAAAGTTTTCCTTTCCCTCTGCAACTTCGGTAGTTGTCCTAGTTCATCGTTCGTTGTGTCTGTCTGAATTGCGACTGGTGCGCCTGAAATTCAGTGTGTGCTTTGGTTTATCCCTCTCTCATAACCACATCTTACTGCCTGACGTATAGCCTGATAGAAGGATGGCTATGAGTTCAGAAAAAACCTCCACACGAACAAAGTTTTCAGATCCAGAACTTCTACCTCACAGAGAGTCTGGTTTAACCTGACTCTATGGGCAGCAAAAGCCTGAAATCCTACGACTTTGTTCCACTTCTGGCGTTATCACAAACCTTGGACTACCTCACAAGATCTCCTGACTAAGGCCTGAAGATTGGACAGCCGTTCAAGATCTGTGACACTACCAAAAGTGCGTCCTTGATTTGTGTAAAAAGATAGGAAAGTAAAAGAATAAAAATAAAAAACGCGGGAGGCCAAAACAAGTCCAAGGCGACGACCTTCAAAAATAAAATCGTCTCCTTGAAGTTATTTTGGGCCTCGAATCCGTACGGTCTCGTTGGGCGCCATTGTTGCGAGTCAGGATTCCACGGGGGACTTACTTTGGGAAAGTAGAAGGGCGGCGGCACGCTTGTCGTTGCACGGCTATGCTCGACGGAAATGGGGGTGGTTCTTTGCCGCTTCCACTTATCCCTCCTGCTCGACAATCAAAATTATCGTGCCAGAAAAAGAAGAAAGTTATAGGAAAGGAAGAGGAGTTTGGACAAGGAATGATGCTACGCTAAAAGGTATGAAAAGTTACCACAAATCGAAGGACTTTGACGCTACCTGAAGGAACATGTAAGTATAGTGCTTTTCAAAATCAAACTAACCTAACTAAACCTACCTAAAATTCAAAATAATAAAAAAAATTAAATTTCCCATCACCATAAATGATAATATAAAAAAATTCCTTCACCAAAAATAATAAAAATAATGAAATAAAATCACCTCCACCAAAGTCAAATTTGTTGGTACGAATTTGAACTTATATAAATCTTAAATTTACCTTAATCTAAACCCTAAAACTAAAGCACTTTACTTTTCTATTTCCCTCAGATACCGTATTACTGAATTCCAAGCGCTCGCCAGATGTTATTGACGAAGGCCTGGCCAACCCACCCAAGTATCTGAAAGATACTTCCTGATGTTATTTCCATGGCCGATGTTCAGAAATAACCCCTAAAGTGACCAACCAGTCGCAAACTGTTTGTTACGTAAAGTCAGTTGGTCAAGTCATACTACCAGGAATTTTGCATCAGGACGGCTTTGTCCACCTCCACACACCCTTAGCTGAAAAGTTTAGCAAACCATAATACAATCTTTTCAACCAACTTTATAATTTTTATTTGAAAATTTCATCAAAATTGAGCTCTGCTGCTCTTAAAAAAAACTATTAACTAAAAAAATGTTAATTTCAAAATTCTTAAGTCTAACAATGTAATAAAAAAAATTGTATAAAATAAAAAAAATTAAGCTACTACGAAAAGTTAAAAATGGCAGTGCTTTTACTGAATTCAACAATTCTTTTTCTTAAGAGGACCTTTTGGTCTTAAAATTTAGGACTTACTACTCTTTCCTGGTCCCTCGGTGTCCTGCCGGCAGCACTACGAAGAACTGGAGTCGTTGGAGCTTTGTTTTTATGTAAAAAAAATTATTAAAAATCAGCAACCACAACCACGGTTCACTTTTCCAATAAAAAAAATACAAAAAAAAAATGAACTTAAACAAGAATGGAGAACTGAATTCTTTTACATGGAGAAGTTAATTCTTTATAAAAAAAAAATTTATGATTAAAAATTATTCTTGATATATTATTTTTTTTCTTGCAGTTTCACTTTTAAATTCACTCTAAAATTCTTTTGTTTCTTCAAGCTCAGCGAAGCTTTTCTCCTCACAAACCCACCACTGAAAAGTCTGTATCCTCTTGGGATTTTGATATTAATATCACTCGCGTATATAAACACAAAATCCAGGACACTACAGGGTTTTGTACAGATGAATACTTTGCTTTTGTTTAGCTTCAAAAGAAAGCTTCCTCTCAAAAAAAAAATCTTCACTGCTGGTAGGAGAAAAAAACGCAGACTCTCAGGCCCGCTGGTGCAGTCCTTGGCAGCTCAAATATGTAGAACCTCTGAAATTATTGGCGAACTGCAATCAAGATCTTCTATAATCTTCCTTTTTGGATTTCCGAATTCCAGTTCTCTTTGTAGTTATATCTACAATTTCCTTTGTATTTAATTACTGGTTTTCTTTTGCTTTTCTTAAAAAAAAAAACTTCGGAACTTTAAATCACTTGAAAATAATTTGAATTTGCGATTCAAAAACAATGGCCGTTTGCACTCCGAATTTAACTTAGCTATGAACATGAAATCCCACAAAGGTCAACCCCAGTCTTCATTTTCATATAAGTAAATAGTTACCTCTACATCTGAGCGAGATAACTATTTCAATTCATATCTATAAGGAAAAATCAATTATTCGAAATATCTCCTATCCTTATCTTTAAATTTCAACTACCCCTGGCCCACATACTTAAAATCTAACTTACATACCTACATCTTGCACTAATAATGATGTTTTCCATCATAACTTAACTTAACATAAACTTAATACATATTTTAAACAAAACCACGCAATTTCCTCACATTTAATAAGTCTAAGTGTAAATCGAGAAACTTCCCTTAAATACACCCCATCTGCGAACACTAAAATTCATTTTGATTTGACTTTACAACTGAGCGAATTCACTTTTGTTTTACCTGACCCCCTTTCCTTCAGGTGCGAGGAAGAAACATTAAATAAGATCTGTCAAAAAACACAAATAACAAAACATAAACAACGAGGGATGCAGAAAATTGAACAATGTGAGTAATTATTCTTTAAATTTAGTGCTTTAAATTATCTATATTTCTAATATTATTACTGAAATCTGTTCTTTAAAGTATTGCGAACATTTTTCAGCAATAATCTTGGGAATAGATCTCAAATACAGATTAGACGGTGGATCTGAAAAATTCCTGTGCTTGCACATGGAAAATTTTCAAAACACCGAAATCTGCTCTTTCAAATTTTCTTTTTAGGAATTTAATTAAAACTTAAGCTAATATATTTTCTTTTATTTTACAGAAATCATGAATGTTGCAGGAGGGTATAGAAGCCACCCCAGGAAATAAAAAGAGGAACCCGGCCAGGAAAAAAAAAAAAAAGGAATAATACAAAGGCACTGTGCGGTGAGCCAGTAGCGTACCTTTCACCGCCGCGTCAAACGACGGCTGTTTGTCTTTTTTTTTTTTTTTTTTCTCTAATCAAACTCTATTCCGGAACTGACCAGGTACACTTGTTCGTATCGATTTTCTAATTCCAGGTTTTGAGCTTAGAAAATGGAAATCCAATTCCAAAGCTCTTGCAAAGGACATGAATATGTTCAGAAATAACCCCTAAAGTGACCAACCAGTCGCAAACTGTTTGTTACGTAAAGTCAGTTGGTCAAGTCATACTACCAGGAATTTTGCATCAGGACGGCTTTGTCCACCTCCACACACCCTTAGCTGAAAAGTTTAGCAAACCATAATACAATCTTTTCAACCAACTTTATAATTTTTATTTGAAAATTTCATCAAAATTGAGCTCTCCTGCTCTTAAAAAAAAACTGTTAACTAAAAAAATGTTAATTTCAAAATTCTTAAGTCTAAAAATGTAATAAAAAAAATTGTATAAAATAAAAAAAATTAAGCTACTACGAAAAGTTAAAAATGGCAGTGCTTTTACTGAATTCAACAATTCTTTTTCTTAAAAGGACCTTTTGGTCTTAAAATTTAGGACTTACTACTTTTTCCTGGTCCCTCGGTGTCCTGCCGGCAGCAGTTCGAAGAACTGGAGTCGTTGGAGCTTTGTTTTTATGTAAAAAAAATTATTAAAAATCAGCAACCACAACCACGGTTCACTTTTCCAATAAAAAAAGTACAAAAAAAAAAAAATTGAACTTAAACAAGAATGGAGAACTGAATTCTTTTACATGGAGAAGTTAATTCTTTATAAAAAAAAAAATTAATGATTAAAAATTATTCTTTAAATTTTATTTTTTCTTGCAGTTTCACTTTTAAATTCACTCTAAAATTCTTTTGTTTCTTCAAGCTCAGCGAAGCTTTTCTCCTCACAAACCCACCACTGAAAAGTCTGTATCCTCTTGGGATTTTGATATTAATATCACTCGCGTATATAAACACAAAATCCAGGACACTACAGGGTTTTGTACAGATGAATACTTTGCTTTTGTTTAGCTTCAAAAGAAAGCTTCCTCTCAAAAAAAAAATTTTCACTGCTGGTAGGAGAAAAAAACGCAGAGGCTCAGGCCCGCTGGTGCAGTCCTTGGCAGCTCAAATATGTAGAACCTCTGAAATTATTGGCGAACTGCAATCAAGATCTTCTTTAATCTTCCTTTTTGGATTTCCGAATTCCAGTTCTCTTTGTAGTTATATCTACAATTTCCTTTGTATTTAATTACTGGTTTTCTTTTGCTTTTCTTAAAAAAAAAACTTCGGAACTTTAAATCACTTGAAAATAATTTGAATTTGCGATTCAAAAACAATGGCCGTTTGCACTCCGAATTTAACTTAGCTATGACCATGAAATCCCACAAAGGTCAACCCCAGTCTTCATTTTCATATAAGTAAATAGTTACCTCTACATCTGAGCGAGATAACTATTTCAATTCATATCTATAAGGAAAAATCAATTATTCGAAATATCTCCTATCCTTATCTTTAAATTGCAACTACCCCTGGCCCACATACTTAAAATCTAACTTACATACCTACATCTTGCACTAATAATGATGTTTTCCATCATAACTTAACTTAACATAAACTTAATACATATTTTAAACAAAACCACACAATTTCCTCACATTTAATAAGTCTAAGTGTAAATCGAGAAACTTCCCTTAAATACACCCCATCTGCGAACACTAAAATTCATTTTGATTTGACTTTACAACTGAGCGAATTCACTTTTGTTTTACCTGACCCCCTTTCCTTCAGGTGCGAGGAAGAAAGATATCTACTTTCGCCTGCGCACCTGAAGAGGTAAACATTACACTCAAACATTAAATAAGATCTGTCAAAAAACACAAATAACAAAACATAAACAACGAGGGATGCAGAAAATTGCACAAGGTGAGTAATTATTCTTTAAATTTAGTGCTTTAAATTATCTATATTTCTAATATTATTACTGAAATCTGTTCTTTAAAGTATTGCGAACATTTTTCAGCAATAATCTTGGGAATAGATCTCAAATACAGATTAGACGGTGGATCTGAAAAATTCCTGTGCTTGCACATGGAAAATTTTCAAAACACCGAAATCTGCTCTTTCAAATTTTCTTTTTAGGAATTTAATTAAAACTTAAACTAATATATTTTCTTTTATTTTACAGAAATCATGAATGTTGCAGGAGGGTATAGAAGCCACCCCAGGAAATAAAAAGAGGAACCCGGCCAGGAAAAAAAAAAAAAAGGAATAATACAAAGGCACTGTGCGGTGAGCCAGTAGCGTACCTTTCACCGCCGCGTCAAACGACGGCTGTTTGTCTTTTTTTTTTTTTTCTCTAATCAAACTCTATTCCGGAACTGACCAGGTACACTTGTTCGTATCGATTTTCTAATTCCAGGTTTTGAGCTTAGAAAATTTAAATCCAATTCCAAAGCTCTTGCAAAGGACATGAATATGTTCAGAAATAACCCCTAAAGTGACCAACCAGTCGCAAACTGTTTGTTACGTAAAGTCAGTTGGTCAAGTCATACTACCAGGAATTTTGCATCAGGACGGCTTTGTCCACCTCCACACACCCTTAGCTGAAAAGTTTAGCAAACCATAATACAATCTTTTCAACCAACTTTATAATTTTTATTTGAAAATTTCATCAAAATTGAGCTCTCCTGCTCTTAAAAAAAAACTGTTAACTAAAAAAATGTTAATTTCAAAATTCTTAAGTCTAAAAATGTAATAAAAAAAATTGTATAAAATAAAAAAAATTAAGCTACTACGAAAAGTTAAAAATGGCAGTGCTTTTACTGAATTCAACAATTCTTTTTCTTAAAAGGACCTTTCGGTCTTAAAATTTAGGACTTACTACTTTTTCCTGGTCCCTCGGTGTCCTGCCGGCAGCAGTACGAAGAACTGGAGTCGTTGGAGCTTTGTTTTTATGTAAAAAAAATTATTAAAAATCAGCAACCACAACCACGGTTCACTTTTCCAATAAAAAAAATACAAAAAAAAAAAAATTGAACTTAAACAAGAATGGAGAACTGAATTCTTTTACATGGAGAAGTTAATTCTTTATAAAAAAAAAAATTAATGATTAAAAATTATTCTTGATATATTATTTTTTTTCTTGCAGTTTCACTTTTAAATTCACTCTAAAATTCTTTTGTTTCTTCAAGCTCAGCGAAGCTTTTCTCCTCACAAACCCACCACTGAAAAGTCTGTATCCTCTTGGGATTTTGATATTAATATCACTCGCGTATATAAACACAAAATCCAGGACACTTCAGGGTTTTGTACAGATGAATACTTTGCTTTTGTTTAGCTTCAAAAGAAAGCTTCCTCTCAAAAAAAAAATCTTCACTGCTGGTAGGAGAAAAAAACGCAGAGGCTCAGGCCCGCTGGTGCAGTCCTTGGCAGCTCAAATATGTAGAACCTCTGAAATTATTGGCGAACTGCAATCAAGATCTTCTATAATCTTCCTTTTTGGATTTCCGAATTCCAGTTCTCTTTGTAGTTATATCTACAATTTCCTTTGTATTTAATTACTGGTTTTCTTTTTCTTTTCTTAAAAAAAAAACTTCGGAACTTTAAAGCACTCCGAATTTAACTTAGCTATGACCATGAAATCCCACAAAGGTCAACCCCAGTCTTCATTTTCATATAAGTAAATAGTTACCTCTACATCTGAGCGAGATAACTATTTCAATTCATATCTATAAGGAAAAATCAATTATTCGAAATATCTCCTATCCTTATCTTTAAATTGCAACTACCACTGGCCCACATACTTAAAATCTAACTTACATACCTACATCTTGCACTAATAATGATTTTTTCCATCATAACTTAACTTAACATAAACTAAATACATATTTTAAACAAAACCACGCAATTTCCTCACATTCAATAAGTCTAAGTGTAAATCGAGAAATTTCCCTTAAATACACCCCATCTGCGAACACTAAAATTCATTTTGATTTGACCTTACAACTGAGCGAATTCACTTTTGTTTTACCTGACCCCCTTTCCTTCAGGTGCGAGGAAGAAAGATATCTACTTTCGCCTGCGCACCTGAAGAGGTAAACATTACACTCAAACATTAAATAAGATCTGTCAAAAAACACAAATAACAAAACATAAACAACGAGGGATGCAGAAAATTGAACAAGGTGAGTAATTATTCTTTAAATTTAGTGCTTTAAATTATCTATATTTCTAATATTATTACTGAAATCTGTTCTTTAAAGTATTGAGAACATTTTTCAGCAATAATCTTGGGAATAGATCTCAAATACAGATTAGACGGTGGATCTGAAAAATTCCTGTGCTTGCACATGGAAAATTTTCAAAACACCGAAATCTGCTCTTTCAAATTTTCTTTTTAGGAATTTAATTAAAACTTAAACTAATATATTTTCTTTTATTTTACAGTAATCATGAATGTTGCAGGAGGGTATAGAAGCCACCCCAGGAAATAAAAAGAGGAACCCGGCCAAAAAAAAAAAAAAAAAAAGGAATAATACAAAGGCACTGTGCGGTGAGCCAGTAGCGTACCTTGCACCGCCGCGTCAAACGACGGCTGTTTGTCTTGTTTTTTTTTTCTCTAATCAAACTCTATTCCGGAACTGACCAGGTAAGTGATTCTTGCTGGCTCCGTAACACTTGTTCGTATCGATTTTCTAATTCCAGGTTTTGAGCTTAGAAAATGGAAATTCAATTCCAAAGCTCTTGCAAAGGACATGAACTATGAACAGCAGGAGTCAATAATGTTCCAGGATGATGAGAAAACGTCAGTTTTGGGCTTGAAGTGGCTGCTTGAGAAGGATCAATTCACGTTTGTTGTAAAATCACCGGAGACTCAGCAGGCAATAATCAAGAGAAGCGTAGTGAGCTGTGTTGACTCCCTAGAGAGATAAATGAGAGATGGAGAGATTTCTGGCAGGAAAAAACATATTTAGAGAACGTGAAAATTTGGAGATGGATAGGTACTTCAGAAGAAGTACGAAAAGAGCTACATGGATGTTTGGATGCTTCTGAGAGGGCATATGGAGCAGCGATTTATCTGAGAACGATACTTTAGGCAGGATTACAGTAGATCTCATCACAGCAAGAACACGGGTTGCACCACTTACAACGGTGGCAATACCGCGCTTAGAGCAAACAGCAGCGGAGCTATTGGGACGGCTAATTGTAAGTGTCATTAAAACACTGGAATGAAAAGGTATCGAGTATGATCTTTGGACAGATTCACTCGTAGCGCTGCATTGGATAAATGAATTACCATGCGATTTAAAAACGTTTGTAGCGAATAGAGTCTCGTCTATAGAAGCAAACACCGAAGTCAAAAGGTGGAGACATATTGGAACGAAGGATAACCCGGCTGATATTCTAAGAAGAGGAATAAAGCCATCAGCATTGGCTGATAACAAGTTGTGGTTGCATGGGCCGGAATGGTTGGCAAAACCTCGGTCGAGCTGGTCATCTGAAAAGTTTGTGCCAAATGTTTCAGATGGGGGGAGGGATGAAATGAAAGTTTTTGTGATAACAAAATTTACAGAGCCTTTATCTATTTATTTGAAGTGCTGGAGAAGGAGTATTCCATTGATTGAATACACGTCTACATTAGAGAAGGCGATTAATGTAATCAGCTATGTAATAAAAAGCAAAAATAAAGCAACGAAAAGAAGATGAAGAGATAGATGGAAAGAGATGGAGACGTTCTGCACGTCAAGTGAAAAGAAGGAATAGAGCAGATGAGAGTGCAGGAGATACAGCAGTACTTGGGCAACCATCGGGAGAGAGGATGAAATCAATCGGTCACCTGTTGACAAAAGAGCAGGAAAAGTATTTTGCGAAGGAAATCATTCATATATAGAAGGACAGGTGTTTTCCTGAAAAGAGCAGGATAGAATCCTTAAAGCCAATCTTAGATTGTGAAAAGATTCTGAGAGTAGCAGGGAGATTGGAAAGAGCAGAGATGGGATACGAGAGAAGGCATCCAGCTATCGTGCCAAATGGTTCTCGATTGGCTTAATTGCATACAACAACGAATCATGGAGCAGTGCAGGTAATAATGCAGGACATTCGTCAGAGATTCTGAATTCCGAAGCTCCAAAGTCAGCTGAGAAGCGTAGTGAGCTGTGTTGACTCCCTAGAGAGATAAATGAGAGATGGAGAGATTTCTGGCAGGAAAAAACGTATTTAGAGAACGTGAAAATTTGGAGATGGATAGGTACTTCAGAAGAAGTACGAAAAGAGCTACATGGATGTTTGGATGCTTCTGAGAGGGCATATGGAGCAGCGATTTATCTGAGAACGATACTTTAGGCAGGATTACAGCAAATCTCATCACAGCAAGAACACGGGTTGCACCACTTACAACGGTGGCAATACCGCGCTTAGAGCAAACAGCAGCGGAGATATTGGGACGGCTAATTGTAAGCGCCATTAAAACACTGGAATGAAAAGGTATCGAGTATGATCTTTGGACAGATTCACTCGTAGCGCTGCATTGGATAAATGAATTACCATGCGATTTAAAAACGTTTGTAGCGAATAGATTCTCGTCTATAGAAACAAACACCGAAGTCAAAAGGTGGAGACATATTGGAACGAAGGATAACCCGGCTGATATTCTAAGAAGAGGAATAAGGCCATCAGCATTGGCTGATAACAAGTTGTGGTTGCATGGGCCGGAATGGTTGGCAAAACCTCGGTCGAGCTGGTCATCTGAAAAGTTTGTGCCAAATGTTTCAGATGGGGGGAGGGATGAAATGAAAGTTTTTGTGATAACAAAATTTACAGAGCCTTTATCTATTTATTTGAAGTGCTGGAGAAGGAGTATTCCATTGATTGAATACACGTCTACATTAGAGAAGGCGATTAATGTAATCAGCTTTGTAATAAAAAGCAAAAATAAAGCAACGAAAAGAAGATGAAGAGATAGATGGAAAGAGATGGAGACGTTCTGCACGTCAAGTGAAAAGAAGGAATAGAGCAGACGAGAGTGCAGGAGATACAGCAGTACTTGGGCAACCATCGGGAGAGAGGATGAAATCAATCGGTCACCTGTTGACAAAAGAGCAGGAAAAGTATTTTGCGAAGGAAATCATTCGTATATAGAAGGACAGGTGTTTTCCTGAAAAGAGCAAGATAGAATCCTTAAAGCCAATCTTAGATGGTGAAAAGATTCTGAGAGTAGCAGGGAGATTGGAAAGAGCAGAGACGGGATACGAGAGAAGGCATCCAGCTATCGTGCCAAATGGTTCTCGATTGGCTTAATTGCTTACAACAACGAATCATGGAGCAGTGTAGGTAATAATGCAGGACATTCGTCAGAGATTCTGAATTCCGAAGCTCCAAAGTCAGCTGAGGAATTACTTACATAAGTGTTTGGTTGGCGTGCGTTATAATCAACTTTTTGAGATGCAATTGATGGCTGGTTTGCCATCAGAGAGAGTAACAGCAGGGAAGGCTTTTCTACACAAAGGGGTAGACTATTTGCAGGTCCATTCGAAATAAAGATGATCGACAGAGCAGGTGAGCAAATAATAAGACAGAAATGTTGGGTTCCGTCTTTGTTAGCCTTAAAACTAGTACAGTGCATATAGATTTGGTATCAAATTTGACGTCAGTGGCGTTCATTGCTTGTTTCGAAAGATTCATAGGAAGAAGGGGCAGGTGTGGACGGACAATGGTACAGCATTTGTCGGTGCAGCGAAGGAATTGCAGAAAGCCGAAGAGCGTTGGTTAGTGAAGGATATATTTGAACACTTAAGTTTGAAAGAGACGGAATGGAAGTTTATGACTCCTGCGGCACCACATCAATGTGGGATATACGAAGCAGCGGTAAAGTCGATGAAATATCATTTTACGAGAATTGTTGGAGCGAAGGTTTTGGCATATGAGCTTGAGCAGGTTTTGACATTAATTACTGGGATAGAAGCCATCTTGAATTCAAGACCGTGCCAACAACGCCTGCAAATCAGCGATGATCCTGATGATTTGCAGGCGTTAACGCTGGGACATATTGGTTGGTAAACCGCTTGTTTTACCGTTACCGTTTATAACCAATGAGATGCCAAATACCAAGGGCATACAATTGTGGAATTAGCGCAAGACTATGCTTGCACACTTCTGGAGCAGATGGAAGGAAAAGTACTTATCTACTCTATACGAGAGGAAGAAATGGCGAAAGGAGAAATATGGCTTGAGAGAAGGACAACTGCATAATCAGGAGAGAAAATTTCCCATCATCGGCGTGGGCGAGGGAGCGGATATTAAGACTATTACCAGGCAGGGATGGACACATAAGAAGCGTGGTTCTGCAAACAGCGAGCAATCAACTTACGACACCGGTACAGAAGATCGGCATCTTACCAATCGAGGAGCTGGAATGATTTATATATTAAAATAAATTTGTATTTAGCAGAGATATACATATGTAAAATAAAAGCGAAAGGGGTGGAAAACCGTAGGTTTTCGCCGGGACTGTATCGAATGGCATGAGTCCTGGCAACTCTGCATTCGATGGTCACATAAGTATAAGAAGATACAATTAAACGTAAATAAAACTTAACGTAAGAACTGAACGAAAGAGTGCTTGTTCTGCGAACAAGCACGAATGAGAGTTAGTTTTAAGCAGGATTTTGAACTGTGGTTTTTTTATAATATTTTTTCCACTCTAAACTATTGTGTTTTATTTCATTTCACATATTAATTATCGGAGATGGTTATACAGTCCATTGAGCTACGATACAACTACCACGACTTAAATGGAAAAACGAGAATGCACTTTCTTATCAACATAACTTGAACAACTTACTTCTAACCAATGATATGAGGACTGAGTCTGCAGAAGAACTATCCAACCAACTCACAGAATGTATAAGAATTTCAACATCAAGCAAAATTATAAGCTGCTTTTCATCATTCAAACAAAAATGGTTTGATAAAGATTGCATGAAAGCTCGAAACAAATCTTTCGCACTTTTACGAGTCATGCGAACTTCAAATAATTATGATGTCAGAAATTGGTACCTTGAAGCAAATACACAATACAAAAATCTTTGTGTTGCAAAGAAAGCGGAATACGATTATAAACAAGCGTTAAAACCAGGAGCTCGAAGGAATTCTTGAAGATAGCAAGGGAGATTAATGAAATGAACTACAAAATAGGTGCCGGGGTGTCTACCGAAAGTCTCGCTAGTCACTTTAAACTTCTTCTTCTGAACGATACTGACCTCATCTTCTCCTACGCAGAACCATCTGTTATCGTAGAATCTTTGGACTCCGATATAACAGTTGCCGAAATACAAGCTGTAATAACAAAAGCAAAGAATGGAAAGGCACCAGGTGAAGATGGGATTCCATACGAATTCCTTAAAAATGCATCTCCAACACTTATAAATCACCTTAAAATACTTTATAACAAAGTTTTTTCAAATGCTGAAATACCATCTTCGTTTAAAAAATCCATAATCTTCCCTATACACAAAAAAGGTGCCTTGGACATTGCTGAAAATTATAGAGGCATTTCATTTATGAATGTTTCTGCCAAAATATTCTGTATTGTACTTGTGGAGAGATTGGAAAAATGTGTGGAAACTAAAAAAATTCTAACCGACCTTCAATCTGGTTTTAGAAAAAACTTTTCAACAGTTGATCAAATATTTACACTTTCATCGATCATTAAAGCGTTTCAGGCCAGGAATAAGGAAGTTTATACGTTCTTTGTAGACTTCAAACAGCCTTTGACTTAGTAAACAGAAGTGCTCTCTTTTATAAACTATCACAACTGGGCCTATCTACAAAGTTTATTAAAGTTGTAAAAGAAATGTACTCTGAAACTAAAGCCGCTGAATGGGACGGCACGACCTTTTCACAATGGTTTGATACAAGTACTGGTGCCTTCTCAGTGCATTGCTGTTCTCATTATTTATCAATGACATAGTAGAAGATCTACCAGGAGGAATAAGGATTGCTAATTCTGTTATCAATGTTTTATTGTATGCCGATGACCTCGTTCTACTTTCCGAATCATCAGAAAACCTGCAGTTGATGATCAACCGGTTAGCAATCTACTGCAAGAAATGGGGACTTACAATTAATACCGAAAAATCTAAAATTATGGTTTTCTCACGATCTGCACAAGGAGAAAATCGAAGGAGATGGTACTTCAATGAGAATCTTCTAGAAATCGGGAAAGAGATTAAATACTTAGGAGTAAAACTGAATCCAACGTCAGATTTTAACAAACACCTCGTTGAGAAAGCCAACACCTCTCAAAGCTTACTGGACATGTCTTGGAAAAACGTATTTTCAAACAAACAAATTAATCTGTCAGTTAAATATAAAATATTTGATTCGGTAGTAAAATCAACTCTCTGTTACGCTTCACAAGTTTGGGGTGCAAATGAGTATGAAGCTATTGAGAAATTCCATAGAAACTTTTTAAAAAAACTCTTTAACCTACCTCAGAATACAACTAGTTACGCACTTTACATAGAAACTGGACTTCCAAAACTTCTTACAAGTACTCTTAAGTCACAGGCTGATTTTATAATTAAAACATGTGCACACCAGGACTCCAGACTAACGAAAAAATTGCTTTTGTATGAACTAAGGAACAAAGACTGGTGGTTTGCTAGATGGCAAAAACTTGGCAATGACTGTGAAGAGGAACTACTTATCGATCTTAGTAATGTATCCCATTTAAAAAATCAACTTTACCAAATAATTCGGAAGAAAGAAGACTCAATACGGATTGCATTTATTCAAAAAGCTCGTGAATGTGAAAGTAGACTTTTATACTTTCAGTTAATTATGATCTCGGTGATAGAAATTACTTCCATGATTCGCTAAACTACAGCGAAATCTCTTTAATCTTCAAAGCAAGATGTGAGCTTCTCGGTCTAAATGGTACCCCTTATAATGGAAGCTTTAATCAATTTTGTTCGCTATGTAACTCAAGGTCGAAGAAAGATTGCTTTCAAATATTTAGTATATGTCCCATATTAAAACCACAAAGACAAGCTTTCTTTGGAAAAAATACACTATCAATGTCAGATACAATCAATATTTTAAACGAGTGCGACTGGAAAAAGTTAAGTAACTTTTTGAAAGCCATCTTAGAGTATAGAATGTTATTAGTACAAGAATTTGTTTGATTTTTAAGTTTATTAATTTAAATCGTTGTACATACATATATGTAATTAAAGTTTAAATTTGTTTAACTATATTGTAAGGTATATTATTGCTAACCAGGCCGATGGCTAAGTAATAGCTTTAAAATTCATAATAGAGTGTACAACATTGTTAAACTATAAAACATAAATAAATGAATTACTTACTTACTTACTTACTTACTTACTATTAAGTGTTACTCTTATTCATTTTGTTGAATAGTAAATAAAACTTACGTCTTTTTACTTGCGATTATAGGTACTATAAGGCAAGTTATGGATTCGTGCAGAAAAAAAAAATTGAGATAACAATCACACATGACATTACGATGATGGAGAAGTCGAAAAAAGTGGGTCTGGGAATTCCGTCCGTCTGTCTGTCTGTCTGTCTGTTCGCGCCTCTGGAGGCTGAACGGGTGGGCCGATTTGCTTCAAATTTGGTATTTAGGATTTATTTGGCCGTCGCTCGGAACATATTTTTTACTTGCGATTATAGGTACTATAAGGCAAGTTATGGATTCGTGCAGAAAAAAAAATTTGAGATAACAATCACACATAACATTACGATGATGGAGAAGTCGAAAAAAGTGGGTCTGGGAATTCCGTCCGTCTGTCTGTCTGTCTGTCTGTCTGTCTGTCTGTCTGTCTGTATGTCTGTTCGCGCCTCTGGAGGCTGAACGGGTGGGCCGATTTGCTTCAAATTTGGTATTTAGGATTTATTTGGCCGTCCCTCGGAACATATTTTTACTTGCGATTATAGGTACTATAAGGCAAGTTATGCATTCGTCGAAAAAAAAAGTTTTGAGATAACAATCAAACATGACATTACGATGATAGCGAAGACGAAAAAAGATGGTCTAAAAATTCTGTCCGTCTGTATGTCTGTCTGTCTGTCTGTCTGTCTGTCTGTCTGTATGTAGACCTAAACCCAAACGGGTGGGCCGAATTGCTTCAAACTTGGTATATAGAATTTTTTAGGTATTGTACAGAAAGGAAATTGAAATTTTTTTTTAGCTCAAAAAATAACGGTACCTGCCATACAACCGTTACGTTAAAGCTTATTTTTCTCAAAAACGGCTCTAACGATTTTTAATTAAAAAAATCAGTGTTGCTTTTTAGGTACGACCAATCATATGGCTGAAAAAAAAGTTTTAAAAAATGGCTAAGAACGGTACTTTCCATAGGACCGTTTTTTTTGCTTTCGACTATCTCGAAAACGACTCAACCGATTCTTTCGAAAATTCACACACATATAGCTGTAGGTAGCTCAATTTGTATTGCATACCAATATTTTTGAAAAATATTTTTTTGTATTTTTAAAAGCATTTTTTAAAAAAAAATTTAAAAAATTATTATTTTGAAAACTGCTTATTAAATTTTTTTTAAAAATTTTAAATAAATGTATTTGCTGAATACCTATGAACTGGCGTTTTTGAATTTTTTTTGAAAATTTTTTTCAAAAAGTTTTTCAAAAAAAACTTTTTTTCTCAAAAACCGCTCCACAGATTTTTCTAAATTTATTCTCATAAATTCAAATTTATCCAAGAAATAAAATGGCGTACTTTTTTTTCAACTCAAATTAGTTTAAGTATTTATTTAAGAATTTTGAAAATTTTATTTTTATCAAAATCTCAAGCCCATAAACCACTTTCACTCATTAGAGCAAGTTCGTGCGACCCAGTCGTGCATTTTATTTATTTTTGCTCTAGGTCCAAAAATAACGGCACCTGCCATACAATCTTGAAGACAAAAATTGATTTTCTCAAAAACGGCTCTAACGATTTTGATAAAACTTTCAGAATGCTATTTTTGCAAGAAAATCTATCTTTTGGTTTGAAATTTTTTTTCAAAATTTGTCTAATAACGGTACCTCTCATAGAACCAGTATTTTCAAATCAAATTTTTTCGTAAACTATACATTCGATTTTAATAAAATTTTGACCACAGGAAGTCATTTATAATTTTCTTAATATGGCATTTCAAAATTTTCAAAAACTTTTTTTTTTGATTTTTTATAATTTTTTCAAAAAAATTTTTGGTTTTCAAAATATGTTGGAAACGGGTACATTGATTTTTTTTAAAATTATTTTTCAAATGTAAACTACGGATTGCCATATATTTGCATACTCAAATAAATTTCAAAATATTTCTTGAAAAAGTTTTTCAAAAATAACCTTTTTAAAAAAAAAACTGGTCCAACGATTTTCAATATTTTTTTTTCCTAAATTGACGTATAGCTATGAAATTTTATTGCATACTTAGTTTTTCCGAGAAAACTCTTAAACTAAATTAAAAAATAAAAGAATTTTCGAAATTATTTAATTTTTTTTTAATATCCATATATGCAGCCACTACGCAATTGCTTATCATAAGAGCAAGTTCGTGCGACCCAGTCGTGCATTTTATTATTTTTGCTCTAGGTCCAAAAATAAAGTCACCTGCCATACAATCTTGAAGACAAAAATTGATTTTCTCAAAAACGGCTCTAACGATTTTGATAAAACTTTCAGAATGCTATTTTTGCAAGAAAATCTATCTTTTGGTTTGAAATTTTTTTAAAAAATTTGTCTTATAACGGTACCTCTCATAGAACCAATATTTTCAAATCAAATTTTCTCGTAAACTATACATTCGATTTCAATAAAATTTTGGCCACTGGAAGTCATTCATAGTTTTATTAATATGGCATTTCAAAATTTTCAAAAACTTTTTTTTTTGATTTTTTATAATTTTTTCAAAAAAAATTTTGGTTTTCGAAATATGTTGGAAACGGGTACATTGATTTTTTTTTAAATTATTTTTCAAATGTAAACTACAGATTGCCATATATTTGCATACTCAAATAAATTTCAAAATATTTTTTGAAAAAGTTTTTCAAAAATAACCTTTTTAAAAAAAAACTGGTCCAACGATTTTCAATATTTTTTTTCCTAGATTGACGTATAGCTTTGAAATCTTATTGCATACTTAGTTTTTCCGAGAAAACTCTTAAACTAATTTAAAAAATAAAAGAATTTTCGAAATTATTTAATTTTTTTTTAATATCCATATAATGCAGCCACTACGCACACATGACATTACGATGATGGAGAAGTCGAAAAAAGTGGGTCTGGGAATTCCGTCCGTCTGTCTGTCTGTCTGTCTGTCTGTCTGTCTGTCTGTCTGTCTGTTCGCGCCTCTGGAGGCTGAACGGGTGGGCCGATTTGCTTCAAATTTGGTATTTAGGATTTATTTGGCCGTCGCTCGGAATATATTTTTTATTTTTGCTCTAGGTCCAAAAATAACGTCACCTGCCATACAATCTTGAAGACAAAAATTGATTTTCTCAAAAACGGCTCTAACGATTTTGATAAAACTTTCAGAATGCTATTTTTGCAAGAAAATCTATCTTTTGGTTCGAAATTTTTTTTCAAAATTTGTCTTATAACGGTACCTCTCATAGAACCAATATTTTCAAATCAAATTTTCTCGTAAACTATACATTCGATTTCAATAAAATTTTGGCCACTGGAAGTCATTCATAGTTGTATTAATATGGCATTTCAAAATTTTCAAAAACTTTTTTTTTTGATTTTTTATAATTTTTTCAAAAAAAATTTTGGTTTTCGAAATATGTTGGAAACGGGTACATTGATTTTTTTTAAAATTATTTTTCAAATGTAAACTACAGATTGCCATATATTTGCATACTCAAATAAATTTCAAAATATTTTTTGAAAAAGTTTTTCAAAAATAACCTTTTTAAAAAAAACTGGTCCAACGATTTTCAATATTTTTTTTCCTAGATTGACGTATAGCTTTGAAATTTTATTGCATACTTAGTTTTTCCGAGAAAACTCTTAAACTAATTTAAAAAATAAAAGAATTTTCGAAATTATTTAATTTTTTTTTAATATCCGTATAATGCAGCCACTACGCAATGGCTTATCATAAGAGCAAGTTCGTGCGACCCAGTCGTGCATTTTATTTAAATGAGCTTTTCTGACCCTTTTCTTATGTAGTTTGCTAAGTGGTCTGGTTCGAACTTGGCGGCGTCCCATATCTTCGTTTTAATAGTAAATGATTTTTAAATTGATTTAAAAAGTGTAAGTAGGTACTGCTTTTTTTGATAACAATAGTTATTTTGTATTCAAACGAAATATGTACAAACTTTTTTTTTAAATAAAAATAAAAATCATTAATTTATTAAACTAAGAAATGGGTCACCTTCAATTTCGAACCACACCTCTTAGAAAACTACATAAGAAAAGGGTCAGGCTTACTTAAATAAATTAAAGTTTTATTTGCTATTAAATACCTATAAGTTAGTAATCAATAAAAACTAAAACTTTATATTTCGCTTCTTTTATTATAAGCCTTCAATTCCATCAGAACATCAACGCACACACAGGAATAGTTGAGAGTGTAAGTCACAGGTCCAGGCCATGCTTAGAGCTGTTGTGCCAAAATATTTATATTTATTTTTATTATAAGGCTATAAAAACCTATTTTGAATCAATAATTCAATAAGTTCATAATTATTGCTAAGTTGGATGATTTTATAATATTTCATATTGTTTTATTTTATTTTCAATGTTGTATAAAGCATAGGTATACATATATAAAAATGCAACATGCATACAAAATGGGGGCAGGGACATAACTCCCTTGGACAAAAGTCCATAATGGACTTATGTCCCACTCGGGTGGGACATAACTCCATAAATCGATTATGGACTTATGTCCCACCTTAATGGGACATTAGTCCATAAAAAAAAGTTCTGGATTTATGTCCCACTTCATATTTTTTATTTAGAAAGAAAGTACTGTACTTTAAAACTGTAACCACTTGTTAAATTCAATGCAACACGCGGTATCATTGAAAGAACTTTAGTTGGTTTTCTTGTCTTGAATCGTACGCGTCAAAATAAAGGTGAAATGAATAGTGAAACTATTGAAGATGAAAGAAAAAAAATTAAAAATAAAAGAAAACAAATTGCAAATTCACTTGGATTTTAAACTTAGTTTTTTTTTTTATTTTCGAAAAACTAAGCAAGGAATAGATGAGTTATTAAAAAAAAACTTGGTCTTTCGAA
This sequence comes from Platycheirus albimanus, assembly GCA_916050605.2. Classification (NCBI taxonomy): domain Eukaryota; kingdom Metazoa; phylum Arthropoda; class Insecta; order Diptera; family Syrphidae; genus Platycheirus; species Platycheirus albimanus. The sequence goes on along the minus strand of OU696696.1, from coordinate 233,114,562 downwards.
AAACAAATTTTTTTTTAATTATTAGTTTTTCGAGAGACCAAGAAAATAAAAGTAAAAATTCGCGCGAATTCAGCCATCAGCACTATATCGTCTGCATACATGAGCAGCCTTATCCTCGTCCCATTTAGCAATATGCCACCTCCGATGAAATCATGAATGTCATTTATGTAAAGCGCGAATAGCAGAGGACTAAGTAAACAGCCCTGTTTTACACCCATGCTCGTGTTAAAACACCCTGACAAATGTTCGCAGACCGCAGCTTCAGTATTGTTTTACAAATCCCGAATTATAAGTTTCTCCGGTACACGTATGCGTTGCAGTTTGAAGAGAGCACTCCGATCAATGTAGTCAAACGTCGCCTTGAGATCGATGAAAAAGCAGTAAACTTTCTTGTTTTCCTTCATTTTTACTTGCTCTATAGCCCTATAGACTATAAACGGCTTGACGGATTTTCTTCAAACTTCATATAGCAGTTTGAAGAAAAACGATTGTCGAGGTTGTTTTTATTTCGTTTTAGCCCGGCTTAAACTGGTACCTTCCATGTAACGGTTTTTTTCATTTCGGATTTTCTCGAAAACGACTCTAAAGATTTTGATTAAACTCAAAATTTAGCTAACTTTAAGCATTTTTAACAAAACTGCGTTTTTCGTTTTTGGCTCAAATGGTCGTAACGAAAATCAGGTTTAAACGGTTTTTTTTAAATGGCCATAAGATCGCAACGGCTTAATTGAATTGACTCAAGCATCGTTTGGCATAGTTTTTTTTAGTGTTCTATAAGAAAAAATTGCAATTTTTTCAGTAAAGCCTTTTTAAATGGTGGCTCCCATACAACGAGCCGTTCAGTTTTAGCCAACTTTTTTTGTTTTTTTCTAATCTGCTCGAAAATGGCTCTAACGATTTTGATTAAACTTTGTGTGTTATATTTTTTTAAGTGTTTTTAAGAGAACTGCGTTTTTAGATTTTGGCTAAAAATGCAAATAACGGAGATCTGCTCTTAACGGCTTTTTTCAAATGGCCATAAGTTGTCAACGGTTGCATCAAATTCACTCAAACTTTGTTTGGTACAGTTTCTTTCAGCTTCCTATCACATGGCATTGCATTTTTTCCAGTTTCTCTTATTTAAGTGGTGGCTCCCATACAAAGAGCCACTAGGTTTTGGCCAATTTTTTTAGTATTTTCTAATTTACTCAAAAGAGGCTCTACCGATTTTTATTAAACTTTGTTTTGAATATACATAGAATGTTTTGAAGAAAACTGCATTTAAGTTTTTGGTTACAAATGATGATAACGGAAATTTGTTTTAACAATTTTATTAATTTGGCCATAATCGGACATTTATATCATTTATAGCACCCAAAAGATGACATCTAAATTAAAAAAAAAGGTTTCTCAACGTAAGCTCCCGCTCGGGTTTTCCAGTTTTAAATAAAATTTTGTAGTTTTCCCCAAATTTTTCAAACAGGAGTTCTTCATATTGCTCGAAAACTTTGTTTTCATCGTACTATTGCACCCACAGAGCAAGTACGTGCGACCCAGTCGTGCATTTTATTTAACAATATTTTAAAGGTTAAACAAGTTATCAACTGTGCTATAACCTTCCCGAAACCCAGCTTGATATTCATTTAGAACGCTATACTCCTTCTCCCACTGTTGCAGTCTGCCTAACAAAACTCCTGCGAAGATTTTTGCTATTGTATCCATAATGATATACCCCTATAGTTTTGTACCAGAGTTTTGTCTCCTTTTTTATAAATGGGAAAGTTAATTGTTTTTTTAAATGCTGGTTCGACTTTACCAGATTCAAGCATCTTATTAAATAAAGCTGCTATTTTGTCGATTGCTGTTTGTGGAGCTTTGACATAGAATTCGTAGGGAACTCTGTACTGTCCTGGTGCTTTGTTTCGTTTTCTGCTTTTTAAGAAGTCCCATATCTCTGCTGCTGCGATGGTTTCATCCAGGATATCAACTGTGCCCTGTGCGATTCTGATTCATGAGCTCGATTTCCACGGGCAGCATCCGAGGATTTAACAGATTGCTAAAATATTCTTTAAAATCTGAGCTCCATATATCGATTCCTTTAACAAAATTTGTTGTTTTTAGTTCCTTTCAGGAAAGAGGAACATCGGCTTTTCAGAAGAAAAAAAGAGAACTGGAAAAACGAATGGCGAAGACAACCAACAAATCGCTGTCAGGCAGAATGATCCATTCGATTTGGATGATGATGATGAATTTCCGTCCTCCCGACCAAGAAGAAGTTCGGATAGCAATATCTAAACTAAAGTCCAACAAGGCTGCTGGAGCTGATGGCCTTACGGCTGAACTCTTCAAAGCAGCGGGAGATGACCTGGTGAGGAGCATACACCAACTCATCTGTACAATCTGGTTGGATGAAAGTATGCCTGACGAATGGAACCTCAGCATTGTGTGCCCTATCCACAAGAAAGGAGATACTCTAAGCTGCGCCAACTACAGAGGTATAAGTCTCCTAAATGTCGCCTGTAAAATCTTGTCGGATATTCTGTGTGAACGTATGAACCTTTTCACACGTGAACTGATTGGCCCCTATCAGTGTGGTTTCAGGCCCGGTAAGTCGGCAGATTTTGGAAAAGACCCAAGAATTCCAGATCGATACTCATCACCTCTTTATCGATTTTAAAGTCGCCTATGACAGCGTGAACAGGAACGAGCTATACTGAGCCATGTCACTTCTTGGCATCCCTGCCAAACTCGTTCGATTGTGCAGGATGACTATGGAGAACTCGCGCTGCTCCGTCATGGTTGGTAAGAACACCACCGACTCATTTAATGAAGAGAAAGGCTTACGATAGGGTGACGCGCTGTCATGTAACCTCTTCAACGTCATTCTTGAGGCAATCGTACGCAACTCGCATGTCAACACCAGCGGTACGATTTTTTTTAGATCCGTTCAATTACTGGGCTATGCTGATGATATTGACATTATTTGAAGAACGAAGCGCGCTCTCAGTGGAGCATTCGCAAGTATTGAAGTGGAAGCGGCTCGAATGGGTCTGGCTGTAAATGAAGATAAAACAAAGTATATGCTGTCCTCGGGTGAAGAAGATCATCGCCGTAGGCTAGGACAAAACGTCACAATGGGCAGATATAACTTTGAGGTTGTCAAGGACTTTGTCTATTTGGGTTCCACTATAACCTCTCAGAACAACATCAGTGAGGAGATCAGTCGAAGAATCACTCTTGCCAATCGCTGTTTCTTCGGGCTAAGAAGGCATCTTAGTAGTAAAGCCCTCTCTCAAAGGACCAAGGAGACACTAAACAAGATCCTTATCATCCCAGTCCTGCTGTATGGGGCAGAAGCGTGGACACTGACACAATCGGATGAATACAGGCTGGGGTGCTTTGAGAGAAAGATTCTTCGGGTGATATTCGGGCCTGTATGTATCAATGGAGTATGGAGAAGAAGATTCAATGACGAACTGTACGGGGTGTACAGCGACATTGACTTGGTTAAGAAGCTGAAAATTCAGCGGCTTAGATGGCTGGGCCGTGTGGAGCGTATGGACGACGAGTCTTCAATTCCAACCCAGAGGGCCGACGCAGTTCTGGAAGACCCCATCTAAGGTGGCGCTATCAAGTGGTAAACGACCTCAACCAACTTGGTGTGCGCAACTGGAGGCCACTGGCTAGGGACCGGCCTTGCTGGCGAGGATTGTTGGTTGAGGCCGTGGTCCACAATGGACTGTCTGCGCCACCTTAAGTAAGTAAGTAAAGTTCCTTTGCTAAGTTCCACCACTCCTTGCTGTTTTTCACCTCTTTAAGTTTTGTACCGATAGTTTCAAAGTATTCTCTCTTTTTGCTTTTACGGAGTTGCTTATACAGTTAAATCGATGATGAATTTCTTTGGTGGACTCCGATGAGTTTTTCCTTAATTTTTGCAGCCAGAAGAAGGATTGCTTTCTTGCTCTCTCACAGGATTGATCAAACCATTTTTCTTTTCCAACTATTCTTTCAGAGTGTCGTGAATTATCTATTGATGATTTAATGGGCTCAACGATATTTTCTGCGCCCTATTCTTCTCGGTCCTGGTGGGTCTCGATGAATTCACTTAGATTTTGTTGGTATACTTCTTCAAAAGTATCTTTCCAAACGAGCTTTTGTAGTAGCTTTAATTCCGTAACTTGTTCGTATCGATTTTCTAATTCCAGTAACAACACGATAGGCATATGATCAGAATTTATCTAATCGTATACTTTAAAGCCTGGGATGAATGGCAGGAAAGTATAGGAAGCGATACATAAGTCAATTGTAGAAGAACCATTTGTTTGAAGGAAAGTAAAATTTCCTTCGAAATCTTCCTGAGTACGCCCATTAAGAATAACCATCCCGAAATCTTCGCATGCTTCTAACAGCCTTCGCCTTTTGCCATTTGTAACCTTGTGCTTTCCTTAGATCTTCTTTTTTCTGTCAGCTAGCTATTTAATGCTGCAATTTTGTTGGAAATCACTTGGTTTTTCCTGTCCTGGCGTTGAAATCCCCGATAGCAACATAGTTCAAAGCACTACCTTCTTCTAAGAATGAACTTAGATGTTGGTAGTCCTCTTCCCATCTGTTGCAGTTCAAACATAGTGGCAGTATAAGAAGCTGTTCCTTTTCTGTGTTAACAACTACCATGTCTATATCCGATATTCTTACAAAATTAGCTTTTAAGTATTGAAGGTTTGATTTGATTCCGTACACTGCTCCTCTACTCGCTCTTCCAAATCCTGCTGATTTTACTGCTGGTACCCATAATAATTCATATCCCTTAAAAAATTTCGAAAACCTTTCAAAATCTTCCATTAAGAAAGTTTCAAATAAAAGAAAAATTTCAAATTTACAAATGTATTTGAAAAAATTTGGGAACAAAATCTTATTTCCTAAGCATTGAACATTATATGACAGAATTATAATTTGGTTCTTATACTTTAGTATTTCATTTTGATTTGTTATACTTATACTATGATCACAACGGACTTCTGATTGCTAAAATTGGTTGTAGTGCAAGTCGAGGCTATTAAGTTGTTGGTTGTAGATTTGTTCTAAAACAAACTTTCCGGGTTGTTTTTCGCATTTAAGCTCCCCTTCCATCACCGTGAAGCTTTTTCCTTCAATTTCTATTCTGTTTGCCTTAAATTTGACATCTTTAGATCGGCCGACTCTTTAAATCTCTTCGAACTTTTAATAGAAAATTTTGAAGATTACGCTCCGCTGGTGTTAGATCCCTTTTTATGCCGATGGATGTATTTGCTAGTTTTCCTGTCCTTAAGATTGCTGCTACAGCTGTTTGGCTTTGGAACTCGACTAAATATCTTGGTTTTTCTCTTTTTCCTTTGGTTAGAATTTTCACAATTTCCAGTCCCTGTGTTATTTCTAAAGTGTTTTCACAGAAATCCCTTATAGTTTTTTTTCGACTTTTTGTTTCCCAAAACCTTGAAAGATCAGATTATTTCTTCTCATATGTCTTTCAAAGGCCTCAGTTCTTTTTTCATTTTCTGCCTTATAATCTTTAAGCTATTTTATTTCGGTTCGCAAGTCTTCATTTTGTTCCTTTTTTCTCAATGTCTTCTGTGTTTTTTTCTACCTTTTCGATTGTGATTTTCATTTCCTCGCAGACCATGTTGTTGCTTCTACCATTGCAGTATTGAGTAAATTTTCTTCTTCCTCCGACGATATCTGTATGTTTGTACTTCTTTGCTCTGTGGTGGCCAGTAAATCGGAGAGTTGTTGTTGCCTCTTGGACGCTTTGATCTTTCTTTCCGCTCCAGTTTGTTGAAGTGAGTTAGATATGGTTTTCAAATAAAGACTGTTACACAGTATTTATTTATTTTTATATAAATGAAACAATACTGTTTAAAATAATAAAAAGATAGTTCGGATTGAAAAAAGATGTATTCTCGAACTCACTACTTATCTTATACATCAGCATTCCCGGCACAAAGACGAAATCCGACTAAGGCGTACAGTTTACGGGATGAAAAAGTACTTTTGTACGCAATGTAAGTTGCTAAAAGTATCTCAAACTAGATGTCACTGCACGCTACTAGATGAATTAAAGTTTGATGTTCTTCGAAGAAGTTTTTTTATTGTCAGTCGTGATCAGTCATTCAAAGAGGCAGGATGTTGCTTTTCCAGTATCGCAGAAAAAAACGCAAACCAATTGTGAGTAAGTATTTCATTGTTCTTTCCAACAATCTCATTTTAATATTTATATTAAATTATTTTTGATTATTTCTAGATGATGATACCAACTAAGGCCCTTAGAAAGATCTCTAATATTAAAATAATAATGTTTTGTGTTATTTGTGTTCCAAGAAAATAAAAAACAAAACAAAATGGTGTAATATCATAACATTTGCCCCATGTAGATGCTTAGCTACTAATTTAATACCTTGGACGATCGAATCGGGCTGTCAGAATAAAGAAAACAAGAAATAGGCCATCAGCCAATGAGAGAGCTCGTTCTATCGTCCAATAGGAAAGCTCGTTCTATTTAGTTTCGATAAAAAAATATAAACAGATGAAAGGAGAAGCAGATGTTGTCGGTGGCGCGAAATAGAGTCATTAAGAAATATTCTGTAAGACGAGACAGTTCGTGTTGAAAAGTATAATTTGAAAAATATAAAAGAAAAAGATACTTTGATCTGTAATAAATAATAAAGAATGATTAAATCAAAAAAATTTTCTCCTTTCAACTCAGATGTGGGGTGTATTCACCTATTGAGCATTCAAATAAATAAAAAAAAAAACAATTTTATTTCCTAATGGCTGACCAAGCAACAAGAAAACAAATGATGGATGCGCTAAAGGACGCAGGCATTGACGTGCCCACAACCATCACCATACCTCGGCTTAAGCAGATGTATGGACACCTAGGTACCATAGCTGCTGGCCCTTCAACCGCTGCCGAGAGTCAGGACGACGCCGCTGCCCGCCCGACCCAAGAGAACAATGCCACTGACGACACTGATGCCCGACAAACAACGAAAGACAACGAACCAGTCAAGAAGCCTGCTGCCACTGAGGAAACCGAAGCCAAACCTGCTACTACTGACGAAACTGAAGCCGGACCTGCTGCCACTGAGAAAACTGAAGCTGAACTACTGCGCAAACGTTAGGAAGTCATGGTGCTGCAGCAAGCGATAGCTACGTTGGAGCTAGCTGAGGCACCATCCACACAATTCGGGACACTTTCGTCTATGCCGTCCACTGCGTCAACATCTCGACTTTCCAGATTTATAACTAGGTTCCAACGTTCGCAGTACTCGGCAATTTTGTCAATCATACCCTGTAGCACGATCGGATAGTCAGCCATCAGCACTATATCGTCTACGTACATGAGCAGCCTTATCCTCATCCCATTTAGCAATATGCCACCTCCGATGAAATCATGAATGTCATTTATGTAAAGCGCGAATAGCAGAGGACTTAGTAAACAGCCCTGTTTTACACCCATGCTCGTGTTAAAACAACCTGACAAATGCTCCCAGACCGCAGCTTCAGTATTGTTATACAAATCCCGAATCATAAGTTTCTCCGGTACACGTATGCGTTGCAGTTTGAAGAGAGCACTCCGATCAATGTAGTCAAACGTCGCCTTGAGATCGATGAAAAAGCAGTAAACTTTCTTGTTTTCCTTCATTTTTGAACAATATTTTAAAGGTTAAACAAGTTATCAACTTTGCTATAACCTTCCCGAAACCCAGCTTGATATTCATTTAGAACGCTATACTCCTTCCTGCGATGATTTTTGCTATTGTATCCATAAATGATATACCCGTATAGTTTTGTACCAGAGTTTTGTCTCCTTTCTTATAAATGGGAAAGTTAATTGTTTTTTTAAATGCTGGTTCCACTTTACCAGATTCAAGCATCTTATTAAATAAAGCTGCTATTTTGTCGATTGCTGTTTGTGGAGCTTTGACATAGAATTCGTAGGGAACTCTGTACTGTCCTGGTGCTTTGTTTCGTTTTCTGCTTTTTAAGAAGTCCCATATCTCTGCTGCTGCGATGGTTTCATCCAGGATATCAACTGTGCCCTATGAGATTCTGATTCATGAGCTCGATTTCCACGGGCAGCATCCGAGGATTTAACAGATTGCTAAAATATTCTTTAAAATCTCAGCTGCATATATCGATTCCTTTAACAAAATTTGTTGTTTTTAGTTCCTTTGCTAAGTCCCACCACTTCTTGCTGTTTTTCACCTCTTTAAGTTTTGTACCGATAGTTTGAAAGTATTCTCTATTTTTTTTTCTTTTATAGAGTTGCTTATACAGTCTGTTGAATCGATGATGAATTTCTTTGGTGGATTCCGATGAGTTTTTCCGTAATTTTTGCAGCCAGAAGAAGGATTGTTTCTTGCCCTCTCACAGGCTTGATCAAACCATTTTCCCTTTTTATGCCGATGGATGTATTTGCTAGTTTTCCTGTCCTTAAGATTGCTGCTACAGCTGTTTGGCTTTGGAACTCGACTAAATATCTTGGTTTTTCTCTTTTTCCTTTGGTTAGAATTTTCACAATTTCCAGTCCCTGTGTTATTTCTAAAGTGTTTTCACAGAAATCCCTTATAGTTTTTTTTCGACTTTTTGTTTCCCAAAACCTTGAAAGATCAGATTATTTCTTCTCATATGTCTTTCAAAGGCCTCAGTTCTTTTTTCATTTTCTGCCTTATAATCTTTAAGCTATTTTATTTCGGTTCGCAAGTCTTCATTTTGTTCCTTTTTTCTCAATGTCTTCTGTGTTTTTTTCTACCTTTTCGATTGTGATTTTCATTTCCTCGCAGACCATGTTGTTGCTTCTACCATTGCAGTATTGAGTAAATTTTCTTCTTCCTCCGACGATATCTGTATGTTTGTACTTCTTTGCTCTGTGGTGGCCAGTAAATCGGAGAGTTGTTGTTGCCTCTTGGACGCTTTGATCTTTCTTTCCGCTCCAGTTTGTTGAAGTGAGTTAGATATGGTTTTCAAATAAAGACTGTTACACAGTATTTATTTATTTTTATATAAATGAAACAATACTGTTTAAAATAATAAAAAGATAGTTCGGATTGAAAAAAGATGTATTCTCGAACTCACTACTTATCTTATACATCAGCATTCCCGCCACAAAGACGAAATCCGACTAAGGCGTACAGTTTACGGGATGAAAAAGTACTTTTGTACGCAATGTAAGTTGCTAAAAGTATCTCAAACTAGATGTCACTGCACGCTACTAGATGAATTAAAGTTTGATGTTCTTCGAAGAAGTTTTTTTATTGTCAGTCGTGATCAGTCATTCAAAGAGGCAGGATGTTGCTTTTCCAGTATCGCAGAAAAAAACGCAAACCAATTGTGAGTAAGTATTTCATTGTTCTTTCCAACAATCTCATTTTAATATTTATATTAAATTATTTTTGTTTATTTCTAGATGATGATACCAACTAAGGCCCTTAGAAAGATCTCTAATATTAAAATAATAATGTTTTGTGTTATTTGTGTTCCAAGAAAATAAAAAACAAAACAAAATGGTGTAATATCATAACATTTGCCCCATGTAGATGCTTAGCTACTAATTTAATACCTTGGACGATCGAATCGGGCTGTCAGAATAAAGAAAACAAGAAATAGGCCATCAGCCAATGAGAGAGCTCGTTCTATCGTCCAATAGGAAAGCTCGTTCTATTTAGTTTCGATAAAAAAATATAAACAGATGAAAGGAGAAGCAGATGTTGTCGGTGGCGCGAAATAGAGTCATTAAGAAATATTCTGTAAGACGAGACAGTTCGTGTTGAAAAGTATAATTTGAAAAATATAAAAGAAAAAGATACTTTGATCTGTAATAAATAATAAAGAATGATTAAATCAAAAAAATTTTCTCCTTTCAACTCAGATGTGGGGTGTATTCACCTATTGAGCATTCAAATAAATAAAAAAAAAAAACAATTTTATTTCCTAATGGCTGACCAAGCAACAAGAAAACAAATGATGGATGCGCTAAAGGACGCAGGCATTGACGTGCCCACAACCATCACCATACCTCGGCTTAAGCAGATGTATGGACACCTAGGTACCATAGCTGCTGGCCCTTCAACCGCTGCCGAGAGTCAGGACGACACCGCTGCCCGCACGACCCAAGAGAACAATGCCACTGACGACACTGATGCCCGACAAACAACGAAAGACAACGAACCAGTCAAGAAGCCTGCTGCCACTGAGGAAACCGAAGCCAAACCTGCTACTACTGACGAAACTGAAGCCGGACCTGCTGCCACTGAGAAAACTGAAGCTGAACTACTGCGCAAACGTTAGGAAGTCATGGTGCTGCAGCAAGCGATAGCTACGTTGGAGCTAGCTGAGGCACCATCCACACAATTCGGGACACTTTCGTCTATGCCGTCCACTGCGTCAACATCTCGACTTTCCAGATTTATAACTAGGTTCCAACGTTCGCAGTACTCGGCAATTTTGTCAATCATACCCTGTAGCACGATCGGATAGTCAGCCATCAGCACTATATCGTCTACGTACATGAGCAGCCTTATCCTCATCCCATTTAGCAATATGCCACCTCCGATGAAATCATGAATGTCATTTATGTAAAGCGCGAATAGCAGAGGACTTAGTAAACAGCCCTGTTTTACACCCATGCTCGTGTTAAAACAACCTGACAAATGCTCCCAGACCGCAGCTTCAGTATTGTTATACAAATCCCGAATCATAAGTTTCTCCGGTACACGTATGCGTTGCAGTTTGAAGAGAGCACTCCGATCAATGTAGTCAAACGTCGCCTTGAGATCGATGAAAAAGCAGTAAACTTTCTTGTTTTCCTTCATTTTTGAACAATATTTTAAAGGTTAAACAAGTTATCAACTTTGCTATAACCTTCCCGAAACCCAGCTTGATATTCATTTAGAACGCTATACTCCTTCCTGCGATGATTTTTGCTATTGTATCCATAAATGATATACCCGTATAGTTTTGTACCAGAGTTTTGTCTCCTTTCTTATAAATGGGAAAGTTAATTGTTTTTTTAAATGCTGGTTCCACTTTACCAGATTCAAGCATCTTATTAAATAAAGCTGCTATTTTGTCGATTGCTGTTTGTGGAGCTTTGACATAGAATTCGTAGGGAACTCTGTACTGTCCTGGTGCTTTGTTTCGTTTTCTGCTTTTTAAGAAGTCCCATATCTCTGCTGCTGCGATGGTTTCATCCAGGATATCAACTGTGCCCTATGAGATTCTGATTCATGAGCTCGATTTCCACGGGCAGCATCCGAGGATTTAACAGATTGCTAAAATATTCTTTAAAATCTCAGCTGCATATATCGATTCCTTTAACAAAATTTGTTGTTTTTAGTTCCTTTGCTAAGTCCCACCACTTCTTGCTGTTTTTCACCTCTTTAAGTTTTGTACCGATAGTTTGAAAGTATTCTCTATTTTTTTTTCTTTTATAGAGTTGCTTATACAGTCTGTTGAATCGATGATGAATTTCTTTGGTGGATTCCGATGAGTTTTTCCGTAATTTTTGCAGCCAGAAGAAGGATTGTTTCTTGCTCTCTCACAGGCTTGATCAAACCATTTTTCTTTTCCAACTATTCTTTCAGAGTGTCGTGAATTATCTATTGATGGTTTAATGGGCTCAACGATATTTTCTGCGCCCCATTCTTCTCGGTCCTGGTGGGTCTCGATGAATTCACTTAGTATACTTCTTCAAAACTATCTTTCCAAACGAGCTTTGGTAGTAGCTTTAATTCCGTAACTTGTGTTGCGAGTCAGGGTTTCACGGGGGAATTACTTTGGGAAAGTAGAAGGGCGGCGGCACGCTTGTCGTTGCACGGCTATGCTCGACGGAAATGGGGGTGGTTCTTTGCCGCTTCCACTTATCCCTCCTGCTCGACAATCAAAATTATCGTGCCAGAAAAAGAAGAAAGTTATAGGAAAGGAAGAGGAGTTTGGACAAGGAATGATGCTACGTTAAAAGGTATGAAAAGTTACCACAAATCGAAGGACTTTGACGCTACCTGAAGGAACATGTAATTATAGTGCTGTTCAAAATCAAACTAACCTAACTAAACCTACCTAAAATTCAAAATAATAAAAAAAATTAAATTTCCCATCACCATAAATGATAATATAAAAAAATTCCTTCACCAAAAATAATAAAAATAATGAAATAAAATCACCTCCACCAAAGTCAAATTTGTTGGTACGAATTTGAACTTATATAAATCTTAAATTTACCTTAATCTAAACCCTAAAACTAAAGCACTTTACTTTTCTATTTCCCTCAGATACCGTACTACTGAATTCCAAGCGCTCGCCAGATGTTATTGACGAAGGCCTGGCCAACCCACCCAAGTATCTGAAAGATACTTCCTGGTGTTATTTCCATGGCCGATGTTCAGAAATAACCCCTAAAGTGACCAACCAGTCGCAAACTGTTTGTTACGTAAAGTCAGTTGGTCAAGTCATACTACCAGGAATTTTGCATCAGGACGGCTTTGTCCACCTCCACACACACCCTTAGCTGAAAAGTTTAGCAAGCCATAATACAATCTTTTCAACCAACTTTATAATTTTTATTTGAAAATTTCATCAAAATTGAGCTCTCCTGCTCTTAAAAAAAACTATAAACTAAAAAAATGTTAATTTCAAAATTCTTAAGTCTAAAAATGTAATAAAAAAAATTGTGTAAAATAAAAAAAATTAAGCTACTACGAAAAGTTAAAAATGGCAGTGCTTTTACTGAATTCAACAATTCTTTTTCTTAAGAGGACTTTTTGGTCTTAAAATTTAGGACTTACTACTTTTTCCTGGTCACTCGGTGTCCTGCCGGCAGCACTACGTAGAACTGGAGTCGTTGGAGCTTTGTTTTTATGTAAACAAAATTATTAAAAATCAGCAACCACAACCACGGTTCACTTTTCCAATAAAAAAAATACAAAAAAAAAAAAAAATTGAACTTAAACAAGAATGGAGAACTGAATTCTTTTACATGGAGAAGTTAATTCTTTATAAAAAAAAAATTAATGATTAAAAATTATTCTTGATATATTCTTTTTTTTCTTGCAGTTTCACTTTTAAATTCAGTCTAAAATTCTTCTGTTTCTTCAAGCTTTTCTCCTCACAAACCCACCACTGAAAAGTCTGTATCCTCTTGTGATTTTGATATTAATATCACTCGCGTATATAAACACAAAATCCAGGACACTACAGGGTTTTGTACAGATGAATACTTTGCTTTTGTTTAGCTTCGAAAGAAAGCTTCCTCTCAAAAAAAAAAATCTTCACTGCTGGTAGGAGAAAAGAACGCAGAGGCTCAGGCCCGCTGGTGCAGTCCTTGGCAGCTCATATATGTAGAACCTCTGAAATTATTGGCGAACTGCAATCAAGATCTTCTATAATCTTCCTTTTTGGATTTCCGAATTCCAGTTCTCTTTGTAGTTATATCTACAATTTCCTTTGTATTTAATTACTGGTTTTCTTTTGCTTTTCTTAAAAAAAAACTTCGGAACTTTAAATCGCTTGAAAATAATTTGAATTTGCGATTCAAAAACAATGGCCGTTTGCACTCCGAATTTATCTTAGCTATGACCATGAAATCCCACAAAGGTCAACCCCAGTCTTCATTTTCATATAAGTAAATAGTTACCTCTACATCTGAGCGAGATAACTATTTCAATTCATATCTATAAGGAAAAATCAATTATTCGAAATAAATCCTATCCTTATCTTTAAATTGCAACTACCCCTGGCCCACATACTTAAAATCTAACTTACATACCTACATCTTGCACTAATAATGATGTTTTCCATCATAACTTAACTTAACATGAACTTAATACATATTTTAAACAAAACCACACAATTTCCTCACATTTAATAAGTCTAAGTGTAAATCGAGAAATTTCCCTTAAATACACCCCATCTGCGAACACTAAAATTCATTTTGATTTGACTTTACAACTGAGCGAATTCACTTTTGTTTTACCTGACCCCCTTTCCTTCAGGTGCGAGGAAGAAAGATATCTACTTTCGCCTGCGCACCTGAAGAGGTAAACATTACACTCAAACATTAAATAAGATCTGTCAAAAAACACAAATAACAAAACATAAACAACGAGGGATGCAGAAAATTGAACAAGGTGAGTAATTATTCTTTAAATTTAGTGCTTTAAATTATCTATATTTCTAATATTATTATTACTGTTAATATTGTTATTACTGTTCTTTAAAGTATTGAGAACATTTTTCAGCAATAATCTTGGGAATAGATCTCAAATACAGATTAGACGGTGGATCTGAAAAATTCCTGTGCTTGCACATGGAAAATTTTCAAAACACCGAAATCTGCTCTTTCAAATTTTCTTTTTAGGAATTTAATTAAAACTTAAACTAATATATTTTCTTTTATTTTACAGAAATCATGAATGTTGCACGAGGGTATAGAAGCCACCCCAGGAAATAAAAAGAGGAACCCGGCCAGGAAAAAAAAAAAAAAGGAATAATACAAAGGCACTGTGCGGTGAGCCAGTAGCGTACCTTTCCCCGCCGCGTCAAACGACGGCTGTTTGTCTTGTTTTTTTTTTTCTCTAATCAAACTCTATTCCGGAACTGACCAGGTAAGTGATCCTTGCTGGCTCCGTAACAGGCTCGGTGGAAGTGGCTGAGTGGCCGTGAGGTCACTTACACCGTTAAAAAAAAGGACTAGCAAGATTGTTACTTTGTCTCGGTAATGTGTGGCCGAGCCCACTACCTGAGATAGTCTCTCGTTTTAGTCGGGCATTTTTATTATTTTATTAAGATGTGAGGAACATTAAGAATTTAACAAAAAAAAAACTTTCATACATACATATTATACATAAAAAGCAGGTACACTGAAAACAATTAATAGAGATAAATAAATAGTCTAACACCACAGAAATAAAATATATATAAATAAATTAATAAGCTATACTTAAACTAAATAAAATATCACAGATAAAAGAAGATAAACTATACTTAAACTAATCAGGTACTATAAACTAAAAGAAAATATCACAGATAGTTGAATGTAAATAACTAACTCTACTTAAACTAAATCAGGTACTTTTGACTTCTCAAAAATATCACAGATAAAGATAGATAAATAAATAAATATACTATATGCTTAAATTAAAGGTAAAAATATCACAGATAAATAAATGTAAAAAGATAAACTATACTTAAACTAAAGATAAAAATATCACAGATAAAATAAATAAATACATAAATAAAGCTATTAAACAAATCAACAAACTGTGACTTCAAATAATACTTAGTGTACACTTACTATACTAACATTTACTACACTAACCTAATATCACAGTTTGTCGAAAGCAACATCATCTGAGTGTGTCACACTTCAACACAAACATTAAACATGTAGGTCTTTTGCGTGGAATGTTCCTACCTTTTCACCATTGAGATTACCTACCACGTAGAGGGAATTCCCAACCGGTCTTAAAATTATTGATTTTAGGAATTTTTTTCCTAGTTTTGCGTTGTAGTTTTCCGCCTTGCTACTTTGTTTAAAGTTTCTGCGGAAAACTATCTGTCCAGTTTTATATTGCACATCCCTACTTCTAGTATTATATACCTTTTTACTTTTTTCATGTGCAATTTTTAAGTTTTCGAATATTTTTGTTCGAATGAGTTCTAGACGATCCTCTTTATTAAGAATCTCGACTCTTGAATCTTTGACTAGATTTAATTTTCGCAAGAGATCATACGTCTTTGCGTGTTGGATCATGGGAGTTCCAAAGACAGCGTAAAAAGGCTCAACACTTATTGCATCATGCACAACACTTCGCAGTGAAAATGCAACATTGCTTACGTGTTCATCCCAATGTTTTTGATCACTACCAAGGTAGGATCGAATTTTGGACAAAACTGATTGGTTTACTCTCTCGGAAGCGTTTGCTTGAGGTGAATAGAAAGTAGTACGAACATGGTAAACACCATATCGCTTCAAGAAACTAGTAAACAGTTCTGATACAAATTGTTTACCATTGTCAGAGTGCACATACTCTGGTACACCAAAAACATGAAACATTTTCTTCGAGGAATTTCACTACCTCAGATGACGTTGCTTTTCGTATTGCTTTCAAGAATACATACTTACTAAAATGATCTAAAGCAATAAAGATATGTGTATTGCCCTGTTTTGTTCTTGGATACGGTCCAAGGAAATCAATATCTGTTGTCCCATCGGCGGCCGAGTCGTTATGTTGACAGACTTACTACTCTTGCAAGTGTCACACGATCGTACCCACTTCTGAATTATTCAATTCATTATTTCCTTTAGCTCAACATATTCCTCAGAAGAGAAATATGGTGAGTTAAAGTCAACTTCTGGTGTTAAATCTTCGGTCGTGATCTCTTCCATATGTATTCTTGAGAGAGTATCAGGGACTACATTTTGGACACCCTTTCTATGCTCGATTACGAAGTCAAAACCTTGGAGCTTAAAATTCCAACGGGCTAAACGTCCTCCAAGGTCTCTTTGAGTCATAAGCCACTTTAGACTTGCGTGATCGGTAATGATAGTAAAGGGTAAGCCCTCCACATAAGCCCTGAACTTCTTTACCGATAAAACGGCTGCATAGCATTCAAGTTCAGTCATTGTGTAATTCCGCTGAGCGGAATTCAGCTTCTGAGACATGAATGCTATGGGTCGTTCATTTTTCTCTTCGTCCATCTAAAAGATCACACTCCCTACACCTGAAGTTGAAGCGTCACATTGTATGTAGAAATGTTTTGAAAAGTCTGGATTTGTCAGTATGGGAGCTGTAACTAAACTCTTTTTGAGTAGTTGAAATGCAGTCAGTGCTTCGTCAGTCATTTCAAAAGTCTGTCCTTTCTTCAAGCTATCGGTCATAGGGGCAGCAATAGTGGCATAGTTTGGCATAAATCGCCTATACCACCTCGTCATGCCAAGGAACCTTCGGAGTTGTTTCGGTGTCTTGGGCACTGGAAACTCTTCGACCGCCGACACTTTGTCCTTGTCAGTCCGTATACAGCCGTCTCCAACAACGTAACCTAAATATTTGATTTCCTTGAAACAGAACTTACTCTTTTCGACGTTTATTGTCAAGCCAGCTTGACGCAAGCATACGGCAACTTCCTTCAGTACTTGAATATACGTTTGGAAGTCTGGAGAACAAATCAAAAGGTCATCGAGATAGACAAAGACATTCTGCCGAAGACGACCAGGAATGACTTTGTCCATAAGCTTAGACATTCTCTGGGCAGCGTTACAGAATCCGAACGGCATCACCGTGAATTGGTATAACGGTCGACCAGGGACTGTTAAAGCCGTCTTCTCTCATGATTTCTCCTCCAGAGGGATCTGCCAAAACGCATCCTTCAAGTCGATACTGGAGATAAATTTAGTATCCTGAAGTCGGCTTATTATCCCCTCAATATGAGGAAGAGGATAAGCAAACTTCTTCGTCCTAGCATTAACCTTCCGTGAATCTAGGCACAGTCTGCTTTTGCCACCTTTTCTCACTAAAACTACTGGAGAACTCCAAGCACTGTTACTCTCCTCTATTACAACCAGCGCCAACATTCTGTCTAGTTCTTCGTACAAGAGCTTTTGTACGACTGGCGAAACTGGGTAATGCCTTTGCTTAATGGGAATTTGTTCGTCATCCACTTCAATTATATGCTCTTCTAGGCTTGTCTTACCCAGCCCAAGTGTAGCAAAGGAGGGAAACAGTAACTTGATTCTCTCCAGCTGTTGTGCTTCCGCTAGAGAAAGGTCGCGAAAAGCAGGCTGTTCTTTCGATAACGGAGGTACGGCAATCTCGCTGACGATATTGGGAGCTATTTTAAACCTGCTCCAAAAATCTACACCCAGATATAGAGGTTGTTGAAGACTAGGGACAACGAAAATTTCCAATTCATGGGATTTGCCACCCCACGAGACAATCGATTTGAACCTACCTTCTATCTTTTGATGGTTCCCATCTGCAGTCTTTATCTCATTATTCATTTTTGTAAGCTGAATCTTATTCCTATTAACAAAATCTATTGCATTTTTCCCTAAACACGAAACTGACGCTCCACTATCCAACAAACCTAACAACTCTACACCCACATATGGCCTATTGTCATCCGAAATAGTCAGAATTGAAGATTCAATCTGATTCTTTCTTCGTCTAAATATTGCACTTTTTTCCCTTAGTCTAGATATTTTTAAATAACTTCTACTTTTTATTTTTATAGAATCAAGTTCCTCACCAAAAATCCTTTTCCTGGCCTCTTGATAATCCAGTTGTCTCTGGTGAAGACTTTTTATTGGTCTAGGATCTTGGTAAGTCTTTGGTTCATCAGTCTTATTCTCTCTTATTAAAACTCTTACTCTTTTAGGTTCGAATCCTGGTTTTGTCTCCGATCCTCCGGGACAGACTTCGTTGCCGGCGGTTGCCTCCCAGATGCACTGCCGACCTTCAAGTTTTCCTGACAGGTTGCACACCGGAAGGAGATGTTGCCCTGTCCGCAACAAAAACATGTTAACGTATGAAACGTTGAAGGGCAAACACCTGGACCTTGACGAGTCTCTCTCGATTCCTTTAACAAAATTTGTTGTTTTTAGTTCCTTTGCTAAGTCCCACCACTTCTTGCTGTTTTTCACCTCTTTAAGTTTTGTACCGATAGTTTGAAAGTATTCTCTATTTTTTTTTCTTTTATAGAGTTGCTTATACAGTCTGTTGAATCGATGATGAATTTCTTTGGTGGATTCCGATGAGTTTTTCCGTAATTTTTGCAGCCAGAAGAAGGATTGTTTCTTGCTCTCTCACAGGCTTGATCAAACCATTTTCCCTTTTTATGCCGATGGATGTATTTGCTAGTTTTCCTGTCCTTAAGATTGCTGCTACAGCTGTTTGGCTTTGGAACTCGACTAAATATCTTGGTTTTTCTCTTTTTCCTTTGGTTAGAATTTTCACAATTTCCAGTCCCTGTGTTATTTCTAAAGTGTTTTCACAGAAATCCCTTATAGTTTTTTTTCGACTTTTTGTTTCCCAAAACCTTGAAAGATCAGATTATTTCTTCTCATATGTCTTTCAAAGGCCTCAGTTCTTTTTTCATTTTCTGCCTTATAATCTTTAAGCTATTTTATTTCGGTTCGCAAGTCTTCATTTTGTTCCTTTTTTCTCAATGTCTTCTGTGTTTTTTTCTACCTTTTCGATTGTGATTTTCATTTCCTCGCAGACCATGTTGTTGCTTCTACCATTGCAGTATTGAGTAAATTTTCTTCTTCCTCCGACGATATCTGTATGTTTGTACTTCTTTGCTCTGTGGTGGCCAGTAAATCGGAGAGTTGTTGTTGCCTCTTGGACGCTTTGATCTTTCTTTCCGCTCCAGTTTGTTGAAGTGAGTTAGATATGGTTTTCAAATAAAGACTGTTACACAGTATTTATTTATTTTTATATAAATGAAACAATACTGTTTAAAATAATAAAAAGATAGTTCGGATTGAAAAAAGATGTATTCTCGAACTCACTACTTATCTTATACATCAGCATTCCCGGCACAAAGACGAAATCCGACTAAGGCGTACAGTTTACGGGATGAAAAAGTACTTTTGTACGCAATGTAAGTTGCTAAAAGTATCTCAAACTAGATGTCACTGCACGCTACTAGATGAATTAAAGTTTGATGTTCTTCGAAGAAGTTTTTTTATTGTCAGTCGTGATCAGTCATTCAAAGAGGCAGGATGTTGCTTTTAAAGTATCGCAGAAAAAAACGCAAACCAATTGTGAGTAAGTATTTCATTGTTCTTTCCAACAATCTCATTTTAATATTTATATTAAATTATTTTTGTTTATTTCTAGATGATGATACCAACTAAGGCCCTTAGAAAGATCTCTAATATTAAAATAATAATGTTTTGTGTTATTTGTGTTCCAAGAAAATAAAAAACAAAACAAAATGGTGTAATATCATAACATTTGCCCCATGTAGATGCTTAGCTACTAATT
Source organism: Platycheirus albimanus (assembly GCA_916050605.2). Lineage (NCBI taxonomy): Eukaryota > Metazoa > Arthropoda > Insecta > Diptera > Syrphidae > Platycheirus > Platycheirus albimanus. The sequence goes on along the minus strand of OU696696.1, from coordinate 233,094,562 downwards.
TAATACCTTGGACGATCGAATCGGGCTGTCAGAATAAAGAAAACAAGAAATAGGCCATCAGCCAATGAGAGAGCTCGTTCTATCGTCCAATAGGAAAGCTCGTTCTATTTAGTTTCGATAAAAAAATATAACAGATGAAAGGAGAAGCAGATGTTGTCGGTGGCGCGAAATAGAGTCATTAAGAAATATTCTGTAAGACGAGACAGTTCGTGTTGAAAAGTATAATTTGAAAAATATAAAAGAAAAAGATACTTTGATCTGTAATAAATAATAAAGAATGATTAAATCAAAAAAATTTTCTCCTTTCAACTCAGATGTGGGGTGTATTCACCTATTGAGCATTCAAATAAATAAAAAAAAAAAACAATTTTATTTCCTAATGGCTGACCAAGCAACAAGAAAACAAATGATGGATGCGCTAAAGGACGCAGGCATTGACGTGCCCACAACCATCACCATACCTCGGCTTAAGCAGATGTATGGACACCTAGGTACCATAGCTGCTGGCCCTTCAACCGCTGCCGAGAGTCAGGACGACACCGCTGCCCGCACGACCCAAGAGAACAATGCCACTGACGACACTGATGCCCGACAAACAACGAAAGACAACGAACCAGTCAAGAAGCCTGCTGCCACTGAGGAAACCGAAGCCAAACCTGCTACTACTGACGAAACTGAAGCCGGACCTGCTGCCACTGAGAAAACTGAAGCTGAACTACTGCGCAAACGTTAGGAAGTCATGGTGCTGCAGCAAGCGATAGCTACGTTGGAGCTAGCTGAGGCACCATCCACACAATTCGGGACACTTTCGTCTATGCCGTCCACTGCGTCAACATCTCGACTTTCCAGATTTATAACTAGGTTCCAACGTTCGCAGTACTCGGCAATTTTGTCAATCATACCCTGTAGCACGATCGGATAGTCAGCCATCAGCACTATATCGTCTACGTACATGAGCAGCTTTATCCTCATCCCATTTAGCAATATGCCACCTCCGATGAAATCATGAATGTCATTTATGTAAAGCGCGAATAGCAGAGGACTTAGTAAACAGCCCTGTTTTACACCCATGCTCGTGTTAAGACAACCTGACAAATGCTCCCAGACCGCAGCTTCAGTATTGTTATACAAATCCCGAATCATAAGTTTCTCCGGTACACGTATGCGTTGCAGTTTGAAGAGAGCACTCCGATCAATGTAGTCAAACGTCGCCTTGAGATCGATGAAAAAGCAGTAAACTTTCTTGTTTTCCTTCATTTTTGAACAATATTTTAAAGGTTAAACAAGTTATCAACTTTGCTATAACCTTCCCGAAACCCAGCTTGATATTCATTTAGAACGCTATACTCCTTCCTGCGATGATTTTTGCTTTTGTATCCATAAATGATATACCCGTATAGTTTTGTACCAGAGTTTTGTCTCCTTTCTTATAAATGGGAAAGTTAATTGTTTTTTTAAATGCTGGTTCCACTTTACCAGATTCAAGCATCTTCTTAAATAAAGCTGCTATTTTGTCGATTGCTGTTTGTGGAGCTTTGACATAGAATTAGTAGGGAACTCTGTACTGTCCTGGTGCTTTGTTTCGTTTTCTGCTTTTTAAGAAGTCCCATATCTCTGCTGCTGCGATGGTTTCATCCAGGATATCAACTGTGCCCTATGAGATTCTGATTCATGAGCTCGATTTCCACGGGCAGCATCCGAGGATTTAACAGATTGCTAAAATATTCTTTAAAATCTCAGCTGCATATATCGATTCCTTTAACAAAATTTGTTGTTTTTAGTTCCTTTGCTAAGTCCCACCACTTCTTGCTGTTTTTCACCTCTTTAAGTTTTGTACCGATAGTTTGAAAGTATTCTCTATTTTTTTTTCTTTTATAGAGTTGCTTATACAGTCTGTTGAATCGATGATGAATTTCTTTGGTGGATTCCGATGAGTTTTTCCGTAATTTTTGCAGCCAGAAGAAGGATTGTTTCTTGCTCTCTCACAGGCTTGATCAAACCATTTTTCTTTTCCAACTATTCTTTCAGAGTGTCGTGAATTATCTATTGATGGTTTAATGGGCTCAACGATATTTTCTGCGCCCCATTCTTCTCGGTCCTGGTGGGTCTCGATGAATTCACTTAGTATACTTCTTCAAAACTATCTTTCCAAACGAGCTTTGGTAGTAGCTTTAATTCCGTAACTTGTGTTGCGAGTCAGGGTTTCACGGGGGAATTACTTTGGGAAAGTAGAAGGGCGGCGGCACGCTTGTCGTTGCACGGCTATGCTCGACGGAAATGGGGGTGGTTCTTTGCCGCTTCCACTTATCCCTCCTGCTCGACAATCAAAATTATCGTGCCAGAAAAAGAAGAAAGTTATAGGAAAGGAAGAGGAGTTTGGACAAGGAATGATGCTACGTTAAAAGGTATGAAAAGTTACCACAAATCGAAGGACTTTGACGCTACCTGAAGGAACATGTAATTATAGTGCTGTTCAAAATCAAACTAACCTAACTAAACCTACCTAAAATTCAAAATAATAAAAAAAATTAAATTTCCCATCACCATAAATGATAATATAAAAAAATTCCTTCACCAAAAATAATAAAAATAATGAAATAAAATCACCTCCACCAAAGTCAAATTTGTTGGTACGAATTTGAACTTATATAAATCTTAAATTTACCTTAATCTAAACCCTAAAACTAAAGCACTTTACTTTTCTATTTCCCTCAGATACCGTACTACTGAATTCCAAGCGCTCGCCAGATGTTATTGACGAAGGCCTGGCCAACCCACCCAAGTATCTGAAAGATACTTCCTGGTGTTATTTCCATGGCCGATGTTCAGAAATAACCCCTAAAGTGACCAACCAGTCGCAAACTGTTTGTTACGTAAAGTCAGTTGGTCAAGTCATACTACCAGGAATTTTGCATCAGGACGGCTTTGTCCACCTCCACACACACCCTTAGCTGAAAAGTTTAGCAAACCATAATACAATCTTTTCAACCAACTTTATAATTTTTATTTGAAAATTTCATCAAAATTGAGCTCTCCTGCTCTTAAAAAAAACTATAAACTAAAAAAATGTTAATTTCAAAATTCTTAAGTCTAAAAATGTAATAAAAAAAATTGTGTAAAATAAAAAAAATTAAGCTACTACGAAAAGTTAAAAATGGCAGTGCTTTTACTGAATTCAACAATTCTTTTTCTTAAGAGGACTTTTTGGTCTTAAAATTTAGGACTTACTACATTTTCCTGGTCACTCGGTGTCCTGCCGGCAGCACTACGTAGAACTGGAGTCGTTGGAGCTTTGTTTTTATGTAAACAAAATTATTAAAAATCAGCAACCACAACCACGGTTCACTTTTCCAATAAAAAAAATACAAAAAAAAAAAAAAATTGAACTTAAACAAGAATGGAGAACTGAATTCTTTTACATGGAGAAGTTAATTCTTTATAAAAAAAAAATTAATGATTAAAAATTATTCTTGATATATTCTTTTTTTTCTTGCAGTTTCACTTTTAAATTCAGTCTAAAATTCTTCTGTTTCTTCAAGCTTTTCTCCTCACAAACCCACCACTGAAAAGTCTGTATCCTCTTGTGATTTTGATATTAATATCACTCGCGTATATAAACACAAAATCCAGGACACTACAGGGTTTTGTACAGATGAATACTTTGCTTTTGTTTAGCTTCGAAAGAAAGCTTCCTCTCAAAAAAAAAAAATCTTCACTGCTGGTAGGAGAAAAGAACGCAGAGGCTCAGGCCCGCTGGTGCAGTCCTTGGCAGCTCAAATATGTAGAACCTCTGAAATTATTGGCGAACTGCAATCAAGATCTTCTATAATCTTCCTTTTTGGATTTCCGAATTCCAGTTCTCTTTGTAGTTATATCTACAATTTCCTTTGTATTTAATTACTGGTTTTCTTTTGCTTTTCTTAAAAAAAAACTTCGGAACTTTAAATCGCTTGAAAATAATTTGAATTTGCGATTCAAAAACAATGGCCGTTTGCACTCCGAATTTATCTTAGCTATGACCATGAAATCCCACAAAGGTCAACCCCAGTCTTCATTTTCATATAAGTAAATAGTTACCTCTACATCTGAGCGAGATAACTATTTCAATTCATATCTATAAGGAAAAATCAATTATTCGAAATAAATCCTATCCTTATCTTTAAATTGCAACTACCCCTGGCCCACATACTTAAAATCTAACTTACATACCTACATCTTGCACTAATAATGATGTTTTCCATCATAACTTAACTTAACATGAACTTAATACATATTTTAAACAAAACCACACAATTTCCTCACATTTAATAAGTCTAAGTGTAAATCGAGAAATTTCCCTTAAATACACCCCATCTGCGAACACTAAAATTCATTTTGATTTGACTTTACAACTGAGCGAATTCACTTTTGTTTTACCTGACCCCCTTTCCTTCAGGTGCGAGGAAGAAAGATATCTACTTTCGCCTGCGCACCTGAAGAGGTAAACATTACACTCAAACATTAAATAAGATCTGTCAAAAAACACAAATAACAAAACATAAACAACGAGGGATGCAGAAAATTGAACAAGGTGAGTAATTATTCTTTAAATTTAGTGCTTTAAATTATCTATATTTCTAATATTATTATTACTGTTAATATTGTTATTACTGTTCTTTAAAGTATTGAGAACATTTTTCAGCAATAATCTTGGGAATAGATCTCAAATACAGATTAGACGGTGGATCTGAAAAATTCCTGTGCTTGCACATGGAAAATTTTCAAAACACCGAAATCTGCTCTTTCAAATTTTCTTTTTAGGAATTTAATTAAAACTTAAACTAATATATTTTCTTTTATTTTACAGAAATCATGAATGTTGCACGAGGGTATAGAAGCCACCCCAGGAAATAAAAAGAGGAACCCGGCCAGGAAAAAAAAAAAAAAGGAATAATACAAAGGCACTGTGCGGTGAGCCAGTAGCGTACCTTTCCCCGCCGCGTCAAACGACGGCTGTTTGTCTTGTTTTTTTTTCTCTAATCAAACTCTATTCCGGAACTGACCAGGTAAGTGATCCTTGCTGGCTCCGTAACAGGCTCGGTGGAAGTGGCTGAGTGGCCGTGAGGTCACTTACACCGTTAAAAAAAAGGACTAGCAAGATTGTTACTTTGTCTCGGTAATGTGTGGCCGAGCCCACTACCTGAGATAGTCTCTCGTTTTAGTCGGGCATTTTTATTATTTTATTAAGATGTGAGGAACATTAAGAATTTAACAAAAAAAAAACTTTCATACATACATATTATACATAAAAAGCAGGTACACTGAAAACAATTAATAGAGATAAATAAATAGTCTAACACCACAGAAATAAAATATATATAAATAAATTAATAAGCTATACTTAAACTAAATAAAATATCACAGATAAAAGAAGATAAACTATACTTAAACTAATCAGGTACTATAAACTAAAAGAAAATATCACAGATAGTTGAATGTAAATAACTAACTCTACTTAAACTAAATCAGGTACTTTTGACTTCTCAAAAATATCACAGATAAAGATAGATAAATAAATAAATATACTATATGCTTAAATTAAAGGTAAAAATATCACAGATAAATAAATGTAAAAAGATAAACTATACTTAAACTAAAGATAAAAATATCACAGATAAAATAAATAAATACATAAATAAAGCTATTAAACAAATCAACAAACTGTGACTTCAAATAATACTTAGGCCCATATTTATCGAACAATATCAAACCGCTCGTAACTTTAAGAGCCTCTTAACTTAAGTTCGAAAAGTGCTATTCATCGAACACTATTAACTCTAATTTGTATATTCGAAAAATGGCGGATTCCTTCTATCAGGAACGCACCCTAAACTTATTTATTCTATTTCCACGCTGATTCTTCGAAAGCGAATGTCAAAACAAAACAAACAAAATGAGTCAGACAAAAAGTTAGAATACACAATAGAAATTCAAAGCACAAAGCAGGTCTTGGATTAGAGGTAATGCTGCTTAAATATAAATTATTAGTTTTTACAAAATGATAAAAAATATTTTTCATTTTCCAGGCTAAGGTTCAAGATATATTTACTGCAATGCCATCAAAATAAAGAAATTCGTGTGTGTCTATGTATGTAGATTTATATCTTGAATGTGTTATTTAAATTTTTGGTAAGGAACTATCTGAAGAACAAAAACGGATGATCATCTTGTAGGTGGAATTCCAGAGATTTGTACTGCACGCATGTTATTAAAGGGACCCTATTAGAGAATGTAGTCATCTATACAGAATACATTGGAGGTGGCAGCGGCAGGTGGTGACAATGAGCAATCAAAAGATGAGAGGACACATGCAGGTTGTCATTGAATCGTGCTTTCTACGAAGACCGATGTTCTGAGAATCGATACACTACTTGAATGGATTGGTCAACACACTTCCTTGAACTGATGCGTTTATATAAAAAAAATAATCAATGTTAGATAACTGATAGACTAATATTTAAAAAAGAATACAAAAAGCAATAGTTTTTTTTCATTAATTTTTTAATTCTCCAATTAAAACTGTCACAAATTCAACGCAAACGATTTCTGAAGAAGGAAATTGCAATCAAATTGTTTTCTTTTATTGGCAATTTTAAAACAAATTTAGCTTTTTCATTGATTATGAAAGGATTATGCCAAGGAAAGGATCATCAATTCGTTCGTTATGAGCGGTATAAATCAAAAATGTTTGTGGCATTTGTGTGACTTCTGCTTTCTTCTTAAATGTCAAATTATAAAAAATCGTAGTCTATTCGTACTCAGCAACAAATTAATATTTAGTCTACTTTGCAAATTATAACAAATCTAAAAAGTTGTAAGGCATCAAAGTTGACATCTTTAAACTCGACTTGCGGCTAAACCAAGCGACCTAGCGACTTCAAAAATGCATATTCGTGGTCTAGGAAATGCCACCTTTCAATTGCTGTATCGCATTATATGAAACATCGACTTTTATCTTTAAACACGATTTGCGGCTAAACTAGACGTGCTAGAGGCATCAAAGTTGACATCTTTAAACTCGACTTGCGGCTAAACTAAGCGACCTAGCGACTTCAAATATGCATATTCGTGATCTAGAAAATGCCAGTTCTAAGAAATCAAAAAAAAGTTGGTAAAAAAAGTTTTTTTTAAAACTTCCCAAAAAATACGATACTTGAAATTTTTCAAACAAAATATCACTGACGGGGTTTCTTCACTGGCACAACGAGCAATTTCGTGTAGTGCCAGTGATGGGACAGGGTCAGTACACTGACGCTCTTGTCATAAAAGTGTGTCAGTGGTCCTATGCACCAGTGACTACTTATCATATAAAACTGGTTACACTGCTGCGTGCATATAGACTAATGATTTCGAATATTTTTCGAACATACCGCTCGTAACTTAGGAGTGGTCCTGACGCCTCATAACTTTTGCGAGCGCTCGTAAATCAGTACTAATAGTGCTTGATAAATAGACTTAAGAAGCTCTTAAGTTGAGAGCGATCGATAAATACGGCCCTTAGTGTACACTTACTATACTAACATTTACTACACTAACCTAATATCACAGTTTGTCGAAAGCAACATCATCTGAGTGTGTCACACTTCAACACAAACATTAAACATGTAGGTCTTTTGCGTGGAATGTTCCTACCTTTTCACCATTGAGATTACCTACCACGTAGAGGGAATTCCCAACCGGTCTTAAAATTATTGATTTTAGGAATTTTTTTCCTAGTTTTGCGTTGTAGTTTTCCGCCTTGCTACTTTGTTTAAAGTTTCTGCGGAAAACTATCTGTCCAGTTTTATATTGCACATCCCTACTTCTAGTATTATATACCTTTTTACTTTTTTCATGTGCAATTTTTAAGTTTTCGAATATTTTTGTTCGAATGAGTTCTAGACGATCCTCTTTATTAAGAATCTCGACTCTTGAATCTTTGACTAGATTTAATTTTCGCAAGAGATCATACGTCTTTGCGTGTTGGATCATGGGAGTTCCAAAGACAGCGTAAAAAGGCTCAACACTTATTGCATCATGCACAACACTTCGCAGTGAAAATGCAACATTGCTTACGTGTTGATCCCAATGTTTTTGATCACTACCAAGGTAGGATCGAATTTTGGACAAAACTGATTGGTTTACTCTCTCGGAAGCGTTTGCTTGAGGTGAATAGAAAGTAGTACGAACATGGTAAACACCATATCGCTTCAAGAAACTAGTAAACAGTTCTGATACAAATTGTTTACCATTGTCAGAGTGCACATACTCTGGTACACCAAAAACATGAAACATTTTCTTCGAGGAATTTCACTACCTCAGATGACGTTGTTTTTCGTATTGCTTTCAAGAATACATACTTACTAAAATGTTCTAAAGCAATAAAGATATGTGTATTGCCCTGTTTTGTTCTTGGATACGGTCCAAGGAAATCAATATCTGTTGTCCCATCGGCGGCCGAGTCGTTATGTTGACAGACTTACTACTCTTGCAAGTGTCACACGATCGTACCCACTTCTGAATTATTCAATTCATTATTTCCTTTAGCTCAACATATTCCTCAGAAGAGAAATATGGTGAGTTAAAGTCAACTTCTGGTGTTAAATCTTCGGTCGTGATCTCTTCCATATGTATTCTTGAGAGAGTATCAGGGACTACATTTTGGACACCCTTTCTATGCTCGATTACGAAGTCAAAACCTTGGAGCTTAAAATTCCAACGGGCTAAACGTCCTCCAAGGTCTTTTTGAGTCATAAGCCACTTTAGACTTGCGTGATCGGTAATGATAGTAAAGGGTAAGCCCTCCACATAAGCCCTGAACTTCTTTACCGATAAAACGGCTGCATAGCATTCAAGTTCAGTCATTGTGTAATTCCGCTGAGCGGAATTCAGCTTCTGAGACATGAATGCTATGGGTCGTTCATTTTTCTCTTCGTCCATCTAAAAGATCACACTCCCTACACCTGAAGTTGAAGCGTCACATTGTATGTAGAAATGTTTTGAAAAGTCTGGATTTGTCAGTATGGGAGCTGTAACTAAACTCTTTTTGAGTAGTTGAAATGCAGTCAGTGCTTCGTCAGTCATTTCAAAAGTCTGTCCTTTCTTCAAGCAATCGGTCATAGGGGCAGCAATAGTGGCATAGTTTGGCATAAATCGCCTATACCACCTCGTCATGCCAAGGAACCTTCGGAGTTGTTTCGGTGTCTTGGGCTCTGGAAACTCTTCGACCGCCGACACTTTGTCCTTGTCAGTCCGTATACAGCCGTCTCCAACAACGTAACCTAAATATTTGATTTCCTTGAAACAGAACTTACTCTTTTCGACGTTTATTGTCAAGCCAGCTTGACGCAAGCATACGGCAACTTCCTTCAGTACTTGAATATACGTTTGGAAGTCTGGAGAACAAATCAAAAGGTCATCGAGATAGACAAAGACATTCTGCCGAAGACGACCAGGAATGACTTTGTCCATAAGCTTAGACATTCTCTGGGCAGCGTTACAGAATCCGAACGGCATCACCGTGAATTGGTATAACGGTCGACCAGGGACTGTTAAAGCCGTCTTCTCTCATGATTTCTCCTCCAGAGGGATCTGCCAAAACGCATCCTTCAAGTCGATACTGGAGATAAATTTAGTATCCTGAAGTCGGCTTATTATCCCCTCAATATGAGGAAGAGGATAAGCAAACTTCTTCGTCCTAGCATTAACCTTCCGTGAATCTAGGCACAGTCTGCTTTTGCCACCTTTTCTCACTAAAACTACTGGAGAACTCCAAGCACTGTTACTCTCCTCTATTACAACCAGCGCCAACATTCTGTCTAGTTCTTCGTACAAGAGCTTTTGTACGACTGGCGAAACTGGGTAATGCCTTTGCTTAATGGGAATTTGTTCGTCATCCACTTCAATTATATGCTCTTCTAGGCTTGTCTTACCCAGCCCAAGTGTAGCAAAGGAGGGAAACAGTAACTTGATTCTCTCCAGCTGTTGTGCTTCCGCTAGAGAAAGGTCGCGAAAAGCAGGCTGTTCTTTCGATAACGGAGGTACGGCAATCTCGCTGACGATATTGGGAGCTATTTTAAAACTGCTCCAAAAATCTACACCCAGATATAGAGGTTGTTGAAGACTAGGGACAACGAAAATTTCCAATTCATGGGATTTGCCACCCCACGAGACAATCGATTTGAACCTACCTTCTATCTTTTGATGGTTCCCATCTGCAGTCTTTATCTCATTATTCATTTTTGTAAGCTGAATCTTATTCCTATTAACAAAATCTATTGCATTTTTCCCTAAACACGAAACTGACGCTCCACTATCCAACAAACCTAACAACTCTACACCCACATATGGCCTATTGTCATCTGAAATAGTCAGAATTGAAGATTCAATCTGATTCTTTCTTCGTCTAAATATTGCACTTTTTTCCCTTAGTCTAGATATTTTTAAATAACTTCTACTTTTTATTTTTATAGAATCAAGTTCCTCACCAAAAATCCTTTTCCTGGCCTCTTGATAATCCAGTTGTCTCTGGTGAAGACTTTTTATTGGTCTAGGATCTTGGTAAGTCTTTGGTTCATCAGTCTTATTCTCTCTTATTAAAACTCTTACTCTTTTAGGTTCGAATCCTGGTTTTGTCTCCGATCCTCCGGGACAGACTTCGTTGCCGGCGGTTGCCTCCCAGATGCACTGCCGACCTTCAAGTTTTCCTGACAGGTTGCACACCGGAAGGAGATGTTGCCCTGTCCGCAACAAAAACATGTTAACGTATGAAACGTTGAAGGGCAAACACCTGGACCTTGACGAGTCTCTCCTGAAAGATCCGTCCTCTTTCCCTGGTCATTGTAAGTTTTTTTGTTATGTGTGTCATATGTCCTTCTCTCTAGTCTATTGTGTTGTATTGCATTAACCCCTAAATCATCCTCAAACTCACTAAACCTACTTCTATTATGTGATATCCCTTCACTATCTAGCTCCACCTCATGAACAAACCTTTTCATTTTTAAATCTCTGGAGGCTAAATATTCCTCCGCTCTTCTGCATTGCTCTCTAAGGTCTCTTATATGTTCGATTGAGCAACCAAAAATCAAAGTTGCCACCCTATCTTTTATGTTTGCTCTCACCATTGAAACCAAATCAATTTCGGTTGGTCTTGATTGCATCTGCAGAGTCAAACCCCTGATATCTGCATAAGACTCATCGAATGTCTCATGGGGAAACTGTTTCCGATCCATTATGGACCGCAGGATTTCATGGTCACGTTTGCCATTTTTAAATTGACGAATCAGTTCGGTTTTAAGATCGAAGTAATTAAGGAGGTAATCGCCCTGGTTCTCCTCCAAAAACTGCCAAAACCACAATTCAGCGGAGCCCGATACAAGGTGATGGAAATCCGCGAACAGCTGCTCATCACTCAGTCCGCTCTTTTTTTGTAGTGTTCCCACTCGGAAAAGAAAACTTTCAATCGACAAACCCTTCGACGATCCATCGAATTTGATCCCCCATTTATGAACATCAACCCTACGATTGATGTTCACAAATGAGGACTGATTCGACGGATGTGGCAAAGGTTGAGTCGGCTGAATCATTTCCGAGTGGAAAGTCCGTCTAGTCGTTGGGTTGTAGTTTATGTCGTGTACAGGATTTTGTCTGTAAGTTGGTTCGTACATATTGTCTTGTCTGTATGTAGTGTTTTGTTTTATTGTATTGTTAAAGTTTTGTTGGTACGAACCGGCCGCAGTGTTTTGTGTAAAAGTTGTATTTTGTCTAGGTGGTTGTTGTAATGTAGTGTTTCGTTCATATGTAGAGTCTAGTCGTGGGTCGTGTTTGACTTTAATGTTTTGTCTTGTTGTATTGTTAATGTCTTGTTGAGAGTATGCATTGTAACAGTTGTCTTGTTGAAAAGTTGTGTCTTGTCCGATGTCTCGTTTAAATGTATTGTCCCCGTGACTTGCCCTAGAGAGTTCCAAAGTATTTAGCTTGGAATGTACTGCTTGCATATTTTTGTCGACAAGCTTCATGACATCGGTTAAACCCTCCGCCAGAATTCCAAGCGTCTTGGTTTGACTCTCTCTGACAGTCACAGAGGCAATTTGTTGCATCTTATCGTAGAAATCTTCTGTAGCTAGAGAGAAGGATGTAGAAGGTCCTTGAAACATTCCACCTCCCTCCTCTCCAACCACAGAACGACGCACGTCTCTGTCTTGTTGTTGTCTTAGTAGTCGGTCTCGTTCTCGTTGAAGTTCTTGAGTTTCTTGTAGTAATTTGTCGTGTTCGTTCGTAAATGTTTCAGTTGTATGTAATCTATGTTCGTTATTAGAGTCTCGTAAATGTGAGTCATCAAATGACTCTGTCCTTGTCGAGTTGGTATCAGTGTGAGTAGTGTGATACATGTGGGTATTTGTGTTTTCAGTTCCGTGTACTGTCATGTTTCGTATAATGTTTGTAATGTCTTCGTAAGTCTTGTCCATGTCGTTCGTTTGAGCGTTTTGTGTTGAGCAGAGGCCCGCAGATTTCGGTATGGTACCAGAATTTTTGCTACCCTCTGCCATTTTCTTTCCTCTCCCCAAAAACCCTCAGTAAAAAAAAATCACCCAAAAATTCAAAAATAAAAAAGAAAGAAAAATTTTCGCTTGAGCAACTAAAAGAAAAATGTAATTTAAAAACAATAAACGTTTTGAATTGAATGTTCAAAACAAAAAAAAAAAAACAAAATGTAACGAAAAACTGTATGTAAAATTCAATAAAAAGAAATTTAGAAAAAATGTTAAAATTTGAAAAAAAAATAATGATAAAAAAAAATTAAAAAAGATTAAAAAATTGAATAAAAAAAATGATACAAAAATATAAAAAAAATTGTTATCCAAAGTAAAGATAAAAAAATAAGGTTTGCAAAAAAAAGGATTGATAAAAAAAAACAAAAGTATGTATATATGAATGCGCTAAGGTGTGTGAAGTTGGCAAAGTTTTCCTTTCCCTCTGCAAATTCGGTAGTTGTCCTAGTTCATCGTTCGTTGTGTCTGTCTGAATTGCGACTGGTGCGCCTGAAATTCAGTGTGTGCTTTGGTTTATCCCTCTCTCATAACCACATCTTACTGCCTGACGTATAGCCTGATAGAAGGATGGCTATGAGTTCAGAAAAAACCTCCACACGAACAAAGTTTTCAGATCCAGAACTTCTACCTCACAAAGAGTCTGGTTTAACCTGACTCTATGGGCAGCAAAAGCCTGAAATCCTACGACTTTGTTCCACTTCTGGCGTTATCACAAACCTTGGACTACCTCACAAGATCTCCTGACTAAGGCCTGAAGATTGGACAGCCGTTCAAGATCTGTGACACTACCAAAAGTGCGTCCTTGATTTGTGTAAAAAGATAGGAAAGTAAAAGAATAAAAATAAAAAAAATAAAAAACGCGGGAGGCCAAAACAAGTCGAAGGCGACGACCTTCAAAAAGAAAATCGTCTCCTTGAAGTTATTTTGGGCCTCGAATCCGTAAGGTCTCGTTGGGCGCCATTGTTGCGAGTCAGGGTTCCACGGGGGACTTACTTTGGGAAAGTAGAAGGGCGGCGGCACGCTTGTCGTTGCACGGCTATGCTCGACGGAAATGGGGGTGGTTCTTTGCCGCTTCCACTTATCCCTCCTGCTCGACAATCAAAATTATCGTGCCAGAAAAAGAAGAAAGTTATAGGAAAGGAAGAGGAGTTTGGACAAGGAATGATGCTACGTTAAGGGTATGAAAAGTTACCACAAATTGAAGGACTTTGACGCTACCTGAAGGAACATGTAAGTATAGTGCTGTTCAAAATCAAACTAACCTAACTAAACCTACCTAAAATTCAAAATAATAAAAAAAATTAAATTTCCCATCACCATAAATGATAATATAAAAAAATTCCTTCACCAAAAATAATAAAAATAATGAAATAAAATCACCTCCACCAAAGTCAAATTTGTTGGTACGAATTTGAACTTATATAAATCTTAAATTTACCTTAATCTAAACCCTAAAACTAAGGCACTTTACTTTTCTATTTCCCTCAGATACCGTACTACTGAATTCCAAGCGCTCGCCAGATGTTATTGACGAAGGCCTGGCCAACCCACCCAAGTATCTGAAAGATACTTCCTGGTGTTATTTCCATGGCCGATGTTCAGAAATAACCCCTAAAGTGACCAACCAGTCGCAAACTGTTTGTTACGTAAAGTCAGTTGGTCAAGTCATACTACCAGGAATTTTGCATCAGGACGTCTTTGTCCACCTCCACACACCCTTAGCTGAAAAGTTTAGCAAACCATAATACAATCTTTTCAACCAACTTTATAATTTTTATTTGAAAATTTCATCAAAATTGAGCTCTGCTGCTCTTAAAAAAAACTGTTAACTAAAAAAATGTTAATTTCAAAATTCTTAAGTCTAAAAATGTAATAAAAAAAATTGTATAAAATAAAAAAAATTAAGCTACTACGAAAAGTTAAAAATGGCAGTGCTTTTACTGAATTCAACAATTCTTTTTCTTAAGAGGACCTTTTGGTCTTAAAATTTAGGACTTACTACTTTTTCCTGGTCCCTCGGTGTCCTGCCGGCAGCACCACGAAGAACTGGAGTCGTTGGAGCTTTGTTTTTATGTAAAAAAAATTATTAAAAATCAGCAACCACAACCACGGTTCACTTTTCCAATAAAAAAAATACAAAAAAAAAAAATTGAACTTAAACAAGAATGGAGAACTGAATTCTTTTACATGGAGAAGTTAGTTCTTTATAAAAAAAAATTAATGATTAAAAATTATTCTTGATATATTATTTTTTTTCTTGCAGTTTCACTTTTAAATTCACTCTAAAATTCTTTTGTTTCTCCAAGCTCAGCGAAGCTTTTCTCCTCACAAACCCACCACTGAAAAGTCTGTATCCTCTTGGGATTTTGATATTAATATCACTCGCGTATAAAAACACAAAATCCAGGACACTACAGGGTTTTGTACAGATGAATACCTTGCTTTTGTTTAGCTTCAAAAGAAAGCTTCCTCTCAAAAAAAAAAATCTTCACTGCTGGTAGGAGAAAAAAACGCAGAGGCTCAGGCCCGCTGGTGCAGTCCTTGGCAGCTCAAATATGTAGAACCTCTGAAATTATTGGCGAACTGCAATCAAGATCTTCTATAATCTTCCTTTTTGGATTTCCGAATTCCAGTTCTCTTTGTAGTTATATCTACAATTTCCTTTGTATTTAATTACTGGTTTTCTTTTGCTTTTCTTAAAAAAACAACTTTAAATCGCTTGAAAATAATTTGAATTTGCGATTCAAAAACAATGGCCGTTTGCACTCCGAATTTAACTTATCTATGACCATGAAATCCCACAAAGGTCAACCCCAGTCTTCATTTTCATATAAGTAAATAGTTACCTCTACATCTGAGCGAGATAACTATTTCAATTCATATCTATAAGGAAAAATCAATTATTCGAAATATCTCCTATCCTTATCTTTAAATTGCAACTACCCCTGGCCCACATACTTAAAATCTAACTTTAATACCTACATCTTGCACTAATAATGATGTTTTCCATCATAACTTAACTTAACATGAACTTAATACATGTTTTAAACAAAACTACACAATTTCCTCACATTTAATAAGTCTAAGTGTAAATCGAGAAATTTCCCTTAAATACACCCCATCTGCGAACACTAAAATTCATTTTGATTTGACTTTACAACTGAGCGAATTCACTTTTGTTTTACCTAACCCCTTTCCTTCAGGTGCGAGGAAGAAAGATATCTACTTTCGCCTGCGCACCTGAAGAGGTAAACATTACACTCAAACATTAAATAAGATCTGTCAAAAAATACAAATAACAAAACATAAACAACGAGGGATGCAGAAAATTGAACAAGGTGAGTAATTATTCTTTAAATTTAGTGCTTTAAATTATCTATATTTCTAATATTATTACTGAAATCTGTTCTTTAAAGTATTGAGAACATTTTTCAGCAATAATCTTGGGAATAGATCTTAAATACAGATTAGACGGTGGATCTGAAAAATTCCTGTGCTTCCACATGGAAAATTTTCAAAACACCGAAATCTGCTCTTTCAAATTTTCTTTTTAGGAATTTAATTAAAACTTAAACTAATTATATTTTCTTTTATTTTACAGAAATCATGAATGTTGCACTAGGGTATAGAAGCCACCCCAGGAAATAAAAAGAGGAACCCGGCCAGGAAAAAAAAAAAAAAAAAAAAGGAATAATACAAAGGCACTGTGCGGTGAGCCAGTAGCGTACCTTTCACCGCCGCGTCAAACGACGGCTGTTTGTCTTGTTTTTTTTTTCTCTAATCAAACTCTATTCCGGAACTGACCAGGTAAGTGATTCTTGCTGGCTCCGTAACACTTGTTCGTATCGATTTTCTAATTCCAGTGTCAACACGATAGGCATATGATCAGAATTTATCTGATCATCCACTTTAAAGCCTGGGATGAATGGCAGGAAAGTATAGGAAGCGATACATAAGTCTATTGAAGAAGAACCATTTGTTTGAAGGAAAGTAAAATTCGAAATCTTCCTGATTACGCCCATTAAGAATAACCATTCCGAAACCCTCGCATGCTTCTAACAGCCTTCGCCCTTTGCCCTTTGTAACCTTGTCCTTAGATCTTCTTTCTTCTGTTAGCTGGCTATTTAATGCTGCAATTTCGTTGGAAATCACTTGGTTTTCTCCTGTCCTGGCGTAGAAATCCCCGATAGCAACATAGCTCAAAACACTACCTTCTTCTAAGAATGAACTTAGATGTTGGTAGTCCTCTTCCCATCTGTTGCAGTTCAAACATAGTGGCAGTATAAGAAGCTGTTCTTTTTCTGTGTTAATAACCACCATGTCCATATGCGATATTCTTACAAAATTAGCTTTTAAGTATTGAAGGTTTGATTTGAATCCGTACACTGCTACTCCACTGGCTCTTCCAAATCCTGCTGATTTTACTGCTGGTACCCATAATAATTTATATCCTTTAAAAAATTTCGAAAACCTTTCAAAATCTTAAGTTAAGAAAGTTTCGAATCAAAGAAAAATTTCAAATTTACAAATGTATTTGAAAAAATTTGGGAACAAAATCTTATTTCCTAAGCCTTGAACATTATATGGCTCTTATACTTTAGTATTTCACTTTGATCACAACGGACTTCTGATTGCAAAAATTGGTTGTAGTGCAAGTCCAGGCTATCAAGTTGTTGGTTGTAGATTTGTTCTAAAACAAACTTTCCGGGCTGTTTTTCGCATTTAAGCTCCCCTTACATCACCGTGAAGCTTTTTCCTTCAATTTCTATTCTGTTTGCCTTAAATTTGACATCTTTAGATCGCTCGACTCTTTTTAAATCTCTTCGAACTTTTAATAGAAAATTTTTAAGATAACGCTCCGCTGGTGTTAGATCCCTTTTTATGCCGATTAAGATTGCTGCTACAGCTGTTTGGCTTTGGAACTCGACTAAATATCTTGGTTTTTCTCCTTTTCCTTTGGTTAGAATTTTCACAATTTCCAGTCCCTGTGTTATTTCCAAAGTGTTTTCACAGAAATCCCTTATAGTTTTGTTTTCGACTTTTTGTTTCCCAAAACCTTGGAAGATCAGATTATTTCTTCTCATATGTCTTTCAAAGGCCTCGGTTCATCTTTCATTTTCTGACTTATAATCTTTAAGCTATTTTATTTCGGTTCGCAACTCTTCATTTTGTTCTTTTTTTCTCAATGTCTTCTGTGTTTTTTTCTACATTTTCGGTTGTGATTTTCATTTCCTCGCAGACCATGTTGTTGCTTCTTTCATTGCATTATTGAGTGAATTTTCTTCTCCCTCCGACGACATCTGTATGGTTTGTACTTTTTTGCTCTGTGGTGGCCAATAAATCGGAGAGTTGTTGTTGCCTCTTGGACGCTTTGATCTTTCTTTCTGCTCCAGTTTGTTGATGTGAGTTAGATATGGTTTTCAAATAATGACTGTTACACAGTATTTATTTATTTTTATATAAATGAAACAATACTGTTTAAAATTCGGGACACTTTCGTCTATGCCGTCCACTGCGTCAACATCTCGACTTTCCAGATTTTTAACTAGGTTCCAACGTTCCAGTACTCGGCAATTTTGTCAATCATACCCTGTAGCTGATCGGATAGTCAGCCATCAGCACTTTATCGTCTGCATACATGAGCAGCCTTATCCTCATCCCATTTAGCAATATGCCACCTCCGATGAAATCATGAATGTCATTTATGTAAAGCGCGAATAGCAGAGGACTTAGTAAACAGCCCTGTTTTACACCCATGCTCGTGTTAAAACACCCTGACAAATGTATTCAGCTTCAGTATTTTTATACAAATCCCGAATCATAAGTTTCTCCGGTACACGTATGCGTTGCAGTTTGAAGAGAGCACTCCGATCAATGTAGTCAAACGTCGCCTTGAGATCGATGAAAAAGCAGTAAACTTTCTTGTTTTCCTTCATTTTTTAACAATATTTTAAAGGTTAAACAAGTTATCAACTGTGCTATAACCTTCCCGAAACCCAGCTTGATATTCATTTAAAACGCTATACTCCTTCCTGCGAAGATTTTTGCTATTGTATCCATAAATGATATACCCCTATAGTTTTGTACCAGAGTTTTGTCTCCTTTCTTATAAATGGGAAAGTTAATGGTTTTTTTAAATGCTGGTTCGACTTTACCAGATTCAAGCATCTTATTAAATAAAGCTGCTATTTTGTCGATTGCTGTTTGTGGAGCCTTGACATAGAATTCGTAGGGAACTCTGTACTGTCCTGGTGCTTTGTTTCGTTTTCTGCTTTTTAAGAAGTCCCATATCTCTGCTGCTGCAATGGTTTCATCCAGGATTAAAATAAAAACTATGTTCTTTAATAGCTTAGAATAATTAACTTAGATTATAAGTATTATGTTGCATAAATATTGCTCACGTTAGTATTTAACGAATTGAATAAATAAATTAAATAGATATCAACTGTGCCCTGTGCGATTCTGATTCATGAGCTCGATTTCCACGGGCAGCATCCGAGGATTTAACAGACTGCTAAAATATTCTTTAAAATCTGAGCTGCATATATCGATTCCTTTAACAAAATTTGTTGTTTTTAGTTCCTTTGCTAAGTTCCACCACTCCTTGCTGTTTTTCACCTCTTTAAGTTTTGTACCGATAGTTTGAAAGTATTCCCTCTTTTTGCTTTTACAGAGTTGCTTATACAGTCTGTTAAATCGATGATGAATTTCTTTGGTGGATTCCGATGAGTTTTTCCTTAATTTTTGGTATACTTCTTCAAAACTATCTTTCCAAACGAGCTTTGTTAGTAGCTTTAATTCCGTAACTTGTTCGTATCGATTTTCTAATTCCAGTAACAACACGATAGGCATATGATCAGAATTTATCTAATCGTCCACTTTAAAGCCTGGGATGAATGGCAGGAAAGTATAGGAAGCGATACATAAGTCTATTGTAGAAGAACCATTTGTTTGAAGGAAAGTAAAATTTCCTTCGAAATCTTCCTGAGTACGCCCATTAAGAATAACCATCCCGAAATCTTCGCATGCTTCTAACAGCCTTCGCCCTTTGCCATTTGTAACCTTGTCCTTAGATCTTCTTTCTTCTGTTAGCAGGCTATTTAATTCTGCAATTTCGTTGGAAATCACTTGGTTTTCTCCTGTCCTGGCGTTGAAATCCTCGATAGCAACATAGCTCAAAACACTATCATCTTCTAAGAATGAACTTAGATGTTGGTTGTCCTCTTCCCATCTGTTGCAGTTCAAACATAGTGGCAGTATAAGAAGCTGTTCCTTTTCTGTGTTAATAACCACCATGTCCATATCCGATATTCTTACAAAATTAGCTTTTAAGTATTGAAGGTTTGATTTGATTCCGTACACTGCTCCTCCTCTCGCTCTTCCAAATCCTGCTGATTTTACTGCTGGTACCCATAATAATTCATATCCCTTAGAAAATTTCAAAAACCTTTCAAAATCTTTAATTAAGAAAATTTCGAATAAAAGAAAAAATTCAAATTTACAAATGTATTTGAAAAAATTTGGAAACAAAATCTTATTTCCTAAGCCTTGAACATTATATGACAGAATTATAATTTGGCTCTTATACTTTAGTATTTCATTTTGATTTGTTATACTTATACTTTGATCACAGCGGACTTCTGATTGCTAAAATTGGTTGTAGTGCAAGTCGAGGCTATCAAGTTGTTGGTTGTAGATTTGTTTTAAAACAAACTTTAAGGGCTGTTTTTCGCATTTAAGCTCCCCTTCCATCACCGTGAAGCTTTTTCCTTCAATTTCTATTCTGTTTGCCTTAAATTTGACATCTTTAGATCGGTAGACTCTTTTTAAATCTCTTCGAACTTTTAATAGAAAATTTTGAAGATTACGCTCCGCTGGTGTTAGATCCCTTTTTATGCCGATGGATGTATTTGCTAGTTTTCCTGTCCTTAAGATTGCTGCTACAGCTGTTTGGCTTTGGAACTCGACTAAATATCTTGGTTTTTCTCTTTTTCCTTTGGTTAGAATTTTCACAATTTCCAGTCCCTGTGTTATTTCTAAAGTGTTTTCACAGAAATCCCTTATAGTTTTGTTTTCGACTTTTTGTTTCCCAAAACCTTGAAAGATCAGATTATTTCTTCTCATATGTCTTTCAAAGGCCTCGGTTCTTTTTTCATTTTCTGCCTTATAATCTTTAAGCTATTTTATTTCGGTTCGCAAGTCTTCATTTTGTTCCTTTTTTCTCAATGTCTTCTGTGTTTTTTTTCTACCTTTTCGATTGTGATTTTCATTTCCTCGCAGACCATGTTGTTGCTTGTACCATTGCAGTATTGAGTGAATTTTCTTCTCCCTCTGATGACATCTGTATGGTTTGTACTTTTTTCCTCTGTGGTGGCCAATAAATCGGAGAGTTGTTGTTGCCTCCTGGACGCTTTGATCTTTCTTTCTGCTCCAGTTTGTTGAAGTGAGTTAGATATGGTTTTCAAATAATGACTGTTACACAGTATTTATTTATTTTTATATAAATGAAACAATACTGTTTAAAATAATAAAAAGATAGTTCAGATTGAAAAAAGATGTATTCTCGAACTCACTACTTATCTTATACATCAGCCCTCCGACACAAAGATGAAATCCGACTAAGGCGTACAGTTTACGGGTTGAAAAAGTACAAATAACAATGTAAGTTGCTAAAAGTATCTCACACTAGATGTCACTGCACGCTACTAGATGAATTAAAGTTTGATGTTCTTCGAAGAAGTTTTTTCATGGTCAGTTGATCAGTCATTCGAAGAGGCAGGATGTTGCTCTTCCAGTATAGCAGAAAAAAACGCAAACCAATTGTGAGTAAGTATTTCATTGTTCTTTCCAACAATGTCATTATAATATTTATATTAAATTATTTTTGTTTATTTCTAGATGATGATACTAACTAAGGCCCTTAGAAGGATCTCTAATATTAAAATAATAATGTTTTGTTTGTGTTCCAAGAAAATAAAAAATAAAACAAAATGGTGTAATATCATAACATTTGCCCCATGTAGATGCTTAGCTACTAATTTAATACCTTGGACGATCGAATCGGGCTGTCAGAATAAAGAAAACAAGAAATAGGCCATCAGCCAATGAGAGAGCTCGTTCTATAGTCCAAAAGGAAAGCTTGTTCTATTTAGTTTCGATAAAAAAATATAAACAGATAAAAGGAGAAGCAGATGTTGTCGGTGGCGAGAAATAGAGTCATTAATAATATTCTATAAGACGAGACAGTTCGTGTTGAAAAGTATAATTTGGAAAATATAAAAGAAAAAGAAACTTTGATCTGTAATAAATAATAAAGAATAATTAAATAAAAAAAAATTTCTCCTTTCAACTCCGATGTGGGGTATATTCACCTATTGAGCATTCAAATAAATAAATAAAAAAAACAATTTTATTTCCTAAAGGCTGACCAAGCAACAAGCAAACAAATGATAGATGCGCTTAAGGACGCAGGCATTGACGTGCCCGCAACCATCACCATACCTCGGCTTAAGCAGATGTATGGACACCTAGGTACCATAGCTGCTGGCCCTTCAACCGCTGCCGAGAGTCAGGACGACGCCGCTGCCCGCCCGACCCAAGAGAACAATGCAACTGACGACACTGATGCCCGACAAACAACGAAAGACAACGAACCAGTCAAGAAGCCTGCTGCCACTGAAGAAACCGAAGCCGAACCTGCTGCTACTGAGGAAACTGAAGCCGGACCTGCTGCCACTGAGGAAACTGAAGCTGAACTTAACCAAAAATTGGCCCTACTGCGCAAACGTTAGGAAGTCATGGTGCTGCAGCAAGCGATAGCTAAGTTGGAGCTAGCTGAGGCACCATCCACAAAATGCGGGGCACTTTCATCCACTGCGCCAACATCTGGACTGACGTTTAGAGACATTCAACACACTATAGTGAAATTTGATGGCGAATCCAGAACCCATAACGTGCGTGGTTTCTTAAGAAATTTTGAGAGAGTCTTGGACATGGTTGGTGCGGACAACTTATTCCGCTATACATCATTATGTAATTCACTAGTTGGTACCGCCAGGCTACTCCTTAACAAGGATGCACTTAGTTATGACGACCTGAAGACGATGCTACTGAAGGAGTTCGGCCGTGTAATAGGCCGCAATGAAATTTACCAGATGCTCACGAAACATAAATGGAACAAAAAAGACAACGTTCGCCGATACGTGCTAGATGTGGAGGACATTGCTGCCCGCTGCAACTTTATTGACGAATTCGAACTAATAGGATTTATCATTGATGGGATGCAGGACACCACACCAGAATCACATTTGCTAATGAACGCCCGAACCATGGCTCAGTTCAAAGAGTCTTTGGATCTGTATGAACAAGACAGAAGACACCGATGTCCTAACCCGAAGAAAATATTGAAGCCAATCAGGAGTACCGCTGCTACTGTTGCCGATGCCACTGATGAACGGAGTTGCCCTAGTTACCACGGTGACAATGACGTTGAAGACGTTGTAGATGCTGTAAATTTGGTAAGTGTTGCCTACTTTATTAACAAAGTTAAGCGCAAGGAATCTAAGGAATGTTTATCTATTTTTGATACCGGTAGCCCCACTAATTTTGTACGGAAATCTGAGGTACCGTTGCCAGTCTGTATTTCGAATATTGCTGTCCAATCAAAATATACTGCTCTTGGAAAACAAAAACTGATGAAATATGGTATATGGAAGAATTAAAGCCGAGATAACATTCAAGAACATCAGTAAATGTGTAGTTTTAAATGTGGCACCAAGCGATACAATGAATATTGCATTAATCTTAGGCCGTAACTTCTTAGATACCTTCAGTATACACTTATGTCAATTGAAAAATGAATGTAAATCTTTAAGTTATTTAAATAAACATCCTTTCGATAAACAATTGCATTTCTGTGCGCTTAACTCAAACATTGTTGATAATATAAAAGTGGTAGGGGATCATTCAGTTGTGGATGAAACAGTTGTAAGACCGAGTAAACGATTTGATGAGAATGGGTCCCAGGTCACCACAGTACAGTCAGTGGAAGTTTGCATCGCGAATGATGAAGGTCTGAATGACATTATGTCAATCGAAACTGAAGCAGTGTCAACCGAGGCAGATGTTAATCCTGTTCTGGATAAGTTGCACTTCGAGGCATTAGGAGATACAATTAGTTATAATTATTAAGAAGCAAAGCAGACTAGTTTCAAACCAAATGATTATGAAATGCATATAAGTTTGACTAGCGATACGCTCTTTTATTCTTTACCACGCCGCTTGTCGTTTTATTAGAAGAGTGAGTTACGCAAAATTACAGATGATCTTTTAGCAAAGAATATTATTAGGCCAAGTGATTCTACATATGCATCCGCCATATTATTAGTGAAAAAGAAGAATGGTGAAATTCGGAAATGCGTGGACTATCGTCCGTTTAATAAGCTAACCATTAGAGATAACTATCCGTTGCCCCTGATTGAAGACTGTATAGAATATTTGGGTGGAAAAAATTACTTTTCAACCCTTAACCTACGAAACGGATTTTTCCATGTAAAAATGGCTCCTGATTCCATAAAATATACAGCTTTTGTCACACCTTACGGTCAATTCGAATATATGCGTATGCCCTTTGGTCTGAAGAATAGACCAGCGGTCTTTTAGAGGTATTTCCATAACGTCCTTAGAGATTTGATTGATGATGGCCTTATTATCATCTATATGGATGATATCATCACAGGGACGGTTGATTTTGAATCGCATTTGCAATTAGTAGCAAGCATCTTACAACGAACGAAAGAAAGTGGTTTAGAGCTTAGGTTGAGTAAGTGTAAATTTCTTTATAATGACATAGAGTATTTAGGGTATCGCGTCAACTCCGAAGGGATATGTCCAAGCGATTCGCCTGTAGAGGCCATTCGGGATTACCCAATACCGTCGAACCAGAGGGAAGTTAAAGCATGCTTGGGGTTATTTTCTTATTTCATTAAATTCATTCCGAATTATGCAAGGACTGCTAAGCCCTTACAACAGTTAACTCATGACGGGGCCAGTTCATTTTCACTGAGGAATGCAAACGAACGTTTGACGAATTGAAAAGAAGATTGTCTTTGACGCCAGTTCTCTCCATCTATGACCCAAAGAAGGGAACTGAATAACATCGTGCTCTTACAGCGTCAATCGGATGAAAAACTACATCCGGTTATATACTTCTCCAAGGACACAACAGCCTCCGAAGCACGATGTCACAGCTTCGAGCTAGAGACGTTGGCAGTCATATACGCCTTGCGATGCTTTGACGTTTATCTAGATAAGATTCCGTTTAAGATTGTTACTGATTACAACTCGCTGATAATGACGCTAAATAAAAAACAACTTAATCGGAAAATAGTTCGGTGGGCGTTAGAACTAGAGAATTATAACTACCCATCCAGCATCGGGGCGGTGTAAATATGGGACATGTCGACGCATTGAGCTGTTGCCACACCGCAGGAACTGGCCATCTCGCGGGATCCCTTTGTGGTGTCGTAAATGAAGAGCTTAAGATGCCAAGTCGCCATTGCAGTGTATATTATGCTGTGGGCTTTGACGAGATAGACTCTCAGATCCAAATCACCCAAAATCGTGACGAGTACATAAGACAACTGCGGGAACGAGTGTCCCGAGTGAGATGGATAGCAATGTGATTAGATTAATTCATGAAAAAATTGGTCACCTAGGCGTTGGAAAGACATGCGAATAACTGAAAAAGAATTATTGGTTCCCAAAAATTGTAGAAAAAGTTGAGAAGCTTATACGAAATTGTATTCGTTGCATAATGTGTTCGGCTCCTGCTCCTATAAACGAGCGCAATCTGTATAGCATCCCCAAGGAGCCAGTTTCGTTTGACACCATACACTCGGATCATTTTGGTCCCTTGCCGTCCCTAGTTTCAAAGTGTAAACACATCTTAGCGGTCATTGATGCTTTTACGAAATATGTGCGGTTGTATGCGGTTAACTCCACGAGTACCAAGGAAGTCAGAGCGTGTCTGGACAAATACTTTAGTTATTATAGTCGTCCGAGACGCATTATAACTGACCGAGGCTCATGTTTTACATCTCTTGAGTTTGATGCTTACCTTCTGGAGCGTAAGATTACGCATGTAAAGGTAGCTGTGGCGTCTCCGCAAGCAAACGGCCAGGTAGAAAGAGCAAACAGGGTCATTAAGTCTATGCTTAATAAAATAAGTGAACCTGTCCAGTAATGCCGATTGGTCTAATCTGTTAGGTCGTGTCGAGTATAGTCTGAATAACGCCAAGCCAGTTGTCGCTCGGTGTAGAACAGAGGGGTGAGCTAGTCGACGAGTTGACAGAATATCTCGAAGAAAAACAGAACATAGCTCCAGTACGTGATCTAGAAGGGATGAGAGCATCTGCCTCGGATGCTATTGTTAGTTCGCAAGAGTATAATTTAAATTATTTTTTAGCGCGAAGTAGACCTGCAAAGACATACTTCGAAGGCGATTTCGTCTTGATTCGTAATGTCGACACAGAGATAGGCACCAATAAAAAATGTATACCGAAGTACCGCGGGCCATATCTTGTTTATAAGGTTCTGCCCCATGACCGATATGTCATCAGGGATATAGAGAACTGTCAGATGACCCAGATAACATATGATGGTGTCATTGAAGCTTCACGTATGAGAAAATGGGTAACAGATGATTGCACACTGAATGATCCGACGCAACTTGAAGTGGGCAACACTTGCTAGAACCTAAGTAATTATAAGAATAAGTTAATTAGATCGAGGTCGATTTTATGTCAGATCGGCCGAGTTGTAATATCATAACATTTGCCCCATGTAGATGCTAAGCTACTAATTCAATACCTTGGACGATCGAATCGGGCTTTCAGAACAAGGAAAACAAGAAATAGGCCATCAGCCAATGAGAGAGCTCATTCTATTGTCCAATAGATAGCTCCACCCACCGCTTTCACTAAGTCAAATCATTTCGTAAACGAAACGTTTTAAGCGAATACTATACGGCAAGTCACGTCAGTGGTTTTAAAACCTCTTCGTCAAAAAGTGTCCATTCTCCTACGCATTTGGAACGTTTTATTATCGCTTGCGTTACGTTTT
Organism: Platycheirus albimanus; assembly: GCA_916050605.2. NCBI lineage: Eukaryota > Metazoa > Arthropoda > Insecta > Diptera > Syrphidae > Platycheirus > Platycheirus albimanus. The sequence goes on along the minus strand of OU696696.1, from coordinate 233,067,872 downwards.
GTCGCAACGTTTTCGACAACTTTTATTATAAAATTTGACGCTAGCTGTACTTTAAGGAATCGTGTGGCCGGGAGGGAGCTTCCTCTTCTAAATTTCATAGAGGGGTGAGTATTGACTAACCAAGTATATAAAAAATCAATAGATGTCGCTTTTAATTTATGGTTTGTGCATATGGTGCGGTTAACTTTCTACTTTGTTTGTGCTGACGATCAATAATATTATTGTGAATGCGCCTATTATTTTTGGTATTTTGTTTACCTTTCCAATTAATGTCAATTAATTATTGTTGGATTTTTTTTCTGTATTCTTATTTAATTTTAGCTTTTAGCAATTAACTAAAAAATGCGGACTGAACTTATGTAGTGAAAAAAAATCACCTACCTTTCAGTTTGGTTCAGAAGTTACAATACAAAGCAGTGGTATAGGTATTGTTAGGGTTCTGACAGCGGCAGGTTGGTGTCGGTGTAGGTATGTATTCACCTATGTGCAGGCAAGCGGCAGCAGCAGGTTGTTGTTTATTACAATTTTAATGTTTGGTGCCTTTACTTTGTCAGTACCAAGCACAAGTGATTTAATTTTAAATGCGGCTTAATGTGATGGGGTTTTTTTTGCAATTTTTCAGGCTACCGAAATACAGAACTTAGTTTTAATTTTTTTTAAATTAGTTTTATTTGTATAAAGACTTTAAAATAATTTATTTTAATATTTTCTTTCGGAGCGCTATTTTACACTTTCCTATTGACAAATAGATTTTAAAAATTTAATTCACATAATATATAGTTAAACAAAACAATAATTCAAGAAGGAAAATACATTGTTTATATATTGAGAGTGCTTTAAAAAATTATGTATTCAAATTCAAAATATTAATTTTAAATATTAATTTAAACCAAGACCTTCTGCAAAAGATTGTTGCTTAGCAGCCGATACGCTTTTTGTCAGCACATCTGCCAGCATCTCATCTGTGGAAGGTATTGCCGCTTGACTTCTGAACTTTCTATTTTTTCACGCGTCTCAAAATATCTGCAATATACTGAGATTGATCAATTCTTAAATACGACTTACTGTGGTTAATGCGGATGCCTAGAACTGATGAGGCTTCACCCAAATCTTTCATTTTGAAGTTTTTTGACAATGCCTCCATCAAGCGGTTGACCAGATCAACATAGATGGCGATGAATAGCATCTGACATCCAGAATATTGATAGTAGATGCATTGATCAACATCGCTGCACCTTAAGCAGTTTACATACTCTTTCTGAACCATCTTCAAAACAGATTGGCTGAGTCATATACATAAATGTCTTCTTGTAACTCAGCATTCAAAAATGCTGCTACAGTATCCATCTGGTGCACAATCAGGTCATGTCTAGCTGCTAGTGACAGCAAGAAACGGATTGAGGTGTACCTCACTACAGGTGCGAACGTTTCCATGTAGTCGATCCCTTTCTGCTGACAAAAACCTTTGACTACTAACCTCGCTTTCTATCGAATGGGTTTCCCATTAGCATCAAATTCAGTTTTAAATACCCATTTAGAACTAATAGACTTCTTACCAGCTGATAATGTCGTTAAGGTCCAAGTTTCATTTAAAATCAGTGAGTTAAACTCCTCTTGCATCGCTGTTTTCCACAAATCGGCGTCAGTACTAGAAAAGGGCTTCTGTATGACTAACTGGATCACTTATAATTTGGCCTGCTGCCACGAGATTGTAATTCGGCTTTAGTAAGGTAATAATTCGCTCAGAACGACGCATGCAACCATCGTCTTCTAGACCAGAAACATCCTCATCTGGAACAAACGTTTTGTCATTCACATTATCACACTCTGAATAATCAGTCACAGTAGATTCATTAGATACATCATCGACGGCTTCTGCTTTCGAACAAGACGTTAGCAATTCTTCTAACATATCTTCCCCTGAATTGAAAATCGCTTCTTTTTCTTCATCCCAGATTTCCACTAACGGTGAAACAAAAGAATTAATATTATTGCTTGCATTATTGTTAGTTACCTTGTTTTCAGACTCCAGGAATATAACATCACGGCTGGTCAGTATATTCTTCGTTACAGGGTTGAAGAGGTGGTACCCTTTAGAAGTTGAACTATATCCCAGAAAGATGCACTCTACTGATTTAGGTTCCAGTTTGCTCCGCTTTTCTTTGGGAGCATGTGCCATGGCTTTACAGTCAAAAGTTCGAAGGTGTCCCAAATCTGGTTTCCAACCGGACCAAATTTCTTCTGGTGAACAATTATTGCTTCTACAAGGAACGCGATTCACCAAGTAGGCTGCAGTAGTCGCCACTTCGGCCCAGAACTTATAGTCCAATCCAGAGTCTAGCAGCAAACAACGTATCCTTTCAATTAAAGTGCGATTGATACATTCCTCAACCCCATTTTCTTCAGTCGTGTATGCAACAGTTTTTTAATGTAAAATACTGTTATATGAATGGTTTTGTCTCTACTACAGTAAATATTGTTATGGTTTTTGTCTCTACTACAGTAAAATAAATTATGCTGGATAATTTTGCTGAATGATTCTGCTGAAATAACAATGGGGAATTTGAAAGCTCTGAAAGCTTTCAAAGCATCTTGACAACTCCGAATGGTTCGAGACTTAGACTGCTCGGGAAACTTTGATCCCAATATAAGTAGGACATTTTATTCGGAAATGGACACAGTTTCATTTTAACCGTGGTAGCGAATAAATATTGAATAATTAGTGGTGCTAAGATAAAGAAATAAATAAAGAGTTTGAACTTAGATAAAAGCGAGTTTCGTTTATAGAGATAGTAATGGTGATTTAAAAGTAAAGGAAAATAAGTTTTATTTTCGAACCCAAGACTAAAAACATTACAGTGGTGCCAGAAGTGAAATAAAACTTAAGTGCATAATTCATGTAGACAAATAAAAGTGAAAAGTGATAAAGTGACTATGGGTAAACTTGTAAATGCCCTTAGCTTGATTGAACTTAGAGCAGTGTTAAAGAATCGGGGTCTTCCTACTGCTGGAACCAAAAATTACCTCATTATTAGACTGCAAGAAAATATGACTCAGCAAAATGAAAATCCAGACACATTTCTTCTGGATGTTGAAATACAAGACGAACAAGAGCAAGTAAGTACAAGCTCCGACATGTCTAATATGATGGCTTTCCTTCTCGAACGTTTTCAAGAATAGAAGAATCTTCTAGAAGAGCAAAGAAACGAACAAAATAATGAGCAAGCGAAACTTCTAGAACGTTTTGAAACCCAAGAGAAGAATCTTGAAGACCAGAAAAACCTCCTAGAAGGAAAGTTCTCTGACATTGAAAGCAAAAATTTCAACTGTAGATGAAAGGTTCGAGAAAGTTGAAGACAAATTCGAAAAATATGCAAAGGAGTTGGACAAGGTAAGAAAGATTAAAATTAGTGAAAGTTCTGGGGACTGCATGCGAAGAAAGGAAATGCATCCGCCAACTTTTAATGGACAAATTTCTTGGTCGATCTACAACAGACAATTCGAAGCAGCTTCGACAATAAATGGCTGGGAAAACGAAGAAAAGTTTGTAGCTCTGACACTTGCTCTCCGAGGCCCTGCTGCTGAACTTCTGCTAACAATACCAGCAGACTTACATGGCAACTTCAATGCTCTCGCTCAGGCCATTGAAAAACGTTTTGGAGATGGCCATATGCAGGAAGTCTTTCTGGTCCAACTTAACACCAGGGTCCAGAAAAGAATTGAAATTTTCAACAGCTTCAAGCAGACATCGAACGCCTGGCTCATCTAGCATATCCAACAGCGGGTGAGGAAATCATCAACGAATTAGCTGCTGAAGCATTTGTCCGTGGTTTAGCCGACTTCAACCTCCAGAGAGCAGTACGAACAGCCGGAAACCGGACGCTTCCTGAAGCATTGGCGTTCGCCCTCACCATAGAAGCAGCATAACAGGCTTCTCAAAGCATTCATCGGGTGAGAGGAGCAACTGTAGAGGAGTGCACTTGCCAGAGAACGACATTCCAGAGCAACCACCGTAATGGACCTCTCCGATGCTGGAACTGCAACAGGACCTGACATCTCAAGCCGTTAAGAAGAGGAGTTTGTCAACATTGCGGCAGCAGGAAGAACAGCCAAGAAGAGACTCATAAAACCCCTGCTGGAACCGGGAAACGAGTAAGAACCAACTCACAGAGAAAAGGAGAACTACATTCCAACGCAGATGCATTATCCCGGCGACCACGTAAATCGAACTGCAAGCATTGTTCACGTCAGGAAGAAAAGGAGTCCCTAGTCATTCAACGAGTGAGAGCCGAGCAAATTGCCGGCTGGAGTAACGAAGAAATCAGGAATGCTCAACAAGAAGATTCCGATATTGAACCCATCCTTGCATGGAAAGAGCACGGGGAGAAACCACAATGGGTTGCCATTTCTGATAGAAGCCCGGTGCTCAAGGCCTATTGGGCTCAGTGGAACTCTCTCCATGTACAAGAAGGTGTACTCAAACGGAAGTGGGAATCCGCAGATGGCAAGTCCTATGTGATGAAGGTAGTTGTGCCTCGGTCTAAAGTCAATGAAGTTCTCCGTGAAATGCATGATGGCACTTCTGGAGGCCATTTAGGAATAAACAAAAAGCTGGAAAAGATCCGTGATCATTTCTACTGGCTTCATGCAAAAGAAGACGTCAAAATATGGTGCAGGAAATGTGATACTTGTGCTGCTACAAAAGGACCAGGCAGAAAAATTCAAAGTGCGATGCAGCAGTACAACGTTGGAGCACCTTTCGAAAGAATAGCAATGAATATTGCAAGTCCTTTTCCTGAAACCAACGATGGAAACCGATATATTCTCGTGATCATGGATTACTTCAGCAAGTGGCCTGAAGCGTTTGCCATTCCAAATTAAGAAGCAAAAACGGTTGTGGATCAAATTGTCTTCAATTGGATAAGTAGATTTGGTGTACCTAAAGAACTCCATTCTGACCAAGGGAGGAACTTCGAGTCAAATATCTTTCAACAGGTTTGGTCACTCCTTGGCATTCATAAGACAAGGACAACACCGCTACATCCACAATCAGATGGAATGGTAGAACGGTTTAACAGAACGCTCAAAGAACACCTTTCCAAAGTAGTGGAAGACTGTCAACGAGACTGGGACCGATGCATTCCACTGTTTTTAATGAGCTATCGGAGCGCAGTACATAGCACTACGGGACATACTCCTTGGGAAATCTTGTTTGGTTCAACAATGCGGCTACCAAGTGAAGTGAAATTTGGATGCCCTCCAAATGAGCCACAAAGCCAAGAAGAATATGTGGACGATCTCAAAAAGAGACTCATGTACATGAAAACACGTTACGATGCACATGCAACGACGACAAGGTTTCAAGTGGAAGATCTTGTGTGGTTATACAACCCCAAAAAAGGACTGTCACCGAAGCTGCAGCAAAATTGGGAAGGCCCTTACAAAGTTGTCAACAGAATCAATGATGTTGTCTACCGCATTCAGAGAGGTGTAAGAGGCAAGATGAAAGTTGTTCACAGGGACCGACTATGCCGCTACAATGGCCAGGAAAGTGAAAGATTTGTTCTGGACGAACAATCGTAAGAAGGGGGCAATGTTATATGAATGGTTTTGTCTCAACTATAGTAAATATTGTTATGGTGTTTGTCTCTACTACAGTAAAATAAATTATGCTGAATAATTTTGCTGAATGATTCTGCTGAAATAACAATGGGGAATTTGAAAGCTCTGAAAGCTTTCAAAGCATCTTGACAATTCCGAATGGTTCGAGACTTAGACTGTTCGGGAAACTTTGATCCCAATATAAATAGGACATTTTATTCGGAAAGGGACACAGTTTCATTTTAACCGCGGTACCGAATAAATGGTGAATAATTAGTGGTGCTAAGATAAAGAAATAAATAAAGAGTTTGAACTTAGATAAAAGTGAGTTTCATTTATACAGATAATAGTGGTGGTTTAAAAGTAAAGGAAAATAAGTTTTATTTTCGAACCCAAGACTAAAAACATTACAATACCTTTCTTTTCTAAAAAAACTTTGAAACACCTTTCCAGTATACTCGGTTCCATTGTCCGTAAGAAGCACTTTAATATTCCGAGAACACTGATTTTCAACAAGATTCTTGAGCCTCATAAATTCACCGAACACATCAGACTTCTGCTTAATATGTACGACAAACACTTTGCAACTAAAGTCATCAACAAATGTGACTATAAATCTCGCTCCAGAGAAAGATTTAGACTTTAATGGGCCTATGACATCAGAATGTATTAGGGCAAGAACATTTTTGGCACGAGTTCCAATGTCATTAAAAATTGCTCGGGTTTGTTTACCTTTAATGCATACAACGCATTTTTCATCATGCCCCGCAGAAAATTTTACACCTGATGAACATTTCATAACTTTGGCTAAGTTTTTCTTCGCAAATATGACCCAATCTGCGGTGCCATAAATTGTATGAATCCATTACAGTCAATGCTTGTTCATACTGTGTCGAGACATGCATCGATTCGTAATTAAGATGATACAAATCATTCATTGCACTTGCTGTCGCAATTAAATGTCGCCCTTGATCATAGATAGAGCACAAATCATTCTCAAAAATCACCTTATTGCCATTTTTAGTCATTTGGCGAACCGAAAGGAGATTAGCACATTATTCAGGCAAGCACTCAACGTTTTGTAACACAGCATTAAAATTTTTATCCTTCAAGGTCAATTTCACATCACCAGAACACTTCACCGAAATGGTTTGATTATTTGCAATAACAACTTCTTTGTTTGAGACCGGTGTTTTGTTATTAAAGAGCAAGCTTTCTTCGTTCGTCATATGAGTGTAGCTCCTGAGTCGACATACCGATCTGAATTACTTCTCTGGTTAACAAGAAGTGAAGCAAATAAAACCAAATTTAGGAAAAGTAATTTAATTTAACACTTTTTTTAAAAATCTTATTCTGAGTTCGAATAAGAAAAACCATATTACCACCGAAATCATAAAAAACACAATCAAATAAAATAAACACACACAATTCCTAGAACCAGTAAATACAAATAACCACACAAACACATGCAAGTAGCCATTTACATAAATATAATATATCTACCACATTGCATGGATTTCGTATACCTACCGTACTGTCTGCTGCCAAATTGAATCCATCATATTGATTTTTTTTATTTTCCTCACTCTAGCGGCCACTTTGAGAAAGAATATAATCCACTGAATTGTGTATGAACTAAAATCGTGATATATTGTTTTCTGCTGAGTTGTTTAAAATGTATTGTTTTATATAAAATATATGTAAATTGATTTATTATAGTGATTAAATTTTAATTTGGAAATAACAATTCGTTTTTATGCGTCATTTCAGGAGAAAAATTCATATAATAAATGTCTGAAAATCCAAATTAAAACTGAGTATTTTTACAGTTTTTCGATGTAATTCTTAAACCTTTCAGTATTTTGAAAAAATTTTTGGTCAATTTAAAGATCCTCTTATTAACTTTAAAATAAAATTAAATTTCATCAAATCCAACAAGTGGTTGTTGTAAAAAGTTGCGAACCGGCAAACCCAGAATTTTTTTTATAGAAGTACAGAAGTATAGTGTCTGCTTCATCATGCTGTGAGTATCCCCATATTTGAGCTCCATAACCCAGAATAGACCTAGTAATACCATTGCAAATCTCAATCTTAGAAGTGAATTTTATATCTTTATTTGATATAAGCGAATTCAAGGTGTAATTCAAGCTCTGCCTTGCTTGTTTCGCTCGCTCTTTGAAGTTCTCCGTCATGCTTAATCCGGAAGTAAGCCAAGCCCCCAAATACTTATATATGTTAACCACTTCAATAGGATCTCCGTTGAGCTTCCAATTCTCCTGTCGACTCAACCTCCCGCCTCTTCTTAGAACCACTACCTTGGATTTTTCCAGATTTATAACTAGGTTCCAACGTTCGCAGTACTCGGCAATTTTGTCAATCATACCCTGTAGCACGATCGGATAGTCAGCCATCAGCACTATATCGTCTGCATACATGAGCAGCCTTATCCTCTTCCCATTTAGCAATATGCCACCTCCGATGAAATCATGAATGTCATTTATGTAAAGCGCGAATAGCAGAGGACTTAGTAAACAGCCCTGTTTTACACCCATGCTCGTGTTAAAAAACCCTGACAAATGTTCCCAGACCGCAGCTTCAGTATTGTTATACTAATCCCGTTTGAAGAGAGCACTCCGATCAATGTAGTCAAACGTCGCCTTGAGATCGATGAAAAATCAGTAAACTTTCTTGTTTTCCTTCATTTTTTAACAATATTTAAAAGGTTAAACAAGTTATCAACTGTACTATAACCTTCCCAAAACCCAGCTTGATATTCATTTAGAACGCTACACTCCTTCTCCCACCGTTGCAGTCTGGCTAACAAAACTCCTGCGAAGATTTTTGCTATTGTATCCATTAATTATGTACCCCTATAGTTTTGTACCAGATTTTTGTCTCCTTTCTCATAAATGGGAAAGTTAATTGTTTTTTTTAAATGCTGGTTCGACTTTACCAGATTCAAGCATCTTATTAAATAAAGCTGCTATTTTGTCGATTGCTGTTTGTGGAGCTTTGACATAGAATTCGTAGAGAACTCTGTACTGTCCTGTTGCTTTGTTTCGTGTTCTGCTTTTTAAGAAGTCCCATATCTCTGTTGCTACGATAGTTTCATCCAGGATATCAACTGTGCGATTCTGATTCATGAGCTCGATTTCCACGGGCAGCATCCGAGGATTTAACAGAGTGCTAAAATATTCTTTAAAATCTGAGCTGCATATATCGATTCCTTTAACAAATTTTTTTGTTTTTAGTTCCTTTGCTAAGTTCCAACACTCCTGGCTGTTTTTCACCTCTTTAAGTTTTGTACCGATAGTTTGAAAGTATTCTCTCTTTTTGCTTTTACAGAGTTGCTCATACAGTTTGTTCAATCGATGGATTGGTGGATTCCAATGAGTTTTTCCTTAATTTTTGCAGCCAGAAGAAGGATTGTTTTCTTGCTCTCTCACAGGCTTGAACAAACAATTTTTCTTTTCCAACTATTCTTTCAGAGTGTCGTGGATTATCTTTTGATGATTTAATGGCCTCAACGATATTTTCTGCGCCCCATTCTTCTCGGTCCTGGTGGGTCTCGATGAATTCACTTAGTTTTTGTTGGTATACTTCTTCAAAACTAGCTTTACAAACGAGCTTTGGTAGTAGCTTTAATTCCGTAACTTGTTCGTATCGATTTTCTAATTCCAGTGTCAACACGATAGGCATATGATCAGAATTTATCTGATCGTCCACTTTAAATGAATGTCAGGAAAGTATAGGAAGCGATACATAAGTCTATTGTAGAAGAACCATTTGTTTGAAGGAAAGTAAAATTTCCTTCGAAATCTTCCTGAGTACGCCCATTTAGAATAACCATCCCGAAATCTTCGCATGCTTATCAAAAAAATTCGCCTTTTCCCATTTGTAACCTTGTCCTTAGATCTTCTTTTTTCTGTCAGCTGGCTATTCAATGCTGCAACTTCGTTGAAAATCACTTGGTTTTCTCCTGTCCTGGCGTTGAAATCCCCGATAGCAACATAGTTCAAAACACTACCTTGTTCTAAAAATGAACTTAGATGTTGGTAGTCCTCTTCCCATCTGTTGCAGTTCAAACATAGTGGCAGTATAAGAAGCTGTTCCTTTTCTGTGTTAATAACTACCATGTCCATATCCGATATTCTTACAAAATTAGCTTTTAAGTATTGAAGGTTTGATTTGATTCCGTTCACTGCTCCTCCACTCGCTCTTCCAAATCCTGCTGATTTTACTGCTGGTACCAATAATAATTCATATCCCTTAAAAAATTTCGAAAACCTTTCACAATCTTCCATTAAGAAAGTTTCGAATAAAAGAAAAATTTCAAATTTACAAATGTATTTGAAAAAATTTGGGAACAAAATCTTATTTTCTAAGCCTTGAACATTATATGACAGAATTATAATTTGGTTCTTATCTAAAGTATAAAGTATATATTTCATTTTGATTTGTTATACTTATACTATGATGACAACGGACTTCTGATTGCTAAAATTGGTTGTAGTGCCAGTCGAGGCTATCAAGTTGTTGGTTGTAGATTTGTTCTAAAACAAACTTTCCGGGCTGTTTTTCGCATTTAAGCTCCCCTTCCATCACCGTGAAGCTTTTTCCTTCAATTTCTATTCTGTTTGCCTTAAATTTGACATCTTTAGATCGGTCGACTCTTTTTAAATCTCTTAGAGCTTTTAATAGAAAATTTTGAAGATTACGTTCCGCTGGTGTTAGATCCCTTTTTATGCCGATGGATGTATTTGCTAATTTTCCTGTCCTTAAGAGCGCTGCTACAGCTGTTTGGCTTTGGAACTCGACTAAATAACTTGGTTTTTCTCTTTTTCCTTTGGTTAGAATTTTCACAATTTCCAGTCCCTGTGTTATTTCCAAAGTGTTTTCACAGAAATCCTTTATAGTTTTGTTTTCGACTTTTTGTTTCCCAAAACCTTGAAAGATCAGATTATTTCTTCTCATATGTCTTTCAAAGGCCTCGGTTCTTTTTTCATTTTCTGCCTTATAATCCTTAAGCGTTTTTATTTCGGTTCGCAAGTCTTCATTTTGTTCCTTTTTTCTCAATGTCTTCTGTGTTTTTTTTCTACCTTTTCGATTGTGATTTTCATTTCCTCGCAGACCATGTTGTTGCTTCTACCATTGCAGAATTGTGTGAATTTTCTTCTCCCTCCGACGACATCTGTATGGTTTGTACTTTTTTGCTCTGTGGTTGCAAATAAATCAGAGAGTTTTTGTTGCCTCTTGGACGCTTTGATCTTTCTTTCTGCTCCAGTTTGTTGAAGTGAGTTAGATATGGTTTCCAAATAATGACTGCTACACAGTATTTATTTATTTTTATATAAATGAAACAATACTGCTTAAAATAATAAACAGATAGTTCAGATTGAAAAAAGATGTATTCTCGAACTCACTACTTATCTTATACATCAGCCCTCCCGGCACAAAGACGAAATCCGACTAACTGGTGGAACACAATGGAGCCGCAGCCGGAACCGCGGCCGCAGCCGTATCGCATGTCAAAATATTTAATACACACGAATTCAATGTTGTGAACTCAACGAGACGGATCCGCAACCGCAGCCGCAAACCGCGACGGACGAGTTGGCCAACTTTTAATAAATACTTGCGTATTTTTGACATTCCAAAAAAAAAAAAAAAAAGAGCAACGTGCTAATAAAATCCTTTTAGAAATTAGGTCAGGTAATTAAAAATATATTGAAAAGACTATACATGATGCGATATATGTTTTATCATCTTTTATATTCATATATATGTATGTTTCTCAGTGGAAATTGTAAAAAAACGTGGAGTACGTACGACTCCGTTGTGTGCACTTCTTATTAGGTACGTACGGCATGCGGTACGGTTGCGGCTGCGGTTCCGGCTGCGTTTTTCTATTGTGTTCCAGCAGTAAGGCGTACAGTTTACGGGATGAAAATGTACTTTTGCACGCAATGTTAGTTGCTAAAAGTATCTCACACTAGATGTCACTGCTACTAGATGAATTAAAGTTTGATGTTCTTCGAAGAAGTTTATTCATGGTCAGTCGTGATCAGTCTTTCGTAGAGGCAGGATGTTGCTCTTCCAGTATTGCAGAAAAAAACGCAAACCAATTGTGAGTAAGTATTTCATTGTTCTTTCCAACAATCTCATTTTAATATTTATATTAAATTATTTTTGATTATTTCTAGATGATGATACCAACTAAGGCCCTTAGAAAGATCTCTAATATTAAAATAATAATGTTTTGTGTTATTTGTGTTCCAAGAAAATAAAAAACAAAACAAAATGGTGTAATATCATAACATTTGCCCCATGTAGATGCTTAGCTACTTATTTAATAACTTGGACGATCGAATCGGGCTGTCAGAATAAAGAAAACAAGAAATAGGCCATCAGCCAATGAGAGAGCTCGTTCTATCGTCCAATAGGAAAGCTCGTTCTATTTAGTTTTGATAAAAAAATATAAACAGATGAAAGGAGAAGCAGATGTTGTCGGTGGCGCGTAATAGAGTCATTAAGAAATATTCTGTAAGACGAGACAGTTCGTGTTGAAAAGTATAATTTGGAAAATATAAAAGAAAAAGATACTTTGATCTGTAATAAATAATAAAGAATAATTAAATCAAAAAAATTGTCTCCTTTCAACTCAGATGTAGGGTATATTCACCTATTGAGCAACCAAATAAATTAAAAAAAAAATTTATTTCCTAATGGCTGACCAAGAAACAAGAAAACAAATGATGGATGTGCTAAAGGACGCAAACATTGACGTGCCCGCAACCATCACCATACCTCGGCTTAAGCAGATGTATGGACACCTAGGTACCATAGCTGCTGGCCCTTCAACCGCTGACGAGTCAGGACAACGCCGCTGCCCGCCCGACCCAAGAAAACAATGCCACTGACGACACTGATGCCCGACAAACAACGAAAGACAACGAACCAGTCGAGGAGCCTGCTGCCACTGAAGCAACCAAAGCCGAACCTGCTGCTACTGAGGAAATTGAGGACGGACCTGCTGCCACTGAGGAAACTGAAGCTGAACTTAACCACAAAGTGGCCCTACTGCGCAAACGTTAGGAAGTCATGGTGCTGCAGCAAGCGATAGCTAAGTTGGAGCTAGCTGAGGCACCATCCACAAAAATTCGGGGCACTTTCGTCTATGCCGTCCACTGCGCCAACATCTCGATTGACGTTTAGAGACATTCAGCACACTATAGTGAAATTCGATGGCGAATCCAGAACCCATAACGTGCGTGATTTCTTAAGAAATTTTGAGAGCGTCATGGACATGGTTGGTGCGGACAACTTATTCCGCTATACATCTTTATGTAATTCACTAGTTGGTACCGCCAGGCTGCTCCTTAACAAGGAAGCACTTAGTTATGACGACCTGAAGACGATGCTACTGAAGGAGTTCGGCCGTGTAATAGGCCGCAATGAAATTTACCAGATGCTCACGAAACATAAATGGAACAAAAAAGACAACGTTCGCCGATACGTGCTAGAGATGGAGGACATTGCTGCCCGCTGCAACTTTATTGACGAATTCGAACTAATAGGATTTATCATTGATGGGATGCAGGACACCACACCAGAATCACATTTGCTAATGAATGCCCGAACAATGGCTCAGTTCAAAGAGTCTTTGGATCTGTATGAACAGCGACGCTCTAATCGACTCGCTACCAAATCTGAAGTCACCGCCGCCCCAAGACAGAAGACACCGATGCCCTAACCCGAAAAAAATATTGCAGCCAATCAGGAGTACCGCTGCTGCTGTTGCCGATGCCACTGATGAACGGAGTTGCCCTAGTTACCACAGTGACACTGACATTGAAGACGTTGTAGATGTTGTAAATTTGGTAAGTGTTGCCTACTTTATTAACAAAGTTAAGCGCAGGGAATCTTAGGAATGTTTATCTCTTTTTGATACCGGTAGCCCAACTAATTTCGTACTGAAATCTGAGATATTCCTGTGCAATCAAAATATACTGGTCTTGGAAAACAAAAACTGATGACATATGGAAGAATTAAAGCCGAGATAACATTCAAGAACATCAGTAAATGTTTAGTTTTAAATGTGGTACCAAACGATACAATGAAAATTCCATTAAACTTAGGCCGTAACTTCTTAGATACCTTCAGTATACACTTATGTCAATTGAAAAATGAATGTAAATCTTTAAGTTATTTAAATAAACATCCTTTTGATAAACAATTGCATTTCTGTGCGCTAAACTCAAACATTGTTGATAATATAAAAGTGGTAGAGGATCATTCAGTTGTGGATGAGTATGCGATTTGATGAGAATGGGTCCCAGGTCACCACAGTACAGTCGGTGGAAGTTTGCATCGCGAATGATGAAGGTCTGAATGACATTATGTCAATCGAAACTGAAGCAGTGTCAACCGATGCAGATGTTAATCCTGTTCTGGATAAGTTGCGCTTCGAGCCATTTAGAAATACAATTAGGGATAATTATTTAGAAGCAAAGCAGACTAGTTTCAAACCAAATGATTATGAAATGCATATAAGTTTGATTAGCGATACGCCCTTTCATTCTTTACCACGCTGCTTGTCGTTTTATGAGAAGAGTGAGTTACGCAAAATTACAGATGGACTATCGTCCGTTAAATAAGCTAACCATTAGAGATAACTATCCGTTGCCCCTGATTGAAGACTGTATAGTATATTTGGGTGGAAAAAATTACTTTTCAACCCTTAACCTACGAAACGGATTTTTCCATGTAAAAATGGCTCCTGAATCCATAAAATATACAGCTTTTGTCACACCTTACGGTCAATTCGAATATATGCGTATGCCCTTTGGTCTGAAGAATGGACCAGCGGTCTTTTAGAGGTATTTCCATAACGTCTTTAGAGATTTGATTGATGATGGCCTTATTATCATCTATATGGATGATATCATCACAGGGACGGTTGATTTTGAATCGCATTTGCAATTAGTAGCAAGTATCTTACAACGAACGAAAGAAAGTGGTTTAGAGCTTAGGTTGAGTAAGTGTAAATTTCTTTATAATGACATAGAGTATTTAGGGTATCGCGTCAACTCCGAAGGGATATGTCCAAGCGATTCGCCTGTAGAGGCCATTCGGGATTACCCAATACCGTCGAACCAGAGGGAAGTTAAAGCATGCTTGGGGTTATTTTCTTATTTCATTAAATTCATTCCGAATTATGCAAGGACTGCTAAGCCCTTACAACAGTTAACTCATGACGGGGCCAGCTCATTTTCACTGAGGAATGCAAACGAACGTTTGACGAATTGAAAAGAAGATTGTCTTTGACGCCAGTTCTCTCCATCTATGACCCAAAGAAGGGAACTGAATTGCATCGTGATGTTAGTTCTGCTGGTTTTGGAGCCGTGCTCTTACAGCGTCAATCGGATGAAAAACTACATCCGGTTATATACTTCTCCAAGGACACAACCGCCTCCGAAGCACGATGTCACAGCTTCGAGCTAGAGACGTTGGCAGTCATATACGCCTTGCGATGCTTTGACGTTTATCTAGATAAGATTCCGTTTAAGATTGTTACTAATTGCAACTCGCTGATAATGACGCTAAATAAAAAAAAACTTAATCGGAAAATAGTTCGGTGGGCGTTAGAACTAGAGAATTATAACTACCCATCCAGCATCGGGGCGGTGTAAATATGGGACATGTCGACGCATTGAGCTGTTGCCACACCGCAGGAACTGGCCATCCCGCGGGATCCCTTTGTGGTGTCGTAAATGAAGAGCTTAAGATGCCAAGTCGCCATTGCAGTGTATATTATGGTGTGGGCTTTGACGAGATAGACTCTCAGATCCAAATCACCCAAAATCGTGACGAGTCCATAAGACAACTGCGGGCACTATTGTCCCGAGTGAGATGGATAGCAATGTGATTAGATTAATTCATGAAAAAATTGGTCACCTAGGCGTTGGAAAGACATGCGATCAACTGAAAAAGAATTATTGGTTCCCAAAATGGTAGAAAAAGTTGAGAAGTTTATACGAAATTGTATTCGTTGCATAATGTGTTCGGCTCCTGCTCGTATAAACGAGCGCAATCTGTATAGCATCCCCAAGGAGCCAGTTCCGTTTGACACCATACACTTGGATCATTTTGGTCCCTTGCCGTCCATAGTTTCAAAGTGTAAACACATCTTAGCGGTCATTGATGCTTTTACGAAATATGTGCGGTTGTATGCGGTTAACTCCACGAGTACCAAAGAAGTCAGAGCGTGTCTGGACAAATACTTTAGTTATTATAGTCGTCCGAGACGCATTATAACTGACCGAGGCTCATGTTTTACATCTCTTGAGTTTGATGCTTACCTCCTGGAGCGTAAGATTACGCATGTTAAGGTAGCTGTGGCGTCTCCGCAAGCAAACGGCCAGGTAGAAAGAGCAAACAGGGTCATTAAGTCTATGCTTAATAAAATAAGTGAACCTGTCCAGTCATGCCGATTGGTCTAATATGTTAGGTCGTGTCGAGTATAGTCTGAATAACACTGTGCACTCAACTACGAAGAAAACGCCAAGCCAGTTTTCGCTCGGTGTAGAACAGAGGGGTGAGGTAGTCGACGAGTTGACAGAATATCTCGAAGAAAAACAGAACATAGCTCCAGTACGTGATCTAGAAGGGATGAGAGCATCTGCCTCGGATGCTATTGTTAGTTCGCAAGAGTATAGTTTAAATTATTTTTTAGCGCGAAGTAGACCTGCAAAGACATACTTCGAAGGCGATTTCGTCTTGATTCGTAATGTCGACACAGAGATAGGCACCAATAAAAAATGTATACCGAAGTACCGCGGGCCATATCTTGTTTATAAGGTTCTGCCCCATGACCGATATGTCATCAGGGATATAGAGAACTGTCAGATGACCCAGATAACATATGATGGTGTCATTGAAGCTTCAAGTATGAGAAAATGGGTAACAGATGATTGCACACTGAATGATCCGACGCAACTTGAAGTGGGCAACACTTGCTAGAACCTAAGTAATTATAAGAATAAGTTAATTAAATCGAGGTCGATTTTATGTCAGATCGGCCGAGTTGTAATATAATAACATTTGCCCCATGTAGATGCTTAGCTACTAATTCAATACCTTGGACGATCGAATCGGGCTTTCAGAACAAGGAAAACAAGAAATAGGCCATCAGCCAATGAGAGAGCTCATTCTATTGTCCAATAGATAGCTCCACCCACCGCTTTCACTAAGTCAAATCATTTCGTAAACGAAACGTTTTAAGCGAATACTATACGGCAAGTCACGTCAGTGGTTTTAAAACCTCTTCGTCAAAAGGTGTCCATTCTCCTACGCATTTGGAACGTTTTATTATCGCTTGCGTTACGTTTTGTCGCAACGTTTTCGACAACTTTTATTATAAAATTTGACGCTAGCTGTACTTTAAGGAATCGTGTGGCCGGGAGGGAGCTTCCTCTTCTAAATTTCATAGAGGGGTGAGTACTGACTAACCAAGTATATAAAAAATCAATAGATGTCGCTTTTAATTTATGGTTTGTGCATATGGTGCGGTTAACTTTCTACTTTGTTTGTGCTGACGATCAATAATATTATTGTGAATGCGCCTATTATTTTTAGTATTTTGTTTACCTTTCCAATTAATGTCAATTAATTATTGTTGGATTTTTTTTCTGTATTCTTATTTAATTTTAGCTTTTAGCAATTAACTAAAAAATGCGGACTGAACTTATGTAGTGAAAAAAAATCACCTACCTTTCAGTTTGGTTCAGAAGTTACAATACAAAGCAGTGGTATAGGTATTGTTAGGGTTCTGACAGCGGCAGGTTGGTGTCGGTGTAGGTATGTATATACCTATGTGCTGGCAAGCGGCAGCAGCAGGTTGTTGTCAGTACCAAGCACAAGTGGTTTAATTTTAATTGCGGCTTAATGTGATGGGTTTTTTTTTTGCAATTTTTCAGGCTACCGAAATACAGAGCTTAGTTTTAATTTTTTTTAAATTAGTTTTATTTGAATAAAGACTTTAAAATAATTTATTTTAATATTTTCTTTCGGAGCGCTATTTTACACTTTCCTATTGACAGATCTAGCAATTATTTATTATTATTATTGTAAAAGAAAGATTTTAAGAACTTAATTCATATAATATACAGTTAAACAAAACAATAATTCAAGAAAGAAAATACATTGTTTATGGAGAGTGTTTTAAAAAATGATGTATTCAAATTCAAAATATTAATTTTAAATATTAATTTAAACCAAGACCAGATCAACATAGATGGCGATGAATAGCATCTGACATCCAGAATATTGATAGTAGATGCATTGGTCAATATCGCTGTACCTTAATCAGCTTACATACTCTTTCTGAACCATCTTCAAAACAGGTTGGTTGAGTCATATACATAAATGTCTTCTTGTAACTCAGCATTCAAAAAAGCTATTACAGCATCCATCTGGTGCACAATCAGGTCATGTCTAGCTGCTAGTGACAGCAAGAAACGGATTGAAGTGTACCTCACTACAGGTGCGAACGTTTCCATGTAGTCGATCCCTTTCTGCTGACAAAAACCTTTGACTACCAATCTCGCTTTTCATCGAATGGGTTTCCCATTAGCATCAAATTCAGTTTTAAATACCCATTTAGAACTAATAGCCTTCTTACCAGCTGATAATCGCGTTAAGGTCCAAGTTTCATTCAAAATCAGTGAGGTAAACTCCTCTTGCATCGCTGTTTTCCACAAATCGGCGTCAGTACTAGAAAGGGCTTCTGTATGACTAACTGGATCACTTATAATTTGGCCTGCTGCCACGAGATTGTAATTCGGCTTTAGTAAGGTCATAATTCGCTCAGAACGACGCATGCAACCATCGTCTTCTAGACCAGAAACATCCTCATCTGGAACAAACGGTTTGTCATTCACATCATCACACTCTGAATAATCAGTCATAGTAGATTCATTAGATACATCATCGATGGCTTGTGCTTTCGAACAAGACGTTTACAATTCTTCCTACATATCTTCCCCTGAATTGACAATCGCTTCTTTTTCTTCATCCCAGATGTCCACTAACGGTGAAACAAAAGAATTAATATTATTGTTTGCATTATTGTTAGTTACCTTGCTTTCAGACTCCAGGAATATAACATCACGGCTGGTCAGTATATTCTTCGTTACAGGGTTGAAGAGGCGGTACCCTTTAGAAGTTGAACTATATCCCAGAAAGAAGCACTCTACTGATTTAGGTTCCAGTTTGCTCCGCTTTTCTTTGGGAGCATGTGCCATGGCTTAACAGTCAAAAATTTGAAGGTGTCCCAAATCTGGTTTCCAACCGGACCAAATTTCTTCTGGTGAACAATTACTGTTTCTACAAGGAACGCGATTCACCAAGTAGGCTGCAGTAGTCGCCGCTTCGGGCCAGAACTTATAGTCGACTCCAGTCTAGCAGCATACAACGTATCCTTTCAATTAGAGTGCGATTGATACATCCTTCAACTCCATTTTGTTCAGGCGTGTATGCAACAGTTTTTTGATGTAAAATACCTTTCTTTTCTAAAAATTTGAAACACCTTTCCAGTATCATCGGTTCCATTGTCCGTACGAATCACTTTAATCTTCCGAGATCACTGATTTTCAACAAGATTCTTGAGCCTCATAAATTCACCGAACACATCAGACTACTGCTTAATACGACAAACACTTTGCGACTAAAGTCATCAACAAATGCGACTATAAATCTTGCTCCAGGGAAAGATTTTGACTTTAATGGGCCTATGACATCAGAATGGACTAGGTCAAGAACATTTTTGGCAAGAGTTCCAATGTCATTAAAAATTGCTCGGGTCGAGACTTGCATCGATTCGTAATTAAGGCGATACAAATCATTCACTGCAATTAAATGTCGCCCTTGATCATACATACTCGTAGAGCACCAATCATTCTCAAAAATCACCTTATTGCCATATTTAGTCATTTGGCGAACCGAAAGGAGATTAGCACATTATTCAGGCAAGCACTCAACGTTTTGTAACACAGCATTAAAATTTGTATCCTTCAAGGTCAATTTCACATCACCAGAACACTTCACCGAAATGGTTTGATTGTTTACAACAACAACTTCTTTGTTTGAGACCGGTGTTTTCTTATTAAAGAGCAAGCTTTCTTCGTTCGTCATATGAGCGCAGCTCCTGAGTCGACATACCGATCTGAATAACTTCTCTTGTTAACAAGAAGTGGAGCAAATAAAACCTTATCTCGTGTGTTCTTATCGTGGCTGCTGTTTGATTTTTTGTTTTTATTCGGGCAAAATTTACTGAAGTGACCAACTTGCTTACAAGTGTGACATCGAAATTTGTGTGCTTGCACTTTTTTCTTCTTTGTGTAGAGTGCAGTTTCAACACTTTTATTGTCAAATTTAACATCTTGGAGTAGTAAATTTTTTACAACGTCCACTAAAAGCTCTGTTTTGGAATTTTCTACTGCTAATATCAACGCGCGAAAGTCATCAGGCAACCCGGCTATCAATTTTTCGCGTAAACCCACTGTCATCGTACGCTGCTACAAGAGCCTCCCAAGCTTCTTTTGCCTCGGTAGCTGTTGCTATGTGGGCAAAGTTATTCGGCTCAATCATCAACGTTATTTCAGCTAGAGCACCTTCATTGCAATCCTTATCTTTGTCAGTCGAAGTCGCAGATAATCCTGATTCGATTTTTTTCCAGCAATCTTTTATAACCAGGTATGACTTCGCATGTCGCTGCTGATATCTTCTTCAAATTCAAAACAACCGCACACTTTAGTTATTAAATTAAGACTCAACTTTGCAGAGTCATTCCGTCAATCACGAGCCACAAACCTATCAGCGAAAGTTCGTTGACACGTTTTAACACTCAGCACAAATGCATTGCTACACTTCGATTGACCCAATTCAAGACATTTGTCATGTCATGAATTAAGCAATTTGAATTAAGCAATCGGTGTGTATTGCTGTTGACCTGTGCGTTCAACGCTCGACGACTGCCTCTGGCATGGATTGCCAGTTACAACATCCCTCCCCACCTGGGAAGAACTCGCGACTAGCCGAATGACAATCAACAAAGTTGAATATATTTATCATATTTATTTTTCTTAAATAATTACAAGCTAACATTTTTCTTGGATGTCAAAGCATAACATTTTTTTTTTCTTTATATATATTAATAGCTACATTTCTATTACAAAATATTATCGCCTCTTTAGTCTTCACAAAATTTTAATGATAATTTTTTGTTTTGTTTTTATTTCTTTTATTGGTGCTTATGTTTAAGATTCAATAACAAAATGTTTTCCTACCTATGTAAGTTCCTGAGTTAAAAGTTAAGCTATTTACAATAAAAATATGAATATATTTCACAATTAAATAATTTTCCTTTTATATTTATTTATTTCTTTTTTTTTTTTCTTAAACCAAAATTGGGCTAAATATTTTTTTTTTTATTACATATAGCTACATAAATATAAGGTAATATTATGATAAAAAAAATAATAATATTTGTATTTTAAAAACAAATTGCTTTTATAATCTTAAAAAAAAAAAACTTTAAATGTGATTTATGTGTAAAATTTTTAAATATTTTTTAAGTTAACTGTGGAAAATTGTATAAACTTCGGAATTTATTACATTTATCTTAAATTTTGTTTCTTATAGTACCTATACTGTAGTCTTAAACAAGTGTTCATTGTTTTTTTTAAATTTTTTTAGAGTAGATTCTGCTTTGATGAAATTGAATCTAGCCTTGAGTTCCTCGATTAATTCCGAATGGTCCACTATAGGTTGCCTGTACTCAGTTTCGACCATGGTTTGTTGTTGATAAGTGAGTTTAATTCCTCTGGCACTAACTTCACAAGGAATCTTAATCTTGAATACTCCAGTGTCGTTGAGGGTAGCCGTGTATTGTCTGTCAGCGCAACTCAGTTCAAAAACAACTGAATGTTTAAGTTTGAACAGCCATTCGTTGGGTGTTGACATTCTTAGTAATATTCCTTCACTGATCGGAAGTACGGCGTATTAACAAACTATTTTTGAGGTGGCCGTGTGTTGGAGAAGTTCTACCAAGCATTCTGTGGACCCTGATGTGCCTATTGGCTTATCGTGCCTGCACAGT
Source organism: Platycheirus albimanus (assembly GCA_916050605.2). Classification (NCBI taxonomy): domain Eukaryota; kingdom Metazoa; phylum Arthropoda; class Insecta; order Diptera; family Syrphidae; genus Platycheirus; species Platycheirus albimanus. The sequence continues at coordinate 233,046,112 of OU696696.1, read as the reverse complement.
GTAATACTTTCAAAGGTGTCTCCTGAGGATATTGGTGTACACCGTGAATACTCTGCTTCGCTCATTACGATGAAACGGTCCTGGTTGCTCGACTCCGCTACGTATTCATACTTGGTGCCGAGTATTAGATCCCAATGCTCATCTTACGCTGTTGGCAAGAGGTACACTTTATGAATTTTGTAGCGTAGGTTTTCTAGCAGTGGAAGAGTTATTTTAACTAACAGATTTCCTCCGTTTGTGAAAACAGATGTTCTGGCCGCTTGATATATGCCAAGGAAATTTTGGTAAGAAAATCTTTGTTTGGAGGCGATGCTCTTTAGTGCGTCAGTAACGTTTCCTATGTCCATGATAAAGGGATGAAGTCTGCTCTGGTACAAGTCATCTAGTATGGAGAGCTCCAAAACTTGTCGATTTTGGATCTCTATTATTTTTGCGGTAGTTACTGATGTCATTGCATTTGCATCACTCCTCATTTTCAGCAGTGCAACTTTCTTGTTGGTATTTTGGCTGTAATTAAGAAAAGTTTCAGTCAGATTTCCAATTCCTGCGGTTATGTTTTCGATTTCTTCTGTCAGTTGAGTGATTGGTTTGCTCAATTTGTCGAAGTTCGAATTCTTCACAGATATCTGGACCAGCTGGAACGATTCGGCGTCGCGTTTATGGAGAAATTCAAGCTGCTGGTAGAGCTTCCTAGCATCTTCGCTATCCATTGTACCGAAAGCCCATTTCGAGAACCCTCCTATGAATTCCAATGCTCTTTTTTGACGTTTTGAGCGCGTTAGCTATTTCATACGGTCCGCTGTTTGACGAAGGTTGGCAATGTTCGTCTTTGTCTCCTGGATAATCAAGTAGCAATGGCGTTGAAAATCTTCGTCCGGTATGCTTTCGCATAATGTCTCGAGCATTTTTTCGCACTTCTCTACTATCTGAAGCACTAGTCCGTAGTCCACTGGTGTGAACTTTGTTAAAGTTGTCCACGTATCGCTGTAGAATATAGCTGAATTTATTTCCTCGAATAGCACAGGTGATGTTTCCCGCAATGCATCTATCTCGAAAGGTGTTTCATTCTGGATCTGCCCGGGGCTTATGCTTATTACTATTACTAAGTTTATAACAAAAAACATACAATTGAACAATTTAATTATGAGAGGAAAATTTTTGTTTTTTTTTTTTTTGTTTTTGCTTACTTGTTAATACTAAGTCTTATATTTGTATGATAAAAAAAAGGTTTTGAATGAACTATATGGGCACCTCTGTATTAAGTCTGAAAATAGAAAAACTGTTAAATATTGATTTCAAAACGAAATTAATTAAATTGAAAACGACTGTCTTAACCTTCTTGGGAGTAGAAGGGTTTCAATTGGTGGTTATGCACCCTTTTTGACTTTCTACTTATTCTTATAGTCGTATTCACACCTCCACTCACAGACAACACCTCATAGGGACCCAACCATATTTGTGATAGTTTGTTTTTCCTGACGGGGTTTTTGAGTAATACCTTTTGCCCTGGTACAAATGATACCCGGTTTATCTGTCGATCATACTGCCTTTTAGACGAAAGTTTAGCTTTGTCCAAATTTTGTCTGGCTAGTTCATGCGACCTCTGAAGTTGGAATCTCAGCTGTTGCGGATAGTCATCGGTGTTGTACAATGGAGCAGGTTTTCTTTTAAGGTTAGTTGGCATTTCACATTCAAAACCGTACAAATTGTTTAGTGGCGTCAATTTAGTTGATGTATGCTGCGTGTTATTATGTACATGCATTGCCTGATTAAGCCATTGATCCCAATTTCGGTCATCGTTCTCAACAAAACTCCTTAGATATTCCGCTAAGGGTCTGTGAGAACGCTCTAATGAACCGTTGGCCTGCGGATGGTACGCGGTTATATGGATTTTCTTAACTCCCAACAGTTTACATGTTTCAGAAAACAATCTGGAAGTAAAGCAAGAACCATTATCCGTAATTAACATCTTGGGGATGCGGAAACGAGTTATAATTTCTGCATAGAAGGCTCTTGCAACCGTACATGCCTCAGCATCCGGCATCGCTATGCACATCATGTACTTAGTCAAGTCATCCTGGAACGTTAAAATATATCTTTTGCCAGAATGCGTAAGTGGAAGGGGACCGACCATGTCCATATATAATTTATCAAATAGGGAACATGGTGTGTCTGTTAATTCCATTGGCATTTTTGTCAATTTTCCGGACTTGTTCTTTTGACATTTTTCGCAGTTCCGGATATAATTTGCAATGTCCTTCTGCATATTTTTCCATCTAAACTGACGAGGAATGCGTGCATAGGTCTTCGATATTCCCTGATGTCCTCCAAGTGGGGAGTCATGGAAATCACGAGAATTTGAGCAGCATCTGTTAAGGAGACAAACTTAAGAGGTTTTGTATTGGCTGGAGCAGTTAACTTATTATTGCTTTGTAAATTACTGTTAGCTGGCAGATTTTTGTTATGCTCATTAATTTTTGTTTTGCTTCTGGTTTGAACAATTTTTATTTCACTTTCTTTCTTTTGAATCCTACTTAAGGCGTCCGCATTACAGTTCGTATTGCCTGGTTTGAAAACTATCTTATAATCATATTCCGACAGCTTGTGATGGAATCTTATAAGCCTCGTAGTCGGGTCCTAAACATTGAATACTCCAATCAGAGGTCGGTGATCAGTATATACTGTAAAAGGGCGTCCAAGAAGGTATGTACGAAAATGTTTGCATGCCCGAACTATTGCCAAAAGTTCTTTTTCTATCGTCGAATAATTTTTTTCAGATTTATTGAGTTGCCGACTTGCATAAGCAACAGGTTTATCTTCACCTACTTTACCCTGGGACAAAACGGCGCCTAATGCTTCGTTTCTGGCATCGGTAGTCAAAAGAAATGGTTGCGTAAAATCTGGATAAATAAGAATAGGCGGTGAGCAAATTGCTTTCTTAAGGAACTTAAAAGATTGCTCACAATCTGGGGACCATTCGAAAATATTTTCTTTCCTCAATAGCTTTGTGATTGGAGCAGCAATTTTTGAGAATTGAGGAATAAATTTTCTGTAATAATTCGTAAGTCCCAGAAATGATTGCACTTGTTTTATTGTTCTAGGTGTTGGAAAATCCTTAACACATTGGGTTTTGGCTGGGTCGGGCGTAGCTCCGGCCTCAGAACACACGTGTCCCAAATATGTCACTTCACGACGTAGAAAATTACATTTCTCAGTGTTTAACTTGAGGTTGTGCTGTCTAAGTTTAGCCAAGACCTTTGAAAGTTTATCGTTGTGTTGTTCCAAATGTTTACTATACACAACAATATCATCCAGATACACAAAACAATCAATGCCGTGCAACCCAGTCAGGATGTGATTCATTATCCTTTGAAAAGTTGCTGGAGCACCGGTTAGACCAAAAGGCATTCCATTAAACTCGTAATGCCCTGTGCTAGTACTGAATGCGGTTTTCGCTCTATCGGCCGGATCGATCAACACCTGATGGTAGCCGCTTGCCAAATCCAAGGTAGTAAAGTATTGGCAGTGACCCAACTGATCAAGGATTTCTTCGGTTCTCGGTAAAGGAAATGCATCTTTGATGGTGACTTCGTTAAGTTTCCTAAAGTCAACAACTACTCTCCACCTTTTTTGACCTTCAACAGATTTTTTGGGTACAATGAGCAGTGGTGAATTCCAAGGAGATTTACTTTCAGAAATTATTTTTTGGTCAAGCATCTCTTGCACTTGCCTTCCAATTTCCATTTTATGTATCTCTGGGGTTCTATATTGCTTAGTGTTAATCGGCGCTTGGTCAGATTTGGTGGGTATGTTGTGAACTAACACGGGTGTGTAGCTTAAATGGTCACCCTTTAAAAGAAAAACATCATTAAACTTAATACATAATTCCTCTACGGACTTCTGTTCCTCATTGGTTAAATTTTCATCCAATTTTAAGGAGTCTAGCAGGAGATTTATTCTTTTACTGTTATGGTCTTTTGGAAAGTTTGACATAATTCCCCCCCCCCCCCCCCCCCCCGAATTATTATCAAGAATTTTATAATTCTTGAAATTGGAATGGGTAGGTACAAAATGTCTGTCCAAGAAATAGTCCTCAGTCGTACAATTTAAAATAGGTACATGAACGTAACTTCCGCTTGCTTTGACAATTGTGTTACCCAAATAGATCCCACTATCAATTTCCTGTGAATGTATCAGCAGTTCATTTGATTTTGAATTTGGGATAAGTAATTTCACAATTGTTCGTGTCCGAGCTCCGATCTTACTCTTTACAAAGTTTTCATTAAGTAAGGACATAGAAGCCAGACTCGAAGGCCAGCATTTAACCGGTAATTCATTTAAAACCTCTTTTTTTTCATTGAAGAAAGTTATTCTTTTGGACACTGCGTCGATGATTGTGTGATTCCAAAGGATATCACGACCCAGTATCCCGTCAGCAGGTATATCATTGTCATCGACTAGCTATGTTCCATTTTTTAAAGAATTTCTTGCGAAAAAATAAATTGGTTTTAATTGTACCCACTGTTGTGCCTACACCGCCAAATACACCACCCAGTTGCTTTGTTTCTCGGATATTTATAGAGTTTGCATTTTGCACAGAACTTCTTTTAAGTAAGCTCGAGTCTGCCCCTGTATCTACTAGAAGAAGAACCTTTCCGTTCTTAGCTAATGGCATAGGCAGCTCGACGAACATGTCATGCTTACGAAGATTCCTGAATGCATACAATACTTTGTTTTTATCTTAATTCATAGCATACTGAGTAAAACACTTAAAAACCTTGAAAATGAAACGCTTACAATTATCTGCCAAAAATGAAAAGCAATTGTTCACCTTTGAACAGCACTCACTAAAAACGAAACGAATATTAAGAATAAGCAACCAGAGATCGAACTGACCTAGGTTTACTTTTGCCCCAGATACTGGTGGCCTTGATTTTTGCTTCGTTTTACGAACCGACTCAAAAGTGAAGAAATTTGACTCCTTCGAAACAACATTTAGTTTCTTTTTTTCTTTTTGTCGTTGAAGTTCGTTTGATATATTATGTGCTGATGATGGCATTGGTTTATTTGTTTGCTTTTTAATTGTTTTTTTGTGTGTTTGTTTTTGGCGGTGATTGGTTTGTGGAAGGGAAATTTTTTGGGACACAATTTATTGATTTAAACTGGCCCCTGGACCGTTTCTCGATTGCTCCCTCAGATAATTCTTCTTAGAGAAACAATCGTCTTCCACATGCCCTATCCTAGAACACCACTTGCATTTTACTCTGGGCTTTTGGGTTGTTGTCCGTGTAGCCCGTATTTGCGAGAGGGGACAACTATTTTGACTATGCCCGTAGTCCTCGCAAGTATCGCAATATGGTGTTTTTTTCCGAATACGACAGTCAACATAGGTATGGTTTTGTTTTCCACAGAATCCACATGTTGTAATTGATTTTGTGGTCCTAGTTGGCTGTCTATTGCTTGGTTGGGGGGAGTCTTGGAAATAAGGTGGGAAGTGCGGTATAGGTGTAATCTGACTATCTATCTGAAAATGAGGTGAATAATTTTGTGAGTGTGGGGAATAATTCTGTAAGTGTGCCTGCAGAGGCATACTTGGTATCGCTCGAGGTTGTTGTGGTGAGTGGGGGTGTGTAATTTGCGTTAAAAAATTGGCGTGCGGAAGTTGAGGTGTTGCCAAAAATGATGCTTGTTGCGCTAGCTCAGCTAATTTTTTAAGATTCTTCTCTGTTGTTGTAAGCATATATTGATGCAAACAGGGATCAAGGAGGCCTCTTTCGAATGCCACTACTGCTGAAGAGCTTAGCTCTTTGACGAGACCTATTGATTCGGAGGAATTATAACTCGAATCAATAATTTCTTTCGCCTTTGACTGTAAGCACAAAAGACGCATTGCAAAAGAGTGAATATCCTTTGTTGCAAGTTGATGGGATTTTTTAATGTCTTGCAGTACCGAGTCTAACGTTCTTACAGGTAAGTACGCATTTTTCATCGCTTTTTCCAGGTCTTTCAACGTCTTGGGAGTGTTAGTTAGTTCGAATCAGCTCGAATGCATCGCCTGTAAGTCTCGTAGTGAGTAAGGAAACGTAAAGCTCTTCGTCTTCACTTGTCAAGCATTTGAGACCTAGTTGGCACGCATTCAGAAATTCGTACACACTCGTAGGCAAATCAGGTGTTTGCAGACTTGAGAACTGAGGGATGACACGGGCAACTAGCAACTACCTTGGATATGTTTTCGTACGACATTTTTGTGCTTTTATCTGAAGTTGTGTGACTTACAATTTCTGTTACTTCAATGACCTTAAGAAGCTCCTCTTCCAAATGCTGCTCTTCTTGTTTATTTCCTGGGGTTTGAACTCCCTTACTAACAAGTTTCTTAAGAGGCGTAATTGGCGACGATGTTGAAAACAACGTCAAGAGATTTTTCTGACAAACCGGTGCCGAGGATAGTTCAAGTTTTTCTCTCAAAACTTTCTGTGCTGACAAGCTTTTATTAAGTTCACTAGTCAGCTGGTCTTGTCAGCTTCTTCTGCCGCTTGCTGGAGCTGTTTTTCAAACTCCTTGCGCAAGAATTCGCTTTTTTCCAGCTTCTTAGCAAGCTTTTGTAATTCTTTTGTGTGTCGATTTCTTAGATTCTGAACGGTTTTCAAATATTCCGTCAGAATAGCGTCTGTTGTTTCTACACGCGTAAATCGAACCCACTGGGAACTAAACTGCTCTTTAACTAGACCAAAGACTTCAAAATTTAAAATTTCTTTTAGTTCTGAGAGAAATGTCTTGTTTAATTCCTCGGTTTGGCGCTGGTTGTCTTTTTTTTCTTTTTTAAGAGTTTCTAGCTCTTCTAAAAGGTCATTAAGTTGAGCCTCAGAAATATTTTCTGCCATCAACTTTTTCCCAAACAAATCAACTTCTTAGTACGAAGAAAATTATCCTACTTATATTATAAATGTGAAAGTTACGATGTTTGGATGTTTGGATGTTTGTTGCTAACTAACGCCAGAACGGCTAAACGGATGTGGATAAAATTTGGCACAGAGATAGCTTATAGTCTGGAACAGCAGATAGGCTATTTTTTATCCCGGTAAAATGTATGGTTCCCGTGGGATAGATTTGTTTTAATTTTTGAAATAACACCAGAATGGCTGAACTCATCTGAATGAAATTTAGCACAAAGATAGATTATAGTCTGAAATAGCATATTGGCTACTTTTTATCCCGGTAAAATGTATGGTTCCCGTGGGATAGATTTGTTTTAATTTTTGAAATCACATCAGAATGGCTGAACGGATCTGAATGAAATTTAGCACAGAGATAGATTATAGTCTGAAATAGAATATTGACTACTTTTTATCCCGTTGAAATGTATGGTTCCCGTGGGATAGATTTGTTTTAATTTTTCCAATCACGCCAAAATGGCTGAAATTATCTGGATGAAATTTAGCACAGAGCTAGATTATAGTTTAGAATAGCATATTAGCTACTTTTTATCCCGGTAAAATGTATGGTTTCCGTGGGATAGATTTGTTTTAATTTTTTAAATCACACCAGAATGGCTGAACGGATCTGAATGAAATTTAGCACAGAGATAGATTATAGTCTGGAATAGCTTATTGGCTACTTTCTATCCCTGTGAAATGTATGGTTCCCGTGGGATAGATTTGTTTTAATTTTTGAAATTACACCATAATGGATGAACGGATCTGAATGAAATTTAGCACAGAGATAGATTATAGCCTGGAATAGCCTATTGGCTAATTTTTATCCCGGTAAAATGTTTGGTTCCCGTGGGATAGATTTGTTTTAGTTTTTGAATTTACACAAGAATGGCTGAACTCATCTGAATGAAATTTAGCACAGAGATAGATTATGGTCTGGAATAGCATATTGGCTACTTTGTATCCCGGTGAGATGTATAGTTCCCATGGGATAGATTTGTTTTAATTTTTGAAATCACACCAGAATGGCTGAACTGATCTAAATGAAATTTAGCACAGAGATAGATTATAGTCTGGAATAGCATATTGGCTACTTTTTATCCCGGTAAAATGTATGGTTCCCGTGGGATAGACTTGTTTTAATTTTTGATATTACACCAGAATGGCTGAACTCATCTGAATGAAATTAATCACAGAGATAGATTATAGTCTGGAATAGCATATTGGCTACTTTATATCCCGGTAAAATGTATGTTTCCCGTGGGATAGATTTGTTTTAATTTTTGAAATCACACCACAATGGCTGAACTCATCTGAATGAAATTTAACACAGAGATAGATTATAGTCTGAAATAGAATATTGACTACTTTTTATCCCGGTGAAATGTATGGTTCCCGTGGGATAGATTTGTTTTAATTTTTCCAATCACGCCAGAATGGCTGAACTTATCTTAATGAAATTTAGCACAGAGCTAGATTATAGTTTAGAATAGCATATTAGTTACTTTTTATCCCGGTAAAATGTATGGTTCCCGTGGGATAGATTTGTTTTAATTTTTGAAATCACACCAGAATGCCTAAACGGATCCGAATGAAATTAAGCACAGAGATAGATTATAGTCTGGAATAGCATATTGGCTACTTTCTATCCCTGTAAAATTTATGGTTTTCGTGGGATAGATTTATTTAAATTTTTGAAATTACACCAGAATGGCTGAACTTATCTAAATGAAATTTAGCACAGAGATAGATTATAGTCTGGAATAGCATATTGGCTACTTTTTATCCCGGTAAAATCTATGGTTCAAGTGGGACAGATTTGTTTTAATTTTAGAAACTACACCAGAATGGCTGAACTCATCTGAATGAAATTTAGCACAGAGATAGATTATAGTCTGGAAGAGCATATTGGCTACTTTTTATCCTGGTAAATTGTATGTTTCCCGTGGGATAGATTTGTTTTAATTTTTGAAATCTCACCAGAATGGCTGAACGGATCTGGATGAAATTTGGCACACAGCTAGATTATAATCTGGTATAGCACAAAGGTTTCTTTTTATCACGGTTAAATGTAGGTATTAAATTATAAAGCCATAAAAGAAGAAGAAGCTAGATTACGATATACTATACTCCTCAAGCTACAGTCTACTTCTTGATCAGCTAAAACGCGAGCGAAGCCGCGGGTAAAGGCTAATATATTATATATTGAAAATTATTCCTTTTGTTTTTGGGAAAAAAAGGAGAAAGGTAATTTCGATACAAATACTTAAATACTCACCCCTTTTTTTTTGTATTCCACTCCCACTTATTTTTATCTTTATTGATTCAAACTTGCAAAGCTTGATTTTCACTTGTATTCGCACAATTTGTATTTTATTTTTAAATTGCTAAGAAAAGTTAACAACAATGGGGTACAAATTCCTTGATATTTTTTCGGTAAAAACTTGCAAAGATTTATTTTCACTTGTAATCGCACACGTTATTTAATTTTTTTTTTTTAAAGGTTCGCGAATCGGCTGCGCCAATGTTATCTTCTTCAAATTCAAAACAACCGCACACTTTAGTTATTAAATTAAGACTCAACTTTGCAGAGTCATTCCGTCAATCGCTAGCCACAAACTTATCAGCGAAAGTTCGTTGACACGTTTTAACACTCAGCACAAATGCATTGCTACATCCTACCGGCTGCGCCAATGTTATCTTCTTCAAATTCAAAAACAACCGCACACTTTAGTTATTAAATTAAGACTCAACTTTGCAGAGTCATTCCGTCAATCGCGAGCCACAAACCTATCAGCGAAAGTTCGTTGACACGTTTAAACACTCAGCACAAATGCATTGCTACACTTCGATTGACCCAATTCAAGACATTTGTCATGTCATGAATTAAGCAATTTGAATTAAGCAATCGGTGTGTATTGCTGTTGACCTGTGGGTTCAACGCGCGACGACTTCCTCTGGCATGGATTGCCAGTTACAACACTGCCATGTGTCGAAATTTTCTCGACTACGCAGTTTCTCAAAAGGAAATGAGATCGATGATGATGAAGCCATTACTAACCAATATAATCGACGAAAGACAAAGGAATCTGGTAATGTTACGGACAAAGAAATACTTTACTGTATGGAACAAATTTAAAACCTTGTAATGTTGCATTTATTTTAATAAAAATATTAATTGAAACTATTTTAATACTTGAAAAAGAGGGCCCATAACCTGTTAAGGAAAATGCACTAGCCAAGGTTAGAAATTAGAATGAGTTTTTAATTGACATAATTCATAGGTTGACATTTAGCAATGTTTACATTATAATGAACGTATTCAGAGATAGTTTTTCATTCTCAACAAAAGGCACCTAAAAGAAAAGCTTTTAAAAGCGAAAACCGCAGTTAGTGTTGCATGGAAATCTTGCTTCAATAATAACCACATAGCACACAGCAGTAAGTATCGTGTGTTTGAGGCAGTTGCTGAGTCTGTGCTCCTTTACGGTGCGCAAGTTTGGGGAGGTAGAAAATATGAAACTGTGGAGAAACTTCTCAGATTCTATGTAAAAATATCCTTTCGTCTTCACCTAACTCCCCCAATTATATGGTTATGTTAGAAACTGGATTATCTCCACTGTATAAAATCTTTTAAGCTGCAAGTCGACTATGTGCTTAAGGCAATTTAAATGCCAAATCATAGACTGCCAAAAAAGATAGCATTGCAATTGTTGCGAAATAAAGCAGGGATTTTCAAGGATTGGTTGGACTTGGCAGGAGAATGTGGAATGCACCTCAACAGTGAGTTAGACGATTCAAGAAGCCGGAAACCTGCATTATATGAATTGATTGAGCGTGTAGATATAAAAGAGAGGGGAAAATACAAAAAAGAAGCTTTCGGTTCCCTTCACAGAGAAATTTACAGTCGGTTGGAATATTCCCTTGAACGAAAAAAATAATTTAAAAATTTGTTTGTGTGTAAATAATTCTTTATGAAATAATAAAATCTTCTTATCTAAATCTAATCTAGCAGCTCTTTAAATCAAGAGTTAAATGAACTGTGAGATCAGCTCAGACGTCAGCAGCTGGAATTACCCAATCATATTCGTTATCATAACATTCTCCTCAGCATCTTGAGTTCACTTGGACTACTTATCACCATTGCAATAGTGGGATTCTTAGTTTAGTATCCCTTATACTGTCAGAAATTCCCTTCGCCTATTCCAGCCCCACGGAGAACACGTTCATCGAGCTACAACATAAGTGTCAAAGATATCATCCTGATGAACCCGCAGATCATCAGCGCGGGGCAGGATGTTCAGTTCCACAGAACAGTCTTCGTATAAAATTCATATTCAAATACTTTTCTGCTTAACATACTGTAATGCCTTTTGCACTTTCATAATATTCATAACTTGCTTTTGCCCGCTACTTCGTACGCGTGGATTTTAGAATAAATTAGGTATGTATCTCAGTATATTTTTGTTTTTGCACAACCGGTTCAAAATGGGGGGTTTGCGTGGCATGAAAGCTACATACTTTACCAGCTCTACAGCCGTAAGATTTAAGGCTTCTGTATAATATTATTTCGAAGTATCATAACGGTTTAAATTGCAAAGTTGGAAATTTAAGTTCTGAAGCAATATACCTAATTGGAATGTTGACTTTCAAACTTTTCGATTTCTGCTTTCTCTGAATGAGACATTGTCTATACGGTGGTAAACAGCACCATCTATAATGTTTTTGATGTAACTTCTATTCAGAACGACTAACTTATTTCTATTCTATGTATATGTAGGTAAGAGTGGCGCTATTTTCATGATTTTCAGCGCCATTATGTAAGTGAGACGCTAACTTCCTTAAAATCTTTTAATTTTGCGTAAGTTCATTGAATAACGTTCGATTGCAGCAATATTAAAAACACAACCAGAATTATATATTTTCCTGCGATAAAATGTAGCCTATATTTTTGGCGTACTACAAATAAATCTGCGAAAACCGCATTCAATTCCATGCAGTTGTTTTTGAGTGATGCGCGTACAAACATACAGACAGACAGACAGACAGACAGACAGACAAAAATTCTAAAACCGGTTGTTTTGGCTTCTGTGGGTCTAATAGAGACTCCCCATATTAGTTTTGCATCTATATCTTCAATGTACAGACATCGACTCGTTACAATTTTATTATATGTATTATATAGATATAAAACTCAATTGTAGTGCCTTCTGCATTTTCAGCATTAATTTAATTTTCAACCAAATGTAACAAAACACCTTGCACACTTTAATAAATTATTATAGACAATTCCATAGAATGGGTATATTGTATTTGGTGTGGAGTTTGTAACATAGAGAAATAATACCGTTAGGTATAGAAAAGTATATATATTCTGACTCAGAATCAAAAGCCTAGTCGATTTAGCCATGTCCGTCCGTATGTATACTCTCTACAGGTCGCAATTTTTGAGCTAGAAAGCTGAAAATTGGTCTATATAATCTTTGGTTCAAGAGTAAGGCTAACCGGTAAAATCCACACACAATCGCCGCGCCGTTTTTGATGAACTACCTCAATTTGGTAAAATTGCATTATGTTTTTTGTATAGTTACGATAAAAGCATAACGCATAACGCTTAAATTTTGCACACGTAAGCTTTAGGTAAACCTTCTTACTTTTCATTAGAAACTATAAAAAATTGTTTTTGCAAATAAACGGTATTTATAATGCTCCGTCGATGAATTGACGAAGTAGACAAGCACTGGCAACTGAGCCCATCGGCTCAAGACAATACAAGACAGTAACACGACAGAGAGAGACAGACTTAACAGAAGATGAAGAACACAGGTAAGATTGTTTAAAAACTACTGGATTCAGCTGTAGTTTTACACATATGCCAAAATACTGACTTATAATAAAAGCTCAGTTAGTGCTTCAAATTTTTGGGATACGCTCACTTTTAAGAGGCGTTTCCGTCAAGTCGTATAATGCATTAATTTTTTAACGTTTTTTAACTTTCGGTCGCAGTTTTGAAGTAAAAAGATGAACACTTAGATTTATATTCCTTGGTTACGTAGCAAAGTGTGGTCCAAGAATTGTTAAAAACACCCATAATCGCTATTTCCATTCAAAATCTAATTTTTTAAAATTTAAGTTTTGTCTTGTTTTATTCAAATCGATCTGCAAGAATAAAATTGAATGTCTCTGAGCCCATACTGATTGCCTTGGCAATAAAAAGTCTTATATTTGGGCTTGGTGCACGCCTTTTTTATTGTGCCAGCACTAATTGAACATCACACCACACAAAATTAATGTTATTGAATTTTTGTCTGTCTGCTAAAGAAGAATTTTGTTTCTTAAACTGAAACATCGGCTGCCTGAGGGAAGCGGACGCATACACATCAGGGGCGTAGCTATCATAGGGCCAGGTGGTGCAGTGCACCAGGGCCCCGGAGCTCAGGGGGCCCTCTAACCTCAGCTTTGAAAAAAAAAATAATAATGAAAAAAGACAACAAAAAAATTAAATAAAATAAATTTTAAAAAAAGTTCTTGTGAGCAGGCTCGAGCCTTGAGTCTCGAGCATGCTCAGAAGATTTATTTTTTTTTTCAAATCAACATCACCAATTATAAAACTCCTTATTTAACATTTCAACACATGCGCCAAGCGTCCTCGATAAGCAGGTGCTGTTTGTTATCGTTGTTTCAGTTATTTGGTAGTTTGGATGAGTACGCCCGTAACACATTAGATCAGCGATAAGCTCACGTGCTTGACAGTCGTGAGATCAATTCGCCAATTCCACCCATCTACTTTATAATGAAGTTTTCATTCGCTCTTGCCTTGCATCAGTTCTCATTTATGATATTTGTGGCGATGTTTTCAACTTTCTGGATCTGAGACGTACTACAATAAATGACGCTAGGTGTGTCACTGACTGTTGTAGTTCGTAATTCCCTACTACCAGCCTTATTTCATCAAGTTTCACCACTAATGCTATGATTTCTATTCCGCACATTCCATCTGGCACCGAATTCTGCTAGAACTCACTTTCGCTAAAAAAAATTTCCGATGACAAAATATGTATGATATACATAGGTTATAGCACAACAGTAACCGTATAATCTATGATAGCTCTCAACATGATAGACAAAAAAAAAATAAACAACGTTTTTTAAAACTCAAATTCAAATTGACAAATGAGCTACTATAGAAACTATAATATTTTCTTATGAGCTAATATTGATTTTACCGCATCATTACCAAACAAGATGTTTTATGGTTCTTTTTTGTTTAACTTCCTGTAATCTTTACTAAACATTGACTAAAATGTCGATAGTTAACAATCGAAAATAATGGAAAGCAAAAAGGAACGTAGCGGTGCCGCAAAGCGGATAAAACGTCAAGAAAGGGAATAAAGTAAAACAAATTTACCAAGCTAGACAGCTTTTTTACGAAACCGCTTTCTGCTACAGTTCCTTCAACAGCCGAAATATCGGTCAAAAGTGACAAGTGTTTATTTATTGATAGCGTGACAGCTCTGTTAATTAATAAAGCGACTCGATTAGATCAGGATCCAATAACTACCATCAATTCCACTGCTGAAAATGACTACCTCGACGCTGCCGTGCAACCTACAGTAGAGGAATCATCCATTTCTACATCTTCAAAAGTTCTTGAAATTTCAAATGACTTGGGAAAGTACATGAACAAGAAATTGAACGATAACGAAAAACGGCTAATTCTTGACAAGGGACCTTTGAAACCTCCGGGACCTTTTTCGAAGGACCCCCACCAAGACAACAGGAGCTTTTCAGAAACGTATTACGTTTTTACGTCGCAATACGGTCCAGTTGATCGTTTTTGGATATGCTTCTCGAAAATGCTGGATGCTGTCTACTGCCAACCGTGTTGAATGTTTGCTCTGCAAAAAAATGCATGGTGCACATACAATTTCTGTTACTTCCATAAACTGAAGATTATAAAAAAATATTTAAGAAACAGCATTCGACAAGATCGCCTCCGACATTTATCGTTAATTCCAATAGAAAATGAGGCAGCATTAAACTTGGATTTGAGTGAAATTACAGACGAATTCGCAATAATTAAAGCGCGAAAGAGATTGTGAATTGGACGGGGAATTCTGTTAAAAACCGTTTTTTTTTTAGATTAATTAAATCTCATGTGTATACAAAATATTCTATATTGTCATGTGCGTCGTTGTTTATTTATTCCCTTTTTCTTCTATTAAACACATCGAGATTCAAATAGAGACCACGTATGGATTTAGCTTACTAGGGATAAGTTCAACTCACTGTTTCCTATTCTTATTCCTATCAATAATTTTGAAGGCCAATATAAGTTCAAACTACGCGGAAAGAGGGGAGAAGGGCCCGATTAATTCCCTATGCACCAGGGCCCTTGTCCCCCTAGCTACGCCACTGATACACATACGAAAATATAGGGAATAGGGTATCCAACAGTTCGTTGCAAACGTTTATGTTATGTTTTTTAAATTCACTTTTTCGTAAATTAGGCATTATTTGTCACACCAACCAAATTGTAAATAAATGTAGGCTGAGCATATTTTTAAGTATAAATATTGGTAGGAAATAAAATTGATTTCAGATACCTAGCAACGAAACAGTACCCAAGATTTTTTATTTTATTTAAGTGAGTCTGCTTGAAGCTGTTTTTGTCATCTCAAAGTGTTATGCTTCACTATAAATATTAAATGTTTGCCCAGGGCGGCGAAAAAGCTGGATTGGGCCCTCTGTACCGGTCACACTGTAGTTATTCGAATGTCGTACCCATGAGCCATGACGTGTTAACTTCCACGGATTTTCTTATTTCATACATTTATTTTGAATTATTTTACCCTGTCAAACAAAATACAATAGGTACATACGTCGAAGAAATCAAAAAAAAAAAAAAAAAAAAAAAAATTACAATTTTGAAAACACCCATACAATTAGAAGGTATTTATTATGCAGCTCCGAAAACTTGCTCAAAACGCACGAAATTTCACAACAATGTTCTTTCATAAGGTTTCTATGTTAAAATTTAAAAAAAAAATACAAATTAATCATTATGTAAGGGAAGTATAACTTAACCTTGACCTTGTGTGAGCTTTTGATTTGTAATGTAGCTATGTATACCTGGCAACAATAATATATATATCTATTGATTCAATGAAGCTCAGTAACAGATTACTTTTTCACAAATAAAATATTGTTTTAAAATTCAGGCCATGATTTTTGTTGTATACGTATACACAACAACTAGTCATCAATTGATATTCGAACTTTTCAATGTTAGCTTCTAGAGTTCTTTGACTCAAAAATTTATCATCCAAAAGTAAATATAATCTTGTTTTATGTATATCTATTGAAAACAATTTCCTTATTTTTTCAGCGTGTACTTCATTGAATAGGTATGAGTCATTTCAATGAAACTGAAACCTACAGATAAAGATTCAATCAATTTATCATTAATTATCTTAGGAGCTGCAATTTATGTGTTAATGTTTTTGCTCGATGTAAGGTATACTACAAGAACTTTGTTTAGGTACATAGTTTTTACACATTAATTTTTTTTCCATAACCTTTTCGAGAATCGGCTAGTTTGTTAATGTATGTTCATTAACATTCTTGGTTTTCTCATTTACGATTAAAATGCAATTCAAAGTCTAGTCTATGGACTATTTTTAGCCTTCCTTAACTCAGTTACATAAATATGTAGGTACTTATCTTCGTAGGTATCTCCTACTGCTATTGTGAACATAAATCACAAAAATTTGAAAATAAAAGTGTCCGAAGTATAGGAATATAAATAAGAAAGCATTAAGAAAATGAGACAAAACATCAATATTCTACATCTAGAACCTAATCCAAAGAATATCTGGTTAACCGAGCAAAGCTTATCATAGATTCAGTAACTCTACTCCTCTCAAGACCGGCAGTCACATACATTCAGTGCCCACTGACTTAAACACTTTAAGCACAACAACAAATTGCCCTTTTCCAAAGAAATGTTCTTAGGCTTGTGTGTTAAGGTGTGTTAAGCCTATTTTCCGGAAGAAACAAACCGGATACATCGCGAAGATACAAATATAAATATAATAATAAATTTGTCAACAAAAGTTATAAACTGTGTTTCAAATTTGTTTCGCACACCGCATCGAATCGCAAATTCCTGCTCTATAGCCGCCATCAATTAAGCTTAAACGCAACTAAACACTAAACAGTTATACGCCCGCAAACGCAAACGTGAGATTCAAGCTTAACGATGCGAGTACTTGAGAATGCTAATTGACTTGAGCCGTAGTTGGGATTGATTTCAGCGTCGTCGGCCGTCTGTCGTGGTTTTCGTTATTGTTGCTCTGATGTTTTTGTTGTTGCTTGATTCCAACAAATATATTCTAGAGATACATTTTTGTTAATATTTTATGCTATGAAAATTTAAGTGTTGAATTCGTTTCGGGGTATAGTGATACAGCCAGATACAGATAGCAGCAGCCTTCCAGTGTAAAACAACGGTCCGCGAAAAAAAACGCTCCTTCCATTTCGTATCAAGTCGGTCAGTCGATCGGTTAATCTTTTGAAATGTATAGTTCGTTGCTGAGTGCATTAGTGAGTTGTTTTTTAGCAGTCCTCGTCAATGGCAGCCTTGAAATGGCGCACACTTCCAGGTTAGTAGATAATAGATACAAAACCTTTGCCATATTTAGACAACGATTACAGCGTACGATACCGATGATGATGTGTGCATATACTTAATATTAACCTTGCACGCTGCACACGAGATGCAAATGTTTAGAAATGAAAGCGTGTGTTTAAACGGTGGGCGGACAAGTGGGCGGAGGTGATTTTGAGATTCTGCAATTTTGAAAAGAGTCTGGTGTGTGCGATGACTATCAATAAGACATACCTTTTTTCGTTTGTAGTGTTGAGCATTTTCAGTTTGGTTGACTTTTAGAGGAGTTTTGGATGTGTAAGTGGAGATACATATTATGTACTTCAGGCCATTCGCAGAGGGTTTACGTATGGTCATTGATAAAAATGGACTGGCATATTGATATTATGTGTTGTGCTTAGTTCAATCCGAAACCAGAAACATTTAATTTTGATATTGATTCCGGTAAATATTTACATAAATGTGTCTGTGTATGAACAGTGAATAAGCATTATGATTTATGAAGCAGGGCCTGTTGCATCAAAACATTGTATATTGAAATCTATATTAGTCTGGAGAACGAGTAAGAGATAACGCGGTTTTTGGGCATATAGATGTCGCTAATAATTATCACATATTTAAACCTATCCACCTTTATTTTCTTTCCAAAAACGAGAAATTCGGCAATTTGGTTTGGAGAGTCTTGGTGTCGCCGCAGTCGATTTGGTAATACAGACTACTATAGATTTCATATACAATGATCAAAGTGAAGTTTAATTTTCTTGTTGTCGTGGGTGGATCCGGGATGGTGTCCGATGACATTGGGCTGACAGCATATTTATTAATATTTATCTTGGCAGATATATAAATATGTGAAAAAGTTTATTCAGCATCGTATTTGTCCATATACGCTCCACATCTACGCCGCTGTATTTTAAGCCTTTTCACCAGGCCAATGTCGATGTATATCCCCTTCAATTCGTCATTGAATATTCTCATCCATACTTCATTGAAACACACAGGACCGAATATCACAGGAAGAATCTTTCTATCAAAGCATCCCAGCCTTTTTTCATCCCATTGTGCCAATGTCCACGCTTCTGACCCGCCCCCATACAACAGAACTGGGATGATTAGGGTCCTGTATAGTGTATATGGATGTTAATAGAGATTAAAGTGGAACCCAAATAGGCAAAGTCATTGACCACTTCAAAGTTATATCAATCCATTGTGAAGTTTCTTCCGAGTCTACGGTGATGATGCTCGGTGCCGTGAAATAACGCCAAGTGAAATAAGACCAACTTTCAAAAGTTGGCCTTATTTCGCTTTCCAAAAGTGCAATAAAGCCAACTTTCGATAGTTGGCCTTATTTCACATTTGCTAAAGTGCAATAAGACCAACTTCCAAAAAAATAATATTTAACACAGTTTTTTCTTTGCGAAAACAAATTAATACCAAACAATAGGATTGTTACAAGAAAGAAACCTGTTTTTTTTTAAATAACGGAAGTATTTGTCGTTTCTTAAATCGAAATGTTAAAAGTCTTAGAAAAAATTCATTCAAACGTTTAGCATGAATTTTTTATATAAATAATGGTAAAAAATTCGCGCGATTTTTTAACAAGTATTTAAATAAAAAATTCATGCTAAAAGTTTTTTATAATGTGAGAAAATTATTGTTAAAAACTCAAAAAGGAATACAAGGTCACTTTCCCTTCTAATAAACACAAGCTGTTTCCTTCTTAGCAAACTTTTACTTACTAATGAATTGGCCTCAAATTTTTTCTAAAACTATTAACATTTCGATTTAAGAAACGACAAATACTTCCGTTATCTTAAAAAAAAACAGGTTTCTTTCTTGTAACAATCCTATTGTTTGATATTAATTTGTTTTCGCAAAGAAAAAAATGTGTTAAATATTTTTTTTTTTTTGAAGTTGGTCTTATTACGCAAAATTAGTTGGCCTTATTGCACTTTGTCGATGTGAAATAAGGCCAACTATTGAAAGTTGGCTTAGTTGCTCTTTTGGAAAGCGAAATAAGGCCAACTTTAGAAAGTTGGCCTTATTTCACTTGGCGTTATTTCACGGCACCGAGCATCATCACCGTAGACTCGGAAGAAACTTCACAATGGATTGATATAACTTTGAAGTGGTCAATGACTTTGCCTATTTGGGTTCCACTTTAATCTCTATAAACATCCATATACACTATACAGGACCCTAATCATCCCAGTTCTGTTGTATGGGGGCGGGTCAGAAGCGTGGACATTGGCACAATGGAATGAAAAAAGGCTGGGATGCTTTGATAGAAAGATTCTTCCTGTGATATTCGGTCCTGTGTGTTTCAATGGAGTATTGATGAGAATATTCAATGACGAACTGTAGGGGATATACCTACATCGACATTGGCCTGGTGAAAAGGCTTAAAATACAGCGGCGTAGATGTGGAGCGTATATGGACAAATACGATGCTGAATAAACTTTTTCACATATTTTTATATATTTGCCAAGACAAATATTAGTAAATATGCTGTCAGCCCAATGTCATCGGACACCATCCCCGATCCACCCACGACAACAAGAAAGTTAAACTTCACTTTGATCATTGTATATGAAATCTATAGTAGTCTGGATTACCAAATCGACTGCGACGACACCAAGACTCTCCAAACCAAATTGCCGAATTTCTCGTTTTTGGAAAGAAAATGTAGGTGGAAAGGTTTAAATATGTGATAATTATTAGCGACATCTATATGCCCAAAAACCGCGTTATCTCTTACTCGTTCTCCAGACTAATATAGATTTCAGTATACAATGTTTTGATGCAACAGCCCCTGCTTCATAAATCATAATGCTTATTCACTGTTCATACACAGACACATTTATGTAAATATTTACCGGAATCAATATCAAAATGAAATATTTCTGGTTTCGGATTGAACTAAGCACAACACATAATATCAATATGCCAGTCCATTTTTATCAATGACCATACGTAAACTTTCTGCGAATGGCCTGAAGTAAATATATGTATCTCCACTTGCACATCCAAAACTTCTCTAAAAGTCAACCAAATTCGCGCGAATTTTTTATAATTATTTTCTCACATTATAAAAAACGTTTATCATGATTTTTTTATTTAAATCACCATTTATAGTTATGTTAAACGTTTTTTATAATATGATAAAATATTAAAAAACGATTAACAAATTTGAAAATCCTTTAACAGAAATCTTTGATCAAGACAATTTTTTAAATAATGAATTATAATACTATACTTATGCACTTACAATGCTAGCACTTACAATGGTAGCTATTTACATAACTTTTGTTAAAAAATATTGTTTATATGGCTGTTGTTGAGAAAGTATCTTTACAGACACAGTCGATATTACTTATGCTTTATTTCACTTTCTCAAAGTGAAATAAAGCCAACTTCATATTATTTTTAAGGCGCAATAACCCCAACTTGGCGTTATTTCACTTAACTAAAGTGCAATAAAGCCAAATTTCAATAGTTGGCCTTATTTCACATCGACAAAGTGCAATAAGGCCAACTGATTTTGCGTAATAAGACCAAGTTGGCCTTATTGCACTTTGCTAAAGTGCAATAAGACCAACTTCCAAAAAAATAATATTTAACACATTTTTTTCTTTGCGAAAACAAATTAATACCAAACAATAGGATTGTTACAAGAAAGAAACCTGTTTTTTTTAAGATAACGGAAGTATTTGTCGTTTCTTAAATCGAAATGTTAATTCATAGTTTTAGAAAAAAATTGAGGCCAATTCATTAGTAAGTGAAAGTTTGCTAAGAAGGAAACAGCTTGTGTTTATTAGAATGGAAAGTGACCTTGTATTCCCTTTTGAGTTTTAAACAATTATTTTCTCACATTATAAAAAACGTTTAGCATGAATTTTTTATTTAAATAATTGTAAAATATTCGCGCGGTTTCTTTCTTGTAACAATCCTATTGTTTGGTATTAATTTGTTTTCGCAAAGAAAATAAAATGCACGACTGGGTCGCACGTACTTGCTCTGTGGTTGCAATAGTACGACGAAAACAAACTTTTCGATCAAAAAGAACAGCTCATTTTTGAAAAATTTGGTAAAAACTGAAAAAAAAACTGGCTAAAACTCGATATATGGGAGCTTACGTTTAGTAACATTTAGTATATCAAATATATATTTATTTAGATGTCGTCTTTTGGGTGATATAAATGATATAAATTTCCGCTAAAGGTCAAATTAATAAAACTGATATTACCAATTTCCGCTATTATCATGTGTAGCCAAAAACCAAAAATGCAGTTTTCTTTGAAGTACTATATATATGTGACATACAAAGTTTCATAAAAATCGGGGGAGCCTTTTTTGAGTAAATAAGAAAAAAATTGGCCAAAATCTAATGGCTCTTTGTATAGGAGCCACCATTACAAAAAAAGAAAATGAAAAAAAATAAATGCTATCTGAAAGGAAGCTAAAAGAAACTATACCAAACAAAGTTTGAGTGAATTCGATGCAACCGTTGACAACTTATGGCCATTTGAAAAAAAGCTGTTAAGAGCAGATCTCCGTTTTTTGCATTTTTAGCCAAAAACTGAAAACGCAGTTCTCTTAAAAACACTTAAAGAATATAACACACAAAGTTTAATCAAAATCGCTCGAGCCGTTTTCGAGCAAATTAGAAAAAACCAAAAAATGTTGGCTAAAACTTATCGGCTCGTTGTATGGAAGCCACAGTTTAGAAAGGCTTCAGTGAAAAATTTACAAAGCTATCCTATAGAAAACTATAAAAAAACATAAGCGAGAGCTACAGTATGTTTGCAACGAACTGTTGGATACCCTATTCCCTATATTTTTTATGTGTATGCGTCTGCCTCCCGTAGCCAGCCGATGTTTCAGTTTCAGAAACAAAATTCTTCTTTAGCAGACAGAAAAAAATTCAATAACATTAATTTTGTGTGGTGTGATGTTCAATTAGTGCTCCCAAAATAGAAAAAGGCGTGCGCCACGCCCAAAATTAAAACTTTTTATTGCCAAGGCAATTGGCATGAGCTCAGTGACATTCAATTTTATTCTTGCAGATCGATTTGAACAAAACAAGACGAAACTTTAATTTTTAAATTTTTTGAATGGAAATAGCGATTTAACAATTCTTGGACCACACTCTGCTACGTAACCAAGGAATATAAATCTAAGTGTTCATCTTTTTACTTCAAAACTGTGACCGATAGTTAAAAAACGTTAAAAAATTAATGCCTCATACAACTTTTGACGGAAACGCCCCTTAAAAGTGGGCGTGTCTTAAAAATTTGAAGCACTAACTGAGCTTTGATCAGTATTTAGGCATATGTGTAAAACTACAGCTGAAATGAGTAGTTTTTAAACAATCTTATCTGAACAAAGGCATTTTATCAAAATCACGCCTTCAAAAGTGGGCGTATTGAAAAAATGTACACCAGAAATTGTAGAGATATATTTTTCATAAAACGAACGGAAGGGAAAAAGTTTTAAATTGAATATTGGTAGTACCTTAAATTTTTAAAACTACGTTTTTCGTTCTTTCATGAAAAGTGGGCAAAAGCCACGCCCAAAATTCAAAAATTTCTTTTCATACACAACAAATTTAGTTTCTTCTAAGAGACGAGAAATTTTGGCTTGCGGATTCATTATAAATACCGTTTATTTACAAAAACAATTTTTTAATAGTTTCTATTGAAAAGTGGGCGTCAGCCACGCCCAAAATCAAATTTATTGATTTCATACACAAGATGCTTATGTGCAAGTAATGCCCACAAAATTTAATGTTTTTCTCTTTAATATAACATCTGTTATTTTATAAAAACTATATCGATGGTTTTGTATGAAAAATGGGCGTCAGCCACGCCCAAACTGAAATATTTTTATTTAATTGGAAGAAGGTTTACCTAAAGCTTGCGTGTGCAAATTTTTAGCGTTATGCTTTTATCGTAACTGTACAAAAACATAATTTAATTTTACCAAATTGAGGTTGTTCAACAAAAATTGCGATTGTGGGCGTGTTTGTGGGCGGATTTTACTGGTTCAAAAACTTAGCCTTACTCTTGAACCAAAGATTATATATACCAAATTTCAGCTTTCTAGCTCAAAAATTACGACCTCTAGAGAGTATACATACGGACGGACGGACGGACGGACGGAGGGATGGACGGACGGACGGACGGATGGACGGACATGGCTAAATCGACTAGGCTTTTGATTCTGAGTCAGAATAAATATACTTTTCTATAGCTAACGGTATTATTTCTCTATGTTACAAACTCCACACCAAATACAATATACCCATTCTATGGAATAGGGTATAAACATAAGCGAGAGCTACAGTACGTTGGGAACGAACTGTTGGATACCCTATTCCCTATATTTTTGTATGTGTATGCGTCTGCAAAACTTAAATTTTTAAAAATTAGATTTTGAATGGAAATAGCGGTTATGGGTGTTTTTAACAATTCATGGACCACACTCTGCTACGTAACCAAGGAACATAAATCTAAGTGTTCATCTTTTTACTTCAAAACTGCGACCGATAATTAAATAACGTTACAAAATTAAAGCCTTATACAACTTTTGACGGAAACGCCCCTTAAAAGTGGGCGTGTCTTCAAAATTTGAAGCACTAACTGCACTTTGATCAGTATTTAGGCATATGTGTAAAACTACAGCTGAATCGAGTAGTTTTTAAACAATCTTACATGAACAAAGGTATTTTATCGAAATCACGCCTTCAAAAGTGGGCGTATTGAAAAAATGTACACAAGAAAATGAAGAGATATATTTTTCATAAAACAAACGGAAGGGAAAAAGGTTTAAATTGAATATTGGTAGTACCCTAAATTTTTAAAATTACGTTTTTCGTTCTTTCATGAAAAGTGGGCGAAAGCCACGTCCAAAATTCAAAAATTTCTTTTCATACACCAAACATTTAGTTTCTACTAAGAGAAGCAAAATTTTGGCTTGCAGATTCATTATAAATACCGTTTATTTACAAAAACAATTTTTTTATAGTTTCTATTGAAAAGTGGGCGTCAGCCACGCCCAAAATCAAATTTATTGATTTCATACACAAGATGCTTATGTGCAAGTAATGCCCACAAAATTTAATGTTTTTCTCTTTAATATAACATTTGTTATTTTATAAAAACCATATTGATGGTTTTGTATGAAAAATGGGCGTCCGCCACGCCCAAACTGAAATATTTTTATATAATTGGAAGAAGGTTTACCTAAAGATTGCGTGTGCAAAATTTTAGCGTTATGCTTCTATCGTAACTGTAAAAAAAAACATAATTTAATTTTACCAAATTGAGGTTGTTCAACAAAAATGGCGATTGTGGGCGTGTTTGTGGGCGGATTTTACTGGTTCAAGAACTTGGCCTTATTCTTGAACCAAAGACTATATACGCCAAATTTCATCTTTCTAGCTCAAAAATTGCGACCTCTAGAGAGTATACATACGGACGGACGGACATGGCTAAATCGACTAGGCTTTTGATTCTGAGTCAGAATATATATACTTTTCTATACCTAACGGTATTATTTCTCTATGTTACAAACTCCACACCAAATACCATATACCCATTCTATGGAATAGGGTATAACTATGTCAAACGAAATTTGAGTCGATTCAATCAAACCGTTGTGATCTTATGGCTATTTGAAAATAAGCCGTTAAAACCTGATTTTCGTTTGCACTATTTGAGATAAAAACGAAAAACGCAGTTTTGTTAGAAATGCTTAAAGTAAGCTAAATTTTGAGTTTAATCAAAATCGTTAGAGCAGTTTTCGAGAAAATTCAAATTGAAAAAAACCGTTACTTGAAAGGTACCAGTTTGAGCCGGGCTAAAACGAAATAAACAAAACCTCGACAACCGTTTTTCTTCAAACTACTATATATCAAGTTTGAAGAAAATCCGTCAAGCGGTTTAGGCTGTAGCATGACGTGAAAAAGCGCACATCCGCACAGACACACAGACGCACAGACAGACCGACGGACGGTATGGCGAAAACCACTTTTTTGGGCGTCTCTATCATCGTAATGTCATGTTTGATTAAAACCTCGATTTTTTTTTTCTGCACGAAACCAATACTTGCCCTATTGAGCAAGTAAAAATGTGTTAAATATTATTTTTTTTGAAGTTGGTCTTATTACGCAAAATCAGTTGGCCTTATTGCACTTTGTCGATGTGAAATAAGGCCAACTATTGAAAGTTGGCTTTATTGCACAATTGGAAAGCGAAATAAGGCCAACTTTTGAAAGTTGGTCTTATTTCACTTGGCGTTATTTCACGGCACCAATTATTTATATAAAAAATTCATGGTAAACGTTTGAATGAATTTTTTCTAAGACTATTAACATTTCGATTTAAGAAACGACAAATACTTCCGTTATTTAAAAAAAAACAGGTTTCTTTCTTGTAACAATCCTATTGTTTGGTATTAATTTGTTTTCGCAAAGAAAAAACTGTGTTGAATATTATTTTTTTGGAAGTTGGTCTTATTGCACTTTAGCAAATGTAAATAAGGCCAACTATTGAAAGTTGGCTTTATTGCACTTTTGGAAAGCGAAATAAGGCCAACTTTTGAAAGTTGGTCTTATTTCACTTGGCGTTATTTCACGGCACCGAAAATCATCAACGTAGACTCGGAAGAAACTTCACAATGGATTGATATAACTTTGAAGTGGTCAATGACTTTGCCTATTTGGGTTCCACTTTAATCTCTATTAACATCCATATACACTATACAGGACCCTAATCATCCCAGTTCTGTTGTATGGGGGCGGGTCAGAAGCGTGGACATTGGCACAATGGGATGAAAAAAGGCTGGTATGCTGTGATAGAAAGATTCTTCCTGTGATATTCGGTCCTGTGTGTTTCAATGGAGTATGGATGAGAATATTCAATGACGAATTGTAGGGGATATACATCAACATTGGCCTGGTGAAAAGGCTTAAAATACAGCATCGTAGATGTGGAGCGTATATGGACAAATACGATGCTGAATAAACTTTTTCACATATTTATATATTTGCCAAGATAAATATTAGTAAATATGCTGTCAGCCCAATGTCATCGGACACCATCCCGGATCCACCCACGACAACAAGAAAATTAAACTTCACTTTGATCATTGTATATGAAATCTATAGTAGTCTGGATTACCAAATCGACTGCGGGGACACCAAGACTCTCCAAACCAAATTGCTGAATTTCTCGTTTTTGGAAAGAAAATGTAGGTGGAAAGGTTTAAATATGTGATAATTACTAGCGACATCTATATGCCCAAAAACCGCGTTATCTCTTACTCGTTCTCCAGACTTATATAGATTTCAATATACAAAGTTTTGATGCAACAGCCCCTGCTTCATAAATAATAATGCTTATTCACTGTTCATACACAGACACATTTATATAAATATTTACCGGAATCAATATCAAAATGAAATATTTCTGGTTTCGGATTAAACTAAGCACAACACATAATATCAATATGCCAGTCCATTTTTATCAATGACCATACGTAAACCCTCTGCGAATGGCCTGAAGTACATATATGTATCTCCACTTACACATCCAAAACTTCTCTAAAAGTTAATCAAATTCGCGCGAATTTTTTACAATTATTTTTTCATATTATAAAAAACGTTTAGCATGAATTTTTTATTTAAATCACCATTTATAGTTATGTTAAACGTTTTTTATAATATGATAAAATAATAAAAAACGATTAACAAATTTGAAAATCGTTTAACAGAAATCTTTGATCAATACAATTTTTTAAATAATGAATTATAATACTCTACTTATGCACTTACAATGCTAGCTATTTACATAATTTTTGTTAAAAAATATTGTATATATGGCTGTTGTTGAGAAAGTATCTTTACAGACACAGTCGATATTAACAGCCCTGAAGAAGATTCTAACCAAAATCGAAACGTCGGCAAATATTAAATAAACATCGACTAAAAAACAAAGACTGCATTTGGCTTTTATTATTATTATGCACTTACATGTTCATCATGAGAAAAATAAATGATTAAACGTTGATTGTAACCGCAAGAAGGAAACGCGGTTGGCTTTATTTCACTTTCTCAAAGTGAAATAAAGTAAACTTCATATTATTTTTAAGGCGCAATAACCCCAACTTGGCGTTATTTCACTTAACTAAAGTGAAAAAAGGCCAACTACTTAAAGTTGGTTTTATTGCACTTTTGGAAAGTGAAATAAGGCCGTTATTTCACGTTATTTCACGGCACCGAGTGAAATAAGGGCAACTTTCAAATGTTGGCCTTATTTCGCTTTCTAAAAGTGCAATAAAGCCAACTTTTAATAGTTGGCCCTATTTCACATTGACAAAGTGCAATAAGGCCAACTGATTTTGCGTAATAAGACCAAATTGGCTTTATTGCACTTTGCTAAAGTGCAATAAGACCAACTTCCAAAAAAATAATATTTAACACATTTTTTTCTCTGCGAAAACAAATTAATACCAAACAATAGGATTGTTACAAGAAAGAAACCTGTTTTTTTTTAAGATAACGGAAGTATTTGTCGTTTCTTAAATCGAAATGTTAATAGTTTTAGAAAAAAATTGAGGCCTATTCATTAGTACGTGAAAGTTTGCTAAGAAGGAAACAGCTTGTGTTTATTAGAATGGAAAGTGACCTTGAATTCCCTTTTGAGTTTTTAACAATTATTTTCTCACATTATAAAAACGTTTAGCATGAATTTTTTATTTAAATAATTGTAAAAAATTCGCGCGAATTTTTAACAATTATTTAAATAAAAAATTCATGCTAAACGTTTTTTATAATGTGAGAAAATAATTGTTAAAAATTCGCGCGAATTTTTTACAATTATTTTCTCACATTATAAAAAACATTTAGCATGAATTTTTTATTTAAATCACCATTTATAGTTATGTTAAACGTTTTTTATAATATGATAAAATAATAAAAAACGATTAACAAATTTGAAAATCTAAAAATGGTTTAACAGAAATCTTTGATCAAGACAATTTTTTAAATAATGAATTATAATACTATACTTATGCACTTACATGTTCATCATGAGAAAAATAAATGATTAAACGTTGTTTGTAACCGCAAGAAGGAAACGCGGTTACCTTATATGCTCAAAAAATTTTAATATTGTTCTCAAATCAATTTAAATATTGCTCTCGAAACCTTTTAACTTTAATAGTTCGCGCTCTTCAATGTTATGCCCATATTGTAAAACAATTATTCAGAGTTCACTGACAGTATTTTGGTAAAAATTGATCTAAGAACAGAACGCTTAATTACTTATAGTGTTAGATATCTTTGTTTCAAAATAATTTAGTTTTAAAATTTAATCATATACTCCTTTTTTTAATATTTGAATTTTGTTATTGTTATTGATTTATTCAAAAATTAATTATTTAATAAAATAAAGAAAATATGGTAGGTATTTTTGTTCCTTAAATTAGATAAATTGAATACGTTCTTGTGTGGGAAAAAAAATCCACAAAATTTTAGGTTAAACAAATTCCCACTCTGGGTGGGCATTTACTTCACTTCAAAAAGTGGAACTTATTCCCACTAAAAGTGGAATAAATTTCCATGTGGAGCAGATTCCCGTGGAATAAATTCCCTGCACCAACATTATATTCTTTACTTACATTTAAAGTTTTCCCTTCTTTCTTGAGATTCCTGGACATTTCTTTGTTTATTGTGATTTATTTTTGTATGGTGAATTCAGATTTGATCTTAGATTTGGTCTCAAATTTCAGATTTGGCTCGCCCAAAGGAAATCAAACGAGATCTATTTTGTTTTATTATTTTAAAATTTTTTTTTTGCAGAAATATAGTAATTTAAAAATGTACTCCTTGCCAGGTTGCCGTGGCCACAGCTGGCAGCTGGCCCGACGGCAATATCAATCATCCAGCTTTGCCCTAAGACAGTGTAGTCAATCGTCATTTGATCGGGTTTGTGGACAGAACTTTTAAATTTCAATTTAACATAAAATGTGAGTTTTCGTATTTGAAATATTCTATTAGTTATAGTTAGTTACATTTAGGTACAATTAGTTGCGTTTAGTTACATTAGTTACATAAGTTACATAAGTTACATAAGTTACATAAGTTACATAAGTTACATTAGTTACGTGTAACTAATTAAAATTTCAAAATTACGCGTAACTATCCAACACTGATTCATTGGTGCCGTGAAATAACGCCAAGTGAAATAAGGCCAACTTTCTGAAGTTGGCCTTATTTCACTTTCCAAAAGTGCAATAAAACCAACCTTAAGTAGTTGGCCTTTTTTCACTTTAGTTAAGTGAAATAACGCCAAGTTGGGGTTATTGCGCCTTAAAAATAATACCTTAGTTATGCTCAAAAAATTTTAATATTGTTCTCAAATCCCTGCACCATAAAGTTTTATTTGATTTTCTTTTCATCAGGAACATATTAATTTCAATATGTATTCCTTGCCAGATTGCCGTTGCCCTTGCTAATAAAAGAATTTTGTCAATAGTCGATTGGGATTCAGGATGAAATGTGATTTTTTTTATTTTTTATTATTAAGTTAGAGTTAGTTTTATTTAGTTACAGTTAGTTACATTTAGTTACATTAGTTACACCAAATATTGGGCGTAACTAATTCATATTAGTTACGCGTAACTAAACGAGTAACTTACTTCACGTAACTTACTTGCAACACTGACCATGATGCTCTACACCCGCGGACTGCATATACACATGTGTACTTTGCTTTATCTTCATTAACAGCCAGACTCATTCTTGCCGAATCCACTTCAATACTTGCGAATACTCCACTATTCACTGACATCGCGCTCCGTTCTTCCAATATCATCAGCAAAGCTAAGTAAAACTTCGTTCTTTCACTATTAATATACCTAGTAGCTAAATAAAATTTCTTTTAAGTAACAGAGAATTTCAGTAAGAAATATATTTAAAAGATAGTTTTTATACAATATTGACTTTCTTTGACAATTTTCACGTTTCAAAAATCCAAGTTAATATCCTGAAAGCAGCTGCATGATGGGGATCATTATTCGACATTAGGTTTATCTATAAAAACTAGCTTTTTTGTTTAAAATTTGTATTATTTTACTTTTAAGGATATAAAACAAAACACAAAAGTAAATTTAAATTCAATAGAACAAACAAATTGCTGAATTCAGGCCTAAAAGCACAAGTTTAAAACGATAGCATAGAACAAAAATTATGTTAAAGATAATAAATAAATAAAAGCTTTTTAAATTCTTTCAATTAGTTTAAAAATGCTGAAATCAATCTGGGTTGTTATATGACTTTTAAGGTTTTCGCGGTTGTGGATACATGATACTCTTAATTTTTAATATTCAAAAGTTATATTAAGAGCTACGCAAGTTGTAGAGGTGCGTAGAAGGTTCTATCTCTAAGAAGGGAAAATAGCCATTATTAATGCAATGGTTGAAAATAGATGAGAGAACCATATCGATGGAATGGCAGCTTTTTCGCAATATAAAATTTGATATCCCGTCAATTCCTGACGATTTTTTATTTTTGAGGCTGGATCTCCAACTTTGGATATGCTCAGGGGTAGTAAAGGGAGGGGTATCTGGGTTATATGAAGGGATCGCTGTTGAAAACGTAATGATAGTTGTGCTGAGATCAGATGAAGAAAATTGTTGTACCGTGGAACAAACTTAATTGGTGAAGGTGCTATCAGAATTTGGAGTTTTTTCTGTATACAAAGCTGAATAGAAATCTTGGAAAGCATATATTTTTGACTGAGTGTCAACTAGATCAAGGCCGTTGTAGTTAAGAGTATCTTTAGAGATATCAGTACCAAAGAATTTTCTTCCAGTAATCTTATCAATTTCTTTGAATGCCTGAGGTGAAGGACGAATGTTTTGAAGTCTGTTCTTAAAAGCATTGTTGAGGTCAAAATTAACTCTTTGATTGATCAAATTACTCAGACATTGAATTTTGGATGAGAGCTGGCGGTGCTCAAAATTAACTTTGTTGAGTGGTATATTCTTTTCAACCGTTTTAGCCAAGAGCTCCTCGTTTTCATGAGTTTGATGGTGAGGTCGGAAACATTTTTGTATTTATGATTTTTAACTTCACACATAACTGAGTTCGCTTCAACTGCAGCTGTAATTTTTGAGTTAAGTTCGACAACAAAATCATCGATTTCAGTATTTGGCATGTTTCTATCAGATGGTACATTCAATAGGGAAACATTGTAGTGAAGGTTTAATCTAAACGCCTCCCAATTAGTATTTTTGAAGCTTCTATATGCTGTTGCAGACTGTAAGATGAGGGGATAGTAGTTGTTGAACTCTATATTAATAGAAATACCAAAGTGATCGGATGGTGTTGAAAATGTGGAGCAGATATCTGACGTGGCATCATTTTTGAGTTTTGAAGAAAGAAAAAAAAAAGTCAATATATGAAGAGGAGCGTGGAAAAGTAGGCCCATCAGGTGGAATGAGGTCAAGGTTTAAGAACGCGCTATTGAACAACCAGTTATAAATAAGATTACCGTTTTTGTTTTGAACACTATCCCCCAATGAGGATGGCGTGCATTAAAATCGCCACCGATAATTAAAGCATCATAAGAACTTGCTAGTGAAAAGAGCCTGTCGAGATCCCTCAGTGGCGCAGCTATCATAGGGCCAGGTGGTGCAGTGCACCAGGGCCCCGAAGCTCAGGGGCCCTCTAACCTCAGCTTTGAAAAAATAATAATAATGAAATAAGATAAAAAAATAATAAAATAAAATAAATTAAAAAAAAAAATTCTTGTGAACAGGCTCGAGCCTCGAGTCTCTAGTACGCCCGTAGCACATTGGATCAGCGATAAGCTCACGTGCTTGACGGTCGTGAGATCAATTCACCAATTCCACCTATCAACTTTATAATGAAATTTTCATTCACTCTTGCCTTGCATCAGTTTTCATTTATGATATTTGTGGCGATGTTTTCAACTTTCTGGGGTCTGGAACGTACTACAATAGTTGACGCAAGGTGTGTCGCTGACTGTTGTAATTCGTAATTCCCTACTACCAGCCTTATTTCATCAAGTATCACCACTAATGCTATGATTTCTTTTCCGCACATCCATCCATCTGGCACCAAATTCTGCTAGGACTCACTTTCGCTAAAAAAAATTTCCGATGACAAAATATGTATGATATAGGTTGCAGCACAAAAGTAACCGTTTTATCTATGACAACTCTCAACATGATTGACAACAAAAAAGCATTTCGATGAATTGGCTTCTGATCACCGATTCGAAAACCAGGAAGAATTCTTTAGAGTAACTATTTTTAACAATGTACTCGACATAATAATCAATCAGTTAGATGCGCGTTTTATTGGTATGAGTGCAGTTTGTATATCGTTCGACTTCCTGATTCCAAAAAAATTGCCTAGCTGGAACGAAACGATTTTACTAAAGAAATGTGACCAGTTTCAGAAGAAAAATTGCGTATATCATCTGATAATCCCTCAATTAATATAAACGTGGTCTATTCGCCAGCTTCGCAAAGAAATTATAACAAAATTTGGCGTGCTCGAATGTGACCTTACGGAAGTGTATCCAGCGATGCTACTGTTTCATACAATTCCTGTTACTTCCGCGGCAGTAGAAAGATCTTTCAGTAAACTGAAGATTATAAAAAATTATTTAAGAAACAGCATTCGACGAGATCGCCTCCGACATTTATCGTTAATTGCAACAGAAAATGAGGCGGCATCAAACTTGGATTTGAGTGAAATTATAGTCGAATTCGCAAAAATTAAAGCGCGCAAGAGATTGTGAATTGGACGGGGAATTCTGTTAAAAATCGTTTTTTTGAGATTAATTAAATCTCATCTGAATAATAAATATTCTATATTGTCATGTGCGTCATTGTTTATTTATTCCCTTTTTCTTCTATTAAACACATGGAGATTCTAATAGAGAATGGATTTAGTCTACTAGGGATAAGTTCAACTCAGTGTTTCCTATTGTTATTCCTATCAATAATTTTGAAGGCCAATATAATTTCAAACTACGCGAAAAGAGGGGAGGAGGGCCCGATTCTTTCCCTCTGCACCAGGGCCCTTGTCCACCTAGCTACGCCACTGGATCCCTTTGCAAACTTTGGCCACAATTTCCAGGTATGTATATGCTTCCCAATAGCAATCGGAGATCAGAGGTCCTTGGATTATGGAGAGTAATCGTTGCTAAGCATACTGAAAAAATGTCACTGTGAAAGGGAACAGCTTGAAATAAAAAGTTTTGTTTGAGGACAATTGCGGTGCCTCTGCCTGAATCATTTCTTAAGATATTGTAACCTTCGAAGGATGGTTTATGTCTTCTGCAAAGCCTAGTTTCAGAGAGAAAACAAATGTCTGGCTTGTCACTTTTAAAATGTTCAAAAGTCCAAGTCTTCGTTCATGGGAAATTATAGAATTCAAATTTATAGATGTAATATTTAGATTGGTTGAGGCCATTATACAACTATAGAGGCGACGAACTCTAGGTACGTAAACATTTTTTCTTCTTGAGGTTGAAGTTTTTGTTATTTTGTTTGCCAAAATAGCCTGATTTTAATTAAAAGATCTTTGAACGGAATGTTAAAAAGGTTTTTGGATTCATTGAGGAAGTCATTAAGGTTTCCTGGTTGCGATGTTTCTTTAGGTAATGGAGGGGGCTTACCATAGGAATTTCTAGCTAAAGCAGCAAACGAGGTATTTGGGTTAGCCAATTGGTTAAATGTATCTTGAGCAACTCTTCTGTTAGAAAGGGCTACAAAAGTCTCTTTTTGCGATGAAGCTTGTCTTCTTCCTCTATATTTTAAATATGCTGGACAACTCTGAGAGTTTAGATTTGCATAATTCAATGCAGATTTCAGAGGCGTGATTATCACCACAAACTACACAGCGATTACTGTATGCACAGCAATCACTTGTATGCCCATATCTTTGACAGCGGTAGCATCTTATCACAAGTCGACTATTTTTTTTTCTCCCAATAAACTCTTTGGTGAAGTATGCTTCGAGTGCATAACAAATCCTTGATTGATTCTCCCACGTCAAGTTGAACAAAAAAAATATTGAGCTTAATGTTAAGTTCTTTTGTACCAGCGATGACAAAAGGAGAAATTTTGCAAATTTTAACGTTTGGAGCTGAATCTCTAAGAGCTTTCAAAATAGCCTCGATTGGTGTATCTCCGTCTAGACCTTTCAGAAGTATAGAAGCTTTTTTTGTTTAATTTGGAGAGAAAGAATACGCACCTAACCCTGTTTGTTTCATTGTCAGTTTGAATCTCAACAAGTGAAGTCGCATTTTCTTTTCGCTCCGCAATAATATTTCGTGTTTCCCAATTATTTAATCGATTTTCCATATCTCTTTTTTTTTCTTGACCCCGTTTAAGTTATTTTTAATATTAAAAAACAAAAAACAAAAAAATATTCAATCAAAAAAATCATTAAATTAAACGTGTGCTCGCTCAATTCCCTGTGTCATCAAAAACCACGCTCATTTGCCGATTTTTTTGCATTTTCTTTCGTTTCCCTCATTCCCTAATAAAGCTTAAACTTCGCTTCTTACGCCTTTCCTTTTGTTTTGTTTGTGACCTACATTAATAACTATTAATACTAATCGTTGTGATATTGCCCACTGTGAGCTTGATAGCAAAACCGCTGAAAGGTTCTTTTGCAAAGGAATTTGTGGTAAGTCATTCCACCCACTTTGCGTTGGACTCAGCAAAAGGTCTTCTACATACTTTAAAGAATACGCCAGTCATTTTGTTTATCTTTGTGATCAGTGTAAAAAAATATCCCTTTCGGATGTTTTTCTCGCGATAAAGTGCAATAGTGAAAACATTATCTCGGTCGAAGCTAAGCTAAACTCCCTTGAGTTTCAAATGACTGCATTAACCAATTTAATTAACAATATTAATGACTGTTCTCAGGTCAATTCACCCTCGGAAAGCATAAGCGTTGAATTGAAACGAGCCTTCAATCCTATCCTCGCTGACAATAATTCCTACCATAAAAGTACAATTAATGAGCTTCATAAAATGGATGATTTTTTGGTTAAGGCCTTCGACGATTTTAACAACACTATTGACAATTCAAATAAGCGTTGTGTTTTAAAATTATCTTCAATTGATAAGCAACTTTCTGTTATAACAGACTTGATAACGAACGACCCTCGGAATCGCCTAGCTGATTCCAGCCTTTACCAAGCTAGCGGTATCCGAAACTGTATAGATTGGCAACTTGATCTTATTTTCACCACCGATCCTGATAACTCCTCTGTATCACTATCTCCTCTACACCTATCTACCATCGACAACTATCATCCTCCCCTCATTCTCTCATTGCCAAATTTCTCACTTGGTTCATTCTTTCCTCTTACTGTCGACCCCAATATCGTTGAGAACAAGTTAAATCAACTCAATGATGAATTTCTCCCCGGCCCTGATGGTCTCCCCGCGATTTTCCTGAAAAAATGCTCCTCAGTTCTCTCTACCCCTCTCTCCAAAATCTTCAGCGTTTCCCTTTCTCAAGGAGAATTTCCTGAGATATGAAAAACCTCTTATATAACTCCTATACACAAAAAGGGCCCAAAGAGCGATGTTAAAAACTATCGTCCAATTGCCAAATTTTCACATATCCCTAAACTATTTGAAAGCATTTTATACGAAATTTTAAGTTTTCGATGCAAGTCTCTCATCTCTCCTAGGCAACATGGCTTTATAAAGTGTAGGTCTACAACCACTAACCTTGTTGAACTTGTATCGTATACGCTCTCAGCTCTTGAGAATGGGAACGAAGTCGATGCCAATTCAACAGATTTTAGCAAGGCTTTTGATAAAATTTCGCATAAACTAATACTTTTCAAATTATCCTCCTTCGGCTTTGAGTCAGTCTTCTTGAAATGGATATCTTCTTATCTAGATAACCGTTATTACAGTGTCCTTTTCAGATCTGCCCTTTCCAATCCTTTCTTGGCTACCTCAGGGGTTCCCCAAGGTAGTCACTTAGGCCCACTCCTTTTCATTCTTACCATCAACGATACAGAAATGGTAATAAAATAT
Source organism: Platycheirus albimanus (assembly GCA_916050605.2). Lineage (NCBI taxonomy): Eukaryota > Metazoa > Arthropoda > Insecta > Diptera > Syrphidae > Platycheirus > Platycheirus albimanus. Next base: position 233,009,403 of record OU696696.1, on the reverse strand, counting down.
TCCCATATCTCGCTCTACGCTGACGATACTAAGTTCTGTAAGACTTTATCATCGGCACATGACTCTTCTCTTATTCAACTTAATCTCGACAGCTTCTCAATCTGGTGCCTTAAAAACTGCTTAGAGCTCAATATTACCAAATGCCAATCAATTACTTTTTCACGAAAGCGCATTAAACCTCCTCCCCGGCCCTACAGTCTACGTTTAAGCGTCGCTTTGAACAGACGTGTGTTAATAAAGTGTCGTGGGGTGCACATTTTTTCGCACAAGTTTGCTTTACTTCTTCTAATAAACATCCAAAATGAATTGCCCAATATGCAAAATCAAATTTCGTAAAAACGATATAAAGATTGAGTGCTGTGATTGCAAGATTTGTTTCCACCGGTCATGTGCTCGTATGGCTGTCAATAAATCATCTTACAGATGTGATAAATGTTCTGCTTTGCGTCGTTCATCAACTCATTCGCAACCTTTGTCGTCAGGGCCCAATCTAGGGGGGGGGGGGCGCCGGGCATTTGCCCGGAGCGGCAAAATTCAAGGGCGGCAAAATTTGAAAATTGAGGATTATTAAAGCTATGTCTTTCCAAAAAATGTTTACTTGTTTCCTTCTAATTAAGATCATCATGGGAGAAAATAAGGTATACAGTAAAACTACTTTGTAACGAACTCTCCTTTCTATAGCGAATTTCATTTTGTCCCCCTTCTTCTTAAAAAAATATCCCATATTAGTTAGGTTTAGTTTCCATCGAATGTATAGATGTATAAAAAAATGAACAGTTATCTAGTTTAAGTTTGCAAAGTCTCGTTTCGAAGGTAAAACAAGTTCAATCCTCAGTTGTTTTAACAAAGCTGTCATTGGTACTTTTGACAATTGGTCCAATGAAGACTAAGGTCTATTGTCAGCGATATGATCAATAATAATCGAGAACAATAGCAATTTGAAAAGAGTTTACTTGAGACGAGACGAAAAAGCCCTACTATAGTGATAAGAGAACTGCATTTCAGAATTTTTGAAGTTTTATTGAAACAAGTGATAAAACTAAAGATGATGCAAATTTTTTGCTTTTGGAAGATTTGTATAATAAAATAGAAAACAAAATTGTAAATGCGCATTCAAAAATGGAATTTCTTTACAAAAGATATGAGTTTCTTTCATTAATTTCTTTTTTATACCAATTTTCTTTGAAAATAAAAAGGAACACGAGGTTTCAAAACACATTTCTTTATAACGAATTTTATAATTTTTTTATTTTTTGTTCCCTTGAAGGTTCGCTATAAAGAATTTTGACTGTATATGTCCGTCAAAAATATAAAGTCTAAGTATTTTATTAATCACTTAAAAAACGCTAGTTAAAACGTTTTTTGGGGAAAAAAAAAGTGAAGTGAGCCATCAGATTTCTTGAACAGTTTTGATTTTTTTAGAAAAAAAAACTTCTCGAAAACATTTTTCCACATTTTTTTTTTTTTTTTGAAAATGCACTTTCCAGCACTTCCAGCGTTTTTCTGTTTTCATTCAGAAAAGAGCTCTAAACAAAGTTCGAGTTTATCGAGCTAGCTCTGAACGTCCTCTGAACCAATTGCGTTCAGAGCGCTCTGTCTGAACTATTAACGAAATTTAATATCCCATTAATTTCCTCTTCTTATGCCATTTTTTAACACCTAAAATCAATTTGGCGGCCATTTTATTGGTTTTTATTTCCAGCCGCCGCGCCGCTTAAATATCGATTGAATTGGTATTGGTTGGTTTCGAAGCGTATCACTTGTGACGTTTATATTTTTGTTTGGCTTTTAGCTCAGTCTGTCCCACCTATTTATTTATAGCTCGTAGAGCGCACTCTGAACACACTCTGACGGAGAAAAGAAATGCAAATTCTATGCTCTGAAGTCTTGAAGCAAATCGGTCCAGCCGTTAAGTGTGTAGGGTCCGATACAATCAGACGGACAGACAGACAGAATTGTCCGACCAATTTTTTCGGCTTCTCTATGATCGTAATCATGTTTGATTGTCCAAAAGAAAATTTCCAACAATATTACATTCTTACGGGTAGGAATGAATACCTCCATTTTTCAAAAGTCGGTCAAAAAATGCACAAACAATTTTATAACTTATATGTTCTCATTGCAAAAGGGCGGCAAATTAAATTTTTGCCCAGGGCGGCGAAAAAGCTGGATCGGGCCCTGTTTGTCGTCGCCATATATGCCGCAAAGGAATATTAATTCACAATCTAATGAAAAAACAACAACAATTACAAATGCCCTACTAGGTAAAGAACCAACAATAACCGGTTTGCAAATCATTCCATGCACCGATGAGACAGACCCCCATGCTTCTTCGTTTAATAGTTCAATAACCCTACAATCAATTTATGAAGAATTACTGAGCTTGAAAAAAATCAACATCGACGTTCTTAACTCAATGCAAAGACTGGAGGAGGAGAATAAGACGTTGCGGTTAAAGGTGGCAAGCTTAGAGAGCAGGGTTAACTGGAGGGAGCAGAAGCTGTTGGAGAATGCAATTGAAATTGTTGGCATACCCGATTTAAACAATGCCAATGCAAAAGAGAAAATGCATATTGTTTTTGAGAAAACATTTAATTTGCCAGTGTCTGCAGATAACATCAATAAATGCTTTGTCAAACAAAATGATAAGCACAAACACTCAGCCGCCAACTCTAATGCAAAAAGTGATATTCTTTGCGTCCAATTTTCATCTCTAAGCATCAAACACTTGGCCAAAGACGAAGCCTATCTTGCAGTTCTGAATGCGAGAACTAGAGCTGCCAAGAGCGCTTTCCGTGCGGTGTACCAGCAAAAGAGGAAAGAGGAACATCGGCTTTTCAGAAGAAAAAAAAGAGAACTGGAAAAACGAATGGTTGAATCTATTGAGGGGTGCTACGGCAGAAGCAATGTTCGAAAGTTCTACCAAAGGGTAAAGCATTCGTCCAAGGGTTACAAAGCCCGAGCGGAAGCATGTAGAGACGAGGGTGGGAATGTCGTTGTAGATACACAGTCGGTGCTGAGAATTTGGAAAGAACACTTCTGCAGACTGTTAAACGGCGAAGACAACCAACTAATCGCTGTCAGGCAGAATGATCCATTTGATTTGGATGATGATGAACAAAATTTCCGTCCTCCCGACCAAGAAGAAGTTCGGATAGCAATATCTAAACTAAAGTCCAACAAGGCTGCTGGAGCTGATGGCCTTACGGCTGAACTCTTCAAAGCAGCGGGAGATGACTTGGTGAGGAGCATACACCAACTCATCTGTACAATCTGGTCGGATGAAAGTATGCCTGACGAATGGAACCTCAGCATTGTGTGCCCTATCCACAAGAAGGGAGATACTCTAAGCTGCGCCAACTACAGAGGTATAAGTCTCCTAAATTTCGCCTATAAAATCTTGTCGGCCATTCTGTGTGAACGTCTGAACCCTTTCGCACGTGAACTGATTGGCCCCTATCAGTGTGGTTTCAGACCCGGTAAGTCAACCGTCGACCAAATTTTCACACTTCGGCAGATTTTGGAAAAGACCCAAGAATTCCAGATCGATACTCACCACCTCTTTATCGATTTTAAAGTCGCCTATGACAGCGTAAACAGGAACGAGCTATACAGAGCCATGTCGCTTCTTGGCATCCCTGCCAAACTCGTTCGATTGTGCAGGATGACTATGGAGAACTCTCGCTGCTCCGTCAAGGTTGGTAAGAACACCACCGACTCATTTAATGTCGAGAAAGGCTTACGACAGGGTGACGCGCTGTCATGTAACCTCTTCAACATCATTCTTGAGGCAATCGTACGCAACTCGCATGTCAACACCAGCGGTACGATTTTTTTTAGATCCGTTCAATTACTTGGCTATGCTGATGATATTGACATTATTGGAAAAACGAAGCGCGCTGTCAGTGGAGCATTCGCAAGTATTGAAGTGGAAGCAGCTCGAATGGGTCTGGCTGTAAATGAAGATAAAACAAAGTATATGCTGTCCTCGGGTGAAGTAGATCATCACCGTAGGCTCGGACATAACGTCACAATGGACAGATATAACTTTGAGGTTGTCAAGGACTTTGTCTATTTGGGTTCCCCTATAACCTCTCAGAACAACATCAGTGAAGAGATCAGTCGAAGAATCACTCTTGCCAATCGCTGTTTCTTCGGGCTAAGAAGGCATCTTAGTAGTAAAGCCCTCTCTCAAAGGAACAAGGAGACACTTTACAAGACCCTTATCATCCCAGTCCTGCTGTATGGGGCAGAAGCGTGGACACTGACACAATCGGATGAATACAGGCTGGGGTGCTTTGAGAGAAAGATTCTTCGAGTGATATTCGGGCCTGTATGTATCAATGGAGTATGGAGGAGAAGATTCAATGACGAACTGTACGGGCTATACAGCAACATTGACTTGGTTAAGAAGCTGAAAATTCAGCGGCTTAGATGGCTGGGTCATGTGGAGCGTATGGACAAAAACGCTCCTGCCCGACGAGTCTTCAATTCCAACCCGGAGGGCCGACGCAGTTCTGGAAGACCCCATCTAAGGTGGCGCGATCAAGTGGTAAACGACCTCAACCAACTTGGTGTGCGCAACTGGAGGCCACTGGCTAGGGACCGGCCTAGCTGGCGAGGATTGTTGGTTGAGGCCGTGGTCCACAATGGACTGTCTGCGCCACCTTAAGTAAGTAAGTAAGTAAGTAAGCATCAAACAAAAAATAATGGAAGGAAAGAAAAATTCGAGAGAAAAGCTCAACTCATCATTATTTGTAGAAGGTAGTAATACTAACATTTATATTAATGATAGTTTAACTAAGTATACACGATCTTTGTTTATGTCTGCTAAAAAATTGAAAAAGGAAAAACATTTTAAGTATTTATGGTTCAGAAATTCTATTATTTTAATAAGGAAGTTCGATAAAAGTGAGGTTTTCACCATAAGGTCGTTTGACGATCTTTCTACTTTACAAAAAACAATAATAAACTAATATGAACGACTTTTTTGATTATATAAACGATAATCACACTTTTAGAACCATAACAAGTAATTATGATAACATATTCAGGTTGAATTCAGATAACAATCCATTTTTCATTGTACATCAAAATATTCGCAGCTTGCGTCAAAATTTCGATTTGTTGCTTGGCAATCTTGAAGCGTTCGTAAATTTACCTGAAATAATCTTTGTATCTGAAATTTGGATCTACTCTTCTGAAGTTTCGTACCATAACATACCCAATTATAATTTTTATGCTAATACAAATGATACATATTCTGCTGGCGGAGATGGAGTTTTTGTTAAAAATGTTTATGACTGTGAAGTTAAAGTTATAAATTCTAGTGGTGCTGACATTATTAAGTTATGTTGCGTTATTCAAGGTGAACTTTTTACATTTTTCTGCGTGTATAGACTTCAATCCTCGCTTTCTTGCTTATTTGTAGATGATTTTCGTTGCCAGCTAGAAAATCAAAAATCTAAAAATTTAATTATCTTAAGGGATATAAATAAAGATATTCTTGTCAATAACTCTGTTTCTGATTCATACCAAGCATGTATGGCAGAATATGGCCTATCATCATTTGTTAATGATCCAACTAGGCCGATTTCGGGTACATGCCTTCATCATGTATTTGGTCGTTTTGATACAATTCTCTCGCATCAACTTGCTGGTATAAATTTAGATATAAAAATCACTGATCACTGTATGACAGGTATTGCTATGGATAGTATAAAATGCATAAGGCCAAACACACTCATTAACCCAAACATAACTAAAATAAACTACAACGATCTCAATTATAGGTTACGCTTTGAAAACTGGGATTGTGTAACAACTGAAGCTTGCGCTTCAAAAGCTTATGAATCATTTCTTATGACATTAAAATATCACATTAGCTCCTCTAGTTTTACTGTTGGGCAACGTAGATCAGACTGCAGTCTTAAACCCTGGATTAACAAATCTATAATAAGAAAAATAAATCTTAAAAATAAATTAAACAATAAATGTCAGAGACATCCTTTGAACAATCACTTTAAAACCCGTTTAGGCAGCTTAGTAAAAAAATCAGTAAAGAAATTAAAAACGCCAGAGATAGATACTTTCAGCTCAAAATAATACTGCAAAAGGAAATCTTAAGAAAGAATGGAAAGTTATTAATACAATTATGAACCGCAATGTTTCCACTAACTCAGACTCAATTATGTTAAAAAATGGTGGCACTTGTATTTCAAATTCTGAAGATGTAGCCAATGAGCTTAGCAATTATTTTGCCACTATTGGTGTAACATCTCCATACAATTTACCCCAAGTATCTTGTAACTGTTGCAATGAACTCATCACTGAAGGACACAGCAGAAAAAGTTTTTTTTTCGAACCAATTTCTGGTCTCGAATTATTAAAAACTATTAACACTTTGAAAAACTCTAATTCCAAAGGTTTTGATGAAATTTCAAACACTACCTTAAAACTGATTGGGCCTAACATAGTGGATATCCTTGCTTTTCTTTTTAATTCTAGTGTTATGTCCGGTGTTTTTCGTGAAGACTTGAAATGTGCCGTTCATATTCCTTTACTTAAGAAGGGTAACAAAACTGATAAATCAAATTATAGACCCATTTCCTTGTTGTCTTCCATCTCAAAAATTTTTGAAAAGTGCATAAAGACCAGAATTTTAGCTTATTTTGATCGTACAATTTCTTAAGCCCTTTGCAGTTTAGATTCAGATCTGTCCTGTCTACAGAAGACGCTCTCTTAGACTTTTGTTGTATTTTACAAAAGGGTTTAGATGAAAGAAATTGTTATGCTGGACTTTTTGTCAACATTACTAAAGCTTTTGATATGGTAAACCATACGCTCCTTTTGGAAAAACTATATAAAGCAGGATTCCGGGGATTTTTCTATGTCTGGTTTGAATCCTATCTCAAAAATCGCTCCCAATTTGTCAAAGTTGGAAACAAAATAAGCAGTACAAGGATAAGCAATATTGGTGTACCTCAAGGATCTGTTCTAGGTCCTATCTTGTTTCTAGTTTATATAAATTCCTTATTTTCTCTTCCGTTTGTGGGTTAGGTAAGAGCTTTTGCGGATGATCTGGGAGTTGCTTACTGTTCCTCGTGTCCATTAAACCTAATAGCAGACTTAAACCATGATGTATTTTTATTACGATGTTGGTTCGCGGACCAGCAACTCTTTGTTAGCGATAAAACCAAAATAATGTATTTCAGCTTGTCTGGGCATAAAGTGCCAGATTTAGATATTTTGTTTCACTCTAGTAGCTGTTCCAGCCATAATTTATTGAATAGCAGATGCTGAAATCAACGAAACCAATAATTTGATAATAATTCCAATTGTAGTGGTAGCTGTTTTAAAATTGAAATTGTAGATCACTTTAAATACCTTGGAGTTACTATAGATCATAACTTGAACTGGTCTAAGCATATTCAAAATTTAAGAAAATATCTGCTTTCAACCACTTGCTGCTTTTACCGACTAGGAAAGTATTGTTCTTTAAATGTATTGAAAACAGTTTATTATGGTTTATTTCAATCGAAATTACAATATGGGATCTGCTATTGGGGTGGAGCTTACCGGAGTGAAATTCTACAGATTCTAATAATTCAAAAATCAGCTATAAGGAAAGTGTTTAAGACAAATCGCTTAGCACACACGATGACTCTATTCAGAGCAGCAAAAATTCTTCCTGTACGGCAGTTATATTATTTTAAGGTCTTGAAAGTTTTTTTTATGAGAGGCGGTTACCTACAAAGTCCAATCTCTGATGTCCGTAACCTTCGTAGCAATTTTAGGTTCCTGGTAAATATTCCTTTCTTTCGCACTACACATTTAAGAAACTCTTACTCCGTCATTCTTGTAAACTGTATAATACACTTCCCCTTCCCCTACATATTAGGATGCAAAGAAGTATTTGTGTTTTCATATATAAAGTAAGACAGTGGCTACTTGATCTTGAACATGCTGAAATCGAAAATTTGATTCGCTATATCCTTTAATAAATTTTACTTTTAAAAAAGAATTTTGCTCTGATCTGAGTTTTACATCGTAATTGTTTCATATTATCTAAACTCAAAATTTATCCTTGTTTAATATCATAATTTCTTCCTTTTTAAATAAACATTAATGTCTTCCTTTTATATTTTTGCTTTCCTTCTCTTTTTGAAGTTTAACTTTATCTTGTGCACCCCTCACAATGTTTTATTCTTTCTATAAAGTGGCATCACCTCAATTATTTTATTAATATAAAAGATGTCACTAACTATTCTCTGTATATGTATCATTATATTTAGTATTTTATAAGATATACATAATTATTAGGGTGCGCCTTATATTGAAACTTTGAAATTGCTTCCTCCCACCCCGTCAAATGGTTCCATCTCATGAAAAAAAGAAATAAGAAAAAAAATTATCCAAATCGAATAAAGTTTAGGGGTCGCTACCGGGCTCCAAAAATACACCGAATCAGTAGAAACGTTTTCGGTTGAAAAGCCAAGAAAATTTATTTGTATTTAAATTTTGATTGTCCGTTGAGATAAAATATAACTCTAAAATTGTATTTAACGCCAATACAACAACATTGGTTTGAAAAATTTTGTAACTGTTGCATTCAATAAACTCAGCAACCACTCATGTGGTTTGTTTGGCCTATTTGGTGATGGTGTTAGTTGACTGATTGTCTTGTTATTCACTACTAGACATTATATAAATATACATGTGTAAGCATGTTCTGTGTGTAAGGGTATTGAATATAATTTTGGAGTTAGCTGCGACCGGGCGGATGTTATAAGTGTTTTTCAGCGAATAAGTAGTTAAATTACGTTTCTCCAATTTATCTTTTTTTGTGATTCATAAGACTCTTAAAAGTGATAATGGCGACAACTAGTTGTAGTTCTAATCAAGGAAAATTTTTTAAATCAAGTAACGTAACCACCAGAAAGAAAACCGAAATATGGTTGATTGGACAAATATCATCATGTCTTAGTGAAAGAATGTTACCTTCAAGAAAAGAAGTTATTTCATTATTCTTTTATTACAAACAAATTTTAGAACAAAGTATTAAAGAAGCATCTCATTCAACTGCAAAAAATGTTTTAGAAGTTTGGAATAAGGCCCGTATTCGAACAAAACGCAATGACCATGTTGCTGATAAAGTGGAAGGTATTTTCAGAGAATGGGAAAAGTTAAAAAAAAATAAAGACAACAAGGCGAAGCGTTCAGAAGGGCTACACAAAAAAGAGGATAACTGGGCGGAAGAACTAGGCAATCTATTCGATATTGCACATGCTAACGCATTGCAAGTGATCAACATAGAAGAAGACAAGCAATTCCTTATTGCTCAACGGGAAAAAGGACGTCGTGGAAAGATGGGTAATGTTGATTTAAATCTGACAAAAAAAGAATTGTCTTTGGAGAAAAAAATAGAAGATTTAAAAAGAAGGAGGCAACTAGAAGAGAAAGAAATAATGTCTCGCGAAGAGAAGGTTATTTTTGCTTCATCTGAGTCAGAAGAGGAGGTTGTTATTGAATATCACAGTGTCACTGAAGTAGGAGATCAGTTAACATCTGGAGTGACAACTGCAAAGAGAGGACGAAAGAAAATATTGGATCAAAACTTGGCGGCTAGTCTTGATGTTGCTAAGCTCAGTGACCGGAATGCGGCATTAGTGTTGACACCTGTACTTAAACTTCTCGGACACGATCCAGCAGAGTACAATGTGAATCCAAATTCAATTCGTCGAGAGCGTGCGAAGCACCGCCTAAAGATTGCTGAGAATTTAAAAGTTGAATTTACTCCAGAAGTACCACTGACAATTCACTGGGATGGTAAACTACTGGAGGATATAGTTGGAAAAGATATCGTTGATCGCCTTCCTACTTGAGTTTCTGGAAGAGGAATAGATCAGCTTCTCGGAGTCCCGAAGTTAAGTTCTGGCACAGGTGAGGCTGCAGCCACTGCAGTGTATGAGGCAGCTGTTGAATGGGGTATATGCGATAAAGTGAAATGCTTAGGATTTGACACTACGTCGGTGAATACGGGAAGAAGAAATGGTGCCTGCATTCTTTTAGAACAAAAAATGGACAAGGATATGCTGTGGTTCGCATGCCGTCACCACATCTACGAGATCATGTTGGAAGCAGTTGTCATGAAATCACTAGGACCATCAACAGGCCCAGAAATTCTTATTTTTAAACGTTTCAAGAAATCTTGGTCCAGCATCGATCAGAAAGACTACGTAACAGCATTGTCCAGTGAAGTTGCCAAAGCTGCAGTTATTGAAATATTGGACGAAATAATTTCTTTCTCCAAAAGTCAACTGCAAGAGTTCCAACCCCGAGATGACTATAGGGAACTTCTGGAACTTACAATTACTTTTTTGGGGGGAGTTACTCAGAAAAAAATGACTTTCAAAGCTCCGGCTGAACTGCACAGCGCGAGGTGGATGGAAAAAGCCATCTACTCCCTCAAAATATGGATGTTTCGAAGCCAATTTAAATTAACAAAGAGAGAAGAACTTGCAATTCTGGACATTTGTTTATTCGTTGTGAGAATTTATGTTAAGGTCTGGATTACGGCTCCCGATCCAACATCAGCTCCAAGACATGATCTTGAGCTGCTCAAAAACCTTGATCGATATAAAAACATAAATGAAATTATTTCAAAGGTTGCTCTTCAAAAGTTTCTTGGGCACCTTTGGTACTTGTCAGAAGAACTTGTGGCTTTTGGATTTTTCGATGCTGGAGTCTCTAATGAAACAAAAAAGAAGATGGTTCGGGCTCTCGAAACTAAGGGAGTAGAGAATCCTTTAAAGCGAATAACTGTGGACATTGCTAATATACAGTCAAAAGGATTAGAGGATTTCGTAAGCTCAAATACAAGTCGGTTCTTTAATATTACGGGACTCTCTTCTGAGTTCTTGAGTAAAGATGTAGATGAGTGGCCCAATGACAAGGCCTACAATGAAGTGAAACATGTCATTCACCACATGAGAGTAGTCAACGACATAGCTGAGCGAGGAGTAAAACTAATGGATGAGTACAACAAGCTACACACTAATAACGAAGAACAGAAGCAGTTTCTTTTATTGGCAGTAAAATATTTCAGAAAGAAGTATCCTGACAGAAAGAAATCAACATTGCTAAAGTAAAGCAATCTGAATGTATGTTTATTTATTAAATCAATACTTGTATTTATGTTAAACAAATAAAATGGAATTTATTTTTTATAATTTGTTCAGAATTTTTGTTTTTCACGAAAAGGAACACAATGGCGGGTTGGGAGGATGAGAATTAAAAAAAAAAATGTTTGCTTACAATAAGGCGCACCCTAATAATTATTTATTGTTAAGATACTAATACACTGAGAATAAAGAAAATATTGAATTGAATTGAACTGAATTCTCCATAACCAACCCCTATCCTCCGTGGGGGCGATTCGCGACCTTGGCATATTATGCGACCGAGAACTCAACTTCCTGGCACACATCGACAACATAATTTTAAAAGCCAACTCAACACTTGGTTTTGTGAAACGATGGGCCGAAGAATTCTTCGACCCATACGTCACCCTATCTCTCTACATAACCTTTGTACGCCCGCTCCTTGAATACGCCTGTCAAGTATGGTCACCATACCAACAAATTCATATCTCTAGAATCGAGAGCATTCAGCGTCGTTTCCTAAGGTTTGCTCTTCGTGGTCTCTCTTGGAATGATCCTTTGATCCTGCCCCCATACCAAAATCGTCTTCAATTAATCAGCCTGAACTCGCTGCAAGAAGCCTCCTGTTTTGCGATCGATATTCCGCTCCCACCAACGTGATGGATGTAATGATCCACCCATAATACTTAAGTTTAGCACTCCACAAGATAAGAACATCATTCTTAAGTCGGTAGCTGAGTATCAGAAAAAAGTGGCAAAACCAGTTTCTTTGCGTGACGTTGGCATAGATTCAGACAAAAGCTTAAACTGGAATGAGAGCCTGACGAAAAAAAATCGTTCTCTTCTAAATCATGCTATGAAACTGAATCGCCAAAAGAAAATTTTCTCTGTATATACAAGGAATGGAACTGTTTTTGTCAAAGAGCGAAAAAATGAAAACAACATCATGATAGACGATGACGAAGCTTTAAATGCGATTGCACTGAGATGTCAAGGAGCAGACCAAGTGAATGGAGATGGAGTTCAGAACACAAATGATTAAAGAAAATTGTAATATCTCTCTCTTAACTTAATCTTCTTTACCTTCTCTTTACTATTTAAAATTCCTTTTTATATCTTTATTCAACTTGAAATCTTTTTCTTTTTCTCAACTTCTTGAAAGTGCTTGTGTTTGTTTTGTTGTTTTTGTTAAATGCCCTTGCTGGCTCTAACGTTAGGGGGGGTTCCGTAGTTGAATGCAAAGTCTTGGTTGATATTCTATGCAAACAAAAGAAAGGCATAAATGTTTGTCATTTAAATGCTCAAAGTATAAAAGGTACAATAGACGATTTGCGTATACTTTTTGATAGTAGCAAGGTTGATATTATTTGTATTTCTGAAACTTGGTTAAAGCCGGAGATGTGTGACGATCTTTTCAAATTAAATAATTTTCAACTTGTTCGCGCTGATAGATGTAGTAAATTAGCAGGAGGTGTAGCTATTTTCATAAGAAATTCGTATAAATTTCACATAGTAAAAAAATCCTTATCCGATGATTCAATAGAATACTTATTCATTGAAATAGATAGTGAATGTGGAAAATTTTTAGCTGGTTGCATATACATGGCACCTTAGTAAGAAGTCTTTTAGAGGAGTTAGTGCCTCTGTACACAGACATTTTGATCTGCGGAGATCTTAACCTTAATTTGTTAGATAACAGAAATAAAAATTTCATTGAGATGGTTGATTCCTTTAGCTTAAGTTTCATTAACACTAAACAGCCCACGCACTTTAAACCAAATTGTGTACCTTCTTTGCTAGACGTTTTTTTAGTATCAAATCTGAACTTGATTTTGCATTATGATCAACTTCTGGCGTCCGCTTTCTCACATCACGACTTAATTTTTATGACATTTAATGCGCTTTTTACACATGAATTGGAGACATCTACAGTATATTTCGACTATTCAGGTATAAATTTAGAACATCTTTTTAATGACAGTTTAAGCATTGACTGGTCACCTATTTATGCCACATGTGATGTAAATAAACAGATTGAATGCTTAAACAATAATATCTATAACCTTTTTAATAATCACGTGAGAGTTGAACATAAAAAAATAAAAAAAAATAATTATCCATGGATAACACAAGAAGTAAAAAACAACATTAAGGAACGAGATGTATTATATTCGAGATGAAAAAGATTTAAATGTTCTGTTATATATGGTCAATTCAAGATTGCCTGTAATGCAGTAACTAATCTTATTAGGAGAAACAAAAAGAATTTTTTTAAAAACCAATTTAATCCAAGGGATTCTAGTTCAACATTTTGGAAGAATGTTCGTCAGGCTGGATTAAGTCGTGGTAAGCAATCTGTTTCAGATAAAATAAATATAGATGAATTGAATAGAAAATTTGTTCAACCGCAATCTAATATATCATATTTTTCTCACGTTTCAAGTTCCCTAAACAACCAAAGCCATACCTTTTCTCTTTCTTGTGTTGACGCTTCGATGGTAGGCCTTGAAATCCTAAAAATTAAGTCAAAGGCTATTGGTTCTGATAACATTCAACCAGAATTCATAAAGATTCTTCTACCAGTTTTACTCCAACAAATAACATATATTTTCAATACGATTCTGACCACTTCTGAGTTTCCTGATATTTGGAAAGTTGCTAAGATTTTGCCATTGCCGAAACCTTCTCTAGGACGCAAAACTGAATATCGCCCAATTGCTATATTACCATTTTTGAGCAAGGTTTTTGAAAAAGTTGTGAGTGATCAGATAAAAGTTTTTCTAAATCATAAATATTTAATTGCCGAACACCAATCTGGCTTCCGGGCTAAACATAACTGCACTACGTCTCTGATTAAGGTTTCTGAAGATATACGGGCTGGGTTCGACAGTGATATGATGGGATTAATTGTGTTTTTAGACTTTTCTAAGGCATTTGACAGAGTTAATCATAACATTTTGTTGAATAAACTTAAGACGAAATTTTTTTTTGAAAACTCTTTATGCAATATTATCTCTTCATATCTTTCTAATAGGTCGCAATACGTGTTTTACAACAATAATTGCTCGAGTAGATTAAATGTTCCCATGGGTGTTCCACAAGGCTCTGTGCTAGGACCGCTTTTATTTTCCTGCTTTATAAATGACATAATTGAATGCTTTTCTGATTGCGAATATCACATATACGCGGACGATGTTCAAATTTATAAGATGTTCTCAAAATCAGATATAATACTGAACACCAATCTTATGAATCAGGAATTGTGTAAAATCTCAAACTGGACAGTTGAAAATCAGCTGAACCTTAATCCAACTTAAACAAAAGCGATGGTTTTAAGCAGAAATAGGAGTGAAGATCAGTTTCCGACAATTTTTCTTAACTCGATCCCAGTAGAATATGTGGAATGTATAAAGAATCTTGGAGTTTACTTCAAACATAATCTAGATTGGGATGTACATATTAATAGGACAGTTGCTAAAATATATGGTGCACTTCGAGGTTTAAGCCCCACAGCAAAATGTCTACCACCCAATGTTAAGCTCAGGTTAGTTAAATCATTCATTTTGCCCATTTTCACGTACAGCTGTGAGTTATTTTCCAATATGGACTATGAGTCCAAAAGAAAACTGAATGTTGCGTATAATAGCTGCGCGAGATATGTATATGGTCTGAAAAGATACGAACACGTCTCCGACTATGCAAAACAAATAGTAGGCTGCTCATTACCAAGCCTTTTGAAATATCGAACTTTGATATTGTTACAAAGAATAATGCAGTCAAAAGAACCAAAATATCTTTTTGATCGAATCAAGTTTGTTAGAAGTAATCGAACATTACAAATAATTTTACCCAGACATAAATACCTTTTGACCTCAAGACAATTTCTCATTCACGCCATTCAACTTTGGAACCAAATTCCCCTCAGTATTAAGCTTATAACTAACACAAGCACTTTCGCAAAAAAGGCCTTTCAATTTTCGGCTGAAAATTTCTAATAAGTTTTTTCTTTTTTTATTTTTTGTCTCTATTTTCTTTTCTTTTTTCTTCCTTTTGAATTTTTACATTGCTTTCCATTTTTAAAATTTGATTTTTAAATTATTTTAATGTACCTACTCTGTAACATAATACAAGCATGTGCAACTTAAAAGATGTATAATATTTATATCTTTATATGTACAATGAGTACTTATAAATAAATAAATACTAAATACTATCCGAGATTCTCTTTAATCATCGACTCCTCTCCGGTTCCGTTGACTGTGAAACCCTTTATAATTCTATTTTCTTCAACATGAACCCTCGTAACCTAAGAAATCCTCGCCTCTTCTATCTTCCTCCACACCGTACCTCATATGGCTCCAACGAACCCTTAACTCGAATGCTGCGGAGGGTTAATTCGAACTAAGACTTGTTCGACTTTAACCTCAGTACTCCATGCCTTAAACTCCTATTCCGGAATCACCCTCCCAATTAGTTTTAAGTTTTACCTGTATAGTTTAAGTTAGAGTTAGATATTTGAAGCTTGTACTAAGCTAAATAAATGGGGGTATTGCCCCCACCAAAATTAAATTAAAAAATTTACGAAGACGATCAATTACTAATCTATGCACACTCGAATTATTTACATATACATACTTTGGTTTTTTGATAACCAATGTTCACAAATTTATATTCAACGTCTTTAATATTGCATTCTGCTGCCGCAAGCTTGACTAGGTCAGCAATCAATGTGCAATTTGCACCAAAAATGAAAATAGGGGGACAGTATATAATTTTTTTATCTGTGGAATTATGTCTAGTGTTTGTTTGGCTTGTAGAGCTACTTGGAACTCGAACTTCTCTGATGTTCATATCATCATCAGTTATATGATGGCTGGTGTCCATATCTTCTATGTCCACAAGGGATCCAAATGGGTTGTCGTCAAAATTAGGTTGTTTTCCATGAGAGCCGTGAACTGGCTCCTCGTTTTTTCTTTTTCTCCTTCGGTCGTTGTTGAAATGGTTTGCTGATCGATTCAGCTTACTCATAACAGTGGTCCATTCGCTTGACAATGACGGTGTTGTGGCCACATTCATGGTGTTAGGTGTTTGGCCTTGAAGAATTTTTGCTCTCTCAAAACTGGTTTTAGGTAAACTCTTATCAGTTAAATCTGAGGCCATTTCGCCAAGTTAAATCAAATGAATCAATTCTATTAATACTTTGAAATAAAGGCACTTTCTTAATCAAGGTTCCATTATATTCCAGCTGAGCTGGAATATGGGTATTGATATTTTCACTTTTCTCCACTTTTTGAGTTCTTATCTCACTGAAGAAAATAATTTAAGTTAAAGTTTAATATAATGTTTAGCTGCGGATTAACCGCATAGGTCATTTGAAAGCGAGGTAAGCTATCACACACTTCTGTTCACGTCCGCGTCTCAATTCCGACTCCTCGCCAAAATCGCTCTTAACATCTTTTTGGCAGTTTCCCGGTGACCACTCAGTGCAATTTGTGCGAAAAGTTCGGGGTGAGTAAAGAATTTAACTCACTTAATAAATAATTATTATTTATAATCGCGGATAACCCGGAAAAATTAAAAAAGTCATGGGTTATTATTTTAAAAATATTTGGTATCATTTTTGTAAAGCCAAAATTAAAACTATACTTTAACGTAAACAATTTTTTTCATTAACTCCTTATAAAAATAGAAACTATGTTGGTTTTTTTTTTCATTAGTTATGTGCCACATCTTATAACACAGAAAATACATTCAAAGCAATCCGAATACTTAACGATGGGGCACAGTCGGCATCTGCTGACACTGACTGAAAACATATCCTCCTTAACTTGTGTACAAAATAACAACGGAGATCATAAACACAAAAGTGCACCCAACTTCTTTAAGGGTCTAACTAAAAATGCCACATATCGATAATGTTCATAATATTGAACAATAGATGCATTCAGTGTTATGTAGTGTGCACTCCAGACCTCTACATTTTTCTCACCCTCATCTGCATTCATTCATTGAATTTTCAGATACATTTGACCATCAACACAAATAGCGTAATACGTATATTCCTTCATATTATATTTCCATAAGCAAGCGTCAATATTTCTCACCATCCAATTTTCCAAAGTAAGGTGCATCAGATTACGAGTTCATACCTACAAATTTGTCGTCACTATATGTCGAGTCTAAAACCAAACGCCAGCCTAAGCATTCAAATTATGAGTAAGGGATTACCGATTTCCAAAGCCCAAAGCTATGCACTTGCACTGTTATTGCGGGCACTGAGGGAAATCCCAAAATAAAGAAAATGCTGATAGCGCTAGTGAAGTTCAATGTCCAATCGCATAGCAGCGAGGTGACAAATGACATTTTGACAGGGCGACTCATTTGTTTGGACTAGAAATTGTGTCGCAAAAGAATTGGATTGAATTTGTGATGACTATTGACATGGTAAAAGAATAAGGAAATTCAAGTGGAATTTCTCTGAGATTATCAATATGGAAAGGAATGCATTTTTGGTAATTTTTTAATAGTTCACAGAATAAAAGTATGTTATTGGGGAAATGCATATGAAAAGATAAACAAAAGAACGTGGTCAATGCAGACCAAAAATTTTATAAAAAGAGTTGAATATTTAGTTTTAAGTCAGAGAAAAATATTACATCGAAACTCGAAAGGTCGTAGCCTAGCATTGAGACAGCAGGCCTTAGAGTTAAATAAACGATAAAATAATTTAAAATATAAGTTTCTGTTTTTATTCTACTATTTCTCTACCAAAATACTCATCTCCGCGAGGAAAGGACGGTAATTTTCGGGTTATTACATGGTGGCAGCGGTGGGATTACTCTAAAATCCTCTACCAAAAAAAAAATTTAAATTTATAATTTCGCTAAACCATAACAAGAGATCTCTCTCTACACCAGTATCTAAAAGTTATAAAAAGTGATATAAAGTGTTAAGAAGACCTACGAGCGTAAGACCTCGATAGCTTTAGAGCCTAATTATTTTGCAATTATCAACTATAGAGCGTGAAGCTTGTCTGGCAACAACAGAAGCATCATCTACAACAACAACAAACAGCAACAAAAACAGTTAGCGGTACATCACGTGGGACGCACCAAGAGAAGAAATTATACCAAACAAAAATTTTTAAGGTACCTATAATTAGTATAAACATTTATTCATTTATTTCTATAACACGACTGAAAAACCGTTTTTCTAAATTTTTTTTTTTTAAGCACTTACAATTATTACACGACATCAAAAAACTTTAGGACTACTCCAAGCCCTACCTTTTTTCGAACCACACGTTTTGACTATACGAAAAAGACTCGCCTAAAATGGCAACGAAAATAAGCCTAAGCGATATAAATAATATCGTGCCGGTGTTCGATGGTAACCCGCATGCTTTAAACCGCTTTATCTCATGCGGGAACACACTGTTTTCTTCCATCACGGATGAAACGCAGCACTCACTATACCTGTCAGTGGTCCAAGCAAGACTACAAGGTGCTGCATTTGAGTATATTCAATATAAGACCATTTCCAACTGGAAGGATCTTATAGCGGAACTAGAATCGCAATTTAAAGAAACCAAATTTAGACCATCTGCACAAACACCAAAATATTCAGTGAAAGACTATCGAGACTGGGTAGTTAATTTACTTCTCGCCCTCGACGCAGCAACATGAAGCTCAATAGAAGATAAATCTGTTAGAGACTACCTAACAACCGAAAACAAAACTATGGCTATTCGTTGTTTCGAGGACGGGCTGAAAAATTTAAACTTAAAATTACTTGTAAAAGTACACAATGCCACAGATCTCAAAGCGGCAATATCCTACGCGATAATTCAATCACCGCGTTTGGAAAATGAACCCCGAAACCCAAATTTTAGAAATTTCAATCCCAGGCCCACTTGTTCAACATGTGGAAAACTTGGCCACACATCGGCCTCTTGCTTCCTCCGAAATGGTCAGAACCGACCACATATTTGCCAAACCTGTGGTAAAACAGGTCATGTCTCATCAAGTTGTTACAGGAACAACAATCTTCCTAATTTTTCTCCCCAACAAAATATTAAAAGGGAAGTACACTTCGCTAAGTGTACATATTGAAATGGGATGAATCACTCCCAACATAATTGTAGAACGCGGTTATCCCACTTAAGAATAAAAAGCCAACCTACACAAAACAACCCTTTCTGGGAAGAACGTTTTGACAGACAACCGTTCTCGAGACATGACACAAGATATCATGTTACGAGACAAAATTACGAGGCTTACCTCGATAAAAATTATCAGTTGGAAACGACATCACTCGGGAACTCGACAGCGGCAGTTCCTCCCGAGTACTAGCAACTGCCGATGTACACCGTACCCTGATATAAACTTTAGCATGGCCGTATCATTCCGCACTGGATATTCAGAGCCGGTGATACGAATCAAAGTCAATGCTAAGGATGTCACAATTTTAATTGACACAGGCGCAGATATAAGCCTGATAAAATCCAAAATAATTTGTTAAGATATAGAAAAAAATAATGTTCATTGTACAATATCAACCATTGCCGGGATGCTTACAGTACTTTAGGAAAATCTCCTGCTGTACTAGTGTTCGAAACTAATGAACACACCATTTCAATAAAAAACACTTTTCAAGTTCTCAACAATGAGATTAACCTTCCATTTGATGGAATAATAGGGAATGACTTTTTATCAAAATACAACTCAAAAATTAATTACGAAGAAAAACAATTAGAGCTAAAGTAAAAAAAAGGAGATACGATTTTGCCCAAAACCGATGTTGAAGATATAACCGAGAAGCGGAATAAAAATGCTACACCTTGCGAGGTGGCACCTGCGGCTAATACCAGCAGAGAAGAAAACAAGGATGCCAATCAAAGGTCTAATAATAGTAAGTTTGTGCCAGTAAATTTAAAATTTGGAACTGGATCTGAATCCGATTGTCTACGGGCCGGATCAGATAACTTAATATCTAATGACTGTAGGCTAGACACCTTAAATAACTTCGATTCCAACTCTCAATAAAACTTCAATCTCAATAATAAAAATAAAAAGAATAAAAATAAAAATAACCCAGCAGACAGTAAGACTGAGATCAAAAGAATTTCAGCAGACAGTGAGACTGAGGAAAAATTATATAACCCAGCAGAAAACAAGACTGAGGAAAAATTTAAAGAAAATGTAAGAAATAATAAAATTATATTAAAATCTCGGGCGCAACAAGAAATAAGTATTCCTTGTCACTCTAATAACAATAATAATATAGTCATAGAAAAACAAGAAATTTCACCTGTTGTATAATATAGGCGAAACAGTTACCCAACAAACAAAATCTAGATTAACAGTGTTGATAATGAACATCTTAGACTCTGATCAGGAAGTAGATTTAGATAAAATAAAAGTTAAATGTGATAAACTCGACGATTTCAAAATTATTGAGACAAACAATTTTAATAACCCTTTAGAAAACAGGCTAAAAAAATTAGAATCACTTTTAGAATTTCAGCATTGTAATCCTGATGAAAAAAAATCAATTTTAAAGATTTGTCGTGAATACAACGACCTCTTTTATTTAGAAGGCGATCACCTTACGCATACTAATACTATGCGCCATAAAATTATAACTAAAGAAGGAAAACCACCTCTCTTCACAAGACCTTATAGACTTCCAGATAGCACAAAGCAAGAAATCCATAAGCAAGTAAAAGAAATGCTAGACGATGGAGTAGTACCTACAACCAAAGAAATCTGGACAAGATGGCACCAAAAGATGGAGACTCGTAGTCGACTTCAGAAAGTTAAATGAACTTACTGTCGGTGATGCTTACCCTATACCGAACATAACTGATATTGTAAATCAGTTGGGCAGAGCAAAGTATTTCAGTACACTAGACCTTGCTTTTAGCATCCCGTTCGGACATTATGAATTCAATCGTATGCCGTTTGGTCTGCAAAACGCTCCTGCTACTTTTCAAAGGCTTATGAATAATGTGCTCATGGACTCCAAGGTATTGAATATTTTGTGTACGTAGAAGACATAGCCATTTACGGCTATGATCTTAAAGATCACAATACTTGACTCATTAAAGTTTTAAATCGCCTTCGCGAAAACAATCTTAAACTCCAACCAGAGAAATGTTATTTTGTTAGCAAAGAACTTACCTGTCTGGGACATGTCTTCTCAGAGGACGGGATTTAACCAAACCCTGAAAAACTAAGACTGTGAAAACTTTCCCAGTACCTAAAAAACCTAAAGACATTAATTCTTTCCTAGGTTTCGTCGGATACTACCGAAAGTTTATACCGAATTTCGCAGAACTTGCAAAACCTTTAACTAGATAGTAGGAATAGAGTCGGTATTGCGTGCGAACTTTTTTCTTATCAGTAGGTATGTACCTACCAGTGATTAGGAGATTATGTTTGTTTTTGTGGTTAGTGGGTGGGTGTGAATTGATGTTTTGGATAGATAAGGGTGTGTAGATGGTTTGTCGGATAATGAAATTGATACAATATTTCAATGTTATCGCAATTATGACCATGACATTCATCATTCCTATATAATTAATTTTTCAGTGGTCATGACACACATTAAACGCTGACTTTTCGCAAATATGACCATGAAACACATTGTTAGATAATTCACTATTCAAGGCCATGACAAACATTTCTAATTTTATTCGCTATTCAAATAATCACCCAACAACAAATACATGATGATAAGCCAGCCATAGTACATTCGCCTGTTTTGGATAGATAAGTGTGTGCAGATGGTTTGTCGATATGTTTGATGTGGTTGGCGATATGGTTTGTTGTGGTTAGGTGGCGCTTAGTAGTTTGAGGTGATGACGCTTATCAGTTTTTGTGATGTAGGGTAAAAAATATCAGAGATAAAATAGAATATAATAGATATTATAAGAAAATGTTTTGGTGTGAAAGGTTAAAAGAAAAAGAAACATTCTGTGTTTGTGAATCAGGATGGTTGGAAATGCGATTTTCCGATGTGTTATTCTACGGTGCTAATATGAAATTACTTGCACAGCCTGAATATGGAAGTGAGTGTGCTATATTTCATTTGCGGAATGGCGAGACGATATCCCTTGTGCTTGGTATAAAATTACAGTTTCAATCTATGCAGCATGTGAAATTTAAAATTTTAGGTGAGAGAATAGATTTTACGGAGAGGTTAAAAAGAGGAATATGAATTTTTAATAATGATATCTTTTGTTTTACTTAATTGTATTAAAGGTGGAGAGGTGACTCTGATTGGAAACATTTTCCCTCTTGCGAATCCTGTAAATAGAAAAGAAGGCGAATACCCCATGCTTTGTCCTTTTGCTGAAGTTGAAATACTTAGTAATCCAGATAAGATTATAATATCTCATCATCGAAGAAAATCTCAAAAACATGAATCACAAGTTTCTTAAGAAAAAATGTTAAAGACAAAGAAAAAATATATATGTAGATATATATATATATATATATATATACAATATACATATATAAATAAAAGAAAAAAAGTATAAAGGCCATATACGAGGTAGATTTTGTATTAGTTCATTTCAATCGCTTGACCTACATTTATATTGGTAGCTGTATTTAAGCAATTTTCTTAAAAATGTTGTACTTAACGGTTTTATCTTTTCTTACAATCATTCCATTTTTGATTTCTGGAATACCGTTGTCATTGGATATTAACTTGAAACAACCAGAGAGTTTTAATAACCTTAATTTTTCTCCGAGTTTACCAAACAATGAAAAAATAGAAGTAGGTTTATCGTTTCGTTTGTTATCCTACTCGAATGGAAAAACTTTAAACACTACCAAAGTAGCAGAAACGAGCACATCTTCCTGTGACCAACTCCTCAACCATAGAAAAAAAATTAAAAAATTAATTTATAACTGTTGAAGAAGCAATCGAAAATTTTAGGCAAGATTTAATTAAAAAAGAAGTTGAAATCTCAGGAATAATTCAAAGTAAAGATGTTTTTTATAGACATTTTAAAATGGAATTTGATGATGAGAAGGCTTTGACAATAAAATGTGTGTTTAGTTAAGTTAGTTCCAAGAATTTATATTTATCATATGTTTAGTTAAGTTATTTCTAACTTCTAAGAATCTGCATTCCCATATTGTTTACTATCTACAGTTTATGACGGTATAGAATATAGATTAAGATAAAGCAAAAAGCGACGCGTAGCCGCCGCATGTTGATCCTTTTGTGAGGCAATAAACGCATTTATTACTCACGTCCACCGTCCGTGATGTTTTATGATGTAGACAATAAATGCCTGCTCGTTTCGCTGTTTGTTTTATCTTCCTCCATATTTATTTTAAGATAGCTGGTAATTAGGCCTAAGACAAAATAGATATAAGAATAAATAAATGTATTTGGTTAAGATATACATACATATTTAAGAATTGTAATGTAGAGGTAATTGCATTAGAATAAATCAGAATACGTTGTACCACTGAAGGAATAAGTTGTTTTCACCTTGTACTGAGAGTTTGACCTTATTTTCAGCGGTTTTTTCATGTTGACCCCAAGTTTTAATACGAACACAATTTAATAAAAAAAAAGCTTACCTAGTTAATATTTTCATAGATTTAGTGGAAATTGTATTTTTAAAATTGCAAGTGTGTTAATTTATAAAAAAAAGTGCAAAATGGAAGATTTAATAAAAGCATTACTCCATTGGACAGGACGTTGTCGTTCTCTACAACACAATGGTTGCGGCTACATATGACGAGAAAAAGGCGTCAATTCTGGAATGGAAAACCAAAATTGAACAACTTGACGAGCTTTTCCAAGTTAATGAATTAGCACTCCAAGAATATGCTGAAGCGAACAAAAAGGTAGAGTATTTTAAAACGAAATACGCAGAAAAGGTACGAAATCACGTGCACTCTGGTAAGTGCCTTATAGACAAATTTTTAAAGGTATTTAACAACAACAAATCCTCAAATAAACCAAGCCAAATCAATATCTGATGCTGCCCTGGTTAAACGGTTTACATTCAGTCTACGCGAGTTTGAGGACGCTTGCGAAGACTTTAAAGTAGGTGGCGAAACTGCTGAATCACTTAGAAGGCCAAAAGATAATGCCCAAAATATATGTGAAGAATACATTCAACAGTTTGATGAAGATGGACTTACGGAATCGTACTACTTACTTAAAAGAAAATGCAAAAAACTCTTCGGTGGTGCAGCAAAGGAGAAAGCTTCTTCAGAAACGCTTCCCTTTAGCATTTCTAGCATCGAACTCCCAGAATTCACGGGGGATTATACCGAATGTAATACATTCAAAGAATTGTTCATTGAATTGATAGATGCGAAAAAAATTTCTAAAACACAGAAAATGGTTGTTTCAAAATCCGTAGTCAAAGGTGACGCTGCACTAAAAATTGCAAACTTGCCTCCTACTGAAGCAAACTACGATACAGCGTGGACATTTCTGACCGAAAAGTACACGAATAAACGAGCGATAACTTCCATTTATTTTAAAAACCTTGTTGACGCTCCACTTGTAGATAGTACAATGGAAAGTGTGAACAAATTTAAATATAATATTCAAGAAAGCTTACAAGCGCTTCAGGCTGCAGATTTGTCAGCCGACAAGTTGCTGCAAGCTTTTATTAGTTTCTTGTTGGTAAGGAAAATGGACGATAACTTAAGAATGAAGTTTGAAGCTTCATTAAAAAGTTCCAAGGAGCTACCAAAAGTGGACTTCTTGCTTTCATTTTTAGAACACGAATTCTATGTCTTGGAGGCTTTTCAAGGGCCTTTGATTAATGGTCAAATTTTGAAAAACCCTACTAGAGAGACATCTAAATCTTCTAAACCAAAATATATTATGGGATGTAAATCAACTCATTTCGCACATCAATGTTTTATATTTAAAATATTAAACATCAAGGAAAAATGGAATAAAGTTATAGCTAACAAATTATGTATCAAATGTTTTAAAAATGGACATTCAAATAAAACGTGTAGTGAAACTAACTGCAAAATTTGTAATGGTAACCATTTAACCATAATACATTGCTTCACAAGGAAGGTGACTCTGAAGTAAAGAGTGCTGTTGTAAACAATGCTAATACTAAACTAAATGAAGCTGAACAGAAATGTGTTTTGCTTTCAACAGTAATTTTAGAGGTTGCCGACGCAAAAGGAAACTGGATCCACTGTAGGGCACTACTGGTTAATGGTTGTTTGATCAGAAAGTCTTTACAGAAAAAATTAAAGCTGAAAGGACATCAGGCTAATGCCTCCATTGAAGGAATCGCTATGAATGTGTCTACAATAAAAAAGATTGAACGTCTGCATTAGATCCAAGCGTTCAGATTACAGAACAACTTTAGATGTTTTAATAGTTCCACAAATTATATCGAATTTACCCGCAAAAAAGGTCGTGCCAGGGAAGTTGCCGGACCATATTAAGCTAGCAGACCCTAATTATTTTACCCCAAGTGGCATAGATATGTTGATTGTATAAGATATGTTGAAGTATAAGTAGGAAGCAGGACGGCAAATTCGTTGTTCAACTCCCATTCAAAATCGAGAAGCCCAAAATGGGAAACTCAGAAATCATTGCTAAGCGACGGTTTCTTGCCATTGAACGTAAACTTGAAAGAAATCTTGAGGTAAAATCTCAATACCACTCCTTTTTACGAGAGTATCTAGAGCTTGGACACATGGAGTTGGCAAACAATATTTCAGATAGAGGATATTTTCTTCCCCATCATTGTGTATTAAAACCTGAAAGTATTTCAACAAAGTTGAGAGTAGTTTTCGATGCTTCATGTAAAACAAATACGAATACTTCCCTGAACGATTTACTTCACACTGGACCTCGATTACAAGATAACCTGTTTGACATTTTACTAAGGTTAAGAAAATATAAATGTTATTTCTGGTGATATAGAGAAAAGTTTAGACAGATATGGATGCACGAAAACCATTGTAACCCTTGCAAACATATAGGCTTAAAACTGTTACATATGGAACAAATTGTACTCCATATCTTGCAATAATAACATCCGATTTTTATATGGATGATTTATTGACAGGAAGTGATTCATTGGATGAGTTGAAAGCACTGCAACTACAGGTCTATGACGTTTTGGAAGATCACGGATTTCATCTGAGAAAATGGTGTGCCAATCACTCAGTATTGCTGACAAATTTCAATGAAAAAGATCTTCAAATTCCGGTTGATTTAAACAGAGACAGTTCAGACAACGTTAAAGCGCTCGGGATGGCTTGGAATCCATCATCGGATGCAATCTTTGTCAAATCAAACTGGGATTCAGATTATAAAATATCGAAACGAAATATTTTGTCGGATAATGCTAAACTCTTTGATCCCCTCGGTATTTAAGCCCCAGTAACAGTAATGGCCAAAATTTTGCTGCAAGAACTTTGGAAATTAAAAATTGATTGGGATTCTTCAGTTCCAGATGAAATAGCGAGTTCATGGAAACGTTTCCGATTTGAAATGACCGAGTTAAATAAAATTCAAATTCCTAGACACATGATTTCAGATCATCCGAAGCATATTGAGCAATATGGATTTTGTGACGCATCCATGAAAGCCTACGGTGCTGCAATTTATATAAAATCTATAGGTAGATCAGGAGAGATTAGGGTCAAACTAGTAGCTTCGAAATCTCGAGTCGCTCCAGTAAAAAATTGAACTATTCCCCGTTTAGAACTTTGTGCAGAGGTATTATTAGTAGACTTAATGAAAATGGTTATTGACTGTTTGAAAATAATTTTTAATAATATTTTCTACTTTTCAGGTTCAAGGATAGTTCTTAGTTGGCTGGAAATGGATCCTGCATTGCTGCAAGTTTTTGTTTCGAACCGAATTAATTATATTCAAACAAACAGTTGTCTGCAGAATTGGAAATATAATATATCCACTTCAACTAATCCTGCAGACGTAGTTTCAAGGGGAATTTATCCCTCTGATATTATTAACAACACCTTTTGGTTTGAAGGTCCTACCTTTATAAAGGAAAATACTTCAGAATTGGAAGATACAAAATCATACCTTCCAATGGAAAATGTTCCGGAGATTAAAAAACACAAAATTATTGCACTTTCTTCAATTCTAAAACCCATTTGCGAAACTATTAATCATAGGAATAGTTTTGAATTTCTTCAAAATGTGATAGCATTATGTTAAAATATAAAAATTTAAGAACCAAACGAGAAAAAAAATCATGGATTTTTTATAAAAAGGAGTCATTAATATTGTCCTCATAAAAGTAATCCAAAAAAGACACTTTGCCGCAGAGATTAAGTTGTTGCAAGCCAAAGCTGCAGTCACTTCTTCGTCAAAACTTAAAACGCTTTCACCATTCTTAGACGAGAATGGTATAGTAAGAGGAGGAGGAAGAATTCAAAAGTCAAATCTAGACTTTGATGCAAAGCATCCAATATTGCTGCCAAGCGCAGACGAGTGGGTGCTTTTGTTAATAGAGCATTTACATAAAAAACATTTACATATGGGTCTACAAGGATTGTTAGCAATCCTAAGACAACAATTTTGGCCTCTGTGAGGTAAAGAGCTCACGCGGAAGGTGGTAAAAAATGTTTTAGATGCTTCAAAGCAAATTCAAGATCAATACATCAATTTATGGGAAATTTGTCAGAAGACAGAGTTATAAGAACTAGACCGTTTGTGAATGTTGGCATCGATTTTCTCGGTCCTTTACTTATTCATCACAAAATCCGAGGCAAGAGGCCAGATAAGGCTTACGTTTGCGTTTTTGTTTGTTTTTCAACCAAAGCAGTGCACTAAGAAGTAGTTTCGGATATGACTTCAGCTTCATTTATTGGTGGTGGTGCACTTAAAAGATTCGTTGGACGTCGAAGTTGTCCATTAAAAATTTATTCTGACAATGGCACAAACTTTGTTGGAGCGGCCAACAGTTTAAACGAACTAAACGTTCTATTTAGAGATGATAATCCCTTGCTGGAGAAGTTTTGTGGAGAAAGGGAAATAATAAAGAGAATGGATAAACATACCGGCTAGATCACCACACATAGGTGGTTTATGGGAGGCTTGCGTTAAGTCCGTTAAAAAACATTTCTATCGTATTACGGATGGCACAATGACTTTTGAAGAATTGTGCACTCTCATGGTGCAAATTGAAGCTGTTTTAAATTCAAGGCCCATAACACCACTTTCAGATGATCCTAATGACTTGCAAGTTCTTACCCCAGGTCATTTCCTTATTGGTGAATCTTTCACATCTTTTAGAGACTCTGAGGATAATAAAAGCTATAAAGGCATTCGAGAGCACTGGAAGGCAGTGTGCTTCAACACACAAGAGTTTTGGGAAAGGTGGTCCAAGGAATATCTATCAGAACTACAAAAAAGATATAAATGGCAAAATCCCTCTAACAACATTAAAGAAGGTACATTAGTTCTTCTTAAAGAGGATAATGTTCCACCAATGAATTGGAGAAGGGGCAGGGTAGTAAATACATCACTTGGAAAAGATGGTCTTTGTCGAATAGTAGATGTAAGGACAAGCAATAGAGTCTCAAAAAGGTCAATTCACAATGTTTGTCTTTTTCCAAATGAGGAAGAAATCAATCCGAAGAATTGCATTAAACAAAATAATTTAGGCGAAATCAAAAACTTTAATCATAATGCTAAGATTTTAAATGTAGTTCCTAAATTTAAGAATGATAAAAATTGTAAAAGAATAAAGAACAAAAACTGTCTCTTAATTATTTAAAGCTAATTATTAGTTCTCCCTCAAGCTCTAAGTTTTAAGTTAAAGACCTTGACTGACCAATCTGGATTATTCTTCGAAGAGCAAGGAGCCTTCATCAACCTCACTACATATATCAACAGATATGAGGATGTCAGCAAATCGGTTACACAAATACGATGGATATGTACTAGAGAAGATCTTAAAGAATCAAGCAGCAGCCAGAATATCCAAGAACAGTTACGAAGAAAAATGGTCATTATAACCAGCAATCACAAATTTATCGTCGGCGATCGTAGAGGAAGACGAAAAAGAGCACCTAAGCTTTATTGGAGCGATTCAGCATGCACTTTTTGGAGTAATGGATGAAGAACATGCGGAAACCTTAGAGGAGAAGGTTAAAAGGATAAGCCAAAGTGAAGCATATTACTTGCAGTTACTTAATAACATGTCATCGATACAAGATATCACCTCAAACATAATCAAGAGGCAACATGACCATTTACAAGATCAGTTCTTGAAGGTACAAGGAAATTGAAATTGTTATGGAGAAGATAAATCGAAGTGAAGGCTTACAACAGCTTAATCTCGGGGTTCTGTATGCCTTTTTGATCCTTCGCGACGGCAGTCACCTTGTTGTGGTGCGAAGGCTTAAGTTTCAAAGACTCATTTGGGGCCGGTTGATTGAGGGTTCTCTTTTGAGGAGTTACGAACCAAGAACTGCCACCCTTAACCCAGGGTGTTATGCGATCCGTGCCTATTGGATGGTTTGCAGCCAAGGGTAACCGGCTGTATTTTAACGGAGCCTCTTTGAAACCGGGTCGAATCAAAGAGTAATTAGACCTTACTGTAGCATGCGGAGCTCTGATACAGTGGACTTTTAATTCTCTAGCTAATCGTGGGAACCAAATGTACAAAACAAAAAACAAAAACTATAAAAACTTTTTCATTCCGCGGGATGTAACCGCCAATGAACTTGCGGATCGCATGGAAAAAGATCTCCATGGCACAGATCCGAAACCGGCTAGCAACAAAAGCCAAAGGAGGATGCCTCCTAGGCAGCAAAACCGGGAAGCTGGACGTGGCTCATCGTCCGCTTGTCAGGGTAGGAAACCTGCCGGACAAGAGGAAAATGAGACTCGAGGAACGTCTTCTAGTAGTCAGGGGAGAATACCTCCCGGTCACGAAGAAGATGTTGAAAAACCCCAAAAAGTTGACTGTGGTGGAAGAACACCAGCACCACAGGAGATAGCCACAACCTCATCTGGTGAGGCGAGGCAATCAAAAAGACCACCATACAGCCGCAATCGTCGACTTACACCACTACCGAAATTGGGTGAACCAGGTGCACTGGATGATCCACTCAGGAAGGGGTTAAGCGGAGCGGGTACAAAGTGGTACCTCCGTTTCCTGGACGAGGGCATGACCCCTCAGGAAGCCAGGAAAAAGGTGGACGAAAGGAAAATTATTCCTAACGATGGGCAGCAAACCTACAGGCAGGGTAAGAGGGACAGCAGCCACATCACCCCTCCCCAAAAACAAGCACCCAAGAAACCAAAAACGGCAGAAATAGTAGAAGGTCCCAACACCGCTAAAACAAGACCGAGCGAAGTCAAGAAAACTTCCTATGCCAATGCTGCCAAACTGGTGAAAGTAGCTGTACTGCCAAAAGAATATCCCCAGGTAACGCTCTTATTGAGGAAGTTTCCTTAGGGTGGGAGCACAAACTGAAATTTGAAGGCATACACTTCAAAACTGGCCTGCTTGTGGTGGATTGCCTGGAATCTAACACAGCTAAGAGGCTTAGAGAAAAGGCTCCCAAACTAAGTACATGGAAAGGAGTAGAACTCATGTCGTGCCTGGGGGATGAAATCCCGAAAATGCACACACTCTATTCCTTCCAAGAAGCTCTGGGCAAGAAGACCAGAGATCGCTTGCTCTGATAAAAGCACAAAATGAGGGACTAAACATCCAGGCATGGAAAGTCCTAAAGAGCAAGGTCGAAGGCAGAGGTCAGCTAATGGTCATAGGCACTGACGATAAGTCAGCTGAAGCCATTATGAAGGCCAACCACGAACTTCACTACAAGTTCGGGAAGGTAGCCGTGTCTGGCCTCAGAAAGACGGATACAGTCATCCGAAGCAGAAAGGCGGGCAGACACTAATATAAGTGATACCCCCTCCATACCCCCTCCTGACATTTCCCCCAACTCCCCAAAACCCATAAACCCTCCCTCAACTCCTGAAAACCCCCTTCCAACCAACAACTCCACCATAGAATCCCATCCATCCAATAGAGTAGTTGGAACACCTTCCCTAAACTCCAATCCACCTCACTCCCAAAACACACCTTCTTCCCTGGCAGATGGCGACATAGAGGGCATGGACCTCTCTCCTAGCTGAGAAGAAGCCGACGAAACGCTTCCTACAGAGGAAGAAGAAGACCATCTGCTTGCAGATGAGGGGGCAGCTGCCCCCACCTCTTAAAAACAAGATGACCAGACGCGGGACCAGGGCAGCCCAAGTGAATGTCCATCATGCTAAAGCGGCGTCAGCCGTGATAGCTAGGAAATTCACGAAGGACAACTTAGGGCTAGTGCTGATCCAAGAACCCTGGATATACGGGGGACAAGTTAGAGGCCTGAATTGTAAGGATTCAAAGCTAATCTGGGATACGAGAGAAGACTCGCCCAGAACATGTATAATGATAAGAAATAATATAAACTTTATATGTCTTTCAGAATACATGACGAGGGACTTAGTACCAATCCAAGCGGATATAACCATCGGGGGCAACCACAGTACTCTGGTTATAGCATCGGCCTACTTTGCAGGTGACGGCGAAAATATTCCACCAGCGGAAGTTCAAAAACTGGTGGACTACTGCAGCAGTAGGAACTTACCGATACTAATCGGTTGTGACGCGAACGCCCACCACACAACATGGGGCAGCACCGACATAAACCAAAGGGGTGAGTACCTTTTAGAATTCCTTCTCGTAAAAAACCTAGATATTTTCAATGTAGGGAACACCCCTACCTTTATAACTAGAACAAGAGAAGAAGTCTTAGACTTAACCTTTGGGTCACCAAACTTAGGTCAAGCTCTAAGAGATTGGAGAGTCTCCAACGAACCCTCAATGTCTGACCACAGAATCATTGTGTTTCTATTAGAGGGCATTCTCACAGAGAACACCTCTGTAAGGAACCCAAGAAATACGAACTGGCAACTTTATATAAACACCCTTAAAACCACTATTGAATTGTTAGGTCCAGTTAGTACGACTAATAGTCACCCTGAACTAGAGAATATAGTTAAGCAGTTTAGTGGGGCAATCAATGAGGCGTATGAACTCAGTTGCCCTATAAAAACTGCTAGAAAACTGAAAGACGCTCCATGGTGGAGCAATAATCTTTCAAAACTAAGATCTAGGGTAAGAAAACTCTTTAATGAGGCAAAGAGAACTGGAGTGTGGCAAAACTATTCTGAAGAGCTTACCAAATACAACAAAGAACTAAGAAAGGCCAAAAGAAACAACTTCAAAACTTTTTGCGAAGACATATCCTCCACACCTGTAGCTGCCAGACTACACAAAGCATTGTCGATGGAGAAAACTTTAACATCATTGGCACTTAGGAACGCAGATGGTAGCTTCACAGAAAATGAAGAGCAAAGATCTAATTTGCTACTGAGTACCCACTTTCCAGGTAGTTCACCCATAGTGAACGATAGAATTGAAAGAATACCTTTCAAACCAAACAGAGAAGACTGGAAGATAGCAAAAACTATCTGTTCAGGAAAAAGACTAGAATGGGCAATTAGTACCTTTCAACCTTATAAATCACCCGGCATAGATGGCATCTTTCCTGCCTTACTGCAACAAGGCAAAGATGAATTAATGCCGTACCTAATTAGCATACTTCGAAGCAGTATTGCACTTGGGTATATACCAAGTCTGTGGAGAAAAGCTAAAGTTATCTTCATCCCAAAAACGGGGAAAAAAGATACAACTCATCCGAAGTCATTCAGACCGATAAGTCTAACATCTTTCCTACTGAAAACTTTGGAGAAAGTGATCGACAATTACATCAGATCAGAAGTTCTAAGGAATATGCCTCTGAATCAACGTCAGCATGCCTATAGAGCGGGCAGATCAACAGAGACCGCTCTCTTTGAATTAACGAACACAATAGAAAAGGCACTTGACGCCAAAGAAACCGCCCTAAGTGTGTTCCTCGACATAGAAGGTGCTTTTGATAATACCTCTCACGAGGCAGTCAAAAAAGCACTAATTAGGAAGAGTGTTCCCATCACAATAACCAGATGGATAGACGAAATGCTGAGTACTAGAATAGCAGAGGCACATTCCGGACAAAGCGTACAGAAAATCATCACATCAAGAGGATGCCCGCAAGGTGGGGTTTTATCACCCCTGCTGTGGAGCCTCGTTGTGGATGAGCTCCTAGAATGTCTTACTTCTCAAGGTATACAATGCCTAGGCTTTGCCGACGACATTGTTATAACAGGCTATGGAAAGTTTGAAGAAACCCTCTGTGACATAATACAAAGGGGATTGACAATAACAAGTCAATGGTGCGCATCAGTGAGACTAAATATCAATCCATCAAAAACCACAATCGTGCCATTTACAAAGAAAAGACTTCTACCACACATGAAACCTATCCGGTTAAAAGGTGAAGTAATCGACACGAAGAGGGAGGTCAAATTCCTAGGAATTACCCTAGACAGCAAACTCCTCTGGAACAAACACCTTGAAATAACAGTCGGGAAAGCCACAAAGTCCCTCATGATATGCAGACGACTTGCAGGAAAATCATGGGGATGCAGACCGAATATAATAAGATGGATGTACACTATGATGGTGAGGCCCATTATCACCTATAGTGCGGTTGTGTGGCATAAAAGAACCGAACTAGCTACGACTAGAAAATCACTTGAAAAAGTGCAAAGGCTCGCATGCTTATGCATCACAGGAGCAATGAGAACTTGCCCTACGGCAGCAATGGAGGTCATATTGCATCTGACCCCATTACACTTTGTGATACAAAGTGCTGCTGAGGGAACAATCATGAGGTTTTCAAAAGAGGGCACCGGCAAAGGTAAACAAATAAGTCTTAGGCAAAAAGACTCCCTGTCCAAAACAATACCCTCCATTGATATTCCAAGAGATAGCATGATTAAGACTTACAACTTCGAGAAAAACTTCCAAACGAAGTTAAGTAGCAAAAAAGAGTGGCTAGGAGAAACAGAAAACTACACCTTTAAAGCAAATGCCATCAAGTGGTACACTGATGGATCAAAAACTATTGAAGGAACGGGTGCAGGAATCTTTGGGCCTAGAACCAAAGTCTCTGTTCCAATGGGACAGTCCTCAAGCATCTTTCAAGCAGAAGTTAATGCGATAGGAAAATGCGCAGAACTAAACTTAAACAGGAACTTTCGCAAGCAAAACATTGCAATAATGTCAGACAGTCAAGCAGCACTTAAAGCCCTTAGCTCATACAGTATCAGTTCCAAACTGGTATGGGAATGCCTAGACAAACTCAACACTTTAGGCAGGGTAAACACAGTCACTCTCCATTGGATACCAGGCCACGTTGGTGTTGAAGGCAATGAAGAGGCTGACCGTCTGGCGAAAATAGGGGCAACAACACCCTTTATTGGACCGGAACCCTACTGCGGTTTTGGGGAGAATGTGATCAAAAACAAGATCAAGACAAATGAAGAAATCAAAAGATCCAACCATTGGAAAGAACTCCCAAAGTTAAGACAGGCAAAAATGTTACTGGGGAACTACAACCTAGAAAGATTTACAGCCTGCATTAACTTAAACAGGAACAACCTGAGAATTATAACGGGCTTTCTCACAGGGCACTGCAAACTAAAAAGACACCTCAATATCCTAGGGCTGTCAAGCAGCGCAACATGCAGATTCTGCGATGAAGAAGAAGAAACACCGGACCACATACTAGGTAGATGTGGTGCACTTATGCACAAAAGACAAAAACACCTGGGTAATTACCAGATAGAGAAGGGCAGGTTACCTTCTCTAAAAATACCTCAAATACTTGGCTTCCTAAAAGAAACCAAGTTGGAGGAAGTGCTGTAGGATGAGTATCCTCATCCAGCGCTTTAGAAAAGGGGGCACAATAGATCTTAAAGGTCGCAGTGCACTTTCCCCCCAATAATTAATTCATTCATTCATGCCTTTTTGATAATGGATGAATTTCAAAATTTCCAAGAAGAAATTAAACAAGCAATGTTGAAGACACAAAGCAACACTCAGCAACACATCATATCTCCTGATCAACTTCAAGAACATCTACACAAAATAAATTTTCAACTACCATAAGACTTGAAACTACCCGCAGAAGGATTAAGCGACCTGTACAATGTCTTTGTAATAAGCGCGCAAGGTACGAGCGAATTCATCCTGTTTGAAATTAAAATTCCCTTGGTCCATTGCGAAGGCTTTACTATTAATGAAGTGCACCCTTATCCAACATTTCATGAATCACGATTTGTTAGTATTCAAACGAGCTTTAACCATTTGCTTCTAGGAGATTCAAGGGAAAAATATTATAATCTCAGAGATGTTGACTTTCTGCAATGCAAAAATATGAATTTTATTACAGCATGGATATGCCCACAGTCGCAGCCAATTTACAATATTGGTAACTCAGCACCTTGTGAAGTGGAGCTGTTGTTGAAGAAAATTATAATGCCTGGAACCTGTGTGATCAAGATAAATACACCATCGTGAATTTGGATACAATTAAAGGCTGCAAATACATGGCTCTATTCCGTAATGGCTGAGGAGACAATATAAGTTGAGTGTCACAATTTGCGAACGTCACAGACGATCAGGAAGCAAGGAATTATTCAATTGGACCCTGGTTGCCATCTTTATTCAACTGATGTAACACTTGTAGCTTTTAATAAAGTTCGACAGAACGTCACTTATATAAATCCTGCAGTCAACATAACTTGGCTATTACCAAAACTGAATTCTAAAATTTTGAAGGATGTATCCACAACGATCGCTATTGAAGATATTCCTAAAACACAACCGAAATTGTTCGGACTTCCAATTGATTCGACTTGGATGCCCATCATGCAACACACTATGAAATTAGCATAGTTACATGGATCGTGCTGATTGTAGTGGTAATCATAATCGCCACATTAATTCAATAATTCTGCCAGCTCCCAACGAGGTTCTTAGTTACCTGCCAGTATCGCGCTTGCATCAGTACATTGATTGACACATCTTACATGCTGTCAATGGCGGGAGTTTGTTTAGTTAAGTTAGTTCTAAGAATTTATATTTATCATATGTTTAGTTAAGTTAGTTCTAAGAATCTGTATTCCCATATTGTTTACTATCTATAGCTTATGACGGTATAGAATATAGATTAAGAAAAAGCAAACAGCGACGCGAAGCCGCCGCATGTTGATCCTTTTGTGAGGCAATAAACGCATTTATTACTCACGTCCACCGTCCGTGATGTTTTATGATGTAGACAATAAATGCCTGCTCGTTTCGCTGTTTGTTTTATCTTCTTCCATATAGCTGGTAATTAGGCCTAAGACAAAATAGATATAAGAATAAATAAATGTATTTGCTTAAGACATACATACATATTTAAGAATTGTAATGTAGAGGTAATTACATTAGAATAAATCAGAATACGTTGTACCACGGAAGGAATAAGTTGTTTTCACCTTGTACTGAGAATTTGACCTTATTTTCAGCGGTTTTTTCAATGTGCATATGATAGTAATTATAATATGCGTAGCGCACCCTTAGCATAAAATGCTATGAGTACCATGAATATGAAACAGAAAGAGTACTAAGTAATGGAGATGTTGAACTGTTTATGAAAGAGGATCTTGAATACAAATCTTATGTGGACTTGCTGGGCTTTAGAACATTGAAGCAGACTTTTCATATGAATATTTCTTAAATAAAACATGTACAATTTTTTTTAAATGATAGTAAGATATTTTTATTTGTCAAAATAACATTTGTTTTTTTATTTTGTATGTTGAGTAAGTTGACGAGAAGATATCCAAGAGTTGTCTTCAGAGGGAAAACCAAGCCATTTAACAAATATTTTATTTTTTCTCTTTTGAAGCACTTTTTCAATGAGATAAGTGTCAGGAAACTTGGTTTTTTGTAGTTCAAGCTCATAGAAACCACCCTTGACAGGGTGACCTTCGAAATCTTGTAAGAAATACGTAACAGGGTGTGTATGTTGTACTTTCGATATTTTAAAAATTTCCGTTGTCCAATTTGGTGTATATCCTTTTTCAGAAACATGTTTATATTTACTTATTCTGACGAAATCTCCAATTTTGAATTTAGGAACAATATGAACTTTGATATGATTATATACTGTGTAGAATAATTGTTTTTCATTTGTGTTATTGACTTCAGAGGGTTTCATTTTTATTGTACGATGTATTGAATTATTGTTTTAGGTTATGGTGTAATCATATCAATCCATCGATATGATCCATTTGCGCTGAATTCCTTCCACATGAGTGTTTTTAAGGTACGGTTAAATCGTCCAACAACCGAGGCTTTGAGAAAACTAAATGAAGCGTAATGATTGATATGATACTGTTTCATAAGATATTGAAAATTTGTATTAAAAAATTCTTTTCTTTCATCTGTTTGTAGATTTTTTGGAATACGTCCTTCTCTTAGTTACTAAGACTTAGTATATTTTTCATAGCTTCAGTAACAAAAGTAGCTGTTTTATTTTTAATAGGAGCCGTCCAAGCAAATGTAGAAAATGAATCGATTACTGTAAGAAGATACTGATAATTTTCATTCTCAGGTGAATAGACCCCCATTTTAACCAGATCGGCTTGCCTTTGATAACGACACGTCTTTTCTTGGAATTTCTTCTAGCAGGCTTTTGAAGTTCATTGACAACGTCCCTTTTACTCATCTTTTTAATGAATGAATAAAAAACACAAGTATTTTACCTTTTTATCAGTTTATTTTATTTTGAAAATTTTTCTTTATACAAATATTTTATATTAATCTCTTATATAAAAACATCAATTTTTGTATTCTTATCAAATTATTCTCTATCAAAGCGCATGCACATGTATCAGGGCCATCTTGACACACATTTGAAGACCACGGGCAATTGTTGAAATTACATCCATGAGTAGATTTGTTGGTAGATATATTATCAAAATTTCTCAGGAAATTTATATATCTCATAATCTCCTCTTGATGTTCTTCTAGTATAATATGTTTATAATTTTCATAGAACTTTAAAAGATCGTCTAAGATCAAAGCAGAATTTATGTTATACATTGTGAACAATTTAAAAAGACCATACACTACAACGATGAAGACCAATCTGAATTCTTTAAGGTGATTATTTTTATCTATTGAGCAAATTGTTGGCAACTGAATTGATTGTCATGTCATTGATTTTTTTGACGTCAATTTGAATGTATTTTCTTATTCGTTCTTCTTCTTCTTCTTTTCTTTTTCTTCTTTTTTCTTATTATTGATATGCTCAAAATTTTGATTTTCTCAATTTTAAATTCAAAGTCTGTTCTAAGTTGATTATATGCTCCATCAACATAATTCTTTGAAGCTACATCATTTCTTTTGGATCCTGAATATGTAGAATTCGTTTCCAGTTTAAATTAAAATCTCCATTTTTGTTTTTTACAAATCCTTCACCAGGGGGGCCTGGTAACCCTTTTTCTCCTTTTAATCCAATAGGTCCATGTTCCCCCTTCTCTCATTTCTCTCCTCGTGGCCCCATTATAACTCTGTATTGAGTTCTATTTGAAAAACGTCCAAACTTATCAACACTCATTTTTTTATTGAACAATATTGGCTTCTTTTAATTCTTCGATAATTGAAACAATCTCGTTAAAGTGATTATTATGACGGGCTTGATGTGAAGCAATTAGAAGTCTTAGTCGATCTACGAGTTCATAAGAATTATCCCAAAAGATATAGTCTTTTTCTTACTTTGATAATTTCATCAATCCACTTCCTGTTGCGGGTTTAGTTACATTAGTATTATCATCATCATCATCATAATCATCATCATCACCATTATCATTAGCATTTATTAGTTTACTTATAATTTCTTTGTATTTATAACCTCCGTGACCTAGTATTTGGTTTCTAGAATCATGAGACCGCCTATAAGCGTTTGTATCAAGCATTATAGCTTTGTACGCTTTCAAATCTTCATTATTGTGTAGGGTTTGACTCGGTTTTTTCTTGAATATTAGTTCAAATAAACCCTTTGTTCCTTTATAGATTTTACTATTTATTTGTATGTTTTTTTCATGAACTTTGAACTCCTTATCACCGATTTTTAAATTTACATTGTTCAATTGTACACCATACACATCATCAAGGGAATTCGAATTTGATAAAAATAAATCTAAATATTTCTGAGGGGTTTCTCCAAAATTTTGTTGATTTAATCGTTCTGAAAAATTACGAACAATACTTCGTCGCCTTTTCCGGTCACTTCTACTAGTTCTGTTTTGAGATAATGTTTTGCAGGTTTTGGGGGTTATTCAAAATCTTTAAAATTTTTGTTTTCTGACAAGAACTTTAAACCGCTAGATTTTGACATAATCAAAATAAATTTGGAATATGTTTCCGAAAAGTTATAAGAAAAAAATCGTTTTTTTGAAAAAACGGCTCCAACCATTTCGAAAAAAAAATTCCTTAAAATTCAAAAAAGTAAAAGAAATCTAATGGCTTACTTTATTTTCTCCAAAAAAACGATTTTACGTTGATTTTTAAATGATTAATAAAATTTCATATGATCTTTTTATTGCTTTTTTCCAAAATCTCAAGCCCCAAGACCACTGTAACACATTAGAGCAAGTTCATGCGACCCAGTCGTGCACTTTATTTTATTTCTTAAACAACTTTTCATAGAATACTCAGATACCTTATACGAAAACTATATTCGTAAAATAGAATGTTATATTAAATCAAATCCAGATAGTTTCTTGAAATTTGTTAATTGCAAAAGAAAATCAAGTGCTTACCCAAACTCTATGTCAAATTCGTCGTCAACTAGTCATGAGCCTAAAATTATTGCTAACATGTTTGCAAACTACTTTCGAAGATGCAATCTATGACAACACCTCCAATTTCTCTACTTCTGAGCCAAGTTACCCTCACCTGAATTCAATTAGTTTTGAAATAAGCGAAGATACCTTAGCACAAAATATCATGAAATTGGATGAGTGTTACAGTTCAGGCCCTGATGGTATTCCATCGTCTATTTTGAAGAAATGTGTTGCTTATGTATCATACCCGTTATGTGTTCTCTTTAATAAGTCTTTAAAAAGATCGATTTTTCCTAATATCTGGAAAAGTGCATTCATTACACCTGTTCACAAGAAAGGTCCCAAAAATGTAATAATGAACTACAGACCTATTGCTAAGTTATCTGTGATACCAAAACTGTTTGAGTCACTGTTCTTCAATTATATGTGATAATCAGCTTTAATTTTTGCTTAACTTTTCTTGCAATCGAGCAAGTCTCCAATTTTACATTCTAAACGATTGGGAAACTCTTCTTACCGGCGGTATACCAAAGATAAGGCCTAAGTTGGTGTCTTCTTTTTTGTGGTATGAGCCTAAATTCACAAGCTCTTCATGGCCTATCAGCTTTTTTAACGGTTGGATAAGAATTTTTTTAAATATGCCTGTGTTGTTCAACAGCACGAACCTATGACTCCTTGTTGTTTCTTTCTCATCGGACCGTGGCCTCTCAAGAACTATTGGTTAATAAAACTGTTGACACTGGTTTCTTGCAGACGACTGGACATAAGAGTAAACGAAACAACAAAGTAGCGTTGTCGAGTGTGCTCGCAAAAAAGGGGGAGAGATCCTGTGAAGCGGGCCACCCAGCTACTTCTGATTAAGAAATATGTTGCCATAGGCGCCTTCCAGATGGCTGCGTACACCCTTAGATCAGTATCGAATCGGCTTGAGCTGCGAAGTGGGCGACCTAAGTTAGCATTAGATACCTGCACGAGCATAATCATCGTTTAGGGTAACTTCGGGCATAATGGCACACCTAAGGACTTTTTCAAATTAATTTTCAAACGAATAGTTTTTCGATACGGAAACAAAAGATTTTATTTAACAAAGATATAATATTACAAAAATAAATTAACTAAAACTATGAAAATTAAGTATTAAAAAAAAAACAAAAAAATTAAATAAAAAATGTGAATATAAAACCATAATGTCCTTTGTATAGGGCAATATGGTTCAGCCTATGGGGCAATATGGCGTTACTGATCATTTAAGGTTTGATTTGCCACAGCTTTCGCATGTATTTTTGAACTGCGTGCAGGAATCGTGGGGCCACTGCCCACACATGATGCACGGCATCCACTCATCTCTTTTCATGGTTGCATTGTAATCCTCACAACAACCGGCACAGATGTTTCCCCAAAATCTTCGGGTCCATCTGAAGGCCCCGACCCATAGAATCCGTTGGTCCGTTGCGGCAACGCATCCGTTGACGTTTGCCGGATCGCCGGATTGGGGGTGACCCAATGAATGCGTCGACGTTCCATTTTTGTCTCTTTATTGTCTTCGAACATGCTGCAAAAAATTATTCCTTACATAATTACAACTGTAACCAAAACCCTTAGAAGAAAAAATATATTTCTCTTCTTCAATGCCAAAACGAAACCACTTCAAATCGAAAAAAATTGCTGTCAACCAGCTGTCAACGGATTGCCGGAGAAGAAAATGTTAAAAGTTCGGCTACTTCTGTCCGTTGCGTTGCCGCATGCGTTGTCTATGGACCACTTCTCGTAAGAACACGCGTTTTTAATCGAGCTGTCAGTTGATTTGCCGCACGCACGGACGCAACGGATTCTATGGGTCGGGGCCTTGACTCATCTGCGAATGGAATCGTAATATTTTCCTCTTCGGATGTTGACGAATTTGGGTCCTGATTTTTAGTTCTTTTCAGTTTTGTTCCATCTTTTTTAATTTTTAACTTTTTGGGTTCTAAAATACTTTTCTCTGCAGTTAAGACCCTTGCCTTTTGCTTTTTAAGCTGAAAACAGGTTTTGGACGAGACGGAACCGGAGAAATAATTTGCAACATTTTTCCAGGAGTAATATCGCTAGAAACTTGCTCTTCCTGACATGTGCTTGCAGCCGTACTATCTGGTAATGTAGATGTAGGTGAATTAACTGGAGTAACAATGGGAACAGCATCAGCAGGATGGTGCTCACAATGGTGATTAATGTAAGCGTATTCGGGTATGACTTCTGGCGAAAACGGGAAAATACCTGTGGAACAAAAGCCGGAAATGCCATTTTTTGTTATACATACCTGCTTTTCCCCAAGCACTTGACAAAAGCTGTCTGTTAGTTTTTTTTCCGGATTTGTTCGGATAAAGGTATACCAAGATTCAAAACAGAAAGATTTGAATGGTTTAAAAAAAGCTCTGTCCAGAGGTTGGAGAAATTGTGTTGTATGAGGTGGTAGACAAAAGAGAATGACATCGTTTAGAGCGGCATACTCAAGCATTTCAATGTTTGTATGTGAAGAGTGACCGTCAAGTACCAGCAAAACTTTTCCAATAGGCTTTCTTGGAATAAAATGTTCCTTTAACCAAGTAAAGAAAATGTTTTTGTTTATATAAGCAGATTTTTCGCCCATATAAACAACAGAACCTGGAGGCGTCCCTTCTTCCCATTCCAATTTCTTTCTTATTCCCTTGAAAACACATGCTGGTGGAAGGAAACTTCCCTCTGCGTTGCAACATGCAATTACAGTGATAGTTTCTTCTCTTTCAGCTGAAGTTACTGCTGCAACATTTCTTGAACCCTTTTGTGCAATAACATACTCAGGTCTGTTGTTTAACTGGCAGCCAGTTTCGTCCATGTTAAAAATATTTCCATATTTGTAAACTATGCCATAACGTATTAATGTTTCCTCCAATAATTTGAAATACTTGAACATTTCTTCTTTTTCCATACCATTTGCACGTGAAATTGATACGCCTTCAGACTTACGCACAGAAAGTTCCGGATGGCGGTGTAAAAAAAGCTGAAGCCATTCAACTCCAGCCATTTTCTTATCTCTATTAAAATTGTGGCTTACCTTGTATTTTTCGACAAGTCCAAAGGCCATACAAACTGAAAAAAAAAAAAAAAAAAAAACTATAAACTCTCAGGTACGAAACGTATTATTTACTAATTCTAAGCACCCACTTTTGACTGCTGACAACCTATGAGCAAGCGAAAAGTTGCTGTAACATCTCCGGAGTGCTCTTTAACACCCAAAAGATACTTGGCTCAAGACACAGAAAAAATGGCGGTAGGATCAATGTCTATTGATGACCTCAAAAACCTTTTTAAGGACTCGATTAAAGATTTAGCGACGAAGGATGACCTAGCAGCCATTTCTAAAGATGTTCAAGGTCTTTGGGTACAAAATAAACAATTGAGCAATCAACTGACAGAAATGCAGGAGCGGTGCGAGTACCTCGAAAAACAAGTGGAATTGCTGTCAAGAAAAGCCAAAGAGTGTCGTCTTGTAATGCACCTTCCACGGACCACAAATGAAAATGCATCTGTGTTAGCTAAACAAGCTTGTGCAAAAATACTGAAATTCAACTCGACAGATAGTTTGCCACTAAAAACAGTAAACGAAATTCGCACAAAAAAACAAACCAACTCACTGGTGACTCTTGAGTTTCAAACCGGTGATATTGTCGGAAAGATTCTAGATGAAGCAAAAAACCTAAAAGAGCAAGGAATTGTTGTACATCGAGAACAAACTACATTTGCACGAAAGCGAAGACAAGCACTTATGACATTAAGATATAAGCTCAAGCAAATTAACTCCAAATCAAAAAATTTTGTACAAGACGAAAGAATCATCATCAACGAGCGTGTGTTTTTTCACAAATCTGGAAGCGGTGTCAATTTGACGTCTAAAGATGACGTTTCATTTATATTTTTTTATAAATGAAACGTCATCATTAGACGTCAAATTGACACCGCTGCCAGATTTGTGAAAAAACACACGCTTGTATGTCATTTTGAAAAACTTTTGAG
This sequence comes from Platycheirus albimanus, assembly GCA_916050605.2. Lineage (NCBI taxonomy): Eukaryota > Metazoa > Arthropoda > Insecta > Diptera > Syrphidae > Platycheirus > Platycheirus albimanus. The sequence continues at coordinate 232,965,364 of OU696696.1, read as the reverse complement.
TGATGAAGACAGACAAAATTCGTTCAAATATGCACTCCCTAATAATGTCAACGATGCGATGGATTGCCAAATTACACCAGATGAACTTGCCAAACCCCTTGGCATCAATAAATAAAATGCACGACTGGGTCGCACGAACTTGCTCGAATGTGTGACAGTGGTTTAAGGGGTTGAGATTTTGATAAAAATAAAATTTTCAAAATTCTTAAATAAATACTTAAACTAATTTGAGATGAAAAAAAAGTACGCCATTTTATTTCTTGGATAAATTTGAATTTATGAGAATAAATTTATAAAAATCTGTGGAGCGGTTTTTGAGAAAAAAAGTTTTTTTTGAAAAACTTTTTGAAACAGCAAATACATTTATTTAAAATCTTAAGAAAAAAATGTAATAAGCAGTTTTCAAAATATTAATTTTTTAAATTTAAAAAAAAAAATGCTTTTAAAAATACAAAAAAATATTTTTCAAAAATATTGGTATGCAATACAAATTGAGCTACCTACAGCTATATGTGTGTGAAATTTCAAAAGAATCGGTTGAGTCGTTTTCGAGTTAGTCGAAAGCAAAAAAAACGGTCCTATGGAAAGTACCGTTCTTAGCTATTTTTTAAAATTTTTTTCAGCCATATGATTGGTCGTACCTAAAAACCAACACTGATTTTTTTAAATAGAAATCGTTAGAGCCGTTTTTGAGAAAAATAAGCTTTAACGTAACGGTTGTATGGCAGGTACCGTTATTTTTTGAGCTAAAAAAAAATTTCAATTTCCCCTCTGTACAATACCTAAAAAAGTCTACATACCAAGTTTGAGGCAATTCGGCCCATTAGTTTGGGCTGTAGGTCTCTATACATACAGACAGACAGACAGACAGACAGACATACAGACGGACAGAATTTTTAGACCATCTTTTTTCGTCTTCGCTATCATCGTAATGTCATGTTTGATTGTTATCTCAAAACTTTTTTTTTCGACGAATGCATAACTTGCCTTATAGTACCTATAATCGCAAGTAAAAATGGAAAATCACCAGGTACAGATGGAATTTGCGCCGAGTTTTACAAGTTTTCATCTGCTGAGTTTTTGGCCTACCTTGCAGATTTTTATAATGAGATATTCGAAAGTTGGCGGTTTCCAGCAGATTTTAAAAAAGCAATTATGTTTCCAATATTCAAAAAAGGCGACAGTTCTTTGCCGGAAAACTATCGAGGGATTTCTTTTTTAAACTCTAATAGAAATTTTTTTGCACAAATCATGTACTGCAGGTTAATGAAGTGGATTGAAAGCAATGACCGACTAAGTGTGTTTCAAGCGGGCTTTCGTGCTGGATATTCAACATCGGACCAAATATTTGCCCTTCAAAATATCGCACGTCGTTTTTTGGATAATGAAAAGAAATTGTGCTGCCATTTTGTAGACTTCCAGGCAGCTTTCGATAAAGTTAATAGAAATAGTCTGATTTACAAGTTAGCGTCGTATGGTCTATCACTTAAATTTATTAAAATGTACTTAGAACTGTTATCGGGAACATCTGCAACAATACACGGAAACAAAGGAAACACCAATTTTTTCAGTACAACGACGGGAGTTCCTCAAGGATGTATTTTGAGTCCGATTGTGTTTGCATTGTTCATTGATGACATCATCCAAATTTTACCAGGGGGAGGTTCTTTGCGAGTATGCTTATAAAGGTCTTGCTTTATGCCGATGATTTGGTGCTTTTAGCTAAAAATCCAACGACTTTGCAGCTTATGATTAATAGACTTGCCAGGTACTGCTCTCTATGGGATCTTGAAATCAACATTGCAAAATCGAAAGTAATGGTTTTTGGTCAAACAGCTCGTGGAAGACGGACAGAAACTCGGGGTTGGACTCTGAACAACGAAAGTTTAGAAGTAGTTGATGAATACAAGTACTTAGGAGTGACACTCTCGTCAAACTTGAGTTTGGATAAACACATAAGAGACAAGTGTGCATCGGCAAGAGTTGCCATAAATACATTATGGAGATATTTTTATAGCAAAGAACATATAAGCAGTTCCGTAAAATATAAAGTTTTTAATGCCACCATCAACACGTGCCTTTGCTATGGAAGTGAAGTATTTGGATGTCTGTTCGCTGAGGAATTTGAAAAATTACAGCGACACTTCTTTAAACGAATGTTTAGACTGCCCGAAACAACGCCCACATATGCAATCCATGTGGAGACGGGGCTACCCAACATATATTTGAAAAATTTGAAGCTAATTTTTATAACTTACTCTTTTCAATTTAAGATATTGTTTAATATGTATTTTAAAAGATACTAAGGCGACAACAACGAGCGAAAAGGGGCGCTCGGTATTAACAAATCCTCCAACGATTTGAGAGAACTAAATCTCACTTATGCCAAAGTTTCTTACTCCAACGCTACTCACGAATCATATTTACTCAAAATAATGCCTTTTTTGGTTGTATGTTAACTTTTGTTATTTTGTAAGCTTTTAACTTTTTTTTAAACGTATTTATATAACCTGTAAAGATTGTAAATATCACTCTGGCAGACGGCATTTTTGGCCATGCCATAACTATTGTAATTATTTCAATAATACAATAAATCTAAATCTAAATCTAATCAAAGGCCATACGACGCAACTCTTTTCGGTTAGGAGCGAATCCATGCATTTGCAGCATTTTAATATGATCCACAATTTTCTATTCATATTGTACTCCCAGGTTTGTCGGAGCACCTAAGTTCGGCTTTTTGTCACTTCCGCATTTGAGCCTTCTTCTAAGAGTAGTTGCTGGAATCTTATGTAACTTTGCAGCCGCATTGATGGATTATTTTTTTTTGTTGCACGTCGTTCAAGGCCGCAACTAGTTCATTCTGATTCCATGTTGCTCGCAGTCCTCTGTTCGCTTTATGGAATGTCGGCATTTCTAAGGAAATACGATACAAAATATTTATTGTCAACGCAAAAAGAAATATTATAGGCAATGAAACTGAATAATTGACTATTAGGGGTAATATGGTTAAGCCTTAATGCAATTCGCACAAGAGAATTATGGCGCACCCTCGCCATAATGCCCTCATAGCAACTGCGCCATATTACAAGGAAAACACATTTTCACAAAACATCAAAAAAATGCCAAGTGTTCTTTTACAGTTATTTCCCACTAACAACAAACGAAAACCAGAATGATTCTCATCACTGCACTACTTCAAACAAACAGTTAGGACGAATACTTACTGCGTAGCACTAAATCACAATATGGCCCATACTAATAGTAGGCTCTCTAAACCGGTTTATTTTTAATTTTTTTTTTCACACACGCACCGTAATGAGTATCGACTCAAGAACCTTACAGCTTACGCATTCAAAGCATACTGAAGATTTCTTATTATTTAAATTTGGATGTGGGAGTTAGAAATGTGTGAGTGACAAGGTGCGCCATAATGCCCACCGCGCCGTAATGCCCGAACTTACCCTACCCTCTACCGCATACGAAGCCACATTTGGCTTTTCACTTTTATGTCCTTTTTTCCCTTACTCTCACAATCTTCACACAACACAGTTACTTCCTATGTATTTCTGAGAACACATAGCGGTAGTTTTTGTGAAAGTGCGACGAACAATAAGGAAGTTATTCCAGCTTGTAGGTCAGTGGTTTGCTTGTTGTCGTTGAAAACAGATGTGTGAAAAATTTTCTGATTTAAAAAAATTATAACTCTGTTGTAAGGTGGGTTATGTGGCCATACAAATTATTTTGTGATAAAATATTTATTGCTCTGTGCCATGAATAAATGTTTATTAAAAAAAATGATTATCCGGCTCTTTTGAGAGGTAAAACTGCACAAGTCATATTTGGCTTCGTGTGCAACAAGAGGTTGAATACACACATTTTGTTCAGTTGTCTCTTCTCTTGTTGTGGTGCGCATTTTGTTTTCTTTTTACTACCGTTTGGTTTGTAGATTGTTTTTTTTTTTTAGTTCTTTTTACCGTTTAGTTTGTAGGTTGAAATTCTTTTAATTTTTTTTTTTGCTTAGAAAATGGAAACCCGTCGTTTTTACGGAAGATCGTCGCGTCGTTAGTTAATCCTCCTGGAGATGGATCACACAGCGCTGATGAATTTGCTGGAGATTCAGATGTGGAGTTGAATTTCACTAATCAGAGTGAGAACGTTACGGTGGAGGAAACGGAATCAGATTCGAATGATGAGCCCAAGTCTGTGAAAGGCAAGACAAATAAAAAAAAACAACTATAATGAAGAAAGGGGCCATCTTCCTGATTACGATGACGAGTTATTTAAATTTGCAGGATCACTACAGCTTTCAGAATGTGTAAAACAACTCGATGATGGTTTGTTGACATTCATAATACACGAATCGAATAAAAAGGCTCTCCAAGATGATAAAATAAATAAGCTCGCAAAGTTTTGGCATTTTTATGCATAAGGACTATCCAACCCGAATGCGCCGTAGAAGAACAATTTTGCTGAAGGTGAGAAAGGAGATTAAACTGAAGAATCCGGATGTCAGGGTCAATCTGATTGATGACCGCTTGCATGTTCAAGATCACTATTTCCATTGGAATGATGTTAATGGGTTAATGTGTGGCCAACACGATGGATCCCAAACCCTTTCGTTAGGATATAATATTGATTTGCAGCGAGAACACTTTTTGAAAAAACAATAACCTGTCACACCTGTCAACTCAAAATGTCACCCCAACCTCAGCAGGAAAAGAGCTACCGACACCTATGAGCTCAGCTGGGAACGAACCTGACATTAGAGTCGGCAACTTAGTCACCAGCTTTAGGGCATGCCCACAAGAACTATAGGAGTTCAAAGTCAGCCAGAAAATAAAAAAGTAGTTAGTTTTAAGAAAATAAAAATTCTTTTGAAATATTTTTGCTTTACGAATTCTACACATTGTATAAAAACCAAAAACACTTCGAAAATTTTTTCAAAGATTTCAAACTCCAGTGGATAGCAGCTGAAAAGAGAAGCGGTGCAACGAGCGGAAGAGCATCTGATGGAGCACTTTACGGTATCAAAAAAACGATACCAACAGAAAAATGTAAATTTGAGGAAATTGACAATTTTATAAATTTAGAAATTATTTTGAACACCAAAACTCTAAATGTCGACCCGATCTATTTAAACTGTTCCTATTGGCAAACTGACTTCAATAAGGTCTTTGACGCAATGCAGACTTTGGGGGAGAATAATTCTATGCTAGTAGGTGGTTTCAATGCACGCATCGAACAAGAACAATGTGCAACGTTCGAAAGGAATAATTTAATTGCAAGGAAATCAAAAGATATTGAAATAAACGCACGAGGTAGAACCTTCCTTGATATAGGGAGCTTTTTTGATTTATTCATAGATAACGGTACTGAAAAGGGGGATGAAGAAGGAAAACTTACATTTGTACGTAATCCTGGACAATCTGTAATCGATTACCTTTTTCTGTCTTTGAACTGCTTCTCTTTGCTATCAAATTTTGAAGTTGACAGTCAAATATATTCTTACCATATGCCCCTGATCACAACACTTAACTCTTCAGAATCGGTAAGTGACGCCCAACTAACCAACCCTATTCTTCCAAAACTAAGATGGAACGAAAACCAAGTCGAAGTTTATAAACGGAATTTGAGCTATACCATCACCGTGCATATTTCAAACGAAGCTGATACTACGATCGATATTTTAAATGATGTCATTGAAATGTCAGCAGTCCCACGAAGTAGAAAAGCAGCAGCAGGAAACAACGTTTCACCCTGGTACGAGAAGGAATGTGAGTCTGCTAGAAAAAGATCTTTCACTCAACTGAGATTATTTCAAAATTATAACACTGACTGCTCTAAGAAAGAGTATTTAAAAGCAAATCTGCATTATAAATTGCTGTACAAATCAAAAAAGGAGAATTTCCATAGAACACAAATACTTTGCTTCCTGTATCAACTCTTAGAGAACATTTCGAAATACAGGTAAATATAGAGACAAGTGATCGAGAAGTACAATACGCTAGACCCGCTTTTCAATACGAAACATTGGACAGCGAAATAACACTTTTTGAAGTAATGTCAGTAATTTGCAAACTAAAAGACAATAAGGCACCTGGTTGCGACCGGATCCCAAACGCATTTTTTAAAAACTCAACAGAAGAATTTTTAAAACATCTTTCAAGCGTTTACAATTAAATATTTCAATATTTCGGGAGATATACCTGAGGCATTTAAGAAATCCATTATTTTTCCGATATTTAAAAAGGGAGATAAGATATGGATCTATCAAATTATCGCAATATAGCATTCCTCAACTCTTTACTTAAAATATTTATGGAAATCCTTAGATGTCGTCTTACAAAATGGATTGAGAGCATGCACCTTCTAAGTGAATTCCAAATTGGGTTCAGAAGGGGATACTCCACGGTAGATCACATCTTCACCTTGTCAAATATTGCAGAAATATATCTACGCCGGCGAAAAAACTCTGTCTCCTTTGTGGATTTTCGAGTAGCCTTCGACTCTATAGACAGGAAAGCTCTAATGTACCTACAAACTTTATAGGGATGGGATGTCACTGAAGTTTGGAAGCATAATTGAGGGCATTTACAGCCAAACTCTAAACGCTGTATGGAATGGGGAAAGTCTATCTGACTGGTTTCTCTCTACGGTAGGATTAAAACAAGGTTGTAACCTAAGCCCGCCAGCTTTCGCTCTATATATTGAAGGTCTTCTGAAAATCATGCCATTTGGAATCACATTGGATGGACTCCAGATTAAGACTCTAATGTACGCCGACGATCTGGTCCTCTTGGCAGAGTCTCCCGAATCACTCCTACTGCTCAGATTGGAACTTGACTGTGAACCTAAATAAGTTAAAAACCATAGTATTCCGGAGGGGGTCAGGATGACTTGCAGCAAATGAAAGGTGGTTCTATGGAGCGGATCAAATAGAGACAGTAAAAGAATATCAGTATCAAGGATTCACCATAACCGGCAACATGAACTTAGAAAAACACCTAAGCATAAATTATCGGCATCCAAAAATGCAATTGGAACAATTTTGCAAAAGGCTTATGGCAAAAGGATATTCCTTTCAGCAAAACTATTTAAGCAATTAAGAAGTTTTGGCAATATTGAATGGCAGTGCCTGGGAAAAACTAGTACAATTTGTTTTGTTACACAAGCTATCATCTGGCTGACGGCCTTTTTGGCCTTGCCCTAAAGATTAAATTATAACTAATAATATGTATATCTATCAATTTATTAAATAAATCTAACCTTATCTAATCTAAAAAAAAAATATGTAGATAAGCCAGTTAATATCACAATAAACGAAATGGAACAATTTATTGGGATGTTCATGTCTTGTTGTCAACTTCCATCATCCAGACATTACTCGAATAAGACGGTAGGACAACCAATGGTATATGAAACAATGACATGCAATAGGTGAAAAACGATAAAAAGCTCTATTCATTTCAATGATAATAATAACTTCAAACCATTGGAAACAGAAGGATATGACAAATTATTCAAGGTAAGACCACTTTTGGAAAAAATTAGGGAACGTTTGCTGTTGATTACAAAAGAAGAGTTCCTCGCCGTGGACGAGCAAATTATTCCGACAAAATGCCGTCATGAGCTGAAACAATATAATAGATGGGTTACCACATAAATGGGGCTATAAGAACCAAGTTCTAAGTGGGATTTCTGGTTATAGTTCTGATTTCGATTTATTTGCCGGACACCAAAGCAATAAGTATCCTGATGGAGCGCCAGATCTGGGGGTCAGTGGTAACGTTGTCACAAAGCTCACGTCAACAGTTCAAAAAAATGTTCAGCACAAGATTTTCTTCGACAATTGGTAATTGAACTGTTATGTTTTATTCTTCTTATTTATTTATTAAACGAATTATTGTTCTCTTGTTTTTGTTTTATAATTTTTATGCATTTAAATTCTGTTGCTTTTTCATATATTTTATTTACTTCATCTCGAATGAAAAATGTTTTAGTTTTAAAACCTTTGTTGCATACGAAGCCAAATTTGGCTTTTATTCTTATTATTTAACCAAATAATTTTTTGTTGTTGGTTTTTTAATAAAGATGTATTAAAACATCACAAAGAAGCTATCCCAGAGGTTTTTTTTTCTCTTTAAACAATAATTCATGCATTATCCTGAAAAAGACGGATTTAAGCGGCTTCAAGCAATATTGAAGTGCATAACTTGATCAGGAATTGTACTTTTTCTGTTCAATCCCTCCTGACAAGTAAAACAGTTTAAAGTCATTCGTTTTTCTTCGATATTTTAGTTCCTCGGCTTAATTTTCAACTGCAAAATTTGGCCCGAATAGTTTTATTTGAGAAGTCACAAATCAGCTTATTGTACACTGTGCAATATACAAGCCGGTATGTTTCTACAAAAAAATATCTGTCAAGCACATTATGCCAGCTTCACAGTCTCATTTTTCATTTTTAATCATGCAGTATTGAAATATCGAAATCTGGATTTTGAGAATTTTTTTGCGATTATAGGTACTATAAGGCAAGTTATGGATTCGTGCAAAAAAAATGTTGAGATAACAATGACACATGACATAACGATGATGAAGAAGTCGAAAAAAGTGGATATTCCGTCTGTCTGTTCGCATCTCTAGAGCCTGAATGGATAGGCCGATTTGTTTTAAATTTGGTATTTAGAAATTATTTGGAATTCCCTGAGGGGTCTGTTATTTTATTTTTGCTCTAGGTCGAAAAATAACGGTAGGTACCTGCCATACAATCGTGTAGAAAAAAATTGATTTTCTCAAAAACGGCTTTAACGATTTTGATAAAAACAATACTATTTTTTTAAGACAGTCTATCTTTCGATTAGAAACGATTTTTCAAAATTTGTCATGCAACGGTACCTCTCATAGAACCAAAATTTTCAAATTAAATTTTCTCGTAAACTATACATCCGATTTCAATAAAATTGTATACACAGAAAGTCGTTCGTAGCTTCATAAATATGAATCAAAGACCGGTCGAACGATTTTCAATATTTTGTTTTCGTAGAAAGACATTGAATTTTAAGATTTCATTGCATACTTAGTTTTTCCGAAATAACTCTTCAACTAATTAAAAAAATAAAAGAATTTTCGAAATTATTTTTAATTTTTTGTATGCAGCCACTAAGCAATTGCTTAGCATAAGAGCAAGTTAGTGCGACCCAGTCGTGCATTTTATTTCCTTTTGAGATTATGTTGTTTTAATTTTTATCGTTTTTGTTGTCAAAGAGAAGTTCGCATCGTGCAAACCATTTGATATAATGACAAAAATTTGTAAGATGTCCTTTTTTATCTGTAGCTGAGGTAGCTTCAGCAGTTCCAGGGTCAGCCGAAGAAAAGACGTAAAACTCCGGTTAAGGAAAATAACACTTTATTTATTACCTTTAATTCAATAGGTTTAGGTTACAAACAGAAGTTAATTATTTATTACAAATATATAAGTTATATAATTCAAATAATGTACACAGATTCAGTATGGCAAATATACGTTATATAATCCAAATAGTATACATAGGTTCAGTTTAGCAAATATATTTTATATAATCCAAATTATAATATAAATGAACGCAAGAATTCTGCAAGCTTAAGTCTAACTTATAACTATTACACGGAACGAATGTCCGGCTTTTACACGGAACCGATGTCCGGCTGTTACACGGAACCAATGTCCGGCTGTTACACGGAACCAATGTCCGGCTGTTACACGGAAATAATGTCCGGCTGTTACACGGAACCAATGTCCGGCTGTTACACGGAACCAATGTCCGGCTGTTACACGGAACCAATGCCCGGCTGTAACACGGAACCAATGCCCGGCTGTTACACGGAACGAATGCCCGGCTGTTACACGGAACCAATGTCCGGCTGTTACACGGAACCAATGTCCAGCTGTTACACGGAACCAATGTCCGGCTGTTACACGGAACCAATGTCCGGCTGTTACACGGAACCAATGCCCGGCTGTTACACGGAACCAATGTTCAGCTGTTACACGGAACCAATGTCCGGCTGTTACACGGAACCAATGTCCGGCTGTTACACGGAACCAATGTCCGGCTGTTACACGGAACCAATGTCCGGCTGTTACACGGAACCAATGTCCGGCTGTTACACGGAACCAATGCCCGGCTGTTACACGGAACCAATGTCCGGCTGTTACACGGAACCTATGTCCGGCTGTTACGCGGAACCAATGTCCGGCTGTTACACGGAACCAATGCCCGGCTGTTACACGGAACCAATGCCCGGCTGTTACACGGGACCAATGTCCGGCTGTTACACGGAACCAATGTCCGGCTGTTACACGGAACCAATGCCCGGCTGTTACACGGAACCAATGTCCGGCTGTTACACGGAACCAATGTCCGGCTGTTACACGGAACCAATGCCCGGCTGTTACACGGAACCAATGTCCGGCTGTTACACGGAACCAATGTCCGGCTGTTACACGGAACCAATGTCCGGCTGTTACACGAAACCAATGGCCGGCTGTTACACGGAACCAATGTCCGGCTGTTACACGGAACCAATGCCCGGCTGTTACACGTACGAATGTACGGCTAAATGCGAGATAGATCTCGACTACAAGAAAGGTACTTAATCGGTAGGAATTTAGGAATGTAGGAACGGTAAGGAAAAAAAACGGACAGGATGAATATTCTGCTGCACTCGTGAAAGCACATCTTCAAAATATTAGGAATCTCTCGGTACACTGCGTACCCCTGGTGTTCCGGTATTGGAGAAAAGTCTTTGGCTCTGAATAGTATTCCTATAGTTACGTCTGAGACTCCACCATTCACCATAAACCCGCTATTCTCCACACGCCCCTTGCCTAACGGCACATTTATAAATTCCTAACTGATTCCCACACCATTTTTGCTAATACAGCAAAACCAATCCAGAACGGATACACCCCTTTTCCTTCCACCTTTGTGCAAGTGAATGATGAAATAAAATATCAAATTAATTTTGCAAACGCGGCACATTTTTCCTTCTTACCTGAAGTATAGTTTAAGCTAAAGATTATTCGATAAGTCAGTCTTAATTCTACAATCCAATCGTGAAGTGCAGCCTAGCTGAAGACAGCGGCTTTCTTTTGGAATTTAAATAAAAATAATTTTGTAATGATTAATAATAAATAAAATAATAAAAAAAAAATAATAAAAAAAAACTTTATGTTTTTTTTTAAAGCAACCGTGGCAACGACAACGTAATTGGCGCAGTCGGTCGTTCGAAGAAGAACATAATGAACCAGTACGATTAAGTGCAAAATAAAACCTAGCGCGATCAAGTGCAATGAACAGTGTGATTAAGTACAAAACATAATTAACGCGATCAAGTGCAATGAACAGTGCGATTAAGTACAAAACATAATTAGCGCGATCGAGTGCAATGTATAAGTGCGATTAAGTACAATCGAAAAAAAAAAAAAAATCTAACGCAATCGAGTGCAATTAACAGGTGCGTTTAAGTACAAATAACGAAAAACTAGTGCAATAAAGTGCGACGAACAAGTGCAATGAACCACAAACAAACAAACAAGTGCGATCAAGTACAAACGCAAAAAAAAAAAAAAAAAAAAAACAACAAGATTAAATAAAATAAAGTGTAAAGTAAACTACCAAAATAAGCAACCAAAGGAACCACAGATTTGATCAACCCAGAATAGCAAGAATGGCACAGTTAAACATGGAACAGTGCATAGCCGCACTTACACAGCTTGTGGCCAATATGAACAGCCCAACGAGTGCAAGAGAGAGAATAGAGAAAGACATTCGATTTCTGGCAACTTTCACCGGCGAAGCAGGTACGTTGCCTTCTTTTGCAAGCAGCGTTCAAAGAGTCCTGGCCAACTACCCAGAACAGGAGAGACCTGCAGTTTACACAATAATATTCGACACAAAAATCCAGGGAGCAGCAAAAAACCTCCTTTACAACAATCCACCAGCGGACTGGAGCCTGTGTCTAGAAAAATTGAGGAAACATTTTAGGCCATCTCGGGACGAGATGTCAATTACAAAAGATATTAGTGTATTAAGGGTAAGTTCTATACTAGATTTAGATACCAAATTAAGAATATTAGTTGAAAATATAGCAGAATATTCTACATTTTCCGCAAACGGACCAACCATGACCACAATTTTTAATGGCATGCTGGTCCAAAAAATCAAAGAACTCGTAGCTGGCTCATTAGCATTTGCTATAACTGACAAGTATAATTTAGACGACATTAGAGACACAATTAAGAAATTCATAGGTCAAGATCAGGGAAATTTAAAATATATTAAATCAGGTTCATCCAGGAACTTTAATAATTCCAATAACAATTCAGGTAGAAACAATTATAACCCTGCTACAAGGAATAACTATAATCCTTTTAATGAGAGTAATACCTGGGGACAGCACAGAAACCCTAGTTCTGGTCAATCCCGAAACACTAATAACAATAACAATAATCGTATTAACAATAATAACCCATTTAACCAGGGACAGCACAGAAACGCTTATTCTGGCCAGTCCCGAAACCGTAGTAATAACTACAACAGTAATACCAACCATGGTGTTGAACCGATGGATACACTGTCGGCTTCCTATCAAAGGGAGATCAATTCACTAAACAACACCTCGGATTTACAGGAAGAAAGCCTTCAGGCCGACTTCCCTATATAGTGGTTAACACCAAAAACAATAAATTTAAACTAAGAATACTAATTGATACTGGATCAGAAACCAGTATTCTCAACCCAGGGCTGTGCCACCCAAAATGGCATAAAAAACTAACTAAACCTATCAAAATAAAAACAGCAGGAACACCTATCGTTGCACATAACAAAGTAAAGATTCCATTGTTTAAGGAATTTGGCATGCTTAATAAAACTGCCGAGTTCCTTGAATACAAATTCCACAATATCTATGACGGTTTGATTGGGAATAATATACTTTTTCCCATCAAAGCAGTCGTAGATCTTGATAAAAAACAATTATTAATACAGGATGTGAAAATACCAATTTACTTTAATAGTGAAGAAGAAGAAACACTGAATGAAACTTTCAACAAACAAATCCCTATAACGGAAGATGACTACGAAAAAGCCATCCCGAACATAGAGATTTACCACACGGAGGTATGCAAGGATCACATCTTTGACCAAATCAGGATCAAACACCTCAATAAGGAGGAAAGTAAAGCTGTAAAAAACATTGTCTCAGAATTTTCAAATATATTTTATCAAGAAGGAACCAACTTGTCCTTCACTAATGCGATTAAGCATAACATAAGGACAGTCAATGACATCCCTATATATACAAAAAATTACAGATACCCTGAAGTCCATAAATCAGAAGTATCTAAACAAATAAATGAGATGCTTGAACAGGGCATTATCCGTCCAAGCAAATCTCCATATTCTGCTCCCATTTGGGTCGTTCCGAAAAAGGAAGATGCCTCAGGGAAAAAGAATTGGAGAATATTCATTGATTATCGAAAATTGAATGAAGTTTCAATTGACGATAAATTTCCAATCCCGAATGTAGAAGACATATTCGATAAATTGGGAAAATCAATGTACTTTACTACACCCGATTTGGCTAAGGGGTTTCACCAAATCGAAATCGCGGAAAAAGACATAAAAAAAACAGCATTCTCAACCGATAGTGGCCACTATGAATTCGTTCGTATGCCATTTGGATTGAAGAACGCACCCGCGACCTTCCAAAGACTCATGAACTCGGTGCTATCAGAGTTCATTGGAAAAATTTGCTTAGTATATCTTGATGATATTATTGTTTTCTCGACATCTTTGGAGGAACACATAGTATCATTAAGGAGAATATTTAAACGTTTAAAAGACGTTAACCTTAAAATACAGTTGAATAAAACTGAATTTATGAAAAAAGAGACAGAATTTTTGGGCCATGTCGTCACTACGGAGGGCATTAAACCTAATCCCAATAAAATCTCTGCAATATTAAATTATAAAATACCCACAACAACAAAACAAATTAAATCTTTTCTTGGTATCACCGGGTATTACCGGAAATTTATAAAAGATTATGGCAAAGTAGCCAAACCTATGACAGCCTTTCTTAAAAAAGGGGCTAAAATAAACATAAATAACCCTGAATACATAGAAAGTTTTGAAAATTTGAGAACTCTTCTTGTATCTGATCCAATCTTAAAATACCCCGATTTCAAAAAAAAAATTATTCTCACCACGGACGCATCCAATTTTGCGATTGGCGCCGTTCTCTCGCAGGATAACCACCCAGTGTGTTTCGCTAGCCGTACACTTAACGAGCACGAAACTGGTTACTCAACGATCGAAAAAGAGCTTTTGGCTATAGTATGGTCAACAAAATATTTTAGACCGTACCTCTATGGACGGAAATTCACAGTTAGAACTGACCATCGACCCCTAGTTTGGCTGAGTTCACTAAAAGAACCCAATGCCAAACTGCAAAGATGGAAGATCAAACTGGAAGAATTTAATTTCGACATTGAGTATGTCAAAGGAAAAGATAACCAAGTCGCTGACGGACTCTCAAGAGTAGAAGTCTATCATGACGAAATTATTGCAAATCCAACTATTACTTCCGATGACACTCCAGTAGAAAATTTAGACGAACAATCTATGATAGCTACAATCCACAGTGCAAATGAGGATAGCAGTAATCATATTCCGATCGTAGAAACACCCATTAATATTTATAAAACCCAAATAATACTTAACAAAATAGAAAATGCGAGTAACCACAGATTATATAAACCATTTACAAAGAATAGAATTGTGTCAAGACGGCTTTTACTAATAATTGAAAATAGGCGACAAGTCTAATTAACAATTAAGTGCTTTTATTTATAAGAGAAACAAAGATATTAATTTACATACGAAAGTATATATTTAGGATTTTTAAAACATTAAAAGAATTTCAACCGAACCGCTCTCGCTCAAATTCCGTCGTCGACTGCCTTTTATTGCGGCGAAACTTTCTGTCGTCGGCGAACACTTCATGTAAGTGTTGGTCGTTCTTCGCCGTGACAGTCGGCCAATTCTGACACTAAATCGTCCTCGATTTCGGGAGGATGGGGATCAGGGTCTTCGTCGGTTTCATCGCTATCGTCAAGTTCAGGAAAACTCCGGCACCAAGGCTTCATTTTATCGGTAGCATAAACCGAACAAAATTTACGAGAGGTTAGTTGCATACCTGGTGGATCCTCGATCAAATAGCGATCATTTCCTAGGTCTCGGGTGACGATATATGGGCCTCGGTACTTTGGCTCGAGTTTCCGTGACTCACCCGTGGCAACTGGTTCGTTTTGTATAACCACTAGATCATTTTCTTGATAGCGCACTGGTTCGGCGTGCTTGCTGTCGAATCTGGTTTTCCATTTTTCGCGTTCACGGTGAATATTTTTAGCTGCTTGTTCACGTTTTTGATTGGCGTTTAGAGCATCTTGGTTCTCAGGAACGTCATCTTGTAGCGCCGCAACCAGTCGGTTTTGTATGACGTTTTTGAGCTGGAAGTCGAAAACTAGCTCATTAGGTGTAAAAGCGGTCGTTGAATTAACTTGGGAGTTAACGGTCCATTGGAGGTCTCTCAAGGTTCGATCCCAGTCTTTAGGATCCTCGGTCGTAGTTCGGATGTAGGTCAGTATTATTCCATTGGCTCGTTCTACCTGTCCATTGGCTCTCGGTGTGCGGACGGCATTCTTCGTGTGCAGGATGTTGTTGTCGTTGCAATAGGCTTCAAATGATTTTGAGGTAAAGGCCGTACCTCGATCGGTGATGATGCGCGACGGCAGACCAAAGTAGGAAGTTACTTCGTTTAGAGCATCAATAACAGGTGCAGTTTTTGTATTTTTCACGGCCTTCACAACAAGGAATTTGCTAAAAGCATCGGATATAGCTAAAACGTGAGTGTGGCCTTTTCGCGACCGAATGAAGGGACCAAGATGATCGAGGTGTATCAGACGAAATGGAATTGGTTCGGCGTCATCGTAGTGCAATCGACCTTCCGGTTTACCGCTGCGTGATTTGTGGTAACAACATTGAATGCAGGAAGTTATATATTCATTGACGTACTTCCGCATTTTGGGAAACCAGAATGTCTGCTGGATGCGATTCAGTGTTTTCTCGAGACCAAAATGTCCCATGTTGTCGTGACAGTACTGAACAATTCTCCATCGGATGGTTTTTGGCACCACGAATCTCAGAGAGTCGCCTTCCTTTCGATACAGTCTATGGTTTTGCAGTCGATAGTCGTTCCTAAGCTGTGTCTCTTGCGGTGATTTCCTCTCTCCTTTAAGGACAGCTACAATTTCGCAAAGCTTTTCATCTTGCAGTTGCATGGTAAGTACCCAGTCGTTAACGTCGATTGTCAGTTTGAAGATAAATCCGGCGGGCTCCACATCGGCTGATGGTTCATCGGGGGATCGGCTTAGGGCATCTACGTGTGCCAAACGGCTTCCTTGTCGGTGAACAGCTTCGAAATCGAACTCCAAAAGTTTCATCCACCAGCGCGCAATTTTCGATTTCAGTTCCTTATTCTCCTTGACCTTGGCAATAGCGGAGCAGTCCGTAATGAGACGGAAGTTTTTACCTAGAAGGTAAATTCGGAAACGCTCAAGCGACTCAACTACGGCGAGAACTTCGAGCTCATAGCTGTGGAATTTGCTTTCGCTGTCGGTGCAGTGGCGACTGTAATAGAAAACTGGCTGCCATGTCTTGCTGTCGGTGGACTGCAACATAACCCCGGCAAGTCCAACACTGCTAGCGTCCGTATGCACTTCGTGCTGGGCTGATGAGTCGTACAGTGCAAGTAACGGCGCACTGCTAAGGATTCCAATGAGTTTTCGAAAAGCCTTCTCTTGTTCAATACCCCAGTCAAATTTTTCGTTTTTGTGAAGCAGTTTTGTCAGTGGCTTGGTTATGAATGAGTATTGAGACACAAATTTTCGAAAGAAACCCGTAAGGCCCAGGAAACGTCGTATCTCCGTGATATTGGTCGGTGTTTGGAAATTTGAGATAGCGCTCACCTTTTCAATTCCTGGCGTTACTCCGTTAGCGTCAATAATATGGCCCAGATGTGTTATTTTTGTGGACAGGAACTTGCATTTATCCAGCCGAAGTGTAAGACCATATTTGTCAAGAAGCGTTAAGAACCGGTCAAGGCGCGCACAACCTTCAATTACGGTCTTACTGGGAATGATGACGTCATCCAAGTAGGCCAATACTTCACCGTGACCCATTTCCGAGACGAGTTGGTTCATGATGTTTTGAAACACGGCAGGAGCATTCACCAACCCGAATGGCATGCGGTTATATTCGTAATGGCCATCGGTGGTGACAAATGCTGTGAACCGTTTGGAGCAGTCATCGATTTCGAGTTGATGATATCCCATACGAAGGTCAAGGGTAGTAAAATATCGATTTCCAGCCAGCTGCGCAAATTGTTCTTCCATTATTGGCATAGGAAATGGTGTCTTAACGGTGTTGTGGTTAAGAACTCGGTAGTCGACACAAAGTCGATGTTCACCATTCTTTTTTTCTACTAGGACGACCGGGGAGGCGTATGGTGAGTTTGAGGGTCGAATAATATCGTGCTGCAGAAGCTCGGAGATTATGTCTGCTATTATTGGTCTTTTGGCGAAGGCGATGCGGTACGGCTTCAAGTTTATGGGCTCATTGGTTTTAAGGGTGATGCTCATTTTTGCTACGGTGCATCTGCCCAGTTCAGAAATATTTTCCGCAAAGCTACGGCGATGTGTCGAGAGTAGATTTCTCAAGTCATCTGTCTCAGCTTTCGTTAAATCCGATGATATTTGGAGATTTCCAGCCGATTCTATACGGCAGTCATCACCTTCGATAATAAGTCTATTTCCATCACGGCAGAGAATGTCTCGTCCTAGTAGGATGTCTTGGTTGACATAATCATCTTCGACGATATAGACATCGGTCGTATAGACATTATTATCAATTTCCACATCTACCTCAACTTTGCTTGTGCAAACATATCTCCCTCCCGCGAACCCCATGAGCGATTTCCTACAATTGGAAATGTTGTCAAAATTTTTTGAGAAAGACTTACGCATTAGGGTGTATTGACTCCCTGGATCGACGAACGAACTGCCCTGCAACCCGTTGATTTTAACCGATTTTGTGATTATATTCTTGTCGTTCGATTTACCACAATTCAAATCTATAGGGTTTTCAATTTGGTGGACATTCGATTTCGATCGAACCGGACACGAATCACTTTTATGGCTTGTGCGATCACAAAAACTACATCGTTCTTTACATTGCGGTTCCGGGCAATTTTTTGAGAAGTGACCCAATTGAAGACAGTTGTAGCACTTCACTGCACGATTTTGCGCGACCTCGAATGTTTTTCTTTTTAGGTTGTCAAGCTCCAGTTTCTTTGCATTGCAACTTTTAAGGTCGGGCACTTTGTTTATGAACCTATTATAACTTTGCACTGCACTTCG
The DNA here is from genome assembly GCA_916050605.2 of Platycheirus albimanus. NCBI lineage: Eukaryota > Metazoa > Arthropoda > Insecta > Diptera > Syrphidae > Platycheirus > Platycheirus albimanus. The sequence goes on along the minus strand of OU696696.1, from coordinate 232,946,841 downwards.
AGTCTCGTTATATTCACAGTAATTGTTTATGTCACGAAGAAGTTCATTACACGACGAGTAATCATTAGAAATTTTTCTTTTTAGGTCAGGTTCGTTAATACCATTAATGATATGACGCGCGATGGCTGCGTCTGGCAGTGAGCCTTTTTTCCCGATCGAAACCATTTTATAAAAGTATTCACGCGGGGTTTCGTTTTGGCTACGTTTTGTGTTGGCCATTTTTATGTGAACATCAGCAACGTTTTCACTGCACGGAAAATCTGCGAGAAATGTTATCGAGAATTGTTGCCAATCAATAAAAATTTCCTGCGAGTCGACCCAATATTTTGCAAGCCCGAACATTTTCTGTTGCACAGCAAAAAGCACCGATTGATCGTCCCATTTATATGCGCTTTTTAGCATTTCGATGCGCTTTAAAAATCGGCTTGCATTAAGTGATTTATCCGACGATGGGTCGAACTCGGGTAGTAAATTTATTATATCGCGCACGTTCGCGTAAGGATTAATATTTCGTTGCACATCACTAGCACCGTTGCTCCTGTATAAGTTAATGTTCTCTGTTTGTTGCACATCACTATCACCATTCCTCGCGTAGGAATTAACGTTCTCTATTTGCTGCACATCACTAGCACAGTTGTTCCCGTATGGCATATACTGTGATGTGTTCGAATATGCGTAAGGGGTAGTGGTAGCCGTGGTAAATGACACTTTCGGTGCATACATATTATGCATTTGTGTTGGCAACGTATTCACATTCACACTTGCTCTTACACCCGACAGAGACGGTACGAACGGAGAGGTGTAGTCGTTATGTACAACCGACGATGACAGTGGCTTTTGCGCGAGCTGATACGGAAGGGATCGGTGAGGAGGAGGTACACACTCTGGCAGAGACGACGAAGGCAATTGTGGATAACTATACAACGGCGATGAGTTAGACAGAACGAATTGCGATGGCGCACACGATGGAAAATGCAATTGTGCATACCCATACATCGGCAGATAGTTAGATGACGACGAAGCGAATTGAGACGATACGAGTGGAAATGGTTGCTGCAGAGATGGAAACGAAGTAGGTTGCGAAAAAGAAGACATATCCGACGATGGCGGTGGCGGCGGCGGGGCGACTTGAGACGGTGACGATGGTTGTGTGGGTAAATGTCGAACGTTTTTTTTTTCGATGCGACCGAGTTTCGATGATGGCGACGACATCATATTCGGTTCGAATTGTGTCTGTATTTTCGATGGTACCGGTTCTATGTGGCATGATGCGAGCTGCGCAATAGATTTTTCGAGACGATTTATCACGCTTTGGGACATGTTAAAACTAGCGTACTCGTCCTCACTCCCGTCACACTCTAATCGTTCTATGAGCATTGCTTTAGAGCCCGTTGTTGGAAGTCCGGCTTCCGAGCACTTTTTCCGGAGTACGTTAATTTTTAGGCTTCGCAAATTGTCCATTATTAGATTGTTCGTTTTGCTTTCACGATTTCCCTTATAAAAAAAAATGTCACTTATAAAATTATCACGATCCCACTTGTGAAATGTCAAGACGGCTTTTACTAATAATTGAAAATAGGCGACAAGTCTAATTAACAATTAAGTGCTTTTATTTATAAGAGAAACAAAGATATTAATTTACATACGAAAGTATATATTTAGGATTTTTAAAACATTAAAAGAATTTCAACCGAACCGCTCTCGCTCAAATTCCGTCGTCGACTGCCTTTTATTGCGGCGAAACTTTCTGTCGTCGGCGAACACTTCATGTAAGTGTTGGTCGTTCTTCGCCGTGACAATTGTTATTGAGATAAAAAATTTTAATGAAAAACTGATTTTAGAACTAATGAAAAAATTTATTCCTCCCAAGGGAATTGTTGGTATCTTTTCAAGAGATGACCACCTTTTTGCACAATTCCAGGAAGTATATTTAAAATATTTTAGTAATAACAAATTGTTAAAATTTATCAAATGCACTAAATTTTTAGGAGATCTTGAAGATACAGAGAAAGAATTATTAGTGATATCAAAATCACATAATTCCCTGAATCATAGAGGGATCAACGAAACCTATGAAGAAATCAGAGATGTCTACTATACTCCAAACCTTAAAGAAAAAATCCAAAAATATATTAACAACTGCGAAGTATGCAATAAATCAAAATACGAACGCCTACCAAATAAAATTCCGTATAAAATAACGGAAACCCCAATAAAAATAAATCAAATATTACATATCGATATTTGGTACGCGAACATTAATTTAATGTACGTAACCATGATCGATAAGTTCTCGAAACATGTGTCGGTTTACGAAATCAAACATAGAACATGGACTTCCTTGTTAAACACATTAGAAAAAAGATTTGCAACCCTAGGGACCCCAGAATTTATAGTTACTGACGGTGAAACTGGCTTTTCATCATTAGCTATTAAGGAATTTCTGAAAGATAACAATGTTAATATTCATATAACAACACCATATAACAAAACTGGCAACACAGACATTGAGCGATTTCATTCAACTCTTAACGAGCATCTGCGAACTTTCGCAGCGGATGAAAATAATACTGATACTCTACGACAAAGAGTTCTCAAGGCCGTTACCATTTACAATAAAACAAAACATTCCTCTACAAAAGAAAGACCTTTAGACTTCCTGAACGGAACAATATCTTGCAATGATTATCCTAGAATTATAGAACTTGTTAATAAAAGCAAAGAAAGATACACCAACGAATTAAACAAAAATAGAACCGATATATACCTTGAAGACGGAAAACAGTTATATCTCAAAAATAGAACAAATAATAAATTAAAACCCATTTATCAAAAATCTAATCCAGTAGTGGTTGATCAAGACCACGTTGAGAACAATAAAAAAAGTAAATTTTACAAGAACCAAATTAAAAGAGTCTACAAATATGAAGATACATAAGTATATATTTTCTTTTGTTTTTTTTTTAGGTACTATTGATACTTCCTTTAGCAACGACGGTAGCAAACGGACAGAGACTTGACGTACAGAATTTAAATTCAGGAAATGGTTTTATTGCAATAAGAGTAGAACAAATCCCAGTCATAATAGGATATACGAAAATTTTACATAACATTAACATAACTTCATGGACAGACAACTTAGACATAATAGAACAAAACATTAACAAACTAGATTTTAAAAACGAATACCCGACAATAGTACATAGCTTTAAATCATTGTCAGAAGAAATAGAAAATTTGTTAGGATACCAACACCAAAGAAAAAAAAGAGGCTTATTTAACATAGTTGGTAAGGGTTTGAAATATCTGGCAGGCACCATGGACTATGAAGACGAAACTCAAATAATGCAAAGCTTAGAAATTAACCAGAAGAACAACCAAAATTTGATAGAAGGACTTAATGACCAAATCAAAACTAATTATCATTTTAACGAAGTCATAGACAATATTACAAGACATATTAACGGACAGCAACATGACATAAAAAACCAACTTTCAAATTTGGGATTCGCAATAAACAAAGAATTTTTAGAAATAACTAGCATGCAACAGGCATTCCAAATACAATATGACATACAATTACTTAGAGAACAAGTTAGGAAGGTAAAAGATAACCTGCTATTAAGTCAGCTAGGAGTTCTAGGAAAAGATTTGCTATCACCAAAAGAAATATCAAAATTTAATATAACTATTAAAGAATTTTCACATATAAAAAATACCGTCATAATGCATGAAAATCAAATTATATTTATACTTTTAATACCAAATTACTCAAATGTTAACTTTTATAAAATAATTATTGAGCCTATTCCTAACCAAAACAATTTGGAATTAGTAACACCTTTTAACGAGTTCATTACAGATGAACATTTTAATTATGAATACATAAACGAAACTATGAAAATTAAGCAATTAAAAATAATAAAAGACGATTGTATTTCAAAAATCTTTAAGGAAAATCCTAAATGTACTTATAAAGAAAACGGAAACGTAGAAATTAAGCAAATACAAAATAACATTATTGTAACTAAGAACATTCCTTATACCCAAATCCTACACAATTGTAATAATTTTACCTTAAATATTATGGGAAACAATTTATTGAGATTCGAAAATTGTGAATTAAATATAAACGATATAAAATATGAAAATTTTGTATTATATGATAACCTCGTTATCCCTAACTTTAATAATGTTACTATTAAGAAAGTGTCAATGAACTATACTTCAGAGGAACTTAACTTAAAACATATTGAAAATCGTAAACTAATAGAAGAAATAAAATCCAGTACTGTCGCGCATGAATATATTAATTTTGGAACAGCTTTTTTCATACTTACCATTTTAATTTTAATAATTTTTGCCTTCAAATCAAAAACTAAAAATAAAGAAACCAATATAAAAGTTGATATTAAAAATTCTGCGGAGCAGAATCCTAAGGGGGGAGGAGTTACGTCTGAGACTCCACCATTCACCATAAACCCGCTATTCTCCACACGCCCCTTGCCTAACGGCACATTTATAAATTCCTAACTGATTCCCACACCATTTTTGCTAATACAGCAAAACCAATCCAGAACGGATACACCCCTTTTCCTTCCACCTTTGTGCAAGTGAATGATAAAATAAAATATCAAATTAATTTTGCAAACTCGGCACATTTTTCCTTCTTACCTGAAGTATAGTTTAAGCTAAAGATTATTCGATAAGTCAGTCTTAATTCTACAATCCAATCGTGAAGTGCAGCCTAGCTGAAGACAGCGGCTTCCTTTTGGAATTTAAATAAAAAAAATTTAGTAATGATTAATAATAAATAAAATAATAAAAAAAAAATAATAAAAAAAAACTTTATGTTTTTTTTAAAGCAACCGTGGCAACGACAACGTAATTCTATAAATCACCATCGAGATTTTCCTCGAATTTCAATGTGCTAAATCACTTTCCTTTATGGAATATATCCACAATGACTGAGTGTGAATTATAAACACAAAATACAAATTCACATGTAACACGCTACTGGTTTGCGAATACATAGTCATGTGACCTCAGAGACTATATTAAGCCGTAGTGTGGTAACCACTAGGGGGGTGCGGGTTGGGGAATGCCTTCGTTGCTGTGGCTATGAACGACTATGTTTATAATAAATGACACCCGTGGGAAAAGAAAAAGGTTTTTGTGGTTATGAACGACTATGTTCATATTAAATGATAGCAGTGGAAGGAAGAGAAAAGGGTGACTTCGTCACACTCTCCTCCTCCTTCGGTGGACGAGGACTTTCTCGTTCTAAAAAATTCAGTTTCAGGTTTTTTTTTTTTATAAAGTTAATTCATAAAATAACAAAAGTATAACTCGCTAACTACTAACTAACTACTTGTTGGTTTTTATGCAACAAAATAAATATAATTCCATAATTCAAAAATATCAAAACGGAAATAATTCTAACTTAAAATTCCTAAACAACCTTTACTTGTTCTTCCTTGACTTCAACTGGACTGGAAAATTCACAATTTTGGTTTGAGCACCAAAAGTCAAGGTTGCTGTGCCTGGTTTGTGTATCCAGACATGGATGCTACCAAAGGAGAATTCAATGAAAAAACTTTGCCGGCGATAATAAGGATGGAACCGGTGATGAGTCATTATGTCTATCCCTGCAAAGGGATCTTCTGGTATCGGTGGGCTGGCTGGAGTGATGTGAGAGGAGCTTACCGCTGCCAGCGTCTTTGACGGCGGCGCCTTGCTAACTGGTACAAATTTTGGTGTAACCGTTCGTTTTGCCTGGCACGACAACGATTGAGAGTCAATTGTAGTACGGGGAATCGGTATGAAATCTTTCGGTGCTTCCTCGGTCGGTTTGTCCATAACTATAAGCCTCGTTTTCCATTTGTTCTCTGCTGCGGCTAGTCTGGCATGGATTTCTTGTTGCTGCCAAGTTTGGGATGGACGCTCTGGTAGTTTCTCCACCTTGCGGACATCGATTCGGCCTCGAAGATCAGCCACCAGATTTGAGTGGTCAGGAAGCCTTTCTACGTTTTGGACGATTATGTTCGGTTTCGTTTTCTGCTCACTAGTCGCTCTTGATCCTCCTTGTCCTCGGAGACTTTCGTCGGTGATTGCAGGATTGCGGGGGTTGTAGCGCTGTTTAAACGGTTGTTCGTTTTTGAGAAGGATAGTACTAACAGCAATGTTGCACATGGGTGACGGTCGGTTGAATGTAGGCAACTCGTTGCTCAAGAATTCTTTTAGCTGAGCTTGGTCACTTGGGTCTAAATTGTTGCTACCAATAAGTCCCAGCTTGACAGGTCTGGAATTGTCTAATCTGGTAGTGTCGCAACCGATTGATACACCCCCCAATGTCATGGTTAACCCTGCTTTCCTCAGGAAATAAATTCCGATCACAGCTTCCTCCATAAGGTCCTCTAGCAACGAGACCTCTCCAGTCACCGATTGTTTGCAAAACTGTAGAGTTGCTCGATAATGCTCCCTAGCTACAATCAGGTTCCGATTTGCTAAGTGTATTGCAGAACGCTGGACGGGGGTTTTTAGTTGACGCAGAGTGTTTCGCAATGCGAGGCTAATAAACGTCTTTGTAGCTCCCGTATCGATTAGAGCATTCCATGTTTGCTCGCCGATACGGACGGGTATGAAACAACGGGGATCCGTCCGGCTCTCTTCACTTTCACCCTGGGCGGCTTGCATTATGGTCGTAATATGGTAACCTCCATCCACAGAATCTATTGCTTCGACTTCTGGTGACAGGTCTGGATTGGTTAGCAGGTGGATGGTACTGGGACCTTGTACATGCATGGAAATAGTCTTGTTTTCAGCGTAATCTGGCATCGACGGCTTCAGTCGGGATTGATCGGAATTGGGCGGAACGGTTGACAGCATGGCAGACACAGAGGGGTGGCAATCTTTTGATAACCGCCCGTCCTCTTCACAAAAAGAACAAAACATGCGGAATGTTCGATTGCAATTGGCTTTGTCGTGTCCTCGCTGCTTACATCTCCAACAATGCGTATTTCTTTTGTATGCGGTGCTGGTGGCGGCTGGGATGCGGTAAGATGGTGGGACGTAACTTGGTTGTGGGGGCCTTCTTTCTGGTGGGGTCCATCGGGTAGGAACGGGTGTCGATACGGCGGGACTGGGTCTTACGGTTCGGTCTTCACCTCGAATGTATTCGTACTCCTTGGCCAGTTCCATCAGGTCATCGATTGTCTGGAATTCCCGACGTTTTATGTATAACCGGAATTCCGGCCGAAGGCTATCATAAATTCGCTCTAGGTTATCCTCATTGCTCATACGGGGGTGTTGTTTCATCAGATACTGCGCAGCCCGGATGAACTCCTTTGCCTTCTCCCGCGGGCCTTGTTTCTTGCGCATGATCTCATCTTCTAGTTTATGTACGTACCGAGCGGGCAGGAAGAACCGTACAAACGAATTGTGGAATTGAGACCATATCTAGAAAGTGGATCGATTCACCCGGAGCCATTCCAGAGCATTACCACGAAAAATTTCTGGAAATGTCCAAACAATGTGGTCGAGCGGGATGTCATAGCAGTTGGCCAGCTCCTCCAATCGTTCGATAAATTCGAGCGGGTTTCCTGACCCCTCAAACTTCAGACCCCATTTGCGTACCGTGTTCATGACTTCGGCTTTGTAGCTCGTAGCCTATCGCTCCGTGCGGTCGTGTGGTACGAAGGTTCGTTCAGCGGCGGTGGTATATGTGGAGACGGTTGCACCTCCTGGCGAATTTATGGTTATACACGGTCTCACTACCTCAGAGACGTTTTGTTGTAATGTGGTGCGTTCCGGTACTGTACTATTTCTCGCGTCGTATGCACCCAACGGTGGAATGGTTTGCTCCGTCCTTACTGGTGGTTTTGTCTGGTTCTGTTTATGCTCAACGGTTTCTGGTTCAGGTGAAGAGTCTGGATCACCATATTCTCGGTCTTGTGTGAACTCAACAATTGTCGGAGCTCTTTTAGTTTTCCATCGGTGGGCAACCCCCTTGCCAGCAACTTCTCGACAAGTTCGTTTTTTCGCAGCAGGTAAATCCAATGCAAATTTGCAAACGGGTCAGGCTCCGTAACTTCCAAGTGCTGGCCTTGATCCTTGTTTTCTTCTTGATCCATGGTTATTATTTTTTTTATAATCGGACGGTGTTACCAGGTATACGGTGATCAGTATTCTTAAGTAAAATAAAGTGCACGACTGGGTCGTACGAACTTGCTCTAATGTGTTCAAATGGTCTTGGGGCTTGAGATTTTCGGAAAAAGGCATTGAAAAAATCATATGAAATTTTATTAATCACTTAAAAATCAATAATTAAAACGTTTTTTGGAGAAAATGAAGTAAGCCATCAGATTTCTTTTGCTTTTTCAAAATTTAAGGAAATTTTTTTTCAAAATCGTTCGACCAGTTTTTTCAAAAAACGGTTTTTTTTGAAAAATTTTTCCAAAATATATACCAATTTTTTTTGAGTATGCCAACTTCTAGAACTTTGTAGTTTTTATCAGAAAAATAAAATTAAAAAAAAATTGATTAAACCGTTTTTGGAAAAAACAAAAAATAAAAAAAAAATTTTAAACTTTTTTAAAAAACTCAAAAAAACTTTTTTTGAAAAATTAAAGATTTTTTATTATTTCGTTTGTAATAGGGCTTCTACATTACAAATTTCATCGGAATACGTCCTGTGGCGTACGAGAAAATCGGATTTCAAAAAACCGGTCCTATGGGAGGTACCGTTATAAGACTTTTCCTGAAAAATTTATTCCAACCAAAACATTAAGTTTGCGGAGAAAACATCATTCAGAAAGTTTTATCAAAATCGTATGAGCCGTTTTCGAGAAAAATTGAATTTTCACTAAAAGTCGTATGGCAGGTACCGTTAGTTTTAAAGCTAGAATGCTAATTCTAAAAATCCCTCTATAGGACGTCATAATAATATTATCTACCAAGTTTGAAGCAAATCGGTCCAGCCGTTTAGGCTGTAGGTACCGATACAGACGGACGGACAGACAGACAGACAGACAGAATTGTCGGACCCACTTTTTTAGGCTTCTCTACCATCGTAATGTTATGTTTGATTGTCCAAAAAAAAAATTTTTTTTTTACGAATGCATAACTTGCCTTATAGTACCTATAATCGCAAGTAAAAATGGGACGGTATTGGTAACGGGTCTTAAGAATACGATGATCCGGGAAGCGGGTAGCTGGTGATCGGTATTCGGGTCCTGGTAACTGGTAATCGGCACGGTGATGTTTCTGGTCTGGTTGGATTTTCTGGTAGAACCTCTATTGAGATCCCTCCTCGGGCGCCATTGTAAGATGTCCTTTTTTATCTATAGCTGAGGTAGCTTCAGCAGTTCCAGGGTCAGCCGAAGAAAAGACGTAAAACTCCGGTTAAGGAAAATAATACTTAATTTATTACCTTTAATTCAATAGGTTTAGGTTACAAACAGAAGTTAATTATTTATTACAAATATATATCTAATATATAAAAATAAGTTGCCTTATGTTCGGGCTCGATAAACTCGAGAATGGCTGGGCCGAATTTTTCCATATTTTTTTATAAAGGTAGCTATCTTATTGAGGAAGGTCTTTTTTGTGAAATTTGGTCAAATTTCGGTAAAGGGCAAATCGCAAAATGCATTTTTAGTGCATTTCGTCATATTAATAACAACATTTTTTGTAGGGTCTTCTGAGTATGTCGACGAAGGTTTACGGCCAAACTTCGGTAAAATAATTTGCCACAACTGCAGTTTTATTGCATTCTGTCAAAATGCTAACAAATCTTTTGGTAGCATCTTCTGAGGATGCCTGCAAAGGTTTCTGTGAAGTTTGGTCAAAATTCTGTAAAGCGGTAGCGTGGTTCTTTTTGATCTAGCATTTTACATAAAGTATTTTTTCCGTAATTATAGAAAATTATTTTTATTTTCAATGTGTCAATTTAATTTAAATAAAATTGGAATAAGTTTGTGATCTGCGATTTTGGACAAATCATCGGGATGAAGTGACTGAAGAAATATTACATCGAATGCGAAATATTTATTCAAACCAGAACTTGGTTCTTAGCTACGATTCGATCTGAAAATAAAATGCACGACTGGGTCGCACGAACTTGCTCTAATGAGTGACAGTGGTTTATGGGCTTGAGATTTTGATAAAAATAAAATTTTCAAAATTCTTAAATAAATACTTAAACTAATTTGAGCTGAAAAAAAAGTACGCTATTTTATTTCTTGGATAAATTTGAATTTATGAGAATAAATTTAGAAAAATCTGTGGAGCGGTTTTTGAGAAAAAAAGTTTTTTTTGAAAAACTTTTTGAAAAAAATTTTCAAAAAAAATTCAAAAACGCCAGTTCATAGGTATTCAGCAAATACATTTATTTAAAATTTTTAAAAAAAAATTTAATAAGCAGTTTTCAAAATATTAATTTTTTAAATTTTTTTTTTAAAAATGCTTTTAAAAATACAAAAAAATATTTTTCAAAAATATTGGTATGCAATACAAATTGAGCTACCTACAGCTATATGTGTGTGAAATTTCGAAAGAATCGGTTGAGTCGTTTTCGAGATAGTCGAAAGCAAAAAAAACGGTCCTATGGAAAGTACCGTTCTTAGCCATTTTTTAAAACTTTTTTTCCAGCCATATGATTGGTCGTACCTAAAAAGCAACACTGATTTTTTTAATTAAAAATCGTTAGAGCCGTTTTTGAGAAAAATAAGCTTTAACGTAACGGTTGTATGGCAGGTACCGTTATTTTTTGAGCTAAAAAAAAAATTTCAATTTCCTTTCTGTACAATACCTAAAAAAGTCTATATACCAAGTTTGAAGCAATTCGGCCCACCCGTTTGGGTTTAGGTCTACATACAGACAGACAGACAGACAGACAGACATACAGACGGACAGAATTTTTAGACCATCTTTTTTCGTCTTCGCTATCATCGTAATGTCATGTTTGATTGTTATCTCAAAACTTTTTTTTTCGACGAATGCATAACTTGCCTTATAGTACCTATAATCGTAAGTAAAATAAAATGCACGACTGGGTCGCACGAACTTGCTCTAATGAGTGACATTGGTTTAAGGGCTTGAGATTTTGATGAAAATAAAATTTTCAAAATTCTTAAATAAATACTTAAACTAATTTGAGCTGAAAAAAAAGTACGCCATTTTATTTCTTGGATAAATTTTAATTTATGAGAATAAATTTATAAAAATCTGTGGAGCGGTTTTTGAGAAAAAAAGTTTTTTTTGAAAAACTTTTTGAAAAAAATTTTCAAAAAAAATTCTAAAACGCCAGTTCATAGGTATTCAGCAAATACATTTATTTAAAATTTTTAGAAAAAAATTTAATAAGTAGTTTTCAAAATATTAATTTTTTAAATTTTTTTTTTTAAAAATGCTTTTAAAAATACAAAAAAATATTTTTCAAAAATATTGGTATGCAATACGAATTGAGCTACCTACAGCTATATGTGTGTGAAATTTCAAAAGAATCGGTGTAATCGTTTTCGAGATAGTCGAAAGCAAAAAAAAACGGTCCTATGGAAAGTACCGTTCTTAGCCATTTTTTTAAACTTTTTATTCAGTCATATGAATGGTCGTACCTAAAAAGCAATACTGTTTTTTTTAAATAGAAATCGTTAGAGCCGTTTTTGAGAAAAATAAGCTTAAACGTAACGGTTGTATGGCAGGTACCGTTATTTTTTGAGCTAAAAAAAAAATTTCAATTTCCCCTCTGTACAATACCTAAAAAAGTCTATATACCAAGTTTGAAGCAATTCGGCCCGCCCGTTTGGGCTGTAGGTCTCTATACATACAGACAGACAGACAGACATACAGACGGACAGAATTTTTAGACAATCTTTTTTCGTCTTCGCTATCATCGTAATGTCATATCTGATTGCTATCTCAAAACTTTTTTTTTCGACGAATGCATAACTTGCCTTATAAGTACCTATAATCGCAAAAAAAAATACGTTCCGAGGTCCGAGGGACGGCCAAATAAATCCTAAATACCAAATTTGAAGCAAATCGGCCCACCCGTTCAGCCTCCAGAGGCGCGAACAGGCAGACAGACGGACGGAATTCCCAGACCCACTTTTTTCGACTTCTCCATCATCGTAATGTCATGTGTGATTGTTATCTCAAATTTTTTTTTCTGCACGAATCCATAACTTGCCTTATAGTACCTATAATCGCAAGTAAAAATAAAATGCACGACTGGGTCGCACGAACTTGCTCTAATGAGTGACAGTGGTTTATGGACTTGAGATTTTGATAAAAATAAAATTTTCAAAATTCTTAAATAAATACTTAAACTAATTTGAGCTGAAAAAAAAGTACGCCATTTTATTTCTTGGATAAATTTGAATTTATGAGAATAAATTTAGAAAAATCTGTGGAGCGGTTTTTGAGAAAAAAAGTTTTTTTTGAAAAACTTTTTGAAAAAAATTTTCAAAAAAAATTCAAAAACGCCAGTTCATAGGTATTCAGCAAATACATTTATTTAAAATTAAAAAAAAAAAAATTTAATAAGCAGTTTTCAAAATATTAATTTTTTAAGTTTTTTTTTTTTAAAATGCTTTTAAAAATACAAAAAAATATTTTTCAAAAATATTGGTATGCAATACAAATTGAGCTACCTACAGCTATATGTGTGTGAAATTTCGAAAGAATCGGTTCAGTCGTTTTCGAGATAGTCGAAAGCAAAAAAAACGGTCCTATGGAAAGTACCGTTCTTAGCCATTTTTTAAAATTTTTTTTTCAGCCATATGATTGATCGTACCTAAAAAGCAACACTGATTTTTTTAAATCGAAATCGTTAGAGCCGTTTTTGAGAAAAATAAGCTTTAACGTAACGGTTGTATGGCAGGTACCGTTATTTTTTGAGCTAAAACAAAAATTTCAATTTTCTTTCTGTACAATACCTAAAAAAGTCTATATACCAAGTTTGAAGCAATTCGGCCCACCCGTTTGGGCTGTAGGTCTACATACAGACAGACAGACAGACAGACAGACAGACAGACAGACAGACAGACATACAGACGGACAGAATTTTTAGACCATCTTTTTTCGTCTTCGCTATCATCGTAATGTCATGTTTGATTGTTATCTCAAAACTTTTTTTTTCGACGAATGCATAACTTGCCTTATAGTACCTATAATCGCAAGTAAAAATAGCATTAGCGCTTGCGTCGTCTGGGATTGCGCAAACTTTGTTAGACGGTGGTCGAACAAGTCACTCTGCATTAAAATTGCCATTGAACATGCAAGTAAATGAATTTCAAACATGTAATATTTCAAAAACATCTGGAATGGCAAAGGTTTTACAGCAATGTAAAATAATCATTTGGGATGAGTGCACGATGGTTCACAAGAAATTATTGGAAGCCCTTAATCGAACGTTAAAAGGAAACCAACGTTTAATTGGTGGTGCATTGATATTGTTAGCAGGGGAATTTAGGCAAACATTTTTCCAATTTTTTCTCATGGACAACTTTATGTTGGACGTTGGCGAGTGGGTAAACCATCCTTATTGTTTATTTATGCATTAAATGCGAAAATAAAAAAAAATAATTATCAAAAAGCTCTTGAGTAATGCGAATGGTTCATTTAAAAAATTGTTAAATTAATTAATAAATTATGTAAGAAAAATGATTGCATTGAATTTAAGGCTGCATGATACACAACAATTTGTTTTCTGCTCCGGAGCGTAAATGAAGAGTAAGGATGGTTTCCAAACTAGGAAACACGCCGCATTATAATAGCTGACGACAAATCAGTTGAAGAAAAGGAAATTCGCAGAATTTGGCATTCTTCTCCTTTGAACGTTCCTTTCAAAATCCTTGCCACTATCACATTGTTCATCAGCTTCTTCACAATTAGTTAGGTTCCATTGCACAGTATCGGGGCATAAAGGTTTCGTAGCATTAAGATGATAAATCCAACTTTAAAACTCAAATGATGAGGCGGCATGCCATAGGCAAATCCAAAGAACACTTGCATATTTACACTCAATTGAATGGTTTGCACATACCGAAAAAAACGATGCCTTGAGACATGAGATTTATTCATACGCCGCTGTTGGTTTCAGAATCACGGGAAGTGATTTCGGAAATCCGCTTGCTAATATCACCACTTTTGCCATGACTGATTGCTTTAAAATGCTGCAAACAGGATTTTCTTTGATTCGCAGGTTTAACGAAAGCTTCAGTGCTCAGTGTGCTGTTATTCCACCTTCCAATACCTAAAAAAATCTATATACCAAGTTTGAAGCAATTCGGCCCACCCGTTTGGGCTGTAGGTGTCTATACATACAGACAGACAGACAGACATACAGACGGACAGAATTTTTAACTTTTTTTTTCAAGACGAATGCACAAAAAATAAATATTTCTTAACGACACTTATGTATGTTTTAAGTAAAAAATGTGTTTCCTGTCAGTTTTTAAATACTGCAATTATATTTTTAAAATTGTAATTCATTTAATCCGTATGAAACTAAGATTTGTCTAACCGAGCGAAGCCGGGTGGGTCAGCTAGTAAGTTATATAATTCAAATAATGTACACAGATTTAGTATGGCAAATATACGTTATATAATCCAAATAGTATACATAGGTTCAGTTTAGCAAATATATTTTATATAATCCAAATTATAATATAAATGAACGCAAGAATTCTGTAAGCTTAAGTCTAACTTATAACTATTACACGGAACCAATGTCCGGCTTTTACACGGAACCAATGTCCGGCTGTTACACGGAACCAATGTCCAGCTGTTACACGGAACCAATGTCCGGCTGTTACACGGAAATAATGTGCGGCTGTTACACGGAACCAATGTCCGGCTGTTACACGGAACCAATGTCCGGCTGTTACACGGAACCAATGCCCGGCTGTAACACGGAACCAATGTCCGGCTGTTACACGGAACGAATCCCCGGCTGTTACACGGAACCAATGTCCGGCTGTTACACGGAACCAATGTCCGGCTGTTACACGGAACCAATGTCCAGCTGTTACACGGAACCAATGCCCGGCTGTTACACGGAACCAATGTCCGGCTGTTACACGGAACCAATGTCCGGCTGTTACACGGAACCAATGTCCGGCTTTTACACGGAACCAATGTCCGGCTGTTACACGGAACCAATGTCCGGCTGTTACACGGAACCAATGTCCGGCTGTTACACGGAACCAATGTCCGGCTGTTACACGGAACCAATGCCCGGCTGTAACACGGAACCAATGTCCGGCTGTTACACGGAACGAATGCCCGGCTGTTACACGGAACCAATGTCCGGCTGTTACACGGAACCAATGTCCGGCTGTTACACGGAACCAATGTCCAGCTGTTACACGGAACCAATGCCCGGCTGTTACACGGAACCAATGTCCGGCTGTTACACGGAACCAATGCCCGGCTGTTACACGGAACCAATGTCCGGCTGTTACACGGAACCAATGCCCGGCTGTTACACGTACGAATGTACGGCTAAATGAGAGATAGATCTCGACTACAAGAAAGGTACTTAATCAGTAGGAATTTAGGAATGTAGGAACGGTAAGGAAAAAAAACGGACAGGATGAATATTCTGCTGCACTCGTGAAAGCACAGCTTCAAAATATTAGGAATCTCTCGGTACACTGCGTACCCCTGGTGTTCCGGTATTGGAGAAAAGTCTTTGGCTCTGAATAGTATTCCTATAAATCACCATCGAGGTTTTCCTCGAATTTCAATGTGCTAAATCACTTTCCTTTATGGAATATATCCACAATGACTGAGTGTGAATTACAAACACAAAATACAAATTCACATGTAACACGCTACTGGTTTGCGAATACATAGTCATGTGACCTCAGAGACTATATTAAGCCGTAGTGTGGTAGCCACTACAGGGGTGCGGGTTGGGGAATGCCTTCGTTGCTGTGGCTATGAACGACTATGTTTATAATAAATGATAGCGGTGGGAAAAGAAAAAGCTTTTTGTGGTTATGAACGACTATATTCATATTAAATGATAGCGGTGGAGGGAAGAGAAAAAGGTGACTTCGTCACAAATTTACGTTCCTTGAATTAATATAACTAATTAATTCTTATACACTTAGCATATAGGTATACAAAATTAACATAAAAGTTAAACATGTATATTTATTATTGAATTCTGATACCAAATTTAAGTAAAAGAAAGAATTGAAATATAAACTTAATAAGAACTTAATATTTTGAGTTTCAATAATCACAAAAAATAAAGTTTTACATAATTAACAAATTTTTATAAAAATAAGTAAAAATTCCAAAACAAACGAAAATTCTGTTTTATTATTTTTAACAGTTAAATCTAAAAAATAAAGTAAGCGAATGGTTCGGAACCACTTGCTCCAATGAGCGACAGCCCTTGGGGCTGAGATAAAAAAAAGCAGGGAAAAATCACGTCATCATTTTGTTTTTTGGAAAAAAATTTAGTAGAACATCATACTTACTATACCTTTCAGAATCTTTTCCTTAAACAATCGGAACAAATGGGCGTTTCCCCTCAACATGGGACCACTGAGTACATGTAAATTTAATGGAAACCAATTCTTCGTACAGGTAATTTTATCAGGAATAACGAAACCGTCTAAAAACTGAGAAGAAGAATTCCAATGGGAATAAAAACAAACGAGTTATTTTTCGAAAAATAAAGGACCATGGGCATTTTGGGCCCAATTTTCAACATTGCTCAACAGTGATGAAACTTATGTCATATAAAAGCTTATGAAGAGTACTTTATTGCATTATATGGCTTTCAAAAAGGGTAAAAAACTTTTTATAAAATGAGCCACAACAACATTTTTCCGCTCGATTTCAATTTAGCTGCCATATAATGAAATAAAGTACTCTTCATATTATGAGCCATATTAAGCTTTCATATGACATAAGTTTCATCACTGTTGAGCAATGTTCAAGATTGGGCCCAGACTCCATACAAAATTGTCCATGGTCCTTTAAATCATTTATTAGGGAAGCCTTTGAATATATGTACAATACATAGATAAAAACCATAATTTTTTCGGAAACAAAAATTTACAAAAAGTTGGTTTAAGGAAATTGCGGAAGGCCAAATCCAAAGATACAATGTATGGGTATAAAACAAGGAATATAATAATTGATGATTGAATTTTTCTTTAGTGTCACAAGAGACTCAAAAATATCTCTATAAATTCGAAAAATGATTTTTCGCTCTCTTTAATTTTTCTTTATCCTCTTTCAGTCAAAACCCTAAAAGTTAACAAAAATTCAAAAATGGCTTGCTTTTCTCGTCCATCCAGCCATACCCAAAATATATTCCTCTCTTTCTGGCCAAAGTCCTTCGTGGTGTTCTGTTACGGGCGAGCTTCAACACTTCGTATCATTGTTGAGAGTGTGTACCGTTGTTGAACCCAAGCAACGCATTCAAATTATACAAAATATCCCAGGCTAATGGTGATATTTGCAACAAGAGTAGCTCAATGGACAAGTTCAGACCCGTTATTGGCAATCCCAACTTTTTAAGAGAAAAAAGCGGAAAACTATTACAAACTCGACAATGTCCCAGTCACATGCCCAGGCTACAGGATGGAGGAAAATCTTTCTGTAGAGTAAATTCTCTGGCATTTTTAACTCGCCTTGCGAGAAAAGATCCGAAGGCTCACCCGATAGTTTTTCGTTACACATACAAAATTGAAATATCGTAGGTCTTCGCGCAGATTGAATTTAAAATAATATTAGATGCAAAGTCGTCTTCCTTTTTTTTGTGAGACACGCTATGTTGGGCTCTCGGCCATATCAAACGTTGGCTGGACTCAGCAGCTTCTTTTAGGACGGATTTGTGTACGGCCTGTCGCACATTTTTATTCTGTTATCTTGTGTACCAACTGTAGCATGTTTGAAAGTTGTGATTGTCTGTCAGACAATTTGCAATAAGACCTGCTAGTGCAGCATTCCATGGTCACGTAGAAACAGGCCAATCCAACTACTTTTATATTTTTACAATTAGGCTCCTTATCTTAGGTATGAGATATGCCTTAATACTAATTTTATTTGACACCTTATACATCAGTCTTTTATTAAATGCAAGCATTCTGAAGGATATATTTAAAATGGCCTTAAAAGAGAATGATAATAGCTGTCATGTAACAGACGGCTAGAGTCAACCAATTTTTTTAATAATTACTTTACATTAAAATTTAAGCGAAACTTTCTTTTTATTTCGTGTAAGCATAGCTCAAACTGGTTCCTTTCAAGTAACAGTTTTTTTCTTTTTTGATTTGCTCGAAAACGGCTCTAACGATTTTGACTAAACTCAAAACTTTACTTACCTAAGATATTTCTAACAAAACTGGGTTTTTTTGTTTTTGCCTTAAATTATCGAATCAAAAATCTGGTTTAAACGGCTTATTTTCAAATGGTCATAACTTCGCAACGTCTTGATTAAATTGACTCAAACTTCGTTTGGCATAGTTCTTTATAGTTTTCTATAAGATGGAATTGCAATTTTTTCAGTAAGGCAACATACAACTAGCCGTTCAGTTTTAACCAACTTTTTTTAGCCTCTAGGTGTTGGCCACGGTGGGCAAAATCGTATCGTCACCTCCAAGTGGTGCCTGCTGGATAGCCGAAAGGTGAATTAACGACGAACGTTGGATCCATCGGATCCATAGGTTGTAGATACCTGAGTTATCTTCTCAGGAACTAGGAGCAGGAGGAAAGAGATACGCTCTGAAGATCCAACGACCACAAAGATCTATATGTCATGCACAGGCCTCACAAGCCGGTCATGAAAGGAAAACTCTATTGTGATGAAAACCGCAGAAAATGCCTCGGATGAAAGAACCAAACGAAAAACGGACAACGATTTACGCGTAAAGCCGAGCAGCTAGCCGAGACCCTCGCCAGTCTCAATGCTGATATAACAGTCCTGCAGGAGATGCGATGGGATGGACCGGGCCTGAGAATTACAGAGGACTGTAATTTCTATTATGGGAAATGCCACCTTGATGGGAGATCGCGCTTGTTTGGGTGCGGATTCGATGTCAGAGGAAGACTTAGGCAAAAGGTCTTGAGCTTTCGCGAAGTCAGCGAGAGAGTGACAACGATCCGCATTAAGACCAAATTCCACCACATAAGCCTAATTAGCGCCCATGCACCTACAGAAGAGAAACACGACGCTACCAAAGAATGTTTCTACGAGCTCCTCGCCAAAACATATGAGCAGTGCCCAAAACATGACATTAAAATTCTCTTGGGAGACTTCAATGCCAAAATTGGGAGAGTGGACATCTTTGGTATGACGATCGGAAAACACAGCCTGCACGACACCACATCCGACAACGCACTCAGGCTCCTCGATTTTGCAGCGGGAAAAAACATGGTGCTGAGCAGCACGTGATTCCCACGTCCCGACATCCACAAGGGCACATGGCGATCCCCAGATGGTAGAACCTGCAACCAAATCGACCATGTTGTGATTGATGGAAGACACTCCTCCAGCATTATGAATGTCCGTACATTCCGACTAGCAAACATCGATTCGGACCACTACCTAGTCGGTGCAAAACTTAGGGTACGGATCTCCATAGAAGTTCTTAGGCGAACACCGACTACACCTAGGAAATTCAATGTTGGACGTCTTCATTCGGAAGAGACCGCCGCTGCCTTTGCCGACCGCGTATTGGGCTTCTCACATCCACCCCCCAGAAACCCCTTGTTCGACTCCGAATGTGCTCAGGCAAACAAAGCCAAAACGGAGGCATACAAGTCGTGGCTCCAGAGAGATACTAGAGCATCCAGAAATCTCTATGTTGAGCGAAGGAAAGTTGAGAAACGTCAACTCAGGAGAAAGAAAAAAGAACACCAGCAACGCGAAGTCGAGGGTATGCAGAGATGTTTTTGCAGAAAAGAGGTATGAAACTTCTATAAAAAGGTGAAACAGTCTACATCCGGTTTCACAAGCCGCCCTGGGCCCTGCAAAGATCAGGATGGAAATACTATAGTGGAAACGCAGGCGATGTTAGCCATCTGGAGAGACTACTTTAACCGGTTGCTAAATGGCGATGACAGCCAAGATCCCACCCAAGATCAACTTGTTCCAGTTAATCTAGATGATGACCACGAATTACACCCGCCCGACCAAAATGAAATCAAAGTAGCCATCACCAGACTAAAGATCAATAAGGCAGCTGGATGTGATAGCCTTCAAGCGGAGCTTTTTAAACACGCTGGAGATGACCTGGTCAGGAGCATACACAAACTCATCTGTAAAATATGGTCGGAGGAAAGTATGCCCGATGAGTGGAATCTCAGTACCATCTGCCCGATTCACAAAAAAGCAGACCGCCTCCTCTGCGCCAACTATAGAGGCATAAGCCTTTTAAACATCGCCTATAAGATCCTGTCCAGCGTTTTATGTGAACGTCCCAAGCCGTTTGCTGACGACCTGATAGGTCCTTACGAATGCATCTTCAGACCTGGAAAATCTACCACCGACCAAATATTCACATTACGCCAGATCCTGGAGAAAATCCAAGAGTATAACATCGACACCCACCACCTGTTCGTCGATTTTAAAGCCGCCTACGACAGTGTTAATAGAGTTGAACTGTATCGTGCCATGTCTAACTTTAGAATCCCTGCTAAACTGATACGACTTATCAGGATGACGTTGGAGAATGCTCGCTGTTCCGTCCAAGTTGGCAGAGACTCTACTGAAACCTTTGAAACCACCAGAGGGCTAAGACAAGGTGACGCACTGTCATGCAGCTGTTTTAATATTGTGCTTGAAAATGTAATACGGAGCACCCGTGCGAGTACATCAGGCACCATTTTCAAAAAATCGACACAATAACTTGGGTTTGCTGACGACATTGACGTGATAGGAAGAACAAAGCGAGCAGTAACCGGTGCTTTCACTACTATGGAGTCAGCAGCAAGCAGAATGGGGCTGAAAATAAACGAGGACAAGACGAAGTATATGCTTTCATCAACAAAAGTCCAATCCCACCACTGACTTGGCCAGAACGTAACCATTGATAGGTATAACTTCGAGGTAGTCAGTGAATTTGTCTATCTGGGCACTGCTGTAAACACAGGCAACAACATCAGCGCTGAAATCAAACGCAGACTAACTCTTGCTAATCGCTGTTTCTTTGGGCTGAGTAAGCAATTGAGGAGTAAAGCCCTATCGAGAAGAACCAAGGTGTAACTGTTTAAAACACTTATCATCCCGGTCCTGCTATATGGTGCGCAAGCATGGACCCTCTCCCAATCAGATGAAAATTCACTTGGAGTCTTCGAGAGAAAAGTTCTGCGTACGATCTATGGTCCTGTCTGCGTAAATCGCGAAAACAACGTTTGGAGAAGAAGATATAATAACGAACTGTACGAGCTGTACAGCGACATAAGCCTAGCCAGAAAAATTCGAATCCAAAGACTTAGATGGCTGGGCCATGTAGAGCGAATGGACATCGACACTCCAGCTCGTAAAGTCTTCAACGCCAAACCCGAAGGAGTCAGAAGCCAAGGTAGACCTCATCTTCGATGGAGCGACCAGGTAGAGGGAGACATCCGTCAACTTGGAGTATGAAATTGGAGACAGCAGGCTAGAGATCGAGCCGGCTGGAGAGGCATTTTCAGCAAGGCCCAGGAGGACCACGCTCCAGTGATGCCAACATAAATAAGTAAGTAAGTAGGTGTTATCCACATTTTTTTTTTTTTCTAATTTACTCAAAAAAGGCTCTACTGGTTTTTATTAAACTTTTTATGTAACATAGAATGCTTCGAAAAAAACAGTTTTTGGCTACAAATGATAATAACGGAAATAAGTCTTAAGATGACGTCTTAATTTTAAATATAAAAGGTTTCTCAACGTAAGCTGCCATATATCGGGTTTTTCAGTTTTAGCCAACATTTTTTTAGTTTTTCCCAAATTTTTCAAACATGAGTTTTTCATATTGCTCGAAAAGTTTGTTTTTATCGTGTACTATTGCACCCACAGAGCAAGTACGTGCGACCCAGTCGTGCATTTTATTTCTTCTGATTTGCAATGCGTCCGGACCTCTATTCTCTTCTAATCTGTTTAAATGCATGGATATTGGAAATTCGATATATATGGCTTTGTCGTTTTCGTATGGCTGCGAAATCTCTTGATGATTGCACCACAACGTTGTCGTCTTAGCTTAACATTTTTTCCCTCACTAGTCTCTTGATATTTCCCCCAAATGTACATTGAAATTTAAAAATTTACTGTTTGTAAATTGGTTAAAAGTTTCGCTTTTTAATGCAATTCTCCTTGTGTGGTCTTTCCAAAATGCTATAAAAGCAAGCTTCCTGTTGATGAACAAGTTCGCTCTCTACTCTGCCAGCATTTTGGAGAATCAATAAAAAGTAGAGGTGAAAAATGGAAAAAGGAAACGAATATGTCAGTTTAACTTGTTTAGTAAAATTTACAGCAAGAAATCTACGAGAAAATCTGATATAACAAAGCCTATGGGAGTTAACGTTCCTTTCCCTGAAAAAATCTATTCCAACCGCAACCTTTAGTTTACTCAAAAAATGTCATTCAGAAAGTTTTATCAAAATCGTGGGAGCAGTTTTGAAGAAAAATTATTTTTTCATTAAGAATCATACGGCTGGTACCTACCATTAGTTTTGAAGCAGCTCCAGCTATTAAGAATGTAAGTGCCGCTACAGACAGACAGAACTGTCGGAAATACTCCTTTTTTCGGCTCTTAATGTCATTTTTAAATGTCAAAAAAGACATATACCGACAGATATGTACATAAAGACGGACAGACAGAACTATCGGACCCACTACTTTTTATGGGCTCTGAATGCCATTTTTAAATGTCAAAAAAAAGTTTTTTAAGAGTGCATAACTTACCTAATATAAAGTATTCGCAAGTAAAAATAGTATTGAAGTTGAACAACTCTTTGCAAATATTTATTAACAAATAACAACAGACCATTGCTGAAGCCTTTGCATATGGTAAACAGTGAAATAAGAAACATGGTAGTAGGATTAAATGCATACTATTGAACAACAAGAGAATATAACAAAAATAAAGTGAAAATAAATTACGGCCGATTTGTGGTAGTGAAGTGGAAGGGTAAAGGGGGGTTTAAGGGGTTTATAAGGGTAAAAAATGGTTATCTCTATTTCCGCCGAAACCACAAGTCATATGGACAAAAGTTAAATGGCAAAGTTGTTGGTAATAGAATAATCTAAAACATTTGTCAGTGAACATATTTCACATAACCTCAAAATGTATGTGAAAAAATCAAATAACCATGTTTTTTGTTTTTTATTTTTATCTTCTACAAACGAAATTATTTCACGAACTTTGGTGAAAACTAACTTCTTCATGTCACAAACACTCTGTGATTTTTCACCTTATTTTGACTTATTATCGAAAAAGCAAGGGGTTAAAAATACCTTTAACATGAATTAACGCAATGAAAGCGGTTAGAAAAGTAGAATACGATATAAAAGGAGATATCGATGTACATTGGTTTTTAACGTCTGTGTATCACAATAGGAGGGAAAAATCGAGCCGGGTAAAGCAATCCAAATTCATGTAGTGCGGCTAAAAAAAGAGTCTCTATACTTAACAGTACGTTCGAAGTTAGGCTCGAGGCATACTTCTTGAACATAGAATTTGAATTTCTTTCCTGGAAAACTGTTATGTTATGTTTTAGCAGCATGTGCCAAGATATGGGAGTTTTACTCGAGTTTATGGCGTATAAACGTTTTGTTAATTGTAGCCAGTGTTGGATAGTTACGCGTAACTTTGAAATTTTAATTAGTTACACGTAACTAATGTAACTTATGTAACTAATGTAACTAATGTAACTAATGTAACTAAATGTAACTAATTGTAACTAAATGTAACTAACTTTAACTAATAGAATTTTTCAAATACAAAAACTCACATTTTATGTTAAATTGAAGTTTAGAAGTTCCGTCCACAAACCCGTTCGAATGACGATTGACTATACTGTTTTATGGCAAAGCTGGATGATTGAGATTGCAGGCTATGGCCACGGCAACCTGGCAAGGAATCCTTTTTTAAATTACTATAGTTCTGCAAAAAAAAATTTTAAAATAATAAAACAAAATATATCTCGTTTGATTTCCTTTGGGCGAGCCAAATCTGAAATTTGAGATCAAATATGAATTTACCATACAAAAATAAATCACAATAAACAAAGAAATGTCCAGGAATCTCAAAAAAGAAGGGAAAACTTTGAATGTAAGTAAAAATCTATTGTAGGCTCCAAGAATATAATATTTTATTAGATTTCCTTTTCATCAAGAACATAGTAATTTCAATATGTATTCCTTGACAGGTTGCCGTTGCCCTGGCTAATAAAAGAATTTTGGCAATAGTCGATTGGGATTCAGGATGTAATGTGATTTTTTTATTTTTTATTATTAAGTTAGAGTTAGTTTTATTTAGTTACAGTTAGTTACATTAAGTTACATTAGTTACGCCAAATATTGGGCGTAACTAATTCATATTAGTTACGCGTAACTAAACGAGTAACTTACTTCATGTAACTTACTTGCCAACACTGATTGTAGCCAGATCAGAAGGGGTGAAGAACTTCTTACATCCATAAAGATGAATTAGTATTTTGCAGCATTATTGGCATCCTCAAGCATGTGGTAATTCCAACAAATAATGGGTACGTTTAGCTTTAACGGCAAAGGACAGCATTGAGCACTTTCGGTACATCAAACGCGTCAACACATGGAGTTTTTGTTAATTAAACTGATTTTAATATACTGGAAGTGTTAGATTTTCCCAGCCCGCTATTGTTCACCCGTGAGGCATGCATAAATAGTAAGAAAAAAATTCAGTAATTTCGAAAATATTAAAAAAGGCCGTAACTTAGTTCGCCGGGTCAGCTAGAATACATATCAAAATGGTTGTACATTTCGCCCATCTTAGTGAGCTTAATCTTTGAGGAAATCTTTGGTATTGTTCCGAGAGTGTTTCTGTACGGCGTGTCTTTCTTCGCTTTGTGGCCAAATAACATCATCGACTTTGACCACAAATCAAAAAAAGACACGCGCGACGACGCTCCTCCCACCAGGTACACGAAAAGCTTCTTTTGTTTTTTATTAGTTTGTTTGCTAAAACTAAACTCAGTAGCCACACCTCTAATTTAAAAAATTGTTTTTATCTTAAATTTGCGTTGAAGGTTAATGGCTAAACTAATTCAGTTCTCATTTTTTATTTTGAGTGAGAGTTTTCAAATTAGTCAGTTAGTTTTTATAATATACCTACAATAACCTACATATTTCAATGATTGGAACAAAAAATATAAAATAACAGTGATAATTTTACATATGGCATTGAAAAGATGGTATAAGCTGTTTTAATATTAACAAAATAATTATATGTATCATCCCGCTATCTGCTCGGAAAGGCAGAACAACGTCTTCCGGGACAACTAGTTGTATATGATTAATCGAAGTTTCAGAACTCTTAATTTCTGAATACCTTTTGGTCAAAGAACAAACTTCTTAATGCAAGTTTTCCTAGTCATTATTGGAGTAACTTTTTGATCATTTTCCACGTTTCTCTAGAATAATTTTAATCTTGAAACTTGCACATTGAAACAAGCTCAAACTACTTTTATTTTTATAAGTGAATAAGAGATTTAAAAATCAATCAAACAAATAATATACATACATACGTATGTATAATTATGTAGGAGGTCTGTCTCTACCTGGTCGCTCCATCTGAGATGAGGTCTACCTTCTGACTCCCTCTGGTTTGGCGTTGAAGACTAGTCGAGCTTGAGCGTCGATGTCCATTCCTTCTACATGGTCCAATCATCTGAATACGAATTTTTCTGGCTAGGCTTGTGTCGCTGTAGAACACGTATAGTTCGTCGTTGTATTTTCTTCGCCAAATTTTGTCGTCTCGGTTAACGTAGACAGGACTATAAATCTCACGCAGAACTTTTCTCTCGAAGACTCCAAGTGACTTTCCATCTGATTGGGAGAGATTCAATGCCTCTGCACCATATAGCAGGACCGCGGTGATGAGTGTTTTATATAGTGTCACCTTGGTTCTTCTCGGTAGGACTTTATTAATCAAATTTCAAATCCAAATGCTTATTCAGCACTGAGAACCAGCGACTAGAAAGAGTTGTTCTGCGTTTGATTTCAGCGTTGATGTTATTGATTGTGTTTGCAGCAGTACCTAGGTAGGCAAATTCACTGACTACCTACCCCGAAGTTATACTTATCAATGGTCACGTTATGACCAAGTCGGTGGTGAGATTGGACTTTTGTTAATGAAAGCATATAGGTACTTCGTCTTCTCCTCATTTTATTTCAGTCTCTTTTCGCTTGTAGCTGACTCCATAGTAGTGAAGGTACCGTTTACTGCTCGCTTTATTCTTCCTATCACGTCTATGTCGTCCGCAAACCCAAGTAATTGTGTCGATTTATTAGACATGGTGACCGACGTGCTGGCTTATGTGTTCCGTATGACATTTCGCAGCACAATATTAAAAAAGCTGCGTGACAGTGCGCCACCTTGTCAGTAGCGGCTCTGCCATCTTTGACGGAACAGCAACGTCATCCTGATAAGACGCATCTGTTTAGGAGGGATTCTAAAATTAGACATGCCACGATACAATTGAACTCTATTAACACTGTCGTTCGTAAGCTGCTTTAAAATCGACAAACAGGTGATGGGTATCGATGTGGTATTGTTGGGTTTTCCCCAGGATCTGACGTAATGTGAATATTTGTTCGGTCAGGTCTGAAGCCGCGTTGGTAAGGACCTATTAGATCATCAGCAAAGGATCTTACAGGATCTTTTAGGCTATATCTAAAAGACTTTTGCCTCTACAGTTGGCGCAGAGTAGGCGGTCTCCTTTTTTGTGGATGTGGCAGATGGTATAAGATTCCACTCGGCGGACATACTTTCTCCGACCATATTTTGCAGATGAGTTGGTGTATGGTCCTGACCAGGTCATCTCCAGCGTGTTAAAGAAGCATCGCTTGTAGACAATCGCACTCAGCTGTTTCGTTCATCTTTAGTCTGGTGATGGCTTCTTTGATTTCATTTTGGTCGGGCGGATGTAGCTCATCGTCGTCATCTATATTAACTGATACAAGTTGGTCTTGGGCAGGATCTTGGCTGTCATCGCCATTTAACAACTGGTTAAAATAGTATTTCCAGATGCCTAAAATCACTTGCGTTTCTACTATGGTGTTTCCATCCTGATCTTCGCAGGGCCCAGGGCGGCTTGTGAAACCTGATGTAGACTATTTCACTCTGCTGTAGAAGTGTCGCACATCTCTCCTGCAAAAACATCTCTGCACCTCTTCGACTTCGCGTTGCTAGTGTTCTTTTTTCATCCTCCCACGTAAGCGTTTCTAAACATAGAGATTTCTGGACGCTCTAGTATCTCTTTGGAGCAACAACTTGTGTGCCTCGATTTAAGCTTTGTGCCTGAGCACATTCGTAGTCGAACCAGGGGTTTCTGGTGGGAGGCTGTGAGAAGCCCAACACTTGTGACGCAGCACTTCTCATGGCTTGTTGACATAACTGCCATTGGTCCACCGTGTTCATATCCTCAGTCGAAGGATTTCTCGCAAGCTCAAGGGATACGCGGTCGGCAAATGCAGCGGCGGTCTCTTCCAATTGAAGTCGTCCAACATTGAATTCCGCCCCCCGTAGTTGGTGTTCGCCTCAGAGCTTCATGGAAATCCGTTCTCCTAGTATTGCATTGCTACCATCAATCGCAACATGTTCAATTTGGTTGCAGGTTCCACCGTCTGGAGATGGCCATGTGCCATTGTGGATGTCGGGACGTGGAAATTGTGTGCTGCTCAGCACCATGTTCTTTCTCGCTGCAAACGTCCTTATTATTGGTTTGGTTATCCGAGGCATTATTAGCGGTTTTCATCACAATGAAATTTTCCCTCTCGTGACTTTGTGTTGTTGGTTGAATCTTCAAAGCGTATCTCTAGTCCTGCTCCTAGTTCCTGAGAAGAGAACTCAGGTATCTACAACCTTTCGATCCGATGGATGCAACGCTCGTCCTAAGTTCACCTTTCAGCTATCAAGCGGGCACGTGGAGGTGCCAATGCCATTTCGCCCATCGCATATTTCTACCATAAATGTTTAAAATGCCTCTGTTTTCCAAAATATCTATTAAAATGGATAGAAGTGGAATCTTAACATACCCAAACCAGTTTTAATATATCTATGTATGCTGAAAGCATTAAGGTAAATACCAACATAAATCTTCGTCGTCTTAGTCACCCACCTCTTAGAAAGTTCTAGGAATATAAATCTATCAAATTCAATAAGCAAGTCAACAACATTTGGAATCATCAAAATGCAAAATTAACTACATTGATACTAACTCAATTCCAGTTCTCGCAATAATGAACACAAAGTCATCAATTTCCAACATTTTCCTGCCTGTCATTCATTTCCGTAAATACATGTGCCTAGTGTCTACCGAACTTAATTACATTTTGAAAGAACATCAACACCCAACCTCCACGCGGGCGTTCCGCCTCTGCTTCGATTAATGTGAGAGAATGCTTGAATCCTTTTCTGAGATTTAATCAAATTCTCTGAAGGAAATAAAATCGACATAGTTAGAATCATCATACAACTCAAATGTAGTTTTAGAAACACGTCCCCCCTTTTCATGATTTTACCTACTTATTGTTTCCATTTTCTGTCTCTTTAAAGCCAGAATGAAAACCATCAACTAACAAGCTCTCAGGTTCGGTTAGATCCGATGAGGGTTATTAGAGACGCTGAAATAAAAGTCAATATTGACATAGTCCAGCTCCTCGTGCAATCAATGAACACATCTGCATCAATGGTTACAGCAGCAGCAGCATCAACAGCGGAGAAGCCATCAATGGCTTTCGAAGAGAACCATCATCACCAACTGCGGAGATTACGCCGGGATGACAATGTGAAGCCCGAGCAGATGACAGATGATGAGGATACCACCACCAGGAATGTCAGTTCTAGCTTTTCATCGGATGAAGTCAGTTGGTCGGATATAAACGAAGAAGTCGACATGGTAGTTCCAATGGTATTAGCACATTTACAAGACCTTGGTCTGGCACATCTCGACTTGCCTGACATGCAGGAGAGTCTATCTGTGGTACGATTTATGCACATACACATACATCTATAATTTCAGGGTCTGGTTCAAAATCCCGAAAACCAAAATCCCGAAAGTTCAAAATCCCGAAAAATCAAAATCCCGAAAAATCAAATTCCGAAAAATCAAAATCCCGTAAAATCAAAATCCCGAAAAATCAAAATCCCGTAAAATCAAAATCCCGAAAAAATCCCGAATAGCAATCAATACTGAAAAATCGGATTAGTGATGCAGGCAGGCGCCTGTGTCAACAGTTTTCATAATCAGCAGTACTTGGGTGGCCCGCTTAGCGGGTTCTTCGGATTTTAACTCCCTTTTTCGGGGACACACCCGCTCACGCAGCTTCGCTGCTCCGCTAAGGGTATGTAAATTTGTCAGGCAGGCGCCTGTGTCTGTAACATTTGTAATTAATTTGACCTGGGTGGGCCCGCTTCGCGGGATCTTTTGATTTTCTCCTCCTTTTTCGGGGGCACACCGCGCTCACGCAGCTTCGCTGCTCCGCTAAGGGTATGTAAATTTGCCAGGCAGGCGCCTGTGTCTGTAACATTTGTAATTAATTTGACCTGGGTGGCCCGCTTCGCGGGATCTTTTGATTTTCTCCTCCTTTTTCGGGGGCACACCGCGCTCACGCAGCTTCGCTGCTCCGCTAAGGGTATGTAAATTTGTCAGGCAGGCGCCTGTGTCTGTAACATTTGTAATTAATTTGACCTGGGTGGCCCGCTTCGCGGGATCTTTTGATTTTCCCCTCCTTTTTCGGGGGCACACCGCGCTCACGCAGCTTCGCTGCTCCGCTAAGGGTATGTAAATTTGTCAGGCAGGCGCCTGTGTCTGTAACATTTGTAATTAATTTGACCTGGGTGGCCCGCTTCGCGGGATCTTTTGATTTTCTCCTCCTTTTTCGGGGGCACACCGGCGCTCACGCAGCTTTGCTGCTCCCGCTAAGGGTATGTAAATTTGTCAGGCAGGCGCCTGTGTCTGTAACATTTGTAATTAATTTGACCTGGGTGGCACGCTTCGCGGGATCTTTTGATTTTCTCCTCCTTTTTCGGGGGCACACCACGCTCACGCAGCTTCGCTGCTCCGCTAAGGGTATGTAAATTTGTCAGGCAGGCGCCTGTGTCTGTAACATTTGTAATTAATTAGCTTTTTATCATTCGGCATTTTGAACATTCAGGATTCTGATTTTTCGGGATTTTGATTTTTCGAGATTTTGATTTTTTCGGGATTTTGATTTTTCGGGATTTTGATTTTTCGGGATTTTGATTTTTCAGGATTTTGAACTTTCGGGAATTTGATTTTCGGGATTTTGAATGGATCCCATAATTTCATATAGTTCCTTACACATAAATGTATATCTAGATAACGATGAGTTGTATAAGAGTAAAGCTTATGTGTCGTTTTCTTGCTCACCTTCTTTCAGAGGCCACTTCTCATCACATACTCAGCTGGATTGTTCCTCACCAATGGTCAAGTGTATAATCTGGGAGGCATTCAAAGGAATGGGGACGCATTAATGACATACTCCGATAGGTCATTTATATGCCGAATTTATCTGCTCATCAAGAGCCTTCAGGTAAGCTGTTTTGACATTTTACGATTGCCTTGCCAATGCAAACTATTGCCTGGTGTTCTAATAACAGAATTATCGAGCAAATA